>JAEIGQ010000047.1:1200000-1800000 GCA_018904275.1 Lordiphosa clarofinis | reverse complement strand
AAACTTAAGTAAAGTAAGAAAAGATACAGGTAGTTAGAGAAGTTATAAACGGTTGAAGGTAAATCATTGAAGAAAAAGAAGAAAATCAGTTTTTTGTTACCCATGATCATTGTTATTTTGTTTGATTAACTTGATTACAAACTATCTCTAAAAGGTAGAAACCATCTATCTACGAAACTTTGTGAGATATGATGATTTTTCCAAATACGAAACTTTGTGAGATATGATGATTTTTCCAAATAACGGGGACGGGAAATAAACTTGATCTGTGTGATATATGTCAAACTTTGATCTCTTAGATACGTTTGCTCATACGCTCTGACAGATGGTAATGTTAAAAGAATTCAGTTTCGAAAAATAGTGAAAATTTAATTTGATTATGGCAAACCATATGGAAAATTCTTCTAAAACAGGCCACCCTGGAGAGGGTGTACCACCCCAGATCTCGAATCAGCCCAAGTTTTTCAAAGCTGAAAACATCTGGATCACATTAAAGTTCAAATTTACAGTGAGGACCCTTCAATTCGTTAAGATTATTCACATGGCAAGGTGCAAAAAATCCAAAAATATTTATAAAAAAAAAACTCTGGAATTATTCCTAGAACTTACTTTCCTCGGCGATGAAATCAAATAGCTCCAATTTCCTGAGTGCGCAAAATGCCTCAAAGCTTTAAAAACTGGATCAGTCGCATTTAAATTGTCTGTTGTAAGCATGCAAACTTTTAATTTTGATTGGATCGCATTTCTCTCAGCAGTTTGACTAGCATATTGTGCTCAGATGATCTGGGAATAGAAGTCTAAAACTTTTCCATGGGAACAATAGTAAATTACAGTTTCCACGGAACAAGCTATAAAATTCTTGATGCCCATTTGTAAAGGAATACGAGTAGCATTGCCATTGACTTACTTTGGTTCCATGATTCAAACTCCTAGACAGTTTCACCGCACACTTTAAAAATTCATTGGACGAAGAATTAAATGGGCTCTTAAGATAAACTTTAAGGGAAAATCGCATTAGTATAAAATAGTTGTCCAAAGTCGAAATTAAAAAAAAATGTTTAATGCCAGATCTGTAAGTCGTAGGATCAGTATATTAGATTCCCCTTGTCGCTATCAAAATTGACAAGGTTATAAACAATCAATCGGTCCATGCGCCACAACTTCAGATTTTGGGGATGTTAGGAAAAACCAAGTATGAGGAAATGCTATATTCGATTTTTGAACTTACATTCCTCGGCCATGAAATCGAAGAGCTCCACTTCCCACAGTGCATGCAAATGCCTTAACGCTTCAATAACAAGATCAGCCGAATTAAGATTGTCTATTGTAACCAGGACAAGTTTCTTCAAATTTTGTTTGGATTGTATTTTTCCCAGCAGCTAAACTAGCACATTGTTCTCAGATGCTCTGGGAATAGGAAGTCTAATATTTATGCATGGGTACAATTTTAAAGTATAGTGACCCATTAATAAATACTAAATTTATTATACCCATTTGTAAACGAATAATAGTATCATTGCGATTGATTTACTGTGGTTCCATGATTCCAATGAATTCCAAACGTAAAATTCTGAAATCGGTTGCGGCAGTGAGATGCGAATGCTTCAAATGCATCAAGATTTCGCGTTTTTCACATCCAACACATCAAGTTGAAGTCCGTGAGTCCTCACTCTGTTGCAGAGGCTGCCATTGCAATGAAACGGAATAGTATATGTATGTACTTTTAAGTGAAGAAAAATGAGTTAAGAAAACATGTTTTGAAAAGTTAACTTTTTTTATTTGGCTTGTGTCACTACTCTGTAGAGACGTGGAAAATTACCGCTTAATTTGGTTAGGTAAAGCAATCTATTTTTTTGATAATTAATAAATAAGCAATGATGTCTAATTTTTTGAGGTTAAGTATAGTGACACGTGCCTTAAAAAAGGCACTCTGACTCTGGATAAAATAGAGTATGTACTTATATATTTAAATACTTATTTCATCAAGCTCCGACTTAACCAATGTTTAATGTCCACAGACTAGAATCTCTTCATTTTATTGAACTTCACTTAAAATTGATTTTTTATCTCACACTTATTGCTCCATGTAATAGGCAGCTTCGCAAAAAACACAGGAAAGAAACTTAAGAACACGCCTTTATATATAATAGTGTTGTAAAGGCCACAAATGTTTCAGCGTTGCTTCACAACTAGTTTTAAAATAAGTCACGTAGCGTCGAATTGGAACGATGGAACTTGCACAAAAAGTATTTTATATTAAAATAGGAAGACCCAAGACAATTATTATAATTTGTACATTTGCAGATATAAAGCAATCCCTAAGACCTGTGAAATGTATGAATTTAGAGAGAAACCCCGGTGTAGTCTGAAAAAAAGTTGTGAACAATTTAATTAATTCTTCTATTTGTTTATTTGTAACGAAATAGTCAACAATTTTCTGTCAACATGAAAAGGGTTACATAGTATTTAACCTGATTCACCATCCAGGTGGATGGAAAAGGCTGGTTCAATAGCGTGGAGAGAATAAAAACAATATAATATTATACGAATTAATATACTGAGAACACACAGTTGGCAATGCATGGTACAAGATATTATAATTAGCACATACAACCCGAAAAAGGATCATGCTGTGCGAAATTTGTCTTGCACATGCTAAGTGCAATAGGTTGATACGACAGCGTTGCTTTTGTTGCCACAACAAAATGGAGCAGGTTGAGAAGGTAACACGAATCAATATCGCCATTAATCAGCTTATGTGCGAATAGGAGTTCTTCGATCCTTCTACGTTGGCAGATTTATTAGCCGTAGCCTGTCAAGTATAGGATGGTTGTGAGCGATGAGGCTCCGCAATGCAAACAGGAGATCTTTATACTCACCATACTGAGAAGACCAATCGCAAGACCAATATTACAGGATCGGGCAAACAAGAAAGGTAAACAGAAGTTTGGTGATCTACGAATCATTGAATTCCTTTGAAAAGCGTCAAATAAAACCCAATACACCCTTAGCTTCAGTATTATGCCAATATGGTCATTACAGCAAAGTTTATGGTCGAATAAAACGCCTAGGTTAGCCATAGTTTGGATGCGTTCATTCCATCATTATTATTCATCATAATGGAGCTAAGAAACAAGTCATTTTTCAAAATAAAGACATTTATCTATATATATAAAACTGTTCAACCTGACTGACTGGTGACCGTCGTATAGCCTAAGCCATAAAAGATAGGAAGATGAGATTTTCTCAGTAGTTTTATCTTATGCTGAAAGTGAGTACTAAGAACGGATTTTAGAAAATTCTGTCGGGAAATGTGGAAAATTCGCGGAAAACAGTTGTATGAAACTTTTTTACTTTTTATCCGATCAAGTTCAAACTCATTTTCAAAGATCTATATGAAAGTTCAACAACAACTGCATAGCAATCTTCCGGAAAATTCACCCCCCCCCTGAGTGGAAAGTGGGTGGTCAGGGTTGTATGGGCGAAACTTTAGTTGCCAGCGATTAGCGCCAAACTCATTTTCAAAATTACTCATAGCAAAACATAAGCATAGTACGCGAAATAATTTGACACGTGTTTTCCCGATTTTGGAAAATCCGCACACGAGGAAAATGGCCGGAAAATTCTGAAAAAGTATTTATCATACGATTGGCTTGAAACTCGGTTTGTAAGTATAGAATACGAATTAGTTTAAAATGTTATATTCCGAGGTTGAAAAATTTGACCTGACGGTCGACAAATTCCCGGAATATTCTGCATGAAAAAAACTATTTTTCATCCGATTGGCTTGAAACTCGGATTGTAAGGTCAAAATGAGAATGTAAGGAGAAAATGAGGGATGTGGGTGGGATGTTAATAGGAAGTGGGCGGGAAGTGGACGGGAAGATGGCGGGAAGTGTGTGGTATGTGGGTGGCAAGTGGGTGGAATATGGGTGGGATGTAGATGGGAAGTGGGCTGGAAGTGGGATGTGGGCAAGTAGTGCGATGTAGGTGGGAAGTGGGTAGGATGTGGGTGGAATGTGGGTGGAATGTGGCGGTAAGTGGGAGGGATGTGGGTGATGTGGGTGGGATGTAAATGGGAAGTGGGTGGGATTTGGGCGGGAAGAGGGCGGAAAGTGTGCGGTATTTTGGTGGCAAGTGGTTGGAATGTGGGTGGGATGCAGGTGGGAAGTGGGCGGAAAGTGGGTGGGATGTGGGCGGTAATTGGGTGGGATGGGAATGGGAAGTGGCTGGGATTCGGGTGGAATGTGGCGGTAAGTGGGAGGGATGTAGGAGAGATGTGGGTGGGATGTGGGCGGGATGTAGGTGGGAAGTGGGTGGATGTGCAACTTAAATAAAAGCGAAATTTGCTACATTTTTTTATTCCTTAAATTATTATGAAGATTTCTAGATTTGTAAAAGAGTTATAGACTGCAACAGTAGATAGTAAAAATATGTGGTGTAGACCGAACTGTCCCAAAATCGCAGATTATGATAAAGAATTGATAGGAGTCAGTCAATCGATTTAAAAATATTATAAGTTTGCAAAAATTCTTACATGAGTTCATATGGAGTTTTGTTCAGACGAACAAAAAAGTTGCAAAATTTGCCAATTTATATAATGATTTTAGATCCGCAAGAAGACGGGTAAATAGACGGAGATGGTGAATTTAGCTAGACAAAGATGTGATAGATGGTAATTGTATAGTCTATAATACAAATGCATCAGTAAAGGGGGCGTCCTTTCTAAATTTTCATTTTTGGATGTCAGATGTCACTACATTATCCAGATTTCGAAAGAGCTTGGTTACCGCAAGGAATTCTACATGTAATTGTGCACAGATGTCAGTGACAGTGTTGCCAACTTAAAAATAAAGACAGCAGTCGCTATTGGAATATCAAACAATGGGTGGTAGGTGGGCGGAAAGTGGGTGGGATGTGGGTGGGACGTGGGTTGGATCTGGGCTGGAATTGGGTGATAAGTGGGTGGGATGTAGGCGGGAAGTGGGTGGAAAGTAGGTGGGAAACGGGTGGAAGTTGTGTAAGAAGTAGATTGGGAGTGGGTGGGGTGTAGGTGGGATGGGGGTGGTAAGAACGCAGCTGCAAAGTCGTAACGGTGAAAAAGCAAAGTAGTAAAACGTTGATTTCAAGCCTATGTATGTATGATTCGATTTCTGGGCTCTACAGAGGAAACAAATTTATAGAATGTTTTCAAATTTGGTAAATATTTGACTCTCACGATTTACTTCAAACTGATTCTGATATGGGTTCTACACTGTTGAAGGCGCAGCGAAGCGCGCTTTTTGCTAGTATAATTATAAAAAAGAAAATATAATTAAAAAGTATCAGAGGTGAACCCAAAAACACTAAAGTTAACAACAGCCAACGGCAATCTTTGGCTGGTCAGCATAGCAAAATGGAGTTTTTATACACTTGAAAAGTGTATTATAATTTTGCCCAGAAGTTTGCAACGCATAGAAGGAATCATCTCCGACCACATAAAGTATATATATTCTTGATCAGCGTGACGAGCTGAGTCGATTAAGCTTTGTCCGTCCGTCTGTCCGTCTGTCTGTTTCTACGCAAACTAGTCCCTCAGTTTTGAAGCTAGCGAGCTGAAATTTTGCACAGAGTCTTCTTTCGTCTGCACGCTGCTAATATGTCGGAACCGACCGGATCGGATGACTACTTCTTGTAGCTGCCATACAAATGATCGGTCGAAAAATGGGTTTTATTGAGAAAAACTGTTTTTTTCTCTTAATATTACCGCTCTCAATCACGGTCATGGGTAATATTAAATGTTTTTAAGCTGATCTGCGAAGTTTGGTCGAAGTCGCTAGCCGTTGAGACAAGCGATTTCAAGTGTATAAAAACTTCGGCACGGACGAAGTTAGTAAGTCTGTAGCCCGCATATCCACGTTTATATTATGAACGGACTATATTAACTAGCGACGAGTTTCTACAGGGATATTGTTCCAGGCTTTCTGCACAGTTTCCCATAATTGTGCTTTGTTTGAGCGACCGTGTTTTCCAACTTCTCGCTTGAGTTCGTACCAAAGATTTTTTTTAAATGGGGTTTAAGTCAGAAGGTTGACTGAGCCACTCAATCAGGTCACTGGTTTGTCCAGAAACTGTATATTTACAAATTGTGAGGAGTGCTTTGGCATTGCCCTGCTGGAATTTCCAAATAAGAGGCATATTTTCCTCAGCATATGGCAGCATTACAGTCTCCGTTATATTTTTCTAATTTGATCAACCCCTTTCTGTATAGATTCGATTTATCCATGCAAACCATGCTAGTCTGTTTTCGTTAAAAAGATTGCATGAAATTCTTAGATTTTTGGTCGGCGAACGTTTCTTTTAGCATCCTTTCTAAACTATTCATTCTTAATATCATTGCTTCGGGGAATATTGTGCCATTTGGTCATTCTAAGCAAAGAGGCTGTCGTGCTAGGTCACTTGCAATTGCTTTTGATGATTTGAAAGCATAACATTTGGCCCATAACACAGTACGATTATCAGTAGCTGATAAAGATTTCTTACATCCTAAGCCCCTTTTTATATTCTTGGAGAGGGTCCGGATGTTTGTAACATAGAAGCATAGAAAGAAGCATCTCCGACCACATAAAGTATATATATTCTTGATCAGCATGACGAGCTGAGTTGATATAGCCATGTCCGTCTGTCCGTCCGTCTGTCCGTCCGTCTATCCGTCCGTCTGTCCGTCCGTCTTTCCGTCCGTCTGTTTCTATGCTATCTCCTCCGTCAGTTTTAAAGCTATCTTAACCAAACTTTGCACGAAGTCTTTTGGTATAAATACGCTGCACATTCGTCGGAACCGGCCGGATCGGACGACTATAGCATATAGCTGCCATAGAAACGATCGGTTGAAAAACTAGTTTTAGTGAGAAAAACTTTTTTGTTTTTAATGTTATCGCTCCCAACGCTCGTATTTATAAGTTTTTATAAGTTTCTATATAGTATAGCTGCCATACAAAAGTTAGGTCTGAAAAAAAGTCTTAGTGAGAAAAACTTTTTTGTTTTTAATGTTATCGCTCCCAACGCTCATATTTATAAGTTTTCAATGATTTTACATAATTTCAACAAGATTTGTCGAAATCGGACCACTATATAGTATAGCTGTAATACAAACTGTCAGGCATATATCAAGCTCCAAGGGTATATAAACTTCGGTCGAGCCGAAGTTAGCTTGCCTCTATTTTTTTCCTTGTTATCGGAACTTTGTGTACAAGGACTGTACAGACTTTGAAAAGGTGTTCTCATAAAATAGAAGATGCAGGTATCTATAAAGCGCCCCAATATACAATTATGCATAACTAGATGGTAATTGAAACAAAAGATTTATTAATAAAGCTGTAAAGGGTGATTTTTTTGGCAACAATGGTATCGACAGATCAGCTGTTTTCGTGTCACATGTTACTGTCAAATTGTTAAATCTTCTCGCTGAACTACTAGTTCTTTTCTTAGAAATCACAACTCTTACCAATTCCGATAAGTCGGATCCGAAACAGGTCTGTATCTGGTTTTAAGCTGATCTGCGAAGTTTGGTCAAAATCTCTGGCCCATGAAGCGATTTTTATAGTTAATTGAAACTTCTGCACAGATGAAGTAAGCTCTGCTTTCTCGATTTCAATATATTTTGAAAGGATAATCAGAGAATATTCATGCGAATTATTTGGACTTTTCTGTAGTCGTTAACGATTGTAGACATGATCGATAACTAATATCGATAGCTCCATATTGACTCGTTACTTTTCGTCGGTTGCCGGCGAAAAATTGCAAAAAGATTTATTTTATTTTAAGAATTAAAAACATAAATGAACGGTGTAGCACGGTAAAGGATCATCTCAACCACATCAAGTGTCCACTCTTCAGGTGACTGAAACTGGCATGTGGATAGCTTTTTGCTGACTGACTTGCTACCAATATTTTGATCGCTGCAAGATGGATGTAGGCAGAGCAGGCCTAATGCCGTTCGCTGATGTTGCACATGAAGATGGCTTTGGGGCATCTGCTCCGATCGAATGTCACTGATCTGCCCAAAAGCGACTATAAATGTCTACCGAGACGGCAGCGCCTTTGGAACGAGACACGCCATGCAGTGGCTAGTGTCGCCTGATCGGAGTCTGTTCGGTAAGTAGTCCTTTTGTACCTGTAACTTCTTAAAGAATCTATCTTTATTTCAGGTACGGGTTCTGGAATATATTGATGCTGCAGACCAGCTGGAGCCACATTGATAAATTCCTGTAAGTAACTTGACTTTCAATTAAATCTTCTCATCTCTGGGCAACTTCTGCCAAAGCATGTGAAAATATTTGTGGCAAAATGTGTTTCATACTTTTGCCGACTTAGTTGGCGGGGAGAGTCACACTCTCTGAGGTTTGGGTAAGTTTCAGGATACAAGACAAGTTTCTTACATTTGTGTGCTTGTAACGAGAGACACTTACCTCTATGGAGTGGATGTATCCCTCCTCTGTGTACACTTTGTAATGAATTTTTAATGCATTTTTGCTGCCATGCGAATGGGTAAAGGGATTTTGGGTTAAAACTGCAACACTGAGTTCTCGTTTAATGAAATTAATTTTTTGTTACTTTATGCTAAAAGCAAATTAAGTACATGCATTACTTTCACCCCATGCCCCGCCTCATTCAAACGTATGACGGAGCATAATTATGTTTTATTTATAATTGAATTACATTTAAGTGGCTTTCAAGTGGCTTTGTAAGGATAGTTTCAATTAAAAGATGTGCAAATATTATGAGAAAGAATTACAGGGAAGAGAATTTAACGAAATCTTCAAGTAAATATTGAATTTAAATTTTTCAACCCCTCTAAAAAACCGCAGGCAGTTAATTAACTTTAATTTACGGCAAATTGCCAAATGCAATGCGCAAGTGTTGCCTGGTCTCCATAATTTTAATAATCAGCCTGTGACTCGAAAAGGGGGTGTGGGGGGAACAATGTTTGTGGTAAAATTGGCACTTGGCTGGGGCTGATAATAAAATTTACCCCTAACCCCCTCGCCCGTTTCTGTTGGCAGGTGTTGAACCAAAAAGTAATTATCATAAACAAAAAGACTGGGAAATCAAGCGGAAAGGGTTGACTATTGATTAAGTTTTAGTGGGAAATTTAATTGGAAACTTGTAAGATTTGCATTGCTGCTCAAATGTCAAATTATGGATAAACGATAACCAGTCAAACGAGAGGCACACGCTCAGATTTACACAAAACGCATTTCAAATTAAATATGCCAAGCAATTTGTTTAGCTCCTTTGATTGACAGTTGGACATGACGGAAACGGATGTCATGTCAGGCGAGTGTGCAAGGGCGCGCAGGTTGAAATAATTGTCATCAGGCCTGCTTAAGCCGTTAATAACACATCATTTTTGTGACACGGACACGGACGCCGTATCCTGTTACCATGTCGCGTGCAGCAGCAGCAATTATGCGTACTTAATCCCTAAACCACAAAAACTATAAATTGGCCTAAGCTAGCATTTATGGGCATATTTTGGTGGTTAAGTGGCCAGCAATTGAGCATTCAGAAAAATAACCCACACAACCCCCAATCATCAGGGACAAGGGTAAGGGTTGTTTGTTAAAATTTACATTGGATTCTAGAAAATAAAATTAAGTAGATAAATTAAAATTAGAAAAATGAATGAAGTGCACAGCACTGATCATATCGACCTGATCTCAGACTGAGCCTAAAAGTATGCTGGATATATGCTGTAAAATTGGAAAAGTGATGTATATGTATCATACGTGTCAAGTTGATGCTATCTACATGTAGAATTACTTTTTAATTTGAAAATCAAATGCGGTCGAAAGATTAAACAATTACTTCGCTACTTCGAATTGGGGAAACTGTCCCGTCATAATTATAATAAATGCACAGAAAATATTATCGAACGAAATTCTTGTTGTTGTCTGCGCCTTGCTGTTTGATAACCGATTCTGACGTAGGGCACCCTACATATATATTGTTTTTAAATTCCTTAATGAATCGGTATTTCAATTCCTCTTACCGTTCTTGGCCGCTGCTATCAGTGCCCGCCACTTGTTTTGGATTAGTGTGAGCATATTGCATTCGCTTGTCTTAGCCTTCTTGTGTCCACCAATTGGATTGTCCTAAGCTTACTTTCTTTACTTCTTTCTATGCTGCCCTACGCCGAAGCAGAGTTCTGAACCTAGCATTGCGGAGGCTGTTAAACGCCAACTCATTGATTATTTCAATTCCGGGGGATATTTGTGTGTCCTGGCATCCATCGTAGGGACAGGTTGTTTCTTCTGCTTAATTTGGATTTGTTTATTCTTTGTCTCTAAGAAGAACTTGAGGGTGGTCTTTTTGCTGCTAAGTGCGTTAGGCTTTTTGTTTAAAATCCAAAACATACTAAAAATGTATGTACACAAAATTGTAAACACATGCTAGCATAGAACCTTATAGCCGATTTCCACTGTCATCGATTCCACGATTTTTCGATAAATTCCAAAATGCGTTTCCACTGCGTTCGGTGTCCAATTCCGAGTCCACAACAGCTGATCTGGTCTGTTTGTTTACCTTTGTGCATCGATCAAAATAAATTTGAGTGACATTGTTTTGCAAAATGCAATTGAAAAGCAACAACTGCAGCTTATGCAGTTTAATAATAATCTTTTGCAACTGATGACTTTGCTACATAGCGTTTGTAAGTCACAAGCCATTTAATTAGTACTCCAGTTATAAATAATTTATTAGTTTCCTAGTCGATATGGTTGCTTTTGCGAGACCGACGTGCCTAAACATACAGACGCATCGTGTGGAGAGGCAAACATTACAGATGTTACTTCAACTTTTGCATCGGCTGGCAAAGCAAGACAATCCTTTCCGGGTTGCAATCGCCCTGAACAAGCAAATAGCCGTAGCTCCTTACTTGCTTGGTTTATCAGCGGAATATTGAACAATTTGGGAACTATTTGGTATATGCAAATCAAAGGTTGGCCAAATACTGATAGAGTTCTGCAACCAGGTGATATCTTATATGGATTTTGAATGTTTGCCACCGAGCTTCTTGACCGTTGAAAAGGTGAAAAGCCGCATTCACTTTCAGTATACCAACCAGCAGTTTACCATTTGTCAAAGTCAAGGTGCGTTGTAGAACGTGTTTTGGGGGAAACCCATTTAACTTTACTTAATCCTGTACAAAGGGATAACCTTTATATAAATAAATCAACAAAATAAAAACATATTGCCCTTCATTTCTTTTACCGCCAATTGTTGTGCCAGCTGATTTTGCAGTCAAAAGTCTTATCGATATCAATTTCTTTCGATATTCATCGTATAAATATAAAAAAAACGAGTTGGCAGAACCAGCGTCCAAAGTGGTCGACTTTTTTCTCTACCACCTCACCACCCCCTCGGGCCACAACTGACATTTTTTTTGTATGAAGTTGGACTCGCGTTCTTCGATAAATGGACGCGGACTCTAACCCTGCTGTAGTAGAAACGCACTATTAAAAACTTACCGTTAAGATTACCAGCAGTAGCGGAGCTAAATGTCTAGCGATGCTTCTATTCTCCTATTAGCTGTTAAAAACAAACCCCATGCAAAGAGCCCCAGCTGCGACTGATCTAAGATAAAACCAATGTTAATATAAGCTGGTATTTGTAAGAAATATACTCAGTTTGTAACGAAACCTTCGTGGGTTCTCAATTACGCGATTCGTGGTGGTAACAAATACCCCAAGTCCAGTTTCTTAGGGAGTGGTGTTAAATACATTTGTATGCATTTTAGTGATTTTCATTCTCCCTTATTACTTTTGATTATAGTACTACTCCTCTTAAGTTGGAACTCTGCCTTATTTTTGTCTCCAGCTTCTCAGAGACTTTTAGTCTTACTATGTAGTTCCTGTCTAACTTAGCCTTACTTAGCTGTATTGCTCTCAATGGTGCGATGAATCGGAGGAAAGCTAACTTCGGCTCGACCGAAATTTATATAACCTTGGAGCAGGAGGAGGAGGAGAGAAGTTTAAGCTGTGCGGACGTGTTTGTATCGGGCTCCAGTTAGTAAACGTTAAAAAGGCACCCACAACAAAACAATAATATCAGCTGCTGACACTGCTTTAAGGAGGTGCTCACCAAGCCGTTCATATTGACAGCGGATCCGGTAAATAGCAACTTGGGCTGAATTTGCAATTTTAATTTTTGAACCGCCATTGCACTCGGGAGTCATTTGTGGCTGAAGAAAGGCTGGAGAAAGGCGCAACAACAGATGAAAGTGCTCTTGAGTGGAAAAACACACACACACACACACACACTCATATGCGCACAAGGCAGGCGGGATACCAGCCAATATCATCACAACAACAGAGGCGCGGGATCTGTGAATCGCGATATTCACCTGGGATTTTTGCCACCAGAGCGCCAAACACTCCATCGCAACACCAGCAAGGAATTCCACTCAATTGCCAACAAAAGTAAGTGATCAGAAGTAAACAAGCGTGAGACTTTCCTATAAATAAAAGTAGAGGTGGAACATATCAGCTGTGCCATCCGATAGCACGGAACTAGTTCATTAAAGAACGAACTACAGCTGGCAGCAAACTGTTATAATTGGCGCGGAATTCAAATGGCTGGCAAAGGTTTGCTACGTACGCCACCTCCATCTTCGCGTATACTCGAAGGCTCATTGCAGATGGCTAAAAGAGGACGCACAGATGACTCACCAACGGAGCCTACTATGAGCGACCTTATGATGATTCTGAAAAATGTGGCAACGAAAGACGATATCGCTGATGTGAAGCAACAATTCGGAGCAGTGGCCCAACAAGTGGAGGAACTGCGAAACGAGAATAAAGCGCTCAGATTAGAGATTGAACAGGTCAAAATGAAGGCAAATGCCGATCATAAGGAGCTGAACAGGATCGTTGAGCAACAGAAACGGAGAAATCTAATTTTTCGCGGAGTCCAAGCCGACGGTCCGCCGAAAGAGGAGATACAACGAATTTGTCGGGACGTGATGAAAGTTAATAACGTCCAAATCAAGGAAGCTCGAGTGCTGTTTAGGCGTAATAATAAAATGGGAGTCGTGGCAGTAATGGAGACTGAGGAAGCAGCTAACCTGGTACGACGAAATGGGAAAAAACTTGCTGGCACAAACATCTATGTGGAGAAGGACTTGAGTGACATAAGGCAAGCCCATAAAAAGGCACTTTTACAGTTGAAACTTCTCATACAAGCGCGAGATACAAGCCACAAAATCATAGTCATAAACGATAGCATGCGAATTGGAGGCAATTGGATGAGATTTGATGCCAACTCGGAGCTAACTAATGGAGAGAAAAGGGCTACGGAGGTGCTTGACGAGCTGTATGGCGCTAAGATGAGAGATCTACCCTTAGATTTTAAGACGCTGCTAGAATGCTATCAGGCAAAAAACTTAGAAAAAGCATAGAGTCCAATCGAAGAAAAGCCGAACCAAATTTACATATTAATTCACAACACAACAGCTACAGGAAGTTAAGAATCTTATCTTACAATATTGCAGGGTTAGCTAATAAACTGATTCAGAAAAACTTTTTTAAAATGATAAGCGACTTTGACATATTTATACTTTATGAAACTTTCGTCGAAAAAAATGAGCAACAGTACGAGATATATTTTGCGGATTTTGATATCAGATGGAGTCTGGCGACAAGGTCATCAGGAAGGGGAAGAGCAAGTGGAGGCATCCTTTATGGCATCAGAAAGGACTTACGGCGAATGTGCACCTTCAGGACTATTGAGGAGACCATAACAATCGAGTGTGTGACGCAAAAAAAGCAACTATATGTTATTCCATGCTATCTGAACTGCAACGACTGGATGACCGACTTTCTAAAGCTCCACAACATTCTGAATCAGCCATTCCTTGATAATATTATGCTTATAGGAGATCTAAACGCCAGGACAGGAGAACTGCAAAGTACGATAATGGAACCCACAGCTATGGAATCTTTCGCGAATTTGAAACGATGCTCACAGGATAAAGTGATAGATGCCAAAGGAAAAAAATAATCGAACTTTGTGAATGTTTTCGACTCACAATTCTAAACGGCGCAACAGAAAGTGATACTGGGAGCTTTACGTTCATACGAGGTCAGGCTACATCGACCATAGATTACTGCATTATCCAAGGCACCTTGCACGGCCTGGTTAAGGGCTTTATTATAGAAACACAACCATTCTCCGATCATATGCCACTGGTGGTAGATCTCGAGTTGCAACACAGTTCCAATACATCAGAATGCACACGGGAGTTACTACCAAAGCTAAAATGGAACCAAAAAAAGGCACCTGTGTATATGACGAAATTAGACCAGGAATTAGCAAAACTAACAACAACACCTCGACTGACCACTATAGACGAGCTCACAAAATGCATCACATCAGCAGCGAAATGCATGCAAACGAAAGACAAGCAAAGTTGGTTTCAACCGTGGTTCGATGGAGACTGTGAGGAAGCCAGAAACAGAGCTATCAACGCGCTTAAGCAAGCTAGACGCACGAATGCGTCGGAAGAAAAAATAATTTATAAGTCCCAAAATGCAATATATAAGCAGTTATGTAAAAATAAATTACGGTCGTATTATATCGATATGGAAAAGGCAATTGGCAATATCACAGACAGTAAAACTTTCTGGACTTTGGTGAGGAAACTAAATGGATCTAGTACAAGGAAAACAATATCGGTTGAACCATCGGCACTGGCAGAACACTTCCAAAGTCTGCTCTGGACACACGAGAGTAACAGTACACTGAGTTTCGCACTACCCAACTACATAGTGGATGATCTAGATTGCGTTATTACTACAGAGGAGATTCGAAGCGCACTGTCAAAGAGTAAGCCCAACAAAGCCCCAGGAACAGATAGAGTCCCCTGTGAGTTCTATAAACATGCCACTGAATCGCTCATCTTTAAGCTCACCGATGCTTTTAACAACATTTTTGAGTCCACCAAAGTACCCGCCAGTTTCCAGGACAACATCGTATTCCCTATATACAAGAAGGGAAACCCAACCGAAGCCCAAAACTACAGGGGAATCTCATTCTTAAATGCAGCAACGAAAGTGTTCGCGTCAGTTCTTCTTGCTCGCCTGGTCAATTTCACCAATCGAAACCAGCTCTTAAGCGAAAACCAAATGGGATTCAGAGAAGGATACTCAACAGTCGACTGCATCTACGTTCTAACTGCATTAGCAAAAGATTATTTGAGCAAAGGAAAAAAGATGTATTGCTTTTTTATAGACTTCAAGGCAGCTTTCGACACAATAAATAGGGACAGCCTGCTGTATAAGTTAAGCAACTTGGGTGTATCCACCAAAATCTTAAAAACCCTGGAAAGCCTCTACAGCAACAACATCACAAGGGTGTGGGATGGTCGAAGTCTGTCGGAGGGTTTCTCCACGAACCAAGGCGTTAAACAGGGGTGCTTACTCAGCCCTTTATTATTTGCACTCTACATCGACGATATTACTGAGAAACTGGCGGGAGGGGTAAATCTAGGCTCGACGCGGTTCAAGGTGCTGATGTATGCGGATGACATTGTCATGATGGCGGAGACCCCAGAAGAACTGCAGGAAATGATAGACACTACATACACATACTGTAACACCTGGAAACTTTCTATCAATAATGAAAAATCGAAAGTACTCGTAGTCCGAAATGGAAGAGGAAAATTTGCGCGAAACGAGAATTGGAACCTAGCAGGTATTCAGTTGGAAGTTGTCAAATCTTTTAAATACCTTGGCGTCACTCTGACGAGCAATATGACCTTCCAAAAGCACGCAGAACTCAAGAGGAAAGATACTCAAGTGGCAATTAGTAGTACGTGGAATGGACTGCTGAAACGGAAACAAGTAAACATGAGTACGAAATATAAGATGTACCAGGCGACAGCGAGGGCGATCACTTGCTACGGCGCTCAAGTATGGGGTTCTGATAGCTATGAAGATGTCGAACGGAGTCAACGGTATTTCATTAAAAGAGTCTTCCACCTTCCGCAAAATACCCCTAATTACGCAATCCATTTGGAAACTGGTCTGCCGGCATTATTCACTTACACATTGGACATCCATTTTAAATATGTTTGGAAAACCCTGAACATGCCGGACCGACGATACCCAAAAATTGTCACAAAATACCTTCTGGAGTCAAAGGCACAGTTTTTCAGCCAATGGCTCAAAATGGCAAGCGACTATGAGACCCCGCTAACACTGGAAAATCCAAGCGTATGGAGATTGGAGCAAAACAGATTGATTTTTAACATAGACAGGAAGGCAAGGAGAATGTGGGAGGATCAAGCAAGGGAGAGCTCTGGAAGACAAACTTACAAACTTTTAACATACGACTTAAATGAAAACAATTACTTCCAAGATGATATCGGCTGCTACAGAATTATGCAAATTTTCAGAGCAAGAGTAGAGTTGCTTAACCTAAACTACCGCCCACACCTGGGAAGTCATACAAATGAATGCACACTGTGCAACTTAAGAGAGCGCGAGGATATATTGCACTTCATGGGGAAATGTCCCATTTTACAAGAGATTAGGGCAGGATGCTTCGGAACACCGTATCTGAATGTGGAGGAATGCATCAACTTGTTGAACGGAAGCAACTGGACAAGTCTAGCAGCATATGTCAGCCACGCTCAAAAGTACAGACAACACATAATGGAAGAAAGTTTCTAGAGAGATAAGGTCGCAATTAATGTAAATGTAGTCCTGTAAATGTCTTGTTAATATTTTAGAAAATTGGATTTAGAATTTTATAATGCTAAAATTGTATTCTAAGAAAAATTGTAATATTGTATGAAAAAAGAGAAAGAATCGGCATTGGGCTCACGGCAAAAAAAAGCCATGCCTGCAATATGCCAAAATATACTTATACTACTACTATAACCTTGGAGCATGATTCATGCCTGCCAGTTGTTTATATGGCAACTATACGATATATTCATCCAATTTTGAGACGTTTTTGTAAACAAAAAAGTTTTGCTCAATAAAACTACTTTTTCGACCGATCGTCCCTATGGCAGCTATGTGCTATAGTAGTTAGACTTGAATCAAACTTGTCAGAATTGTGTGGTAGCATATAATATTGGTCAGTAACAAGTTTGGGAGCGATAGCATTGAAAACAAAAAAGTTTTTCTCACTAAAACTACTTTTTAACCTGGCAGCTATATGCTTTAGTCATCCGATCCGGCCGGTTCCGAAAAATGTGCAGCGTATTTGTACCAAAAGACTTCGTGCAAAGTTTGGTTACGATATCTTTAAAACTGACGGAGGAGATAGCATAGAAACAGACGGACATGGCTATATCAACTCAGCTCGTCATGCTGATCAAGAAAAGAAAAAACTTTTATTATTAGATGTTCAGAGGCGGGATCAAACCCACGACCTCTCGCCCAGCTGTCCAACAAACTAAGCGCTGGGCCACAGACGGACACATATATCTATGGCAAAGAGGCAACTCGTTACGGAACAAGCATAATGAGCGTAGACTTCTAAATAAAAGGGCCTTGTCAAGTTTTCTTCTGTGTGGGTGGAATAACCCCACCAAAAACCCACAATAGAGACCCGATTTCTTAATTCAATCATTGAATTTATTTTAAAGGCTTTGTGGCAAGCCTGCTTCTTCAATGTTCTTTAGAATATTTACTCGAACAAATTGAAGAAAATTGAATCTACTTATGGGTAATTATTTCTGAAGTGGGCAACTATTTTTTTTCAGTCTCCAAAAATTTTAATTTCTTTGACAGGATGAAACCGCAGTTTTAAACGATTTTTAATAGATTTTTCAAAATTTTGCCATTGTGGGATGCAAAGATATAGCGACTGTTTATATTTGTTAAAGTTGGTTATAACTAAATATTTAATGGGCCTAAAAATAAAAAAAAATTTTCATAATATATTGTTTTTCCTTTACTTTGTGGTAAAAATATTTGCGATGGTTGAACTGGAGGAAGAAACCGCGGAAACTTAAGAAAAAAAAATTTAAATCGCGGTTTGTGGAAAAACGGCCATTTTGAGATTTTTTAAAAAAATGAGGACTAATCCTTATGATAATCTTAGTACTCTAAAAAAACTTTATAATGGGACGGCCATAACTTTCCGAGAAACTCAAAAAACCGCGACACAAAGTACCATTTTTGAATCACCCACGATCAACTTCATACAGGCCTTAAACCATACCTAAAAATAGACCGAACTGCGTTTATAGATTCTCCAATGAAGCTTTGGTTCATGGATTATGGGCATTTTTGTTCTCTCAATTGGTTTTAAAAAATATTGACGAATGGGGCATCAACCAGCTTTTCCAATAGTACACAGAGAAAAACAAGTAAGATCGTTGTAGTCGAGTAGCCCGACTTCATAATACCCTGTACAATTGACACACACACACACGTACACAAACGCTCACACACACATGTAAGCAAACAAAAACGCGCACGCACACACACACACATATGTACGCGCGCGCAGCACAGCATGGTGGGGGGAGGGGGCAAAATTTGTTTCGCTAATAACTTCGGTGTTTTAGCTCAGATCTCATTGTGCTTTTCAGAGTAGATAGATTTAAGGCCCAAGATAATATATATTTAGCGACGTGGTTGTAACTTTAAAATTGTGGCTCTGACAGTTTTTTGCGGTTTAAGGGGGGAGGGGGGGAAATTTTGCAAATCTGAAACAAACTTGATCTGCGTACGGCCTATACCTATGTACATGCAAAAATTTGTATCTCTATCTCTTATAGTCTCTGAGATCTACGCGTTCATACAGACAGACGGACGGACGGACGGACGGACAGACGGACATGGCTAAATCGACTCGGCTGTTGATGCTGATCAAGAATATATATACTTTATAGGGTCGGAAATTCTTCCTTCTCCCTGTTACATACATTTGCACAACTTCATGATCCCCTTTTACCCATTTTCAATGGGTACAGGGTATAAAAATGGATCTTAAGTGGATATTTTGAATATCCATTCTACGGGGATCTTTTTTTTTCTCTGTGTATTCAAATGATCTTATTAGTGATGTTTTTAATCATCAGCAGGAAAACAGCTCAAATCATTTAATTAGCGTCTTAGCGTCTTGCGGTAAAAAAGCTTTACTTTTTGTTGATGGCAGTGAAGAATATTACTATTAAGACAAATTGGATAATTTTGGAGGAACTGTTGATACCCAAATGGTCAATGTTTTTCAAAGACAATTGCTTGAACAAAAACGCCCATAACCCCTGAACCAAAGCTACATTGGTGAATCTGGAAATGCAATTCGGTGTGTTTTTAGGTCTTACCTATTGCCTATATGAAGTTGTTCGTAGGTGAATCAAAAAATGGTACTTCATTTGACGGTGTTTTGCATTTCGCGGAAAGTTATGGCCGTCCCATCATAAAGCCCTTTTCAGATCACTAAGAATATCAAGAGGATTACTCCTGATTTTTTTGAAAAATCTCAAAATGGCCGTTTTTTTACAAACCGCGATTTAAATTTTTATTTTTCTTAAGTTTCCGCGGTTTCTTCCGCCAGTTCAACCATCGCAAATATTTTTGCCACAAGGTAAAGGAAAAGCAATATTTTTTGAAAATTTTTATTTCTTTTTAGGCCCATTAAATATTTAGTTATAACCAACTTTAACAAATATAAACAGTCGCTATATCTTTGCATCCCAGAATGTTAAAATTCTGAAAAATCTATTAAAAGTCGTTGAAAACTGCGGTTTCATCCTGGCAAAAAAATTAAAATGTTTAGAGACTATGAAAAAAAATAGTTGACCACTTTAGAAATAATTACCCCCTTATACTACCTACATTTTTTATTTAAGAACAATCTGATTGTGACCATTTGTTTTTGATTTCCTCAGTGGCTGTTTTAATAAATTAATTGAATTTCGTTACAAATAAAGTCCATTCTCTGCTTTAAAAATGGTGATAATCACTCAGAAAATAAAATTATACATATGTACATCTGCACCAATCATAAATTTGTAAAATTTGACAAAAAATTTGGTCAACTATGAAGATTATTAAAAAAATTGCCTGAAAATAATGGAAATTTCTAAAAGTGCAATAGCGATCAGCTTTTAAAATGTACATTTATTACTTACCCTTCTCTTAGCTGTCGTTTATAAAGATACCAGAAAAAATCCAATACAAAATATCCCAAAAAAATAAGATGTTTAATTGGCCATAAAAAAACATTAATTTTGGATCAAGATTTTCTGCCGAAATGCGCCCAGGTTAACTGAATTAAAGTTTAAAGCTTCAATAAATTGTTTTAAAATTTTTATTTCAAGTTTCTGTTTTTTTTTTGTGTTTTTTTGTTGCATTATTTTTTTTTTGTAAATCCTCTTACATGTATTTTATGCACGTTTATTTCATTTACACACACATAAACATATATTGTATGTATGTATGCACATATATTTTGTCTTATGAACATATTCATGAGATCATAATGATATATAATATATATATATATATATATTTAAAAATATTACAGCATAATATAAAATGTACAAGTTATACCAAAAGTATTTTGCTATACACAAAAAACAAATTGTTTGCTTTAAATTGAAAATTGGTGTGAAAATGTATGTAAATGTGTATTCACTTAGAAATTAAACGTAATTGAACTTAACGTAGGAGATGTATGCATATATATGTATGTAAGTATGTATGTTTGTGTATGTGTAATACAAGTGTTTATTAGCAGCTTGAATTTCCACTAAATACAAATAAAATTGGCAGCGTTTATTTTATTTAACACACACATTTTCCACTGTTTTGGCACCACAAACGAAAAAAAAAAACAAAAACTATACAAAAATGGCATTTTCATTATGTACAAAATACGAAAGAATTATTTTACTTACAATTTAAATGGAAGTTGGTCAAAATACAAAAATTTTCCTTTTCTTTTTCTGCCTTTCTGCTTTTCAGAGTATTTATGGCAAACCAAAAATCGTGCTTAGGGATTTTTGGGCGCGCGGCCACAAAAGACTTTACCGAGATCATTATGAAAACTAATTAGCAATGAACCAGAGGCAAAAGATGACATGAATGAAATTTGCAACTAGTTCATTTTACAAAAACAAATTTACAAGAATTTTCCAAGGGGTTGTTGTTGTTGTTATTGCTGATTAATCTAATTGTTTTCTTTTTTTTTTTTGCTGTTTGCTGCTCTCAAAATAAGAATAGTAATAATTATAATATTTATACAAAAATTTGTGTCTAATGACAAGCAGAAAAAACGGTAAACTTAGGGATACGGCAAAATGTGTAAACTAAAACGCTTGGCGCTCTTAACGCTAAACTTTTACATGGTAACTAATAATTATTAACTAGTTTTTTTGTTTACTTTTTCTTTCTTGCTGATGTTTAAATGATATAAAAAATCCATGAGATCAATGCGATTTTTGGGAATTGGTTTTGATTTTTCTGATTTTTCACATACTATTTTGTTTTTTTTTTCTCTTTTGAAAAGCTCAAGAAATTTGTTTGAAATTGAAATCTGTCCAAAGCTGTTTTTCCTTTTCCTTTAGCTATTTGTATTGACTTTTTGTTGTTGTGGACTTTGGCTAGCTGGTTGCTGGGAGATCAATTGAAGTGAGAGCTGCTTGTTCAATTTCCATTCCATTTTGAGAGATCAAAAAAAAAAACTTTTTCGACAAATTTCAAGCCAAACGAAAACGAAAAAAAAAAAACAAATTTCTTGTGCTTAAAAACTTAAAAAAAAAACACGAGAGCTTATGTTAAAGTCGGACGGGACCGACTGAGATATAACCTTAATAACAGAGAGATAACAGTAATTGACAGCATAAAGGATTGATTTCCAAATTTTGTTGAATATTCAAGACCAGCACAAATGTGCCCACAGCCTGTGCCCTAGCAGCACAATAGTTTTTATAATTTTACAAACGGACAGCCAGACGACCTTTAAATGTACACAAATGTTCTCCTGCTTCCTGTTGCCTCTCTGCTTAAGCGGGTATATTCAATTGTGAGACCAATTTGAAAAATGAATAAACAAAAAAAATAACTCAAAATCAAAATCAAATGCTGCTTACTTGGCTACGAAATTTAACTAAAAACATGTGTGTTTCTGTGTGTGTGTGCACAAAAATATATATAATCAAAACATAAGACAAAAAAACATCACAAAAATGGCATAAAACTATATACAAAAAATTGTATGGTATTTTTTTTTTCCTTTTTTTTCATTTGTTTTTCTCATTTGTAACAATTAAAGCTAAATAATTTTTACTAAATGCTTAAAAAGTATATGTAGATTTTTGTTTTTTTTTTTTTTGTAATTGAAATTACAAATCGAAGACATTGAAATTGTTGTTGGAAGAAATGCAAAAGCTAAATGCAAAAGATTGACAAATAATTCAAACTATGGCAGTTTTATGTCTCAATTTGTGTTAAGATTTTACAAAAATATGTTTCCAAAATGGTTTAGCAAAAATATCTTGATTGTGTCTTTAGTTATATATTTTGTTTAGTCTTTTGCCAGTCTAGAGTTTTGCAATTTGAGCAGTTTGAATTGAAGTTAAAATATTGTGTATTGTTCTTGTGTCCCGTCAACCTTCTTAACCTTTTCTACGATTTAATGACTTGCTGCAGATTTTGTGGTATGCAGTTTGCAATAAATTCGTTGCACTTATTAACTAAATGTAAGCTGATTTTACTAAAAGATCGTTAAGTATGCTTGTAAATGTTGAAGCTGCTGCTGTTTCATCGCGCTGCAAAAAAGCCACAGCCCATGGCCAGCACAAAAACGGTGACAACGGTGGGCCAAGTGAAGCTCTGCTGTGGTTTCTGGAAAGAGAGAAAAATACAGTTTGAATTTAATTTGCAAATGTTGGACAAACGGCTCCCCTGTGTGGCATTAAATAGACTTTCACCCTCTCAACATAAATCAAGCCCAACTATTGACTTGCGTCTGACCCATAACAGGCGGCGAGGCGTGGTCAGTTTTTGCTGGTCAATGGATGTCCGCACTCACTTGACTCCCGCATATCAATGGTTATATAATTTACACCATTTATTTGCTCAACATTCATGCTTCAATGGTTTTTGTGTGGCACGTGTGAATGATGATGTGTTAAACCACCCCAAAAGCAAGAAGAAATTTGACAAAATACCCCAAATTTATTATGCAAATTTCTTTTTCTTTTGTTACAAAAATTTTGGGTGCATTTTGATAGAATTTGTAAAATAATCTGTTTATGCGGGTAAATGACATGAAAGTCATTTGAACATGTGTTGCAATATTTCGGAAATTATTTAATAAGGATTAGCCAGTTATTTTGCGAATACTTTATATGATGTGGTAAAAGTTTCCTAATAAATCTTATGAAATTTTGCTGTTGCCTTATTGAGTGACAATAAACCTGCTACTTTTATCACCAAGCTAATCAAGAATTGAACTGGCAAGTCTCTGATTTATCCTCTAATTATACTCTGTACCAAAGGTATGAGAGTATATTAAGTACTTACTAGCAAAAAGACTTGGTCACTGCCTTTTCAGGAATTGGAAACTATGAACTCAAAACTAAAAAACAAAAACTCGGTAGACCAGAAATAAGAAATCCAAAATCAGATAAAATATGCATTTCAATTCAGCATTAGGCGGAAATACAACTTTTCTCCGCCTAAAGGCCTCCACGGAAAATAACGAAAAGTTTCATACAAAAATTTCGGGAAGAAGAAGCAGAAGTAACAATATTATTACACTACATGTTTGCAGCTAAGAATTAATGTTACGCTCAACATCACATTTAAGAAGTCTATATAAATGGCTGTGGGCTTTATTTTACTTTAAACAGTTGAATTAACATTGACGTCACTCAATGTCACGTCGCCCTTCTTATACTCTCAAACCGAATTCAGCGATCAATCGTTTGCGTAGAAAATTAATTTAATTAATTGAAATAATAAATATTGTGCGCGACCTCCACAAAAGTATTTCTTTCAAAATGTAGACTTTCAATTTTCGTAATGTTTGGGGTGGAGGACCGTACATATACTGATCAATTACCCGAATGTCTTAGATTCAGCCGATTCGTTCTCATTTACCCTATCAAAAACTTTTACTTTTTCGCAGTGGCGAATATAGGGGGGATTAAGGTGATCAATTTAGGGTTGTTGATAGTTCTCAAAGTATCAATATCGATAATATCTAAAATCCCAATTTTCAATATCGAAATTTAATATATCGCGTCCAAAAAAAATCGATATATTGTCATTTTGTTAAGCTAAAGGCATGTGAAAAATTGTAAGGGAACGTCTTCACCATAAAACTGCTAATAACCAACAAGATAAGTTTCAGAATTAAATAACTTTCTTTGAAAGTACATTAATAGTGAGATTTTCTTTTTCTTTAAACCTTAAAAGCCTGTACTCAAATAGGATAAAAATTAAGTTAAATAGCGAAATGCAATTTCAGACAGCATGAACAATTTCTCCGCAATAGCTCTCCAATAAGCTATTGTGTTCATGTTAATCTTCAATATAATCCAACACTGATATATAAGGTATTACAGCGATGTGCAGCATCCAAAAGTGTTTGATTAGTTCTTAAGACGGACTTAAAGTTGTATTACCAGTTGATTCAACAGACTTGCCATATAATTTTCACCTACTACATAGAAGTTTTTTCTGTTATATCGCTTATAAAAATATTGATAATCGTCTATATCGGTATACAAAATATTATTTTATCGTCCAATAAAAAACGATATATCAATAAAATATTGACAACCCTAGGGGGAATGTACTAGTCAATGACCTTATATTCTTGGGGTAGGTAGTTCCTGCATATTTTCAAAGTTCGATTAAAAACAAACCATGGATGAGCCCCGAAATTTTTTTAATGAAAATTCGATATTTTATATATATCGATAACAATTAGTAAGACTTAAAAAACACCAAAAAATAGTTTCTGAAATTCTCACTTCATCTCCCCCATTGCGAAAATAGCGGCACTGCTCTTTTGATTTCCAATTTTGCTTTCTCTGATTCTACATTTATTCATTCATTTTTATGTTATTCCTAGAAAATTTAAAATTCTTCAAAATCTGTTCCGAATTTCGAATACTAGCAGTTGTGTCGTAAATACTTTATTAGCTGTCCCAGACTCAGGAAATCATTTAGGGCCGATTTCTGTTCTCCCAGATAGCTGCTATGTGTCAGATAGTCGTCGATTTTACACTGTTATTTGTTAGTTTATGTGACAAATAGCTCTATGTAGAAGATGTGAAATCGGCCCTTAGACATGTAGTTTGTTAACGTTGTGCTGTAGAATTCGATTTTAAAAGAAGTTGATATTGAAAAGATTTGACTAAATTATGGAAACTTGAATATAATTATCCTAATTTTGTTGTACATTTCTGAAGTTGATTTTCATCTTTTTTGTAACTGTTTAAAGTTAAAGTATAATTTCCAAGTTTTTTTATATATGCCCTGACGACATCTAATGATATCGAATATTATTCGGACAACATAGTCAAAAAGTATGTATTAGACTCCTAGGAGGCAAGTATGTTAATAAATTCAGTAAAAATTGGAGAATAAAACTACAAATTCTGGTTTCTATAAACAACACTCTATGTCAGTCTCGGAATAATTTTATTTCAATTAGTTAAAAACATTATATTAAACATTTAATTTGAATAATTCAGTTTGTTTAGACCTACATTCAATGCATCCCTCCCCCCACCCAACGCTCTTTCCTTTATATAGATTACACAAATTTCTCACGATCCCATTAAACCTCGTCTGCCACAGCTCAGCTTCCCAAGCACGAGATAAGCCCCTCATTTGTGCAAAAAATTATACAAAACAAAAATAAAACACAGCCAACTTATCAGCTGCAAAGGCAATGAGTGTGCCTCTTCAAGTGCTTCAACTTTGTGTGTGTCATGTGCAATTGCGATTGAATTTCCTTAAGTTTACATTTCTTTTAATTGCGCAGGCAGAAATAAATAAAAAAAAAAAAAAGTAAAAACTTATAACTTGTATAGTATATTTAGCTAGCCTCCGACACACATGTGCCAGAGCCACAGTTGACACAAAGGAGTGCAGCAGGGGGCTAGGTGGGGTGCAAGAGGGAGCCGCCTCGATTAACATAAAGTGACGATGCGAATGAGAGGCAAAGACACACACACACTGCGCAATTAATTTTTATCACACTTTTACCATGTGCAAAGTTTTTCCACCACATCGAGAAAATTTAAATATGCAATGAGCATGGGCAACTTGTGCCTGGTGGGGCAATTTGTCATTCCTGGAACCTATATTTAGTTAGTTGAGCCTTTGAAAAATGTTTGCCACGTGCCAGATGAGCGCACAGATGCTGACGCTGTGGCTCTTTAGCGAAAGAGTTAATGAACTTCCATGTTATTTCTTGTTAGTCTAATTGAGGCATAGATATGTATGGAGGATGTGTATCTTACCTTCTGCTTCTGCTTGCCCTGCACTTGGCTCTGGCTTTGACTCTGACTGTGACTGTTGTGGTGGCTGCTGCTGCTGCTGCTGTGACTATGGATGTGGCTCTCCATGTTGGATGAATTGAGTTGGTAATGCGAATTATTTTGGCTGGTTGGATTCGTGTGAGTGGATTTCTTTTTGCGTGGCGGTATGCGTCCATTGAACTCCTGCAAACGTTCACGTCCAGCCGTAAAATTGTCATAGCGATCATCAAATTCATCCCAGCTGGTCTCATGATCACTCTGATACTCGCGCTCATCCTCGCCCGTTGAGGTCAAGCGTTTGCTACAAAGAGAGAGAGAGATAGAGATAGATGAGCGTCAGCATCATAAACTATTATCAGTGTTCATAATTACGACAGCAAAAAAAAAAGGCGGAAAAACAAATTTTCCAGCGATTAATTTACGGATTTATATTTATTAATTGAAAGTTGTGTCGGTCATGGGAATTGCTTTTAATATTTATGATTTTACCAGTCTGTGGGTGGTTATTAACCCGGGCTTTTGAAGGAATATTTTAGTTTCTTATCTCCCTTTCTTGTATTCTTTTCTTTTCGCCTAAAAATGTTTCCCCTTCTTCCCTCTTTTTTGTCTGTATTTCTGCTACATTTCCATCTTTCTCATGGCCCATATTTTTGATAGTGTTCGTAATGAGCCTCCGGTTCGAACTCTTCCGGCCAGTTTCTAAAACCATTAATCTTAAGTTTTCGTTTGAAACTTTCAAGTAAATTGTTCAATAAATCTATGCTTCTACTTCAATAAATTTTCATAATATTCGGTAAGTTCTAAAACCTATTTAGCTGGATCTTGGCGATTTAAAATCCTTACCATATTTCCCTTTTCTTTCTTTATAATATACTGTATTTTTCTTTCGTATCCATATCTCATCTTTATTTTCTCTTTACTCACCGTCTAGCCGCATCCGATTGACTGCGCTGCAAACGCATCTTGGCACCCGTTGGCGCCAGTGGCGTCGAGGCCAACTGTGGACCATGACCATGCCAGCCAAAGGCCGCCGACGATGTGGAAGTTCCCACATTAGCTGTATTCGGTGTGGGTGGCGGCGTATATGTGGCATAGTATGCCTGTGGCATTCCACCATAGGAGGCCGGATGATGTTGCAACAAATGTGGCGATTGCTGTGGATAACTGTGGCTGTAGTGCATCGGTGGCGCTGACTGTGGCGCCGGTGGTTGTGGTGGCATTGGCTGTGGTGTCGATGGCGCCGGATGCGTTTGCCGGAAGAAATTCAACTCCTCGCCTGCGGCAAAGCTAACGCTGGTGCGTGGCGTGCGGGGTGGGTGGTGCACGGAACCTCCATGGGGAAAGAACATATCGCCGCTGGTATAGCTGCAGGAGGGACTGGGCGGTGGCGGGTACTGGAAGATTTGTGGAGCTGCAACAAGTAAGAAAGAGAAAGATATTTAAACAAAGGTTCTCGTTGTAGTCATCCCGCCATGGCAATGACCACAGACAATGTATGGAAGTGTCTAAGGTCGGACGATCGGCTCATCATTGTGTTGTGTTGTTGTTGTTTTGTTTTCATTTTGCAACTGCCACTTAGCGGAGACACTGGGTGACTGCAATAATTATGGCAAGTCCTCCTCATAAAAACCGCCCATAAAATCATCAGGGAGCCCCCACCTCACGGGCGGCATTTTTTGTATGTCTCATCATTAACGGAAATGTGCATAAAAAGTAAATGGAAGCCACAAAAACTCGTTAAGATAAGAGAATTAGTAATTTAACTTGAGTCTTTAGATAATGCATAAAAATGCAAGTAAATGGAATTTATTTTACAATGCGAATATAAATATTGAGGACATAAAACTATAGTTAATCATAACTACATTTACTACAAAAAATCATGGCTCTATCATCTGGCCTAGCAAATAAATTCATAATAATGTCAGTACTATTTTGTCTCAATCCGTGTGGGACTATCCCTACAAAAATGATTTTCGAGCTTTTGGATTGGATCTAATTTGGACTAGGGATTTATGTATCGACTGAATGGTTGCGTATTCGACACTGCTTCTGTCAGAAATCACTTACCCTCTCTGAGTTCTTTAGCTTCTGTGATTTCCTATGCGATCTTAAAGTATCCTAATAAGGACTATAAGTATTTCAATGCAGACTATCGCTGAACATTACTCAAAATTTAGAGGCAGCGAAAGTTTTATATCTAATATACATGCTTTTTCTTTAATTTCGTGCTTGATAGAAGACCAACAATATGTTCTTGTACATTATTCTTTTAACTAAGTGGTTCTTCAAAATTGATGAAATAACAAATTCTGTTGTTAAAAAACGAAATTTGAAGGGCGCTTCAAACGCTTTGAATTATTTGTTGGGAAACTATTTTTTAAGATCTGAAAATGCTTAATTTGTTTTCGTTCCACACACAAAAAGAAACCTTCTTTATGACCAATATCTTAGCAACAATTTGGGATCAAGAAATATTTCTGTGGAGCATTAGGAAATGGTAGAAAAGTAATAGTAAGTTCTCGGAAGAACTCAGTAGTCGGAATTAACCACATCTGATGTACATCCCTAATAGTCTTTGCACACTGAGCACATTTTTGAGGAACGCATGGAATTAGATGATGATGTAAAATTAAAATTTACATCGGTCACATCTAACATCTTACATCTGTCAGTCAATGCTCTCAAAAATGAGTTGTATGAAAAATTACACAAAATTATATTGCGAAGAAATAAATTTTCATGAAATTTATTTAACATTTGCTCAACAATATCAGGCTTAAATATATCATGGTGGTGATTAAAAGGCTGATATGCTTGGTCCTTATCCTGAAGGAAGACTCTTTGGATGTTTTGCCACATATTTTGCGAGTTCTGGTATTGTCGACGCATTTGCTGCTCAAAGTTTCAGAGTTAATGTCAATGGGGTACTCTGCGTAAAAGGTGGAAAGATCTGCATCATGTCCGGAATGGGACGAGCACCTTTTTAATCACTATCACGATTTTGTCACATGTCATCAATATTGTCCCTTTGCTAGCTTCTGTGCAATGCGTTTTCTAGTCTTTTTCTTCTGTCCGTCCGTCCGTCTGTCTGTATGAACACCTAGATCTCAGAGATGGTAAGAGATAGAGGTTTGACATGTATGCTTCTTTTATCTGCAAATCGGAAAAAACGTTATATCTCCTACAGTTTTGATAGACGATTTGTACCTTCTAGAGATAGTTAGTAATTTGCAAAATAAATTGATTCGCCGAAGAAATAATAAAGATCGGATGAGCGGTTTTCAAGTTATGAGCAAAAATGTGAAAAATAGCCGAGTTAAAAAAGTGTTGCCTACTTTTCAGATGTTCACCCTAAGGAACGCAGGAACTCTGTTAAGCATGTTTTGTTCATGAGTAACGGGTTTATCGAATTCGGTTAGAGCCGACTTTAACTTGCGCTCTCGTTTTATTGGTTTCTGATCTCACAATAGCACATCTGATGTGTTCTGCTAACATAAAAGTTGCAGAAGTATTGCTACGTGTTTGTTCTCGGACTTCACTTGAAGCGATGATTTGGCTATTGCGGTTAATCAACATGTTGCGCAATATGCAGCAATCCATGATATTGACATTTTTTATGTGGCTAAATAGACCTTGACCAATTTACCGAAATCGTGCTGCACATACATCAGCTGATTGACAATGAATGGTGGATGTTGGAGTGTGAATTGGTGTTTCACATCTTTAAAGAATCCCATTTCTTCCCCAAAGATGTACTCAGTGGAAAAACCATATTGTTATATGATGAAAATCTAATTGAAAATTTTAATTTTTTCGGAATCTTAGGATTGATCCAACTCAAATAGAATCTTACTGACTTTTTATACTGTATATCCACTGTTAGGGTATAATAAAGTATCTGCTTCTTTTGCTCAATTGAATTAGAATTTTCATGTAATGTTTTTAGTTTTTTTTTTTTTTGCAATTTCATGCAAATTGACAACTAAAGCGTTGATAGATAATGTGTATGTGAGTGTGTGCTCCTCCACTAAGCTGGCCACTTGATATGCGCATAAATTGTTGGCCTCCGTCTCTCTGCTGGTTCTAAGCAAACGTCATCACATCAATATGATTTCTGATTTAGTGATTTCCTAATGATTATTTACTCAAGACAAAATGATTGATTGTAATGCAAAAATATTATATGTATACAAATCACCGATAATGTCTCAAATGCTTGTAATTGCCCAGAGGACCAGCAGCAGCGAACCACTTAAAAAGAGCTTAAGATGCAGATACAACAAGTCCGAAACTAAATAATGTCATTCAACGTCAACCTGCGGGCGACTAATTTGCAATTTGACCCAATAGCCTTGAACTCGAAATGTAGCGAAACGAGCCCACACAGCTGTTGGTTGCAGTTGCAGCAAGTTGCAAGCGCAAAAATCTGTGTGTTTTAATTGCAGCAGCGCCGGCACAGCCACTCCTTGTATCTTACAGATACTCGTACTTTATGCCATTTGAAACTAGTTTGCTGGCAGGCAGGCAGGCAAGCAGCCAGGCAGCTGCTGCCTGAGGCTAGCTCACGTGCGCTTTAACCTTGAATATCTGCCAGTCCAAGTCCAAGCCAGCCAGGCATCATTAATGCTTGTACTTAGCTGCGGACGCTGCCGCTGCTGCTGCTGCTGCTGGCCAGCTTATATAACTAGCCATATGCCAAATGCTGGTGCCTTTATGATGGAACCTCAGATGGAACGACGCGCGACGAGCCAAAGTCTGAGATAAAAAATGTTACTACTAATTGCAAATTGTGTGGAAAATTACATTTACATATGAGCATTTTGTAGGGCGGGTGTAGGGGGGTGTAGAAGGAGGAGTAGGTGCCATATGGGTGGGGGGTTCGATATGATGAGTGCGATTAAACTGTGATTTGTATTCTGCTATCAGTTATCGCATACAATTAAGTTTAAGTAATTTTTTTTATAAATTTATTACAAGGGTATATGAACTTTTAGAGGCATTTGGAATTAATTAGAAACATTTTAGTGACTTGAAAATTCTACTCGATAAACGTCTTAATGCATCGATTGAATATTTTAAAATTGTTTCGAAATTTTTTTTACGTTTTTAAGAAAGATGTTTTAAGGGTCCTAAGCCGGACCGTTTATAAGGGGCTTGGTTCTAGACTTGCGTACTTGAACTATAGTTCAAGTCTCAAAAATTTTTCGACAATTTAACAATATTTAAAATTTTGAAAGAGTTATGTTTTTTACAAAAAAAATATTTTATTTTAAACTTGACTTAAAAGGCTTCACTAAACTTTTTTCACTTTATTAAAGGCAAGTGAAATACCATCTAATACCCTTAATGTTCAGTCACAAAATTTTATTGAAAAATCATTACTTAAGTCACCAATTGTTAATGGCTTTTGTCACACCTCTAAGAGGAAGGGGGGAGGGGAGTAGATTACTTACTCAGTTGGCTACCAACCGAGTAAAGCTCACTTACGACACCTTAACCATTTTTTTATGATCTCAACTCGAGATGCGGGCGATGCAATTGCTTGTTGTAGTTGTCGGTGACGAAACGTGACCAATTGTTTGCAATTTTTTCTGCATTTGTTTATATTTTTATGGTCAGGGCAATGACAATATGCGCAAAATGTTTAATTGAATTACAAGTATGGAGGTATGCTGGTGGAGGGGGGGAGGGTGGAGGGAGCTGCACATCTGTGCAACGCCTTACAATGCAATTATGTGTATAATTTACTTTAATTTTTTCTTTAGTATTTTTTTTTTTGTTCTGCTGTTGCAACAATTTCTAAGGCCGCTGGGCCGCCACAGACATTCTGACAACCCAGCTGACAAACATCAATCAACAAAAAAACAAAACCCAAGTCAAGCTAAAAGTTTAACTAAGCAGAACGCTCAGAAAGCTCAAGAACAATTTACACGGTCCCGAGGCGGCAGCAGCAGCAGCAGCGGAAAAACGTGAAAAATGCTTCACTGTTACGCTTTAGTTGCTTTTGTTGCTGTTGCCACAAAGAACAAATCGTTGAAAATGCATTTTTAGTTGTGCAGTTTGTAAGTTGATTACACAGACCCGCAGCAGTACCAGCAGCATATGCTGCTGTTGCTGCTCATTATGGCCTTGAAGTGTGTTCGAACAAAAAAAAAAAAAAAAAAATTAAATTAAATCTACAACTTACAAACTGCCAACTACTATGAATATCTCAAACTGCGTCGCACATGGCAGAAATCGAAATTGAAACTAGTTTTTTTTTTTTTCATTATTCAAAATGTGGTTAAGTTGGTCAGTGGAACGGAATGACAGAAGTAAGTCAGAGATGCAATAGAAGAGTAATAGATTGTAAGGGAAGTTATTGAGGAAATGCAAACAAGCAACTAAGTAGGTATGATTAAACAATGGATAAGTTCGAAAAAGTGAGCTATAAGTTATGCTATAAGCTTTGTAATGAAGTACTTGATTGGCTTCATCACAAAACTTTTTGGGAACTGCAAATCGTTTTTTAGAACCTGGTAATTCGCGAATTGAATACTTGCGTCTACCATCATGGTATAAGAAATTGAAAGTGTCAACACCCACAAGCAGACGTCGCAACAAGTGCAAGTACTTCGCTTTCAAGTGTTGAGTCAAATTTAGAGCTCACCGCTGGTATAGAATATAGTTGCATGATTTTAATATACTATAACTATAAAAATATATAGAAAGATTTACTGAAGCTACCTTGCTATGTTCCGCGTTTCTTTCAAAATATTCACTTTATTTGAAGAATCCCTTTCGTGGGGCTTTAAAACTCAAACCGAAATTAGGGGCGAAATTCAAAGTATTTTTAGCGCAAATAAAATTTGAATACATTGTGCAAGTAAAGATAGCCTTGCACTGCAAAAGTTTTGCGTTAAACAAATTTTGTGTTTCACATGAGCAAATATTTGCTTCTACAAAAATTTGCGCAAATATTTCCCTTCCGCAAATAATTTGCGTTAGTGTTGAAAAAGTTAGGGGGCAAATTTTATTAAACTTTATCATAGAACTTTTTTAAGCAGGCTCTAGGTGATTTAAGTTTAGGATATTGTCCAAAACTTGTCTAAAACAAAACAATCACTTTGTAAACTTTATATTTATGGGCACTCAAGCAAGAAGAAGCGAAGAATTTAGCTTGCCTTAGTGTGTTGTGGTTGAGGACATAGCTTTTACGCCGCGAAAGCAAAGGTTGCTGCATGAAGCTCATCTACGTATGAAAGTAGCGGAATTTGAGCAGTTTGTAATATTTTGCAATCATTCTATTATATGCAATTTAATCAAAGTATTTTAAAGTTGGATATTTGTTGGTCGTTTATTCAGCGATTTCAGTGACATGTCAATTAATGGTCACACTGCACTTTTTGTCAAGATAGCTCTCGGTCGATGCAGTATATTTTTTGGAACTCTGCACATTTCCACTAGCAAGATTGTAGAAAATAAAACTGTGTTTCTAATGCTTTATATAAATTTCCTTCAAATAAATGAGAAGGCCTAAGAATTGCTGAATTGATATATTTCGAGATCTTAAGAATAACTTCCTGTTATCAAATCATTAATTAAGCCCCATTTCGTCAAATGGGCAAATGAAATGCTCATGTTATTGGGAAATCTTTCCTAGGGATGCTATTTTCTTTGTACTGCTAGAGGGTGTTCCTAAAAGGAAAATATTTGCTTCAAAATATTGGTGCACAAACATAGGCAAAATGTACTTGGCAAGCAAACTATTTTATTTGTGTTGCCACTTAAGGCAAACGAAATGGGCAAATATTTGGAAATATTTGCTTAAATTATTTGAAAGAAATACTTTTTGTTTCCAACATGTTCTAAATCAAGTTGAAAATTGTTTAAAGTCCATTTTGTTTTATTTTGCAAAGTATTTAATTTGTTCAAAAAGTAAAATTTAATTCAATGATATTGAAGATTTTTCATACATTTTAATCTTATTTTCAGAAAAAATTGTATTCATTTGGTCTCTTGTTAACTGTCAGTGAAGAGGACCGACATTTTATTGATGATGATTTAAATGATTTAAAGATTGCCACAACTTGTATAACTGACAGCACAAAGGAATGTGTCTGTAGGTAGGTAGCTTGTTACGTTATTTTAAAGAAACATACAAAAGAATTGTACAAATTGTGGTCGCAACTCTTTGTAAGATTGGTTAATCGAAACGCCCACACACGACGACGACGACATCAGCTCAGAGATCTCAGCTCATTTAAGGCGATTTGCTGTCTGTCACGACGATGTGAGAGGATTACAAATTTGGTTGGTCAACTCACATATAACGGTAAAACTTGTAAAAAAATTTCTGTCTGGACAAGTCTGACTAATTTACCAGTCTATAAATGACAAATACTTGACACCATTTTTGGGGAATTTTCGAGCGACTTTTGTCTGTTGTTCTAACCAAAAAAAGTTGTACGGAAAACAAGTTGAATGTCAATCATTGTTCAATCAATCGTTATTTCGTTTCGTTTATGACCATATCCAACTTTTAATTACCAATTTTGGTTGGCTCTGCTAATTAACCATTTGTGTAATTCGGTTAACCGTTAGTCGAACAAAAACATCAAAATGCGGAAGTTATAACAACACAAGGTTGAGATTATTGTTGTGGTGTGAATCATGTGGGGGAAAAATGAAGGAGAAAGTTCTTGAAAAATTTAATCTTCTTGCGTAATCAAAAAAGGGAAAGTTCTTTGTTAGAAATTGTGTGGAAGGATGATAAATATTAAATGATTCATTTAAACTTATAACAACTAGCTGTGGCATTTACTTTGATAAGCATTAAGCTTGAAGCTTGTATGCCCTTGAAAGTTCCGATTTGAGCAATCAGAATCAGAGAAGAGTCTTGCCGATGTTTCAACATTGTTTCAGCAATATTTGATATTTTTATTTATATTTTTGGACTTTAAAATTGGATTAATTTGTGACCTAGAAATCAAATTTCTTCGTAGTTATTTGAGGCTAACTGCCCAATCATTGCCTCGTAGAAACTAATGACAAAAGAACAAAGTCAACGAGGCCAAATGAAATAATGTCGGCAATACTTTGTTGATGATGTATCTCGAGTGTCTTAGCTAAAAAGCGTGCGAATAAAAAAACACACACACAATGCAAACAAATGAAATGCTGATAAAAATATTTTTTAAACTGTGCAAATTGCGGTTAGCAAGGTCGATGCGTGTGCCCAACTGAAAACTAGAGCTTCAGAGCGCTGAGATAAGTTCGTATCAATTAAATAATTCTCATTGAGAAATATTTGAAGAATTAAATGCCGTTGGGAATGTGTTTTGTTCTTATTAAGGAATGGGGAATCGCCTTGCATATATCAAACAAATGTCTGAAAATAGCTCAAGCGCTTATCACGTTTTCAGTGGCATGTGTAAGCAGCTGCCACTAGTCGGTTCAATATTTTATAAACGACACAGACAACAGCCAGCCAATGCAATTTTTCAATTTCGCTCAAAGAAGGCAAGGCAAGCTCACAAGTTTCCCAAACAAGAAACAGCTTAAAAGGCTATAAAAAGCTAAAGGAAAATCCTGAAAAGAAGTCTTTGCATTTGTTTGCATATTTTGTGGGAGGGTGGGGAGAAGGTGCAGGAACTGAAGCGTTATAAAATATATTGAGCATGTGTTTTGTTTGGCCAAAAAAGGATATACATACTTACATACGTATATATCTTAAAGAAAATAGTAAAATATAACTGAGCTGAGTCAGCACCAGGAAAATTTATGGGATAAGCATAAAAGAAATCTGGAAAAAATAGTACAAGATTTCAACTGAAAATTACTATCTGCATTGCACCGAAATGATTTGAAGATTTTTGAGAGCGCGTACATGTATTAAAGAGGTAAACGTCTGCTTAAATAATTATCTTAAACATTAAAAAAAAATTATAAAATGCTCAGTTATGTTTTTTTTGCCGCCAAATTCAAGACTCCATATAAAATGAAATATTTCTGCACAAAATATTGTCATAATTACGGAAATTATCCTATCAATGTCACAGCGTTGTCACCCGAGGCATGCCGTGTCACGCTACAGTTTTTCTAATAGTACTTATTTGAATAGTTCGAAATATATTGTAAACTAGAGATAATAAAAAGTAATTATGCTCTCTTTTCGCAAGTTAATAAAACTTAAGGTGAAGCTACTTTGGAAATCTGTATAGTAAACTTCCGCCTAATTGCTTAAACAATACGTGTCAGCTTCTTCCGCGTATATGTAAGATCGAGCCCAATTAATTTCTAATAAAAAAGGAATTGGAAATTAATTAAAATTAAATATTGGAGCTTTGTGATCATTATGCTTTTGCCTTATAAGTGAGTATTCTGAGTGAGTGTATTGATTAAGCATTAAAAATAATCCTGATCTGAGTGAGTGAGCACTTTAGGTGAGAATTATGCATGAGCGTTATCCTTGAACATAATACACTTTGCTTTAGCTTTATGCTTGAGTCTTATACGTGAGCGTTATGCGTGATCATTGCATTTAGATCCTCACAGTTTGGGAATCATGAAATGGACTATAGTCTATTTCTGAGTAGCACCGTAAAACCAGACTATATGCAGGAACGGCCGCAACCGTGATGCGCAGCACTTCAATTCAGTTCGGGAAGGGGGCTCACTTCAAAGCTATCTTTATAGCCTCTTAACTAATACTAATAATACTGTTAGTCAACCTTTTACCTTTTTTTTTGTAATATTTCATGTAGTTTGTTTTTGTAATGGGTATTTTACTACAAAAAGCATCATAAATCGAGAGCATTATGATGCTTTTATATTATGAATGTGTGCATATGGAGTTAACATAATGCATGAACCGTTAGTATGAGCATTGTGCATTAGCTTGGGAATTTATTGTGCTTTAAACGTAATTTGAGCTTTATGCGAATTGGATAAGGTTTACTATCTAATTGTTCTGAATGTAAACATTTGATCAGTGTAATTCTTATAAGCTATGAATGAATGTCGAGTCGAATTAGCATTTCTGGGGAATGTGGAAGTCACTGTAATCTCATATAGGAAGAGTACATATTCTATCGATAAGTTATCGAGTAGTCATATGTCAGCAATAATAAGAGCTGTGTACATTTTTTATTATTAATGTAATTGCTATACAAATTGTGTCAAATTGGTTTGCTATAAACTACTTTCCTTGGGCTTTGGGAGAAATTGATCCTACTTAGTGAAAAATCTCTTTATATTTCATTTTGGTCCAAATATCATTTTTCTGCTTCAATAAGCCCCCGATTTCTTAATGTCCGATTAGTCAGACTGACCTGAGTTTAGTCGAATTTGAGTGTTTCTTTCTGAGTTTAACAAGAACCAAGCAACAAACTTTAGTTTGCGGTTAACCGCAGCCTCATTTGCAGGTTTACTTTTAAGCTCTAAATTAGTAGATACCGATATCGGTTGAAGATTTCGTTAAGAAAGCCAAAGTACTAATAGGGTAGGTCTTTTTCATCGTCCACGTTTCCGGGAAAAATTCTAACAGCATGTTAGTAAATTTTTTTTTTAAAACTTCCGTTTGGCTTGGGACACACCTTGTATACTTTCTGCGGTCATAGACAAATGGCTTATAAACAAAGATTCAGTAGTTTGTTGTTGTCTTAATCAGGAATTTTGTTAGACCCTTATCTCACTAACAAAATGGTATTGTAATCTGTCTGACTCAGCCAACTGCACAGTTGCATAAGCTTAGAATTCGTAAGACCCCAACCAAGTAAGTAACCATATCAACTTCTTTAGTAAACAATCAAAACCGATTAGTAATTTGTGCAAACAAAATGCTAACAACAATTAACATTCGCTTGAAATCGTATACCCCTTCTATCGAGACGGAGAGACGCCAAAGTGGTGGTCGGTTGTAGGGGGGGAGAGGCAATAGAACAGAACCTTTGGGACACGCCAACTTTGAGTGGTCGCCGTTGCCGCTGCTGCTGTTTGTTGGATGACGCAGCGCGAGCCAAGACAGCGAGTCTGGTGCAATTTCATTTCATTTATTTATTAATATTTTTTTCTTTACTGTTGTTAAAACGTGCAGTTTGTCGTTTTGCGGCTGCAGAGTTTTTTCAGTTGTTTTTAATTATTTTAATTGCGTTGCATCTGAATCGATTGTTGTTGCATACAATTTTTTTATTTATTGCTTAATTGTGCCTTTTTATGATTATTATTTGCATTGTTAATTGCCGCATAAATGCTGCATCCTTAGTTAGTTTCCCCAAAATCCCTTCCCCATTTTCGCCCTCCGTCTGCTTACTCTTCACACCTATCAAGCGCAATGAACTTTTCACATTTCAAGTTTAAATCGCCGCCAGGCACTCTACTTAAAAAGAAAAGCAAACCAGATTTTTATATAGGAGAAACAGCGCCACCATTAGGTGTATAAACTTGACACTAAGCCTGAGCTACGTACTATATCACCTGCCCAGTAGTATGTAGTAGTCTCCGGCCAAGTACCCAGACGACATGTCTAGTTGGCTTTTGATTAAGCAAGTCTGCGCGCACACCTCTCGCTGAGGCCGTGCTAAATTGTTTGCATTGAAGCGTTTCTGGTCTTCTACAGAAAACGTGCTCAAGTTTTTGTTATGAAATTGAGCCTAGACGCTAATGCTGCTTTTGCCACACAAAGCTGGGGCGTAGACAAAAGATATGCGGCCGGGTGAACGCTCAGGGCTAAAGTGGAAAAGGATATATCTGAAAAGGCGGAAAACTAAGAACAGGATATGCAGCAGAGGCAGACTACAGTGCCAGCTACTTGTTATAATTGGCAACAGAAAATGTTGTCTGAAGGGAGATGAGAAAATAACTTTAATTCATGGTGTTCAACTACACCCACAAACACACAAAAGTTTTTTCCCCTGAGTGGCAACAGTTTAACCAACAAAGTGTTAATGAGGTGTTGACAATTAAGGCTAAGTGATTAGTTAGTGTAAAAATGGTTTGAAACTTGGTGTAATGACAGCAACATTATCTATTTTTAATGCAAACAAATTGAGTTGTCAGTTGATATTTATAGGAAGATCGAGGTGTAATAAGACCTCTGCAGCTTGGACTATATTTGTATTAAATGAGTTTTAAATGAGGCCCAATGAATACTAGATGATTCTATACTAACTCAGAGATTAAGGTGAGAATGTAAAGCCTCAGAACTGGATAACTTGACCGGAGACCAAGGGAACGACTTAAGGATATCGGCAAAATGGATTTAGATCCTAAAACTATTCTTGACATGGCTAAACAGAGAACCCAAGTTTGATCGCTGAACTCTCCACTTAATCTACCATAGTTTTCTAGGCTGCATTGTTGAACTAGCTCATACATTTCTTTTGAGTTTTGGAGTAGAATTTGCTTCTAGACAGACGTTTACTAATTCGAACATTTTGCACAAGAGCAGAGTCTTTCTCTTCAAAAGATTAAGACAAAAACAGCCAACCAAACAGAAGCTACATTAATTAGTTGGTCTTAGCTGTGGTTGACTTCCATTTAGCTATCTATATTTCGTTGAGCAGGGGTTCCCAGGCCATATGCGCACGCTGTGCATTAGTTGTTCTTTTCCGCCCTCACTACCTTTCTCTTCTAAATCTTTTGCAAATTCGAACGCAACAACAATGATGTGTGTGCGAAGTCATTAATATCGATTAAGAAAGAAATTCTCACCGCGTGGCAAAAAAGATGGGCAAACGAAATAAGGGACAGATGGACAAAAAGGCTCATTCCAGAGATCAAAAGTTGGCGCAGGAAGCACGGAGAGGTCGATTTCTACGTAACACAGATGATGAAAGGACACGGCTTCTTTAGTGCATTCCTGCATTCAATTGGGAAAAGCTGGTGACGCAGAAAAAGATATTGTGGAGCACACTGTGTTATACCGAGAACTCGGGGCCGATAGGCAAGGCAACCTACCGCGATGTGTAGGACATATCACAGCAGACAACATCGTATCGAAAATGACCTCGAGCGAAGAGCACTGGAGGTTGATTGCAAGTTTGTTGGCGAAATTCTGCGAATCAAGAAAAAAAACCTTGACGATTGGACATAGTGGTCGCAGATAATAAATAAGAGCGCATAGCGCGTAAAGGGCCCCACTTAGAAGTAATGCGAAAGCTTTTCCGAAGTAAAAGTAATAAGTGCGAGTCCTACATACCCTTCTGCGCGGGCAGACTGGGAAATGCATAAAGCATGTTCCCTCCTCGTTCAAACAAAAAACAAAGACTTTAATGTAGATTGTGTTGTTGAGGGGCAAATGATTCGTGTGTATCAGATAGCTACGAGCAGACAAAAACATCAGCAAGCAATAATCAGGCATTTATTTCTATTTCTAGAGGTTCTTGTAGCTTGAGAAATATTTTCTTCATTTGTTTGTGTGTCTTTGCGGCCGTAAGCTGGCTCTTGGTACCTCTGTTATACTTGAAGGCATGTCAAACCGCTAAAACGGTATATTAACTTCTTCGCAGACATCTTAAATTGGAAATTGGGTTCACATCATTAGGAAAAGGCTTACAATTTATTTTTGCATCATAAAGCCTGTACTCAGATAAGATAAAAGTTGGGTTAAGCACAATATTTCGTACAAATAAGACTGCTTTTCAAAAGCAGTATGCTATCAAAGCCGTTGAAAAGTGTTTCTATTCCTGTGAAGTATTGTGGCGAACTAAATTTTTATTTCATCTAAGTGCTTAGTAACAGAAAATTAGAAAATTTCAATTGCTTTGTCTATGTCAAGCTGCCCTTTGATTAAGAAAACCTTTAATGGCTAAACAATAACAACAACTAAAGCGTATACAAATTAAATGAACCAATTTGCGGAATAACAAAAGAAGAATAATAACAAAAACATTTACAATTTGCATGAACAAAAAAACAGTGCGGCAAGTGAATTCAGTGAATTCACGGTCAATGTAAAACAAAATCACGAACAAGTCAAGAAAACAAAAAAAAAAGCTTGAGCCAGTGCCCACAGATACAGTCATCTGTAAGTTTGTATGTATGTATATCAGCTTGGCAACAGGCCAAAAACAAAATGTAAAAAAAATGCAAAATAAATGCAGATGTGGTAGGCCCGGTTAGGCTGTACAAAATGAGTGCAAAACTTGCGGTTAGAGCCAACACTTCTCTCTCACCCACACTCTCTCTCTCTGCGCAAAATCCCGCTTCCTGCTGGCAGTCAGTCAGCTGTGTGTGTTGCCAGGCAAAAAGGAAGCTGAAGCTGCGTCGCCATATTTGCCGCCATTTTTTTTTTGTTGTTACAGCTTCCGCTCCGAAGTTGCTGAGCAAAACAAAATCAGAGGAAAATGTCAAGTGCGACAGCGACGCGAGCAGAGAAAAACAACGCCTAGCAGCCGCGGCAACAGCTGTTGGCAACAGCGAATGATGCGAATTTGTTAGGCAAAGGAGAACAGCCAACAAGTTGGGGAGAGAGTAGGGTAGGGCGCTGCTGTCATTGCACCTTTTGTTAGGCTCAGTTTGTTAGGGGTTGGGACTTAAGCTGGCTACCAAATGATGACGAACTTGGAGGCTGTTCCCAGGAGTTTGGGGGTTGTTTGTAGATATTTAGGCTTTTTTTAGGGTTGCTGATGATGACTAAGCGCGTGATGCGACAAAATAAAAAGGGGTTCCATCTTCAATAGGGAGCTTAACTTGGTTTTGGCATCAAGTGCTTAAAGCATTGTTCAGTAGTTTAGATGTGTTACTATTAGATAAATTATGCACTTGAATGAAGGGGATATCAAGGAAAAGTGCTCAAGTTTAAGGAGGAAGTGGGATTAGAATTTTTTTTTTTTTGGTGAGGGAAAGTTTTAAGTATTGTTAGTTGGAAGAACACTTGAATGAAATTAAGCTTTATAAACGGGAAAGAATTAGGATTAAAAAACGGCGTCCTCGCTTAGAAATTATGGGAAGATTAACTTTGCAAACAAATATTTCTTATTAAGTTATGAGCAAATTGAGTTTCATAACTTTTGTTTATAATGTGAAAAAACTTTGTGATCTGTACCCTGCTAAGCCGAAAACCGTTCAGTCCATTTCATTAACGAACTCATTTTCTTGAAAATGCCTGCTATAGAAAAAGCTCTGCATCGTCGGCTTTTCTATCTACCTCTTAAAGGACAACATATTGTCTGGATCTAGTGTTTCCACATTATTTAATTTTATTCATCTTCTGCAATCGTCATATGTTTTCGAAATTTATCTGTCATCTTTATGCATTCTTTCTAAATATTGATCAGTTGGTAGTGGTTCTGCACCTTAATTTAACTTAAGCAAGGGATGTGTTTTCTACTGCTACAAAGTGCTAACGATTTACTGCAGTCCCGATATAAAAACAAAAACGAAAGAATGTATTTATTTGGTGCCCTCTCACTTAAGTTCTGTTTTTACATGTTCGCTTCCTGCTTAAGTCTTATCCTTCTGTTGCTTCTGTATGCAAAGCGAAAGAGCTCAGTAGTTAAGGTGAGTTTCGTGCCAACGAATTTACTCTAATTTAGTCTAATGCACATATGTAAGCTTCTAGTTTCATATGTAAGAACTTCGAAAGTTAAATAGCTTCACCGACTTGGTTAAAAATCTTGACAGTCAAGTCGATCAGCAAAACACCAATCAAGCACAGAAAAAGAAAACTGCTGGTTCCAGGTGCATTAATGAATTGTTTAGGCCCAGCATTTTTGTGGCAATTAATAAACAGACTATTCCGAAAAATCTCAGATTCTGTCAAATTTTATTGTGTTGTGAATATTGAGTAATGTAAAGCGGTATTTCTAAAATATGGATAAATTCTAAGAATTCAAGAATTTAGAAAAATTCTAAAAATTTCTTAAAATACGTTGAAATAAATCACTTGACTTTTTGGTTTTTTCTTTCTCATTATATAAAGGACTCGCTTTAAAGTCCGTTTTCAGGAGATTTTTACAAGACAGTTCGTGGTGTTTTTTAAAGAACTGCTATAAAATAAAAATCTTTCAATTTAGCTCGCTTACGTCGCGCTTAAGGGATTTGTTTGAAAAAGATTTGCTAAAGACAATGATTTTGTCTTTTTTTTTTTACATATAAATCGTAAATCACAAGAGTCTTAAGATTTTCATTTATCAATTAATAAATTTCAAACTAATCTAAGAACCTGAGACGTAATAATTCCAAATTGAGCAAACTAAATTTGGCCCGTGTTACGACAATTTCTTTTAAAACTTAAATTTTTCAAATTAGTTTAAGGATTTCTTTGTCCACACAGTCCATTCAAATTCTGAAATGATCTGCTTACTCTAACCAACCAATATGCCCCACAAAAGACCTAAGGTGAGATTTCTTCTGGTGGTAAACCACAGACAACTGCGCCAAGTTTTTTTCTTGTGTTGTGCTTTTTGCCTGTCATGCGATATCATTTTCTGCACAAAAGCAAAAAAAAAAAAAACTGGCCAAGCAACTTGGTCAAAGGTGGGCGTGTGCGGGCTCAAAGAGTTACCATAAAGCATAAAACAGAGCACACGGCACGTTTAATTGGCACGCGCCAAAATGAAGTCGAATGTCTTACTTGAATTGGCTCGCCTTATAAATGTATCTACGTATCCATTAGATATGTATCTTGCTGCCTTAACTGGGCCGGCAGTATCTATTACATGAGAGTGAGTAACCCAAAAATTATTAAACGGCATTTGACCTTAGGCAACTAGTTTGCTTGGACAGTGGAAGGGGTGGGGGGGTCCGAGGATTGTGGGCGGGCTATTTACAAAGTGTTTGACTTAACGGTAGTTTAAGTAGCCTTTGTTGAGTGTGGTCAGTTTCAGAGATACATTTTTTGTGTTTATGTTTATGTTGTGGTTTCGTGTGTTTCGCTATGGCGTAATGAGGGCCAGCTGCGGTTGGACATTGAATAATAATAAAAAAGAATAACCGGACAATAGACCGCTATACAGGAATACCCTTCCAGTCAATCTGTGAGTCATTTTGGGTGTTATATTTATATTATTTATTAGATGGCTGGGCTAATCAATTGAAAACTTGTCCAAAATAGCGCCCGTTTCGCCTAATTGCTATTTGGAGAATTAAAGTCTAGTGAAGCTGGTCTGGTCAGTTTCTGGTGTTGCAATTGACTTGGCTTACTGGTTTGTGTGGCTGGTGTGCAGCAAGTCACTTGCATTTTCTTTAAGACTGAAGTCTTGGCTCATAAATAATTTAAATGTAATCGGTGTAAGATGATGAAATAAAACAAATATTATTTGGTGGAAAGAAATAGAAGAAATAGCTAAGAAAGTTACTATCAGCAACTACTCTTTCTAAGCCCAACGAAAAATTGTATTGTTTCCTTAAGAGGTGTAGAATAAACGAAATGGACTTTTTCCAAAAGTGAGCAGCTTTTTTATAGTGTGCGTAACATAACAAAGAAGAAACCCCTCGCAAAGTTAAGGAGGTGCTGAACGTTGCGTGAATTTTTTTGCCCAAGTTTGCATGAGGCAGACAAATAACTCTCAGTTTCGTGGCCTCTGAAAATAGTGTGCCTCCTATATACATAGGTTCAAACGAATAGCTGAGACTTTTGAACCAACATCTTTTCGGGTTTTCTTATTTGTAGTTGAGGGTTCTTACTTCAAATAAATGTTTTCGAGTTCTCGAAAACCCAAATCAAGAAGAGTTTGTTACGACCTAAAGAAGATTTTTGACAAAATTTTGACTGACTTTGGAATTTTAACTATTCTGGACTATAAGCATTGTGGGACACAGCTCTTTCGATTGGAAATTATAGTTACAAGTGTCATGCGCACTCACCTGTTTTTGTTCTTCAAAGAACGGGACAAAAAAAATTTAGAACCTGAACGAACACGCATGGAATGTCGTCTTTTTGCACTTTTGAGTGAGATTGAATTGTTCTCTTTTTGTGCCATTTGTAGAACATTTTCACTCCAAATATTTAAGAAAGCTTTAAAGTATTATAACTGGTTTTTTTCCTGTGCCTTGGGTTATAGCTATGATTAAAGAATTCTTGATTTTATAAACTTTATCTCAGGTCTGTTCCTGTTTTCGATTTCGATCAGATCATGCGGAATTGAAATTGGTAGCAATTCCCGTTTCCGAAAAGCGATCAAGTTAATCGGTTTAAAGTGGAATGAATAGTAATTAACACTTTTCATATCAACGGTTATACTTTTCGTCTATCGAATATTTTTATTCTTATAAGTCAAATATGGTGAAGATTTTGAATTATCCATAAATATACTAATAGGCTTTTTACACTGAGAACATCTAACATCCAACATCCTGAGTCTTAATGCTTAATAACCATTTGCTATGCTAACATTTTTAAGCTTTTGCTTTGTAGAAATGTTAAGTGGGTTTAGGTCACCATTCAGTTTTTGATTTCGGTCAAATCATGCGGAATCGAAATTGTTAAATGTTCCCGCTTTCAAAGACCGATTGAGTTATTCGACTTTTAACTTCGAATACCCAAATACCTTGAATCGATCCTCTGGATGGCGAAAAGATTCGGTAAAATTCTTACCAATTCCGATTAATCGGATTCGGAAACGGAAGTAGGCCTGATAGTTCGAAAACAATTCGAATATTCATTCAAAGTCGATTTCTATTTCACACGGAAGCGGGAACATCCTACATCCAACAATCGTTTTACTTTTGAAATCCACAGACCTGTATAATTTCCATAACTCATGGACTTAATTCAAATATATTTTTGAAAAGGTTTTAAAGATTTTAAACTAGTTCGAACTAGTGTCTTAAAGGTCCTAGCAAGTATATAAAATAAGATTCCAACACAAATTAAGTATATATCAATTTCAATAGTTCTTCGTAGAGTTGCAAATATATCTTAGGGCAAGATCTAACATTAATCTGAAAGCTAAGCTAACTGCTTAAACAAATATTGTAGTATTTAATCAAAATTTAAACATGCTCCTTAAGCGATCAAACAAAGTTAAGATTTGAGCTAAACTTTTACGATTAAACATGAGTTTGTTGTTTGCTTTACCGTTAGTTTCAGAGCTGCAAACCCAAAAACTGTATTTAAATCGTCAAAACTAACTAAAGGGTTCAAAAATTATAGGTTTAAGTTTTTGAGCGAAGGTGTTAATTCAATTAATTCGTTTCGCCCATCTTTTAACCAATTTAAAAAGAAATTAAAAAGTTAAAATTTGACAAGAAAATCTTTATAAGAAAATCTGAAGAGATTTTTTAAACTCCCGAAAAAAAAATGTTTAACTTGGAATGCAAACTTGAACGTTCAGGTCGAAAACGGTTCAAAAACTAACAAACAGAAATAATTTTTTAAGATTACATTATTAATATTACATTATTTTACTTTTACTTGGAAAATGGGGCAAGTAAAAAATGTCTTAATTTGTACTTCCGTCTGATTAGCAAAACTGCTGACCCAACCTGGATGAGTCAACAACCTTGAAAAGTGAAACAATAACAACAGCAACTGACCCATTTCTTTAGACAAAAGTATAAAAATTGTTAACTTACCACTGGTATGGGCATTATACAGGCGATACCATTCGCAGAGTGCCACCAGCACCTGATCCGTGGGCACGGACAGTGGCGATTGCATGGGCGTCTGCGTGGCCGAGGTTGTCGTATTGGGCGATTGGGAGGCCACACTGCTGGCGCCATCGGATGAACCCGATGACGATGTGGATGCACCCGATGATGTTGAAGCATTGGAGGAGCCCGAGGCGCCCGATGAACTCGAGGCTATATCATCGGTGCCTCCCTCGGGCAGATAAAAGGGCACGGCCATTGTGTGTTGGTGTGTGTGTGTGGTGGTGGGTGGGACAAAAGTTTGTTGGGTGACTTTTTTTGTTGCTCTGTAATTGTTCTAGGTCCGTTCTTGTTGTTGGGTTTGTTTGTTTTTGTTTATTTTCTTGGGCGTTCACTCAATTTATTTTGTATTTCTTGTGCAAAATTTTAAACATTAAAAATTCTCGCATTTTTTGTTGAATTTCGGTTTTCTGTTTTTAATTTTGGATTTGGCAAACAAACACTCAAAGTTAAATATTAATTTTTGTTTAGTAACACTTTTCGCTGTTTTTTGTTTTTTAATTTTATTTTAGTTTGTTAGATTTTTTCGCATTTTTCATCAAGCTTTTCGTTTCAAAACTTATTTAAAAACACAAACAATTCGTCGTCGAATGGAAACCAGGGAAGCACTTAAAACGTGTCGCAAACTCAAAACACTGCGTTTTCAAAACTGATGGGAAAACTGTGTTGTGAAGTGTGTTCTTCGGTTTGGAGAGTGAGTGAGGAGAAAACACGTCTTACTGGCTTCGCGGCTAAAAAAGAACTGTCCGCAGCTCGAAGCGGTAGGCAGCAGCACCTCCATCTACAAACAGAACGACGCAAACGTTGCTGCGAGTAGGCGCAAAACGAGTCGGTGCATGTGTCCGTATGTATGTATGCATGTATCTGTATCTGGATTTATAAAAAAATAAAAAGAGACCTGCCAAAGAGAGAATGAGTGGTGTGGGCCGGGCTGAGCAAGAGAAAGAGGGGGAGATAGCAAGAGAGATAGAGAGAGCATGCAAGTAAATGTGTGTGTGTGTGTGTGTGTGAGAGCCTGGCTGGGTACAAAGATCTTGTTGAGCAGGTATCAGAGGCAGCAGCGGCTATAACCACAACAGCCTAGCTGCAGCATAAAGTATCAGGCACAGTGGGAACAATTTGAAGACTCAAGTGAAGTAATAAGAAAAATTTGTGCAATTTGTTGTATACATATCGCTCACTTACTTCAATACTGGCATAACTCAAGAAATACGATTTTTGACTTAATGATGCAGAAATCTGCGCGCTTTACTGTACTATTTTATGCAAAAATTTTCGTATTGCTATCTCTTCTACTTTTCATGTGAGATGAGAATGTGTCGCAATATCATTTTCTAGGTTCATTTTTATGTTGTTGCAAGAACGGCCATATCTCAGTTGTTATGCTGTCGATATTGACCATACACACTTTGTCTTTCAGTTAAAACATCATATTTTCAATGTTTATTAATAAGCATTCTAAATTTATAATATTTTACTTTATTGAGTTAAAACTAAAAGAACCATTATTTTTTAGGTTAAATCCATTGAGAACTTCAAACGTGTTTTTCTCAAAATGGATTATTTTGAGTTATGCCAGTATTGAAGTAAGTGAGCGATATATTGAAATTATGATTTCTGTCTTAAAAATATTAAATGTACACCCAACGCGTACAACCATAATTCCATTTTATTATAAAGATGCAAAATATTTGACTATTTTTAAATATTTTTGTGGATATTACTTAAAAACATTAGAATTTGCACTGCGATTTTCGTATAGACGTTTGCTTTTCGAAAACATATTGATCAGAATTTAAAACCGCAACAGCTTAAAAGATTTGGAAATAAATTTGTATATATAAATCAGAGATTAAAACCGAAACGAATAACGGTTTGGGTTTCGTCCGATCGCTTTTTTCGGTTACGGTTATATTACGGTTGTAAGATCTGTGAGGGTTACGGTTATAAAGCTTAATCTGTTGCGGGGGACCAATCTTGTCCCATTTGGTATCTCTTTTATTCAGTAAATGTACTAAGCTCAAATTTCTAATTTAGAATTTTTACCTTTATCTCGCCTATTTTAAAGTTTAACATTATAAGTTTCATTATATATATTTTATTACCATTATAAATTTTACTTCAAGCACTCAACACTTACTTGAATGGGTGGTTCTGCTAGCACAACTTTTAAAAATTTAGAAAGATCTAAAAACATTGTTGAATTTTTTTCCACCATTCCAATATGTATACCTTGTTTGGCCATTTTGTTATAAAATCATGGTAAATGGAGAAGTGAGATTATTGTTATTACGAAAAGTTATATCTTCTGATTTTTTTGTTACACGATACTGGGATCATATATTTCCCAGATAATTCAATCGAATTAATGTTACGTATGAGTTTATGTATGTAAAATGTTCATTGTACAAGGTACATACACATACATCTAATTCAATATTTCACTAGTTCAAGAAAAACTAAAATTAATCCATATATTTGTTTCGGTTACGATACTGATAACTGGTTATTCAAATAAAGGTTGTATGGTTACGGTTATAGGGAAAAAATTATTTTCGGTCTCGGTTCCAAATTTTAAAGCGTTTTTAGCGGTTACGGGTTACAGTTCCGGTTACGGTTTTAATCTCTGATATAAATATAATAATATGTAGGCCTGTTCCAAATTTTAATCAAGATCTAATCGTGGTGTTTCAGTCGAAATCTTTGTGTATTGAAAATCTCAACTATTTTTTAATCCCATCAATCGAATTCGGAAGCAATAACAGGCCTGATTGTAAGTAGACCTTCAAAACCCTTATCTTTCAGCACTTTTTTCAATAAAATAATAAAATATATTTCGAGATAGCCGATTCTGTCCCACTGTACGCAGCGCAACGAACGCAAAAGCAAAACAAAAAATGCGAATGCACAGCGTCATTTTGTCTTTGTTGTTGGGGTTTTTATTATGTAGAAGAAAAAAATATATAAAAAAGAGCGAGCGTGTGGGCCGGTTCTCTTTAGCCGTGGGAGCAGTTGTTTTAGGCGCCAAAAAATAGTAGTAGATACAGTGCAAAGCGTTGGTATAATAAAATTAGGAGTAGATTATTTGGAAAAGGTAGTTTTGGGGTCAATTTTGGAACATTTTTGAAACTAATATACACATAAATACATACATATGTATATGGAGATATTAATTTGAATATTCATATCAACATTTTTTTAAGTGGTCAATATTAACCATTTAAGTACTGATCAATTTCACCATAATCCACAATTATGTCTTAACATTGTGGAAACCTGTTTTCATTTTTAAACCTCGTCTCTGCCCTGAAACAGGCTCTTTCTGCCCAAATCAAATTTTGCGCGCGCAAAATTCAAATCCAAATTCTGTTCCTTTTTTTTTGATAAAAAACAAAAACAAAACTTATTCAGTTTGGATTTATTGTGTGTTAATTTGCCTAAATTTACAGTGGAAATTAAACTCACTTCAAACACCTGAATAAAGTTCAAGAAGGTCACACATGATAACGCCCTTAACACACACACACACACACAAAAAACATACATACATACACACAGATAAGACATGTTGCAAGGATTGCCCAAGATGATGAAATTCGAGCATAAACATGAATGTGCCTGCAACAGGCAAAGAAGTCCAAAGCAAAAAAGAGAACAACACAAAGGGGAAGCGCTCTCAGAAAAAGGGGCTCGATTTTTATGATTTATTTTGTTTTTTTTTTTTTTTTTTTTTTTGCTGACTTTTTTGTTATCTCAGAAGCTTTTTCATTAGGGATTTCAATTACTTGCTGGAGCAGCCAATGCCGCCTGTTGATTTCTTTTATTTTTATCTGGTTTTTTTTTTATTATTCTGTTGCATTTTGAAACTGATTAAGCGTAATATGAGAGCAATGTTGTCGTCAAATTGGCTGCCAGTTTTTGTTTTGTGCTAAATGGACAAAATTTTTGATAGCAGAGAGAAAGAGAGAGCAAGTGTGGGGGCAGTGTTTCGTGGATATGTGAGCCAAATTAGAGGGGGGCCTTTATAGTATCGGATAGGAGAAGAAGAATTTGTATGATGAAATTCATTCAGTTAAAAAACTAGAAGTCAAAATTTTATGTTAACAAAACCGAAGATTGTATACCCTAAAATGTTTAGTCATATGTAAGCATTGCACCACCACCGCAAGCAATTTTTAAATAGTTGCCCATTTAACATTAAGAAAACTTCCTTTTGAAGACTCTTACAAACCTGGGATTAAAAAATCATATTTTTTTTTAAAGTTTTTAAGTTATTTAAGGAACTTTATTGAAATGGATCAAATTAGGCGAAACAAATAATAGCACCACTTTTCAAAAATGGATTTATAATTAAAAAAATTACCAATAGGTTACGAATTTATTAGTTATAAATTTTGAATTATTAATACTAAGGGCCGATTTCACATCTTCTACATAGAGCTATTTGTCACATAGCTATCAGATAATAGTGTAAAATTGATGACTATCGACACTACGCTACGGGAAAAAAATTTGTAAGTGCAAACAGCTTCTTGGCATAGAATCAAATAAGTCCTGGCATTGTTTTAGAGGAATTTTGGACTAGGAGTCTGTAATTTCTTCCTAAAGAGATCCGATAGTGGTTGGCTTCGAAGTAGCAACTGCCTTTTTGACGTCGGATCACAGATATTCGATGGGATTCAGGTCAGGTGACCGAGTAGACCACTTTAAAACGTTTACATTCCTTTGCTTTCTTTCTGGTGTATTTGGGGTCATTGTCCTGTTGATACACCCATACAAGCGGCATTTCGTATTCTGCAAAGGATAGCAACATGGGATCTTACAATCTTTTCTTCATAGTTTTAGGCCTTTTTCAACGTTGTGTGGTGCAATTATGTTTTTCGAATTGTATAACGATATTCGAGAAAGTTCACCTCTCCAAATATCGTATCGTTTAAAGAAAGGAGGCAAGACATCCGTTCAGTTCAACAATAATTTTACCTAACGTTTTTTTAAAGTACTGGAAAATAATTTATTTGTTATCTATTTAAATAGTTTAAGTTTTCTAAATGATTCTCAAAGGCAATATTTATTTAGTCTACAAAGCTTAAAGGCCTGATTCCAGATGACATAAAAATCAATTTTTATGTTAAAGTTCACATGAATAGAAACACTTTTGAACTGCTTTGAAATCTGAATGCTATTGCAAAGCAGTCTTATTTGCATGAAGTATTGTACCGAAATTAAAATTTATGTCATCTGGAATTAGGCCTTAAAGCCCCATACGGAGTACGACGAAAAATTCGTTTTGATACGTTCTAACGCACAGCATCCCCCATGGTTTTTCTTAATTTCTTTGAAGTTCTCTGCGATAAATCAAAATACGAGACATATTAAAGGGTTAAATCGATCTTCTCAAAAATGTTTAACAGTGTTCCTGCGTTAGTAACCAAGAAAAGTATGCAACATTTTTTAGGGTGAGGGTTTGCTTATAACTTCGAACCATTCATCCGATCTTCAATCATTTCTTTGGCAAATCGTTCATTTTGCTAATTACTAACTATCTCTAAAAGAAACAAATCGTCTATCTTTAAAAATGTAGGAGATATAACGTTTTTTCAAATTGTTATCTCGTGGAAAAAGCATTTGTCCCATACATGTAAATCTATCTCTTATCGACTCAGATCTAGGTGTTCATACAACAGACGGAAACGGAAGCGGAATAGCTATATGCCGGTGTTGATGCTGATCAAGAATATATATCTTTATAGGTCGGAAAGATTCCTCGCCTGTTACATACATCACGACTTTAGTATACCCTTTTTACTCTACGAGTAACGGGTAAAAAACCATAAACTGTATTATTTTAGCCTTTGGGCTTTCTAAATTATCATCGACTAAGCCTCCAAAAATTTTCTGTATCATCAAATTTATTTGTCTTCTATTTAAATTTTGTTAAACGAGAGCTGAACCAAGGTTCGACCGAAAAACTTTATCCAAAAAACTCAATCCTTAAAATTTCGAACATTAAGTATTGGCAAATTTTGGTTTGGACCCGCGAATCTGAATCCTAAATATGGATGGAAATCTATTCGAATCGTATATCTTTAACTGTTCTGATTTGGTTCGAAACTTACATAAGTATGTAAGTAGATACTGATAACAGGTTCCGTTTAGGTCCTACACTCAGAATAAAAGCCATGAAATTTGTTCGAAAATACTTTATTCAAGTGCAAAATTCTTATTTCAAGTACGATTTTACTCAATACCGAAATACTTGATTTATACCTGTTACGGGATATACATATTTACATTTATATATTTATGTATATGTATATACATTTAAAAAAATTGTTTTTTAAATCTTTTTGATAATACTCTTTACGCTGACTTACTCTAAGTAAGTAAGTAGAAATATTCTTCGCAATATTCTTCCCAATACATTCTTCAATCGAAACAAGATTGCACCAAACAGGTCCAAATTTCCTTAGTTAAAGCCCCTTAAAGTACTAAAGCTATTTCCAATTTGAAACTAGGTTTTTGTATTAAATCAAACAAAGCTGGAAAAATACAAAAGAAATTAATTAAACAAATACCAAGATGCCCTAACTCACTCCATAAGCAAAGTCTTAGGACTTGGAGGGAATTTTGAGAACAGATTCGATTTAAAATAGTTCCCACAGAAAGAATTTACAAAAAAGGTAAAATAAATTGAGTATACGTGTTCTCGGAAAAACGTTTTAAGCTTATTTCTGCAGCTGAAACAGCACATAAAAAGTTGTGAAACACAAATACACTGTGGTGGTCAGCACTGAAATCATGCCTGAAAGAAAAGACGGTCTTGACACATTAGGCCCTGTCATGATCTGACTTAGTACTGTGTCGTACTGAAGAGTATTGTAGGTTCGATCTCGCTTTACAACTTCTAACACAAAAGTTCTTTTATTCTTCTAAGGAAAGCCTTGATTTATTCAACAGAAAAAAATTTCAGTCTTATATTTGTCATAAAAACATTGGCTTCCGAAAAACGGTCTCAAAAGCTTCTGATTATCGTTTCCGGTTTTATATCTGAATTCTTGTCGGTTCTATTCGGTATACAGTTCCGGTTCTACATTAGTACGAAAATGAGCTGAAACAGTTTAAAAATACATGTTCTCACTTTGACGATAATGGTTGTGATGGGAAAACTTTAAACGTATTGCTTAAATTAAGTTAGATTTTATATTCTGGCAGAGGGTATTAAAGTTGGTCTGATGCTTGTAACATGTAACGTGCATTTCCACAACCTTATGACATAAATAAAATTAAGACAGAAAACCTTTGAAAATGCTCAACGAATCACTACATGTTCGGGTTCAAGCGAAACCGAATCGAATTTGTTCTGCGGAGTTCGGTAATATCCATTACCATGGGTAACTTCTTGAAAAACATATTTGTATAAGGAATATAGCTTTCATATGAACATTGTTCATTGAACAATCGGTTGGAGAATCCACTTCTAGTACTATCAATTAAAGCGCAATAATTGCAAATTTTTAAAAGATTTCCTTCCACATAATTTGAACAATTACCTTAATTGCTTCATCCTTAAGTGAACCCGCTTAAAATCAATTTTCGCATACTAATTCTGAAATAAGCTCACTTTTGGCATCACAAAAATAACCCATTAAGAACATAAACAAAGATTTCAATCACTTTACAGAAAAGACTTCCCTGTTGACATTTCTGGGTCAGCGACCCAAACATCTAAACGAGGTTGCTGCTGCGCACAGCCGGCCAATGGAAGTACCCAACCCATGTTGTTGTTTCTTACACACAAACATATATTTTTTATTGAATATGATTATGTGGCACGCTGCAAAAGCAAGCGTAAATTATTTATTACACAATTTCAACCGCCGCAGCAGCAGCAACAACAACAACAGCAACAATGAAAACAAATAAATTTATGTATTTTTGCCCAGGCTACGCAAAATTGTGACGAAAAAGCGAGAGCGCGCGAGCCGCCCGCTTCAATAAAAATAAATAATAATTCATATTTACAATAAGTAGCAACAACTGCTACTGCAACATCAACAGCAACAACAACTCAACTACAAGAGCAACCAATTAGGCGTAGCCAATGCTGAGGCTAAACAACTGTAAATTGTGCGCCTGCGCAAACGCAACAACCGCAGCCTAGACAGACCCAGAGCCAGCGGAGCTGCAAGCGGCTGAGCTGCCTGTTCTACACAAATTACCGTTAAATTAAGCGCTTGCTGTCAGTCACTTAACCAAGTGAGAGTAGACTGCGGGTGAGGGAAAAGCCAAGCGTCAAGTAGGATTAGAGCTTATGCTCCAGCAATCGAAAAATCTCATTTCGTGGAATTTTTTATGAGAATTTAATGTAAGCCGCTCGAAAATAAGGACTGGTTTGGTTCAGTGGTTCGTACATTTTTTGAACCGCCGGTTCGTTTTATTGCATGGTTTTTTGGGGCTTACTGATCAGCGAGGGTCTAAGGCTTACTGATCAGCGAGGGTCTAAGAAAATGACACATAGGAATGCATTGTTTTTAAAGAGACAGGTCTCGCGTTTTTCTATTTCACTAAATAAAAGATTTGCTAAACCAAAAACCTTTTTTCGGTGACACCTCTATAAAACACACAGTCATTTCACCCAACAACACAATTCCACAATCCGTCCATTCAACACAAACAAATTCATCACAAAACGAAGCCTTCACAAAACAATTTCAACACACGTCAATAAAACACTAAGTCATTTCACCCAACACAACAATTCAACACACGTTAATTCAACACAAAACAATTTCAACACGTCAATTCAACAAACGTCAATACAACACAAAACAAAATAATTAATTTGTTATTAAATTTAAATTTGGTTTGAATTGACATGTGTTGACTTTTTTAGCGAAGACTTTTTTTTGTGTTGAATTGACGTGTTGAAAATGTTTTGTGTTGAATTGACGTGTTGAAATTGTTTTGTGTTGAATTGATGTGGAACCTGAAGTTGAGTAACGATGACTTTTATTAGTGATAGTAAATAAAATGCAAGTGTGTAGTACCATCAGAGATAGAAGGGAGACACTAGCTGCAGGTAACAATTTTCCCGCATTCGCAGCCTTCATCCCCTACCGATTCAAAAAACCAAGGACAGGTATAATCAACATATAAATTTCATTTCAACACATTACAAACTAATCACAAACAAATTCATCCTGGAAAAGAAGGGTGACACAAGCGGCAGGCAAAGATTTTACTATATATGTACAACTTCTGCATTCGGATGAAAGTTATTTAAGTTGTGAACAAAACAATGTAACCGGTGCTTTCCGTGCTACTTCGGGTTAAGTCACGTCTTTTAACAAAACATTTTCAACTCGTCAATTCAAACGTCAATCACAAACAATTAAACAGAACAATAACAACCGCTCGTGAAAGTTATTTAAGTTGTGAACAAAACAATGTTATCTCTGGTGCTTTCAAATGTGCATACACTTTTGGAGGATATTAAATCAGGGTCGACTGACTTTGCCACTTGTAGGATTGGAAATATATATTTTTTTTTAAATTCTTGTGTTCTATTTTCGGTTCTAAGAATATTGGTTCTTGATACCGGTACTCCAAAAATTAAGAATATCGGTTCCGGTTCTAATTCCGGTTCTGAGTTTCATTCGGTTCTTTTCGGTGTACGGTTCCGGTTCCGCTTTGATTCCCTGCTTTAAAGTCACTCTTGAGAGTCAAATATTTGCCTCTCATATCACACTAACAGCCCATCCACTTTCCAACCACTTTCCAGTGAGCATGCCGGCGATATTTCTGCATCGGAAAATGAGATCACAAATGAACTCAAATTCTATCAGTACAAAGCGAGCTTCAAGCCAATCGAATGAGAAATAGTGTTCTGACTGCAGAATTTTCCTTGCATATTCAAGCCCGGGGGCTGATTTTCCGACATTGGAAAATTACAATTCATATTTTTTTGTATTCTATCCTTACAAACCGAGATTCAAGCCACTCGGATGAAAAAAAGTTTATTTACACTCAGAATTTTCCTGGTTGTGGATTTTCCTACAGTGGAAAATCACCTTTCAAATTATTTCCACTTCTATAAACCGAGTTTCAAGCCAATCGGATGAAAAATTAGTTTTTTGAGTGCAGAAATTTCCGTCCATTTTCCTCGTAAGCGGATTTTCTAAAATCGGGAAAACACGTGTCGAATTATTTCGCCTACTATAAAAAATAAAATTTTCCCATTTCAAACTTTTCCAAAGCTTTTCGACTTTTCCGGGAAGAATTTTCCAAAACCAATGAACAATAATGAAACTTCTTTAAAAAACTCAAGTACGTTTCTTTTATGGTTTTGACTGTGTAGTCACTAGTCAGTGAGTCATCCTGGTTGAACTCGTTTACATACATAGAAGAAAGATAGGTAGCCCTTTGAGTGACTCAAGGTTTTCTTTAAAATGAGTCATTTAATAGTTTCAATTACAAATGCCATTGGACGAAGAGGTACTTACCGCTATGAAACCAATACACGAAGCCTGATCGTCAGAGAAATTACTTTAAAGATGCCTCGGCTAAAAAACGCAGAACAACAAGTCGTTCGTACATTCAAGCTAAATTTTCAATAAAGAATAATTGCCAATTTTACAAATTTTGTGTGTTGTTAGGTGTTAATATAGGCCCCCAAGCTTATGGCAAGCGAATTAGCTCCAATATGAGAGCAGAGTCATCTTGAAAAGAAGCAAGAACCGCCCGAAGAGCACAAATCGCCGAGAAAAAAAACTTTTTCGAAGTAGAAGAGGACATTGCAGGCATTGCTAATAAGTAACTTGTTAGTTTTGCATACTCACTTTCTTTGCTCCATTCACGTTCATAAAAGATCAAGATCAAAAGATTTTTCAACGTTTTGTTCAAACGACCAGGATATTGTTGTCATTCTCGTCTGAAACTCCAACTTATAGATCAGTAATGCGCAAAATGCCGAAAGCCTATCCCATGGGATATGAACTCATAAACCTGCCGGCCTCGCAGCCGACACACGCATAAAAAGAGAGAGAATAAGTGTGTTCCATAAATAGCACGCTCTGCGGCTTGTTCTCTCTTACGACGCGAGCTCGCGAGGCATTTGTTTGTTTGCTTGTTGCTCATGTTTGTCATGACGTTTACTTCTTGTTTCGCTGCTACGAGCACAAGCGCAAAGCTTGATAGTGTGAGTTTGGGCACCACTGTTTTAGGTACACAAATTTTTAGTATTATTTTTGTACATTAGATAACAAATTAAAGTACCATATCTGAGGCTCAGGCGAAAATTAAATCTTTTTTTTTTGTAACGGAGATAACGAAGTGTCCTCGAATCATGCCAGTCAATGGCCAAAGATTCATAACAGTTTTAATGGGTGCTTCAACTTTTAATTGCAAAATCATACAAAATTGTAATTTGCCTCTGGGCCAATCTTCGATAAGAGTTGGCGTAGCTCCTAGCTGTAAGCATTGATTCCTGCATCATTAGCCCTTCCATGACTATCAGATCCCCCACCCAAGCAGCACACCCTGCCACACTTTGCTCAGATAAAAATAAATATTATTTGTTGACGCGGCTGGAGAAAAAGAAGTTACACTTTCTACGGCCTCCCATATTTCATTTTCCATTTCCCCCTATCTCGATGACCTGCTCTTGATAAGAGATGCTGCAGTGCAGCAGCAGCAACAGCAGCTGCCCTCCCCTGGCAATTGCCAACAACTGCAACTCAAATGAAGCGAATGGCCAAAGTTTGGTACGGTTTGCCCTAAAGGGTGGGGGGCAAAAAGGGGGCCGCCTAGGCAAGGGCCAAGCATCAGGGAAAGGAAAGGCAGCACGCGACCAAAGCGTCACATGTGCCGCAATCCCAATGCAGCTGCGAAAACTCCAAGAACGTTGACTTTGTGGAAAAGGCAAAACGAAATCAGAGGAAAAAAAAAGCAGAGAAAAGGCACATGACTATGATGATGATGATGAAGATGTGCGGTGTTTGTGTACTTGCAAATACACAGAGGAAAATGTTCAAAAATTCAGTTTGTGTTTAACCAAAAGTCCTACGAGTTCGATCCTGAAACTTGAAAGATCACAGTGAACTAATGAAGCTGGTTCTGAAAAGCTCCGACAAAAAACACCAGTGTTATGCAGGACACACTTTTCCTGCTTAAACTTTATCTTTTATACAAAATGTGAGTTGATTTTCTTTTTAAATCCAAACTGCATTGTTCTTAAATCTAACAAAAATTTGGTTAAAAATGCAACTTCAATTGAAAAAAGGTCCTTTTAACCCTTCTTGCAATAACATTAATTTTTTCTCTCTGTGTATGTACGGTTATGAGAGTAACCGCAAGCTGTGTGCAGCTGTGGACGCACCTTTTGACTTTGATTTTCAATACCGAAGAAAACATTCAATTAATGGAAAGCTTGTGTCAACCCTCGGTTGGGCACTGCCCTAACGCAACATCATCATCATCGGCAACAACAACAACAACATTCACAGCCCACTGGGTCACTGACCTATCAAGTGCAAGACCTATTGAGCAGGGCAGCGCGAGCGAGAGCGAGGGTTGTGGCAAATGTGGCAGCAAATGTTGCTACAGAAATGGGGAAAGAACTTTGCCTCTGCCAAAGCATAAAAACGAAAGCGCAGGCGAACAAAAAATTAAAATAAACGAAGAGGGCGCCCCATCATCATCATCATCTGCAGCAGCGAAAAAGTGTTGCCAGGCAAGTCAAGGGCAAACGGGGGAGGAGGAGCAGGGGCTTCAGGAGGCTGGTGGAGGCGTATGTGCGCACACTTTACTTTAGGTGTCAAAGTGGCGCAGAGGAACTTGCCGCGGGCAGTGAAATATATTTTTTTGTATTCTTTTCTTGGTTGGGTGAAATAAATGTGGCAATTTTATTTACATTTACCTTAACTTTGGCAGGGTGCCTACTCCGTGCTGAGGCTGGTGTCAGCAGAATGGGAAGGGTGAGGTCAGCACAAAGTGGGCCGACCCCTGAATTAGGGTAATTTCTGTTTCAGTTAAAATGCCAGGGGTTACACCTTTATGCTAGAGTAGCTGAAAGGAAGCAAAAACAAAGGGGTAGCTATTTAGAGATAATAGAAGCTGTTGGGCCATAAATCTGAATTCTATCTTAAAACAAACTTAAATTAGTAATTTCTAGCAGACCTAAAGGGCCGTGGCAGTTATTCTGACTTAAGAAAAAAGTCTCCAAGCATATAAAGGAGTTTCTTTAAGCTGGTCGTTGAAAACAGTATGGGAGAAACAGAATTAATTGAGCTTTTCTGCATCCTTGATTTCGTTGTATTATGCTTTCCCATTCTCCTAGAGGGTGGACACTAAAATTTTCGGGGTATCCCATAATTTGGGGCAGGAGTGTACCAGAATTTAAGGGTCGAAACATATTAATGGATTTGAAGAGACCTAAGGGTTTCTAGATCGTTGTGAGAGAAGTTCAAGGAACAGCTGTCCCAAATATGCGGGTGGACTAGGAAAAGCTCAGATCAATTCTTTAGACCATTTTCAAAACGAGCCCAACTCTTAATAGCAATCTAGATTGAGAATGACAAATCCATTGCTAGATTGAAATAGTTTAATCTGCTACTTTAAAGGAATTGCGGATCTGGGGACACGGGACTGATTGTAACCTTAAACCAGTGTCCGGCACCGTTCAATTTTCTGTGTATACAAGTAGCGACGTTCAGCCTCTGTAGCAGCGGCGTCAATACGTAGACACTATACGAGCGTACACTGCTCTCTTTTTCAATAACAAACATGAGCTAACTGAGAGCGCTCTCGCGTGTCTGAACGTACACATATAAAGGCAAAATAAGCATGTGTGTTTTGCCGGACACTGCCTTAAACGTTTCTCAAAATGGTGCTTCGATATTTATCCAATATTCTCCCAAACTAAAGAAAGCAAACAGAGAAAAAAAGATCCCCGTAGAATGATGTATTTTTTCAAATATACTTTTCATATTTTTTAGCTCCTTTGGATAAAGAAATGAAATATTTATTTCCTGATATATTGTTTTAAAGCGAAAATAAATCGACTTCGAAAATATCCGATGGATCCCAAAAAAGGATATTTAACTAAAATCCAGTCCAAATGGATACCGAAATATCCCAAGGATCATCAAAAACTATCCTTTTACATATTCTCATTATATTCTATGACATGACAAAAGCTTGACAAAAAACAAAGACTTATAATCTCATATTCCAAAGTGTTCCACATACTCGCCTTCTCCTTAACCCACATTTCAAAAAATATCACGCGTGCTTAATGCGCCGCGTGGGTCGTTGGGGCTGTCCGCCCTTCCTACCGTGCGTTCATCATTCAGCAAAAAAAAAAAAAATGAAACAGTAGCCAGACAACATGCCAAGCCAAAAAGTAACAAAATGTCATGATTTACACTAAGAAATCATATATCTCATCGCAGTTTGACTTCATAAAAATAACCTGAGCTGACAATGAGCGCCTAAAGGGTTTCAAAACAGACAAAAAAAAGTCTGAACTGAACTGAACACACAAACCAACAGACAAACAGTCGAATAAAAAAATTATGTTACAAAGACAGAGAAAAGAAAATACACAGAACTGGGCAACTGCCAAGAACGATCGGTGTGTAGCTGGAGGAAGGGCGGGGGGACGTTTATTTTGTGTAAGACAGGTAGCGAGTCGCTGCTCGGCTCAACTCAGCTCGGCCATTGTCTGTCCCTGCATTGGAAAAGTGCGCAGTTAAAAAATCGGTCGTCAGAGAAACCCACAGAAAAAAGATCAACATAATCGATGATGTGGTTCGGTCCCCTCCACCGTTCGTTCCCCCGCTTAAATGTGTTAAAAAAACGCGCAGCGAGATTAAATGAGCATAAAATACAGCGAAAAAGAGTCGAACGAAAAAAAAAACGTAACTTTTAAGATGCCAGACACGAAACACGTCGTCCTCGTCTTCGAAGACAACGTTCATCAGCGCTTCAGACAGTCGCACCACAGTGGTTCCTGGCCCAGCCCTCGAGCCTTTTGCCAAATAAAATATGCATGCTGAGCCCTCAACTTTGGAGACCTGCTCCTGTGGTGCAGCAGACGAGGCTACAATCAGCGTGGAGAACTTCATAAAGTGAAAATGTGTAGCATATTTTTGCATGGCAGCGTAAGCAAATGCGCGCTTGGTCCACGACAAGAGGATGGAGGCTATTAGGCTGCTCGATTGGTCCAATTCAGGGTGATGGTTGATGCTCTACAAATGAAAAGGTAGAGTAGCTGAGCAGATGGAAGAAGTGGCAAAATAACAGCCCACCTCCCGCCCAACCAAATGAGGTTGGGGACAATTTGACTGTTTTGACTTATAAAGATTGGTCAACGATCTTCCAGAAATTAAGAAGTTAAATCTGTGTTCAAGGGTTATTATGAGAGGCTTTATTCAAACTCCTTACCGAGTTCTTCAAAAATTTTGAAGTAATCGAATCAAAATTATTTCATTTCGTCTGCTTTTTCCAAAAACCCAACAACCCATTAGTTTTGCAGGTAGCGCTCCCCACTCCACGCACAACGCTACAATATCTTTTGTTTCCAAAGAAGCAGCACAGACAAAAGCCCATCAAAAATTATGCCCCGCAGGCAAATGATGGGCATGAAGACAAAAAAAAAAAAACCCAAACCCAACCATCGACCACAGCAAAAATTATACGCAATCGAGTCGAGAGCAAGCAGCTTCTGTGCTGCAGCAAAAAAAAAATACAACAACAAAAACTAAAAACTGAAACCAAAAGAAGGCGGACAGGACAGGACAGCATCCACATCCACTCCAGCAGGCTAACAAATTATGCCTGGGCTGGTCATAAAACATTCGCTGGAGTAGCAAACGCCCTGGACTACTCGGTCAGCGTATCACGATCGTCCATCCTCTGACCAGAGCCAAGCAATGGGCAGAGGGTTCGACGGGGGGTTAAAGCACACGCAGTATCTTGAGCTCTGCATCAACGCCTCAGAATGTGGACCTGGCCCGGGCAAAGTTTTAATCATGCGTTCGTGTTCGCCAAGACCTCTCTTCTTGCTGTTTGTGTTGTTGTGTGAGTTTCGTATAATGATTGCATTTATCATTTATTCTGCGCGTCAACGAAATTATATGCCTGAGCTTGCAAAAAAAGTAAAAAAGGGGTCGCGGTTTGGGTCCGGGTATCAGAGCACAAACCCATATTTAAGTGGTTCGATCGATTTGGCCATGTGCATTGATTTTTTTGCGTTATTTTGAGGTGTTCATGTTAACCCTTGGGGTTTTTTTTAAGGTGCTTGTGAACAAAAGTCCGTATTTAATTTGAAGATAAACATGTGACAGATGTGGAACCTACTTTAGACGGAAATACATAATTTAAAAAGAAAGTTGATAACCTGAAGATAAATTTACGTGACCGTAGAATCGATTTAGATCATAATCATTCATAATATAATATTTATTGATCGGCGAAACAACGAATCCGAAGTAGCAAAGATGGAATGTATATACCAGGGACCGAAAATAAACATTAACTTGGAGTGCCCGTATGAAAAAATAAAAGATAATAAAATATGATTATTTTTCGATAATCTATTCATTTCTGCAATGAGTTTTATTTTTTGATTTTTATTTTATTGCTCATTGGTTAATGATTATTTTTTGAGTAATATAAATAAAAATAAAAAATAATGATTATTTCCAGAGTTTTATTTTTTTTTTGCTCAAATCTATTACTCAATCACCGATTACGGCTAGCGCATCAGGAATTTTATTAAGTTTGATGGATGTACCTAGTAAGGCGACCAATTTGGGGGCAGAAAAAGATCATTCGACACTTACTTGCGTTGCTGGAACGGCATGTACCACTTGGGCCAGCTGGTATAAATTTGAATAGTCGAACTTTTTGCTCTCCCAGTACTCCATTACGTTCATGTTGGTATCGACAGGTTTGGGGTTGTAGTTACCAACTTCGCAATAAGCTTTTTTTATTTTTTCATTAGGATCTTCATCGTGCTCTTCGTCCTCCTACTTCAATGGAATTGAGGAGCTCGTCCAGGGCTGAGTGATGTAGAACCTCATCAGTCTCTCCCATTGTCGACGTAGATGCTTTCTGCTTAAGGCTGGCTGAGATTAGTATTTTTCATTTTCTAAACTGTACCCAAGTATACTTTTAGGGGCATTAATGTTATATCAATATATTTTCTGTTTACACACTTAAGAAATATTTGTGCTCGGAAGTACGAAAATAACTTCGTTAAAAAGTAATCAATTTCATAAAGACAAAATTTTATCAACGCATAATTAAATAATCTTGTATAAATGAATATGAATATTATAAACTGCCAAAAAAAAATGTTGAAGATGCCAGATCTCTAAGACCATTGAATATAATATATAATAATTTCTCGTCGCTATCAGAATTAGCAAAGTTATACAAAATCAGATGGTCCATTCCAGAGTTATTTTAAATTAAGTGAGCCAAATGAGCAATAAACGTTTTTTGGGCCATATCTTCATTTTTTGGGGTCCCCGATGAAAAGCAAGAATGTGGGAGTGCTATATGCGATCTGCTCTACAGCGTACGCTAAGTCATTCCCTAGGTTATTATAATTTTGTTAAATTTTTAGCAAGGTGTGATCAAAACGAGATAGGCAAGGCTAACTTCGTCCGTGCCGAAGTTTTTATACACTTGAAATCGCTTGTCTCAACGGTTAGCGACTTCGACCAAACTTCGCAGATCAGCTTAAAAACATTTAATATTACCCAAGACCGTGATTGAAAGCCAAAATATTGAGAAAAAAACAGTTTTTCTCATTAAAATACATTTTTCGACCGATCATTTGTATGGCAGCTACAAGAAGTAGTGATCCGATCCGGTCGGTTCCGACATATTAGCAGCGCGCAGACAAAAGAAGACTCTGTGCAAACTTTCAGCTCGCTAGCTTCAAAACTGAGGGACTAGTTCGCGTAAAACAGATGGACGGACAGACGGACGGACAAAGCTTAATCGACTCAGCTCGTCACGCTGATCAAGAATATATATACTTTATGTGGTCGGAGATAATTCCTTCTTTTAATTCTTTAATTTGTTGAAAACCGCAATGTAATATACCGTTTATTGAAATCTTGTGTGTGGATCTTATTCAATTTGGTCCCCTTACTAGGTACATCCATCAAACCTAATACAATTCCTTTTGCGTTAGCCGCAATCGCTGTTTGAGCAATATTTTTGAGCAAAAAAAATAAAACTCAGGATATAATCATTATTTTTGAATTTTATTTATATTACTCAAAAAATAATGATTATTTCCTGAGTTTTATATATAAAAATCAAGTTTAATCATTATTTTTAGAGGAATAAAATAAAAATAAAAAATTAATCATTAAAAATAGTTTTTTATAATAGAACTCATAACACTATGCAACAATTTTTTGATCCCGGCTTCTAAATAGTCGATCCTTATGTAAAATTTCACGCTGAATTCAAAACCGCTCTCAGATATGTCAAAAGTAGAACGGTTTTTGAGATATCGCGAAATTTTCAATTTTAGTGTTTTGAAAAAAGGTAGGTCTACTAAAATGCCATTTTCTCTAATTTTAGTCCACCGATATGTATAAGCTGGAACAAAAATTAAAGATAATAAAATTATTTCTTAAAAAAACGACAGCTGTTGTAAATCCAACCATAAATGACGAAGTTATGGCACTTCAAAGTTGGATTTTTGAAAAATTTTTGATAATTTTTAATTTTTTGCTGACTTTTATTGAGTTTTTTTCAATCTTACCATTAAAATTGCTCAGGTCTCAGATATTGACAGGATTGGGTAATCTTTAACGAGCATTTTTTGCCCTTGGTCATCAAAATCGGATGAAAAATAAACGCTATATTCACAATTAAGTAAACATACCTCTGTTTGAGAGTATTTTTTTGCTAGTTTTTTCAGTATAAAAATCACATCTTAGCAAGCCAAATAAGAATAAACGTTGATCATTAGGAGTTTGTATTGCAGTTCAAGGTTGGATAAAAGTACTCAAATGATTTAGACCGCTTTTGTTTTTTGTGCAGACTGTGTGTTTCTCGTTACAAAAACCAGCAATAGTCTCCCATCATTGCCGGATCCCACTTGCCTTGGTAGCGAAACTCCATCTGCTGCATTTGCTGATGGAAGCGTTCGCCATGCTCGTCGCTTTCGTCGCCTAGGTTGTCCGGGAAAAAATCCAAATGGGAGTGCAAAAAGTGAATTTTTAAGGACATACACCTTTAAAAAATAAAAAGAAATAAAATTGGTAAATATAAAAACTCGATGAAAACAGACTGAGATTATACCAATTTTTTTGTAGTTTTCCAATAAATCATCAACAATTTCTTTATAGTCCTCACTTCTTTTGCTTCCCAGAAAACTAGACACTACTGCGCAAAATGATTCCCATGCTTTTGGCTCGTCTGCTGATAGTGCCGAGTAAAATTCTCTGTCGCTCATTAGCTTTTTGATTTGCGGACCCACAAATACGCCTTCTTTGATTTTGGCGTCAGAAAGTTGTGCGAATCGTCGTTTTAAAAATTCAAATGCCGCAAAATTTTCATTTTTATGGAGAGCTTTAACGAAGTTTTTGAAGAGACCAAGCTTAATATGCAACGGAGGGAGAATAATTTTGTCCTTTTGAACTAGGGGCGGAAATTTTAAGTTATCTTCTCCGACTACAAAATTGGCCCTTCCATCCCAGTCTTTACGCAAGTAATGTTGGCTGCGATCTCGGCTGTCCCATCTGCACAAAAACAGCAATGCTTTGTCCATCCTTGTTGCAAGCCTGTTACCATTGCTCAACTTTCAGATCGGCACAGTTTTTCCACTGGTGAACTGCAATACAGCCGTATGTGGCCCAGTGGTTAGTGTGCTGGAATGCTGTGCGGGAGGTCGTGGGTTCGATCCCGCCTCTGAACATCTAATAATAAAAGTTTTTTTCTTTCTTTAGAAAATAGCTTTTACACATACGGTTACCTTCACCAGCTATTGGCGCCAGCTGTGAAGTAACTAGCCATGAAAAAGCAAATTCTCAAACTTTGCCGTTCGGATCCGGCGTTAAACTGTAGGTCCCTTTCGCTTGTGCGAAAAATTTAAAGCACACACGCCAAGAGATCGTGAGAAGCTTGGCTTGGCCCCGTTTTAGGAGCTGTATAGCCAACATTTACATTTTTACTGCAATACAAACTCCTAATGCTCAACGTTTATTCTTATTTGGCTTGCTAAGATGTGATTTTTATACTGAAAAAACTAGCAAAAAAATACTCTCAAACAGAGGTATGTTTACTTAATTGTGAATATAGCGTTTATTTTTCATCCGATTTTGATGACCAAGGGCAAAAAATGTTCGTTAAAGATTACCCAATTCTGTCAATATCTGAGACCTGAGCAATTTTTATGTTAAGATTGAAAAAAACTTAATGAAAGGCAGCAAAAAATTAAAAATGATCAAAAATTTTTCAAAAATCCAACTTTGAAGTGCCATAACTTCGTCATTTATGGTTGGATTTACAACAGCTGTCGTTTTTTTAAGAAATAATTTTATTTTTGTTACAGTTTATACATATCGGTGGACTAAAATCAGAGAAAATGGCATTTTAGTAGACCTACCTTTTTTCAAAACACTAAAATTGAAAATTTCGCAATATCTCAAAAACCGTTCTACTTTTGACATATCTGAGAGCAGATTTGAATTCAGCGTGAAATTTTACATTAGAATCAATTGCTAAAAGTGCGGGATACAAAAACTTTTCAAATTTTGTGACATAGTGTAATCGTTACGGTCCCTGGTATATACATATTGTTCTCTGAATCTTCAATTCAAAGATATAGTTGGTCAGTGGTAGACCACGAAACATCTAGTAAAAAGTTTATATCAAACTTCGTGGTGAGCTTCTATTTCCCTGAAGACGGATTCCGATGTGGGTTCGAAATATATGTGGGAAAACTAGAAAAGCTGTAACGACTGCAGTGAGCTGTTGGCATCGATGGTTAATATATTGTTAACATACTATTGCAGATGTTAAAATGGTAGGGTGGGTAACTGGGAGAACATCAAATCCAGTGATATGTCGAAGGAACATCTGTAAGAGGCAAGGTCAACATAAACCCTTGTGTGATAGCCAGTTGATTTAATGAGCAAAAGACCCTCCCCTGCCAACGACCACTAGCCGAAAGACTCCCCACGTTGACCGAAGCTTGAGCTCATGGTAACCAAAGTCAAGCAAACTACATCGCGTTTGATATAACACTACAAAGCCCCCGTAGTTGTATTTTTGGATGGTTACTCCGAAGAACCGATTTGGTTAGGGATTTTGTGTCCATAGAGCCGTACCCTGAACCGAACCTTCTAAATTGTTAACTTTTCGAACCGGACCTCCTCTTCCTGGAAAAAAGTTCCGTTCGCAGAATAACTTTAGTCAATTGTTCAAGAACTTATAAAACTATAACACTATATGTTTATGCTTAAGAATTATCCAAGAAGATAGCAAAGCATAATTGATGTTGTTAAATTGCAAAATAAATCCTTATATTAAAGCTCATAGAAGGTGTTGTAAAGTACATATGAATGATAACTAAAGCGAACGTTTTTAATAGCTTTTTTCTTAATCGAAATATGTCATAACTTTTTTACCAAAAACTGTCTCAACTACCTAAGAATACATGATTAAAGCCTTGAATCAAATCCTTAGGTTCGCTAAGTTAAGGGGACGGTACGAAAACCGAACCGGGTTCGATCCTGTTTCCCTGTTTCCTTTACGTGTATACGTTTAATATGTAGATTTCATTAATATTTGGTTTTACAATTTTACACTACGTTATGTCACACTATAACAGGCTAATCATAAACCTTTAACATGGCGAAGTTTTTCATCTTTGTAGCATTTTCGACTTACTTAATATTTTGTCAAGAGAAAAACTTACCAATGTTGGGATTGCCAATGGTTTTAACTTGGAACACATTCGCACATTTTCCGTCCTTCCAGCTTTCGCTCGTTTTAATATTTAAAACCCACAGCCTTGGAGTAAATGGGTACAAAATATCCACAATCGAAGTCAGGATCGGTCAGCCCATAGCCATCGGTGGCCGAGGTTACTCGGAAATTCACACCGAATGCTTCCGAAGTCATGACAGAGAGAGACAGTCATATTTGTCTAACCTTTCCATTTGGCCGGCCCTGATCTAAACCTGCTGGGACACGAAACTCCCTTGGATTAAAAACTGAGAAAATCTGGGTATGGAACTGAGAGTATCGCATGTTTGTATGTATACAGCAAAAGAAAATCTAACATAAAATCACACTTTACTGCGTCGTCAAAATATCACTTAGATATTAGTCAGCTGTTTGCTTTTATTTTGGCTCTCTGAGTAATTTTTTTACTCTTTGAGTAATTTTTGTGTTTATGTCCGTCTCCCTCTAACCAACTTGTTTTCCTATGTCGACAAAAATGTTAAGTTGTCACAATGAATATTCTCTCTGTCGGGATGGTGTTAACATCACTCAAGAAAGAGAGGCGTTTCAAAGCGTGCTTCTGTGTTAGATTTTCCTTCATATAGCAAATTAACACACATATTTTATGAGCGCTCTACTAACAGTGTCTGAAACCGACTCTGCTTAATTTTTTCTGTCTTTGATGTATGCAGAGCAAAATGAAAATAAGTGTTGATAGTTATTTATGCACAATAGAGTTATGCACCACGAGTTTTTTTCAAGTCCAATTTAACGGTCTTTAATATTTGTGATATTAATATTTACTGATATATTTCGACTTTTAGCTCCAATTCGGAAATATAATTAAATTATTGCATTTTCTTTAATTTTATGTGTTTAAGTTTTCAGTGGCATTTGTATAACTGGCCTCATTTTATTTTTGTTACCTCTCTCCCCAGTCGTTCCTCCAGTTAATCTTTACAAATTGTGCGCATCGAAAGAGTCACATCATCACCAGGATTAAGCGCTTTTCATTACATCTGAAACTCTATAACAGCAGAGTCTCTACAATATTCTTGCAGACAAGATTCATTAGCTGGAAATTAGAAATGTTCCCATCACAAAATGTGTTGTGTCATTTTTGGTAGCCAAGTGACAAATTTCTTATAAATCTTTTTATCAATTTTTCAATAATTTGCTGCATCATTCAGACCCTGAATCAGGTCTTGATAAATGATCAAGTTTTGAGCTGCTTCATGGGCAAAGCCAAGTGCGATTTCAGCGCAAGAAAAAACTGCGATCTCTGCTTAGAAGTCTACACACAACGCGTGCTGCCAGCGGAAGCGCCATAAAAAGCGAATAGCACCTGTAATTGTCTAAGCCTGAAGTTCGTTAGAACAAAAACTGTTAATGGCTGCATTTTAATGAGTGGATGGGTTTTTACTTTAAGGTGTGGCGCTATCGTTTGCTTACTCCGTTAGCTTCGCAAGCGCAACGCGTGCCAGAAAAAGTGAAGTCTCCCCGCTGTCTGCCAAGGCAAAGAAAGACCAAAAATAAAAGTGCCAACTTTTTGCAGTCTCTTTTGCGTAGTTCTGGATCCCCCTCTTGTCAGACAGTTGATCGCAGAAAAATTCTTACAGTTTATAAATAAAACTGCCGCTCAAGACTGTCAAAGTTGACAATTTATTTTTAATCAACAATGTGCCAAGTGGCAAGTAATGCCCCTCACCCGCTCAGGGCTCGTGCTTAGCTTATGGATGAAAAAGTCGTAAAATCAATTACTTAAAAGACTTAATCTGGGATTGGATATAACTATAGAATATTTGACAAATTTATTACTCGTACCCAAGATAAAAGGAGTTATAACTTATAAGCAAATCAAAATTCAAAAAAATGTTTCTTATTTTGTGTATTCAAGTTCGTATTCTTATTTCGAGAGCGAACAGTAATTAATTCAAGACTCGCTTGACCTAAACAATTGGATAGAGTCCAATTTGGTCTAAAATCAAATAAATTTGCTCCATTTTCCGTTTCTGTTTACTCCTAAAGATAAGCATTCAGCCAAGCTGAACGTCTGCTCCAGAGAACTTTAACCGACGAGTCGGCGGCTTTTGTAAGTAGCTTTTGATCCCTTCAAACGGTCAACTGATACTCTCAAAACTTATTGGAGCACAGAAATGGACCCTGGTTTTGAGTTTCCTTTTCTTTTGAAGTGAAATTTTCAGCAATTACAAAATTTGCCTTTGCTTCTCTCACACCTTGGCCCTGGTTTTTAGCAACAATTACAGTAATTCCAATTAATACGCAACAGTTGTTGGTCTCTTCCCCTGTTATTTAGGATTTTCTTTCTAATTTGTGGCGCGTGCTGCATGCCACAAATCTGAACGTACCAAATTAGCATGAAAGCGAAGAAATCTATCTAGCAGATATTAGATCTAAGATGTCTTTGGCCAGCTGAAATGATAAATCTAAGTCAATTGCATTGCAGTGGCAGGTTGGGTTATAGGCTGAAGTTTTGGCTCCTGCAATTGGATTCATACAATGATACATATAATTGCCCCAAGGGGAAATCAACAAGATGAGGCAGCTGAGGCCAGTGCACGCCAACTGTGCAGCAGTTGGGTTGCCAGGCTCCAGTTACAGTTGCAAATTGCAGCGGAAACTGTAAGAGAGATGGATAGAGAGTGTAAAAAAGGCAGTTTATAACTTTTACCTGGAGGCGAGTTGAGAAATCTACGCAGATTTAATACGATTTATCTATTGCTAAAGTTATTTTCCGATGTTGTTTAGTATATTTAGAAATATTCAACTTTTAGTGTGACCAATCGTTTTTCATGAATATGAAATACTTATGCGGATATGAGGCTATTAAGAGTATGAGTATTAACTAAAAAAAGAGATTCAATATTAAACTTTATATCCCAAAAGAATTACCGTAATTTTTCAAAAAGGAGCGTCATCGAGCTGTTGAGCTTAAGCCAGAGAAAACAGATTTGATTTTTCAAAAAGGAGGGATTCGATGGTAGCTCAGCACACTGTTCATATAAGCAGGCGTTTTTTGGCACGATTCCTCGATTTTCATTTCATCCATTTTGCCAATTATAGTAAGATGTAGAGAAGTGGTTATTTGGCTACATGGTTCTGTCAACCTTTCAAATGAAGGAAACTCTCTGTGTTTTGCTGACAGAAAATAATAGAGTCGAGTAAAAAATTCAGCTACTTATCAACACTGTGATGCAAGTTGAAGGCGCTGAAGATGAAGTAAGCCATCAGTTAATTCTTTCAATGATTGACGGAAAAGTTTGTAATGCATTGACGGAAACAACATCAATATGTAAGTGTTACATTTGCGAAGCAACAAGCAATGTTATTAAAAGAAGTAAACACAGAAAAATGGAAATTCGTGCTTTCAACTTTACATGGATGGATTCGGTTTTTTAACTACTTTCGCATTGGTTCTATGAATTACCTTAAGAAAGGTGGCAAGCCAGATCGAATTATGAACGAGGAAAAGCTATGCTTACTTATTGATCTCCCGAATCCTGGAATTGGAATTAGTATCAATAATAACACTGCTAGGCGATCTTTTGAAAACGCAGAATTCTCTGCAGAGAAAACAAAGATAGACAATAAAAGAACACACAATATATTAATAGTTGTTTCATGCACCCACGAACACTGTGTAATATTTAATGTACCCAAAAAATTTCGCCTTGGAGACTGCTTTGAATATATCTGAATATAATTTTCATTACCTCAGATCCTCTAGTTTTGAAGCCTTTTAAGATTCAGGAATAAAAATAAATCATATGCCAAAATCAGTTTTCGATTTATTACAAAATGTATTAAAGAAAAATGTTGAACAAAATTCAAAATTGGTTGTGTTGTTTTTATAATAAATATCTCTGAAATCCGAGAACCGATATTTTTAGAACCGAAAAGAACCTGAACGTTGTACCGGTACAGTTTCGGTTCTCAGTGCAACAACTAGACTGTAAAGCGAGCAGTTGGTTTTTTGGGGATTTTACGCAATTTTTATTTCCAAAAAATTATTATTGTCTATTATTTTGAAGTTCTATACATAGATTAAAATACCCCAAAAAGTTTGTCCCCCTACCGTCAATAGTTCTTAAGATAATCCAGAAGACACATGAAATTTAAAAAATGCCGATCAAGAATATATATATTTTATATAAAAAAAATTGCAGTAGAAATGGGTCTTTTCGGCTGTAAATTAGTATTATTAGTACTCGAAAAAAACTACATCTTTTTATAACTCATAGTAATTAAACAGAAATATTTTTGTCATTAGCATCAATTTATTATACATTTATTTTGTCACTTAAAAACTGCTTAAAAACACTTAATTATGTTAACAAAATTGCATTTATTCTATGTTTTACATAGGTAATGTGCACTAAATTTGAGTTTGGGAGCAGCCCAACAAACATAATAGAAACGAGAAAGGCAAGGCTAACTTCGTTCGTGCCGAAGTTTTTATACACTTGAAATCGCTTGTCTCAACGGTTAGCGACTTCGACCAAACTTCGTAGATCAGCTTAAAAACATTTAATATTACCCATGACCGTGATTGAGAGCGGTAATATTGAGAAAAAAACAGTTTTTCTCATTAAAATCCATTTTTCGACCGATCATTTGTATGGCAGCTACAAGAAGTAGCCATCCGATCCGGTCGGTTCCGACATATAAGCAGCGTGCAGACAAAAGAAGACTCTGTGCAAAATTTCAGCTCGCTAGCTTCAAAACTGAGGGACTAGTTCGCGTAGAAACAGACAGACGGACGGACAAAGCTTAATCGACTCAGCTCGTCACGCTGATCAAGAATATATATGTATACTTTATGTGGTCGGAGATGATTCCTTCTATGCGTTGCAAACTTCTGGGCAAAATTATAATACACTTTTCAAGTGTATAAAAATAGAGGCAAGCTAACTTCGGCTCGACCGAAGTTTATATACCCTTGGAGCTTGATATATGCCTGACAGTTTGTATGGCAGCTATACTATATGGTGGTCCGACTTCGACAAATCTTGTTGAAATTATGTAAAACCATAAAAAACTTATAAATTCGAGCGTTGGGAGCGATAACATTGAAAACAAAAAAGTTTTTCTTACTAAGACTTTTTTCAGACCTAACTTTTGTATGGCAGCTATACTATATAGTTGTCCGATTTCGACAAGCCTTGGTGAAATTATGTGAAATCATTGAAAACTTATAAATACGAGCGTTGAGAGCGATAATATTGAAAACAAAAAAGTTTTTTTCACTAAAACTAGTTTTTCGACCGATCGTTCCGATGGCAGTTATATGCTATAGTCATCCGATCCGGCCGGTTCCGACAAATGTGCAGCGTATTTGTACTGAAAGACTTCGTGCAAAGTTTGGTTACGATAACGATAGCTTTAAAACTGACGGAGGAGATAGCATTGAAACAGACGGACAGATGGACGGACAGACGGACGGACAGACGGACAGACGGACGGATGGACAGACGGACATGGCTATATCAACTCAGCTCGTCATGCTGATCAAGAATATATATACTTTATGTGGTCGGAGATGCTTCCTTCTAAGCCGAAGACCTTTGAAATTTGAAAAATTATTCGTTCGAAAAACATTCATGCTTTTAATCCACGGTCATTTCTTTGAGTCGTCATAAACAACATAAGTTCTTTTGGAAGATTGTTTTTATAGAGTGCTAAATAAAATTGTAAATTTAATCAATGTTTGGGCAAAAAGATATAATCTTTTATTACATTCAAAGAACAATATACTCCGTGTCACTGGAATAGGTTCAGCATGTTTCCATTATTTATTAATATTTATTTACCAATCCAGTGGAAGATAATAGTTTTCTTTATTTTGTTTTTTTTTTTTTTTAAGGAGAGTGTTAGTGAGCCTTTAATGAGGGAGAAGAAAAAAACTGCAGCAAGAAACGGTTAATATAAACGTTTGTTTTCAATTTATTATTCCTACATGAAGCTATTCACCATGTGGTACAGTCTTAGTTAAAATTAATATTAAGAGAATAATTTTTGAAATGGTAAGTGGCAAGAATTTGACAGAAATGGAAAAGGGCCAGAAACCTACCCATAATTAATGCAATTTGATCTAAAGAGAAATTAAGTCCAGAACACGAGGAAGTCAATATGTAGTAGGCATTTGGTTACGCTAAACCTATTCAAGTGACTAACAGAGATATTGGTATTGGATAATGACAGATATGATGAACTTATTTAAGTGACGTGCAGTGTACTAAAGCACAGCACTAAAAATACGGTCTATAAATGGCCACAGGCTGTTTGGCATTGTGCCTAGTTTGCGGAATAAAGTACAGCTGAAAGCATGCCTTTCCAACCAGAGAATAGCTATGATGCGGAACACAAAATTTGGATTGGTCCTCGCCCAACGGATTACTTTTCTTCGAATTTATCCTTGGGAGAAATTATTTTCAATGAAATGCGCAGACATCCCAAGTTAATAGCTCAGGTAAGCTGATACTAAAATATTTAAGGGACGAGATTGTTCAAGACATTTTTTTTACATTTCAAGATTTCCGCCACAGAGAATACCATTCTAACACGGGAGGAGCTTCATTTGAATTCTATGCGAGTGGCTAGTTACATGCTTGAACTGGGACTACTTCAATCCGACAATGTGGGCATTATAGCCAGGAATACAACACATATATTTGCCGTTGCTTATGCTTGTTTTTTCAATGGAATAGCCTTTCATTCCCTAAACATAACATACGAAGAGGAGACCATCGAGAAGCTCTTCAACATTACCAAACCTCGTTTGATCTTCTGCGATGGTGATGAATATAAGAAGGTACGCGCAGCTACCAAGAATTTTAATGTAAAGATTGTTACAATGCGAAAGCATGCAGAAGATTCAATTAGTATTGAGCAAGTGTTGGGAACCACCATAAAGCAAGGATTTAAACCACCACCAATGGAGCAGGGAAACCATCAGAACTTGGCCATACTTTGCACATCGGGTACCACGGGTGTACCGAAGGCAGCAATTATAAATAGCCATAGGTTAATCAACCAGTTTACGTAAGTAATCATTACCTAAGAAATAATAAGGTCAGTCCTAATCTTTCTTCTTTTTCCATTAGCTTTCTAACCACATCTGATGTGCAGTACACTCACAGCACCTTGGATTGGTTTTCGTGCCTTTCACTTACCATTCTTTCTGGGGTTTATAGCACTACCCGCATTATAGCCGACAACACATTTGACCCCGCGTTCCTTCTCCGGATCATTGAAAAATACAAGATCACCTTTATACTTCAGGTACCATCGCATTTGGCTATGATGGTCAATACGGAGGAGTTCGAGCAAACTGATCTTTCCAGCATCGACAAATATTTCTATGGCGGCAGTAGCTGTTCAGTTGAGATACAACATCGCTTGCGCAGTCGCCTGAAACAGGATTGTATGCACTCATGCTATACCACGTCTGAGCTGGGTTCCGTGGCTACCGTGAACTATCATTTCGATGAAAAGCCCAACTCAGTGGGGCGTTTACTAAATGGCTACAAGCTGAAAGTTCTTGATGAACAAGGCGAAAGTTTGGGACCAAATGAAACTGGTGAAGTGTGCTTGCACAATGGCCAGTATTGGGCTGGCTATTATGGTAACTCCGAAGAGTCGCACAATTTACGCGATTCGGAACGGTGGTTCCATACCGGTGACTTGGGCTATATGGATGATGGATTTCTATTTTTGGTGGATCGAAAGAAGGATATGTTAAAGTATCAGAATATCATGTATTATCCTTATGAAATTGAAGCTGTGATCTCCCAGATGCCTGAGGTTGCTGAAGTTTGTGTCTTTGGTGTGTGGAATGATTTGACTGGCGATGAGGCAGCTGCAGCTGTGGTTAAGAAATTGGGTAGCCAGCTACAGGCTCAGGATGTGGTGAACTACGTAAATGGTCAGGTGGATGCCAAGTATAAGCAATTGAATGGAGGAGCCTTGATTGTGAAAGATTTAAAGCGGAGTTCCAATGGCAAAACTAATCGTATGGCCACAAAGATATATTTTTTAGAGCTCAAGGAAGGAAACTAACTAGGAAGTAGTGATGTAAAGTATTTGTGTGTAAAAAGTTAAAAAAAAAAATGATTTAAAAAAATAAAGGAAAATTTGCAATTAAACTCTAAAAAAACTAGATGATTTTTAAGGCAAAGCGTTAATAATTGGCTAAAGGTGTTAACCTAAGCCGCTATGTCCAAGTACAGTAGGAAACCGCCAAAATGCTTCAAGACAAAACAAATACAAATAGAATTAGGCGCAAAAATGGAAAGAAAATTTTTTAAGAAAAATTTATGATATCTGAAAGTGAGTTCATTCAAAACATGGAAGAAGCATAATGATGAGTGCGGCACTTGGGTATGTTCAACGAATGACTAAAATCAGACAGCCATTGAATCGAAAATAAAAGTAATTTTGTCAGATAACTATTTCTCTATGTGGGCAAAGCGGACAAAGCGGATGTCAAGAATGTCATCTACAAGATACCATGCAAAGGATCTAAAGACGATAGATGCAACAAAATTTACACAGGAACGACAAAATCCAAGTTGAAGCCCAACATAAATCTGACTACAAGCTACGACATCAAACACATACAAAAAACTGCGCTCGCAGCACATTGCGTAGGAAGTGGACACTCAACAACAAATTTTGAACCAGCGACAAACTACAACAAGGTCAGCATAACAACAAACGCTTTACATTAGAACTGTTGCACATCTCAAGCGTTTCAACAGACAGGAGGCTCAACTTTAAAACGGACACTGAAAACTGCGCTCACTTATACAGAAACTTACTCGAGCACTGACAATTAGTTGGAGAATTGTACGTAAACTGTTTTTTATACCCTTAGAGAGCGTATATTAAAATTGTCCGGATGTTTGTAACGCATAGAAGGAAGCATCTCCGACCACATAAAGTATATATATTCTTGATCAGCATGACGAGCTGAGTTGATATAGCCATGTCCGTCTGTCCGTCCGTCCGTCCGTCTGTCTGTCCGTCTGTCCGTCCGTCCGTCCGTCTGTCCGTCTGTTTCTATGCTATCTCCTCTGTCAGTTTTCTATCTATCTTAACCAAACATTGCACGAAGTCTTTTGGTACAAATACGCTGCACATTTGTCGGAACCGGCCGGATCGGATGACTATAGCATATAGCTGCCATAGGAACTATCGGTTGAAAAACTAGTTTTAGTGAGAAAAAATGATTTGTTTTTAGTGCTATCGCTCTCAACGCTCGTATTTATATTTTATATAATTTCACTAAGGCTTATCGAAATCGGACAACTATATAGTATAGCTATACAAAAGTTAGGTCTGAAAAAAGTCTTAGTAAGAAAAACTTTTTTGTTTTCAATGTTATCGCTCCCAACGCTCGTATTTATAAGTTTTCAAAAATTTTACATAATTTCAACAAGATTTGTCGAAATCGGACCACTATATAGTATAGCTGCCACACAAACTGCCAGGCATATATCAAGCTCCAAGGGTATATAAACTTCGGTCGAGCCGAAGTTAGTTTGCCTCAATTTTTTTTGTGAATTTTGTTGAATGATTGTATGTTTAATATTGGTGTATAAATTTTTGCAGCTTTGCTCTGAAGACATATATGAAGAAATCGGAGAAAAAATAAAAAAATCGTTTTTTCTATCAACTTGACCCTTTCGTTGACGTTTTTTGCAAAGGGAGAGAGTATTACATTTACGCCTAGCTTAAGGCTATACATAGAGCAACAGAAACTTTATATCTGTTCTCTCAGCTGTCTCTCTCTCTCTCAGAATGAATGTTTTGTTGTTGGCTGCGAATCATTTCGTGTGCATCACACAGTCATAAGCGCTCACACACACACACACAATCAAAAATCGTTCTCTTTCTATTTCTTTTGGTGTTTGTTGCAGCATTTTCTTCAGTTGTTTGGAGCCTGGCACTTCTAAAATAATTTACAAATATTCTTGTTCAGCATTTACAAAATATATACTTTATGTGTTAGTAGATGGGTTTTTCTATGCGTGCTATAGCCTCTTAAAAGGATATACAAATATTATTTTTTTAAATTTATTCATCATTCGGTCTCTCCATTTGTTCTCTATTTACTTACATCCAATGTTTTCTTGACTGTTCTCGCTACACGAAAAATCAAAGAAGGTTTATTTGACTTTCTTTGTAACCACTCTCTGTTGAACAAAGTTTACTTAATATATATTTTTTAAATCACAATCAATGCCTGAAGTTTACAAAGTTTTGGCAACCTTTTCATAAACACCGTGAAAATCGACCAAAATAGGTTTCATGTTTTTATGACACGGGCATAACCCTGATTTAGAATGTTATAAGAAACCACTATAAAACAAATGCGTATTGTAAATCTAATCGATATTTGGGAAATTGTTATAAACTTTATTACACCCTCCTAATCTACAAAAAAATCAAAAAGAGAACTGTATATAAATAGCGAGTGGCAGTTTAGCATAGTGAATACTTTGCAGAGTTAACTACAGCTGAAAGCATGCCTTTTCAACCAGAGACGAGCTTTGATGCGGACCGCAAAGTATGGATTGCTACAAAGAAATTGAATTACTTTTCACCGGATTTATCCTTGGGAGAAATTATTTTCAATGAAATGCGCAGGCATCCCAAGTTGATAGCACAGGTAAGCCAACAATATACAGACTATTAAAAGTAAAAGTTTGACCAATACGTTGCTTTCTTTGCAAGATTTCCGCCACTGAGAATACCATTTTAACAAGAGGGGAACTCCTTTTGAATTCTATGCGAGTGGCTAGTTACATGCTTGAACTGGGACTAGTTCAAACCGATATTGTGGGCATTGTAGGCAGGAATACCACACATATATTTGCCGTTGCCTATGCTTGTTTTTTCAATGGAATAGCGTTCCATGCCTTAAACGTAACATACGACACGGAGACTATTGAGAAGCTCTTTAACATCTCCAAACCGAGTTTAATTTTCTGCGATGGTGAAGAGTATGAGAAGGTTCGCGCAGGTACCAAGAATTTGAATGTGAAGATTGTTACAATGCGAAAGCATGCAAAAGATTCAATTAGTATTGAGGAAGTGTTGGGTACCACCATAAAGCAGGGATTTCAACCGGCACCACGTGAGCAGGGACACCATCCGAACTTGGCCATACTTAGCACATCGGGTACCACGGGTGTACCGAAGGCAGCGATTGTTAATAGCTTCGATGTAATTAACCAGATTAGGTAAGTTATTATTTTCAAAGAAGAAATAATGTAAAACATTTAAATATTTACTCATGCGTGTATGTTTTCGTGTGACTTTTGGTTCAACGCACATATGTACATGATGGGTAATGACAGTTTACGTTCTTTAGCGACTGCCAAGTGAACAAACCGAACAAACCCTTTGTTTTGAGCCAAAAGATTGACCCCTTCTTTTATCATTAGATATCTCACCACCTCTGATGTGCAGTACTCCTGCACCACCTTGGACTGGCCTTCGGGAATTGGAATTACTATTCTTTCTGGTGTATATAGCACTACCCGCATTATAGCCGACATAACATTTGACCCCGTATTTATTCTCCGCCTCATTGAGAAATACAAGGTCACCTGGATACTTCAGGTATGCTCGCATGTGGCTATGATAGTCAATACCAAGGAGTTCGAGCAAACCGATTTTTCCAGCGTAAATCAATATTATTATGCAGGCAGTAGCTGTTCAGTCGAAATTCAACATCAACTGCGCAGTCGTCTTAAACAGGATTGCAGCATGATATTTTGCTATGCCACCTGTGAGCTAAACTCTACGGCAGCCGCGAACTTTCATTTTGATGAGAAGCCCAACTCAGTGGGTCGTCTCCAAAACGGATATAAGCTGAAAATACTTAATGAACAAGGTGAATCTTTGGGACCAAATGAAACTGGTGAAGTGTGCTTGCATAATAGTCAGTATTGGGCTGGCTATTATGGTGACACCGCGGAGTCGCACAATATACGCGATTCCAATCAGTGGTTCCATATGGGTGACTTGGGCTATATGGATGATGATGGATTTCTGTACTTGGTGGATCGTATGAAGGATTTGTTAAGGTATAACAATCATATGTATTATCCACATGAAATTGAAGCTGTGATCTCCCAAATGCCTGAGGTGTCTGAAGTCTGTGTCTTTGGTGTTTGGAATGATTTGACTGGCGATGAGGCAGCTGCAGCGGTGGTCAGGAAATTGGGTAGCCAGCTACAGGCTCAGGATGTGGTGGATTATGTGAAAGAACATGTCGAGGTCGATTATAAGCAGTTGCATGGCGGAGCTTTTATATTGAAGGAACTAATGCGAAGTGGTAATGACAAGGTTAATCGAAGGCACACCAAGGCACATTGCTTAGAGAAAATAAAGTCAAGAATTCCCAACACAAATTGATGTAAGAGTTTTGGGTGAAAATATCGATAAACCCATACTTAAAGCTAATTGAAAACTAATAAAATGTATATTTAATAATCCTAACAATCCCTGTTATCCCAATGAAACAACAAGCAGAATCGTATGCTGTGTACGCGGAGCACAAAGATGAAGGTATCTGATTCTTACCGCGGAGGATTTACTATATCTGCGATATAGTCATCCGATTTGTTCAATACAATAACAAAGTTTCAGCTAAAATCGTGAACACTGCAAACCAAGTTCAATCTATTTAGGTTCAGCGACAACAAGAGAGACGTAAATAGTCCCAGTTTGGCCGATGGAAAGCAATTTGCATAAAAAAACCACTTTATAGGAGGATGATGAAGGAGAGGAGGAAGAAGAAAAAAACTATGTTTTTCACTTCCTTACGTGGACTAGGCCTTTTGGGGACACCACAAAAAAACTAGAACTTTACCTCCAACGGGTGGTGTTCAAAAAAGTTCAAAAATGACACATTTCTCAAAGCACGTACACCGATAAGTAAGTTTTATTAAGTAAAGAATTAAAACTTCAAGATTTGGTTAAAAAGAAACCATGGAAGAACCCCGCGTTTTATTATGCATGAAAATTCATCATAATTTACCATCTATCGAAGTGATTTTTTTTTTAGAATTTTCTGAGGGAAAGTCCTTATACCAGACAATTACCGTGTTCGCAAAAGCACTTTAATGCCGGTACAAAATTTTCCATTAAAAAAAATTTCGGTTTTCAAAATATTAATTTATAGGAAGAGAATGTTTACAAGGAGGACCACTGTGGACTAAGCCCTTCTTTTGGGGACACTACTAAAAAAAAAAACGCTTTTCTGGGGCTAACATGAAATATGACTCCTGGGGAGAAAAAACTCGCCTTGAATTTTACCTCGACAGGTGGCGTGGAAAATATTTCATAACAGAGGTCCGGAATAACACTCAACACATATTTTACTTTTATTTTTGTGTTATTTGTGTTTTCTAAAACTGTTGAGAAAAAATTATCTGTCTTTCGATAACACTTAAAAATAATATTTATGTTCTAAGTGTCTTTTGATAACAGTTATAAATAGTATTACAGAAAACCGAAAGTAAATAAAGGTAAGTGAAATTTCTCTATTAGATACGTAATGATAATTTACTTTGTAGATGTTATTGGGAATAATGTTTTATACCAGCGGTGGGCACGAAATTTAAGTTTGGGAGCAGCCCAACTACAAATCGAGTCGACAAAAGAAACACACCTGCATGTGTATGGTTTTTGCATAAATCTGCTTCAGTGCAGAGCGAGTCTCGATTGCGCACACTGCACCCAGCTGGAGCGTGCGTCGATACGCATAATTTTTCATTTGGTTGAGAGTAATTTTTGGTCCTTTTTGGTATTTTTTAGCGATGAAATAATTTGTCATACGCGAAAAGTGGTTTGAAACATTCTTAATGATTATGACCTTATTCTTTACAATTGGTCATCCATGGTATTTATCGCGGTTGAGTATTCTCATAATCATGGCTATGTAGTTATGTGATATATTAAGCTCGCATTTCTGTGTGAATTTGCATTTCTCCGGGGTGTGAGCGGTATTTTTCAATGACTGTTATATGCTTTCGCATTGTTGATTGAGTGTGGTCACTCGTGGTTTTGAAAAGCAGTGTCTTAGGCACTTAGCGGTCTTATCACCATGGAGGTCCCGGAGCTGTGAACTGCGCTTACGCATTGATTCTTATATATTTTTCCAGCGTTTTCTACCCACAAGTTCAAATTTCTTGTAACGACCTCTGACGAGCACTGTGTTATAACCGTGGTAAGAAACTACTTTACAGAAATTAAGTTCTCGGTGTTTAATTTTAGGCCCTTAACGCTGTGAATGAAATTTAGTGTTAAAAATGACCGTTCCACAGAATTTTAATGAAAAGACACTTACATTTTTCTCACAATAATAAGTGTTATTGAAAAACACAAAACAGAAAGAAGTAAGAGTGTTGCGGTCGAGCGCCCCGACAGCAAAATACCCTGTCCCAATTAATTTGGTTCCTATAGCTTTGAATTCCATTTATTTTAAAATTTATTTTAATAAATGGGCAGGCGCACGTACATATGTACATTAGGGTGGACGCCGATAAAAAATATAACTGATACCACCTTAAACGATTACTTTTAGGGTGTTCATAATGAATTAAAAAATCCAAAAATTGTATATCATGTTTTAACCTCTGCGAAAAGACTTTAAAGTTTCCACAAATATTACGTATACAACCCGTTCACCGAATCGAAATTCTGTCGACGAATTCTTCGTATCATTTTAAAAGTTGTCAAATTTGAATTTAATCGAACAACAAATAAAAATCGAGCAGGAATCGAATGTATTTTTGGTTGGTAGACTAGGACCAAATTTTGACGAAGCGAGCCCATTTCCAACGAAGAGATGCGTTTTTCAACGCTTTTATATGGGACTAAATTCTTAAGACGTTGTTGCAAGTTGAAGTCAGCATGGTCTACGAGCGGGGTTTCAGCAAAGGGCCGTGTACGCATGAACGCACTGTCCTTCTAGTCAGATACTACAGACATAACAGTGAAAACCATTTTGGCTACTATGGGCAATTCGCTAAACTCAAGAGATCGCTCCGTGGACACCGATTTGAATCGATAAGGAGACAGAGCCCCAAACGAAGAAGAAATTGAAGACTATACCAGAAGAAGACTTTGCAGCATGTTCTTAAAATTGTCCTACAAACACAAACAAAATTGTGAAACACGTTGGCACAAGTGTAATGCACTAGGGGGAGGTTACTTTCAAGGGAATGAAATGAATTAACAATAATAAAGAAAGAGTTTTTGACTTATGAATAATTTCCCTGTATTTTTTGCCCATAGTAGTATAGTAATCCGCATTATTTTTCGATCCTGAAGAAGCTTATTTATAAGCAGCCCAGCAAAAATAGACTATACGCAGGAACGGCTGCAACCGTGATGCGCAGCACTTCAGTTCAGTGTGGGACCTGACTTCAAAGACATCTTGATAGCCTCTTAATGAACGGCTAAAACTGGCTTTCATCTAAGAAGTAAACAGCGCAAAATAGTAGAAATTTTGCCGTAATATAAAATTTTTACCAAATATATTAAGTAACAAATATATTTACCTACATATTTTGTCTGTTATATAAAAAACATTTTTTATTGGTCATGGTACTTTTTTGTCAAATGATATGACTTCAAATCAAGTCTAAGCCAACTACTAAAAAATTAAAAATGTAGGCATTGGCAACAGTACGTATGGGTGATAAACTTTAAGTCCAAGTCGCAGACCCTAAACCTTATTTTTTCTCCAAAATTTTTTTTGCTATACGTTTTATACACAAATATGCATCGTTTAAGCGGGTATCAGTATGACGTTACATTTTTCCATATATTAAATGTCCGACCTAATGTACATATCTTCGGTGTTTTTGCTCGGATCTCATTGTGGTACACAGAATATAAAGATGTTGGGCATCACTGAATATATATTAAGTCACTAGGTTAAGACTTACAAATTGAAGCTCTGACAGTTGTTAGCGATTTGAAGAAGATGGAGAAGGAATTTGCCAAACCTGGAGCAAACTTTATCTGTGGCTCTTTGTGGCTCTACTTCTTATAGTCTGTGAGATGAACGCGTTTATACATAGAGAGTGACAGTTTTTCGCTGCTAAATGATGGAGGATGTGGAGTTTTCAAAATCTGAAACAAACTCGATGTGGGTACAGTATACACCTATATACATTACAAATCTTGTGGCTCTATCTATTACAGTCTCTGAAATCGACGCGTTCATACAGACAGACAGACGGACATGGCTAAATCGACTCGGCTGTTGATGCTGATCAAGAATATATATACTTTACTAGCTGAACCCGCCGCGACTTCGTCCGCGTCCAAGTTTTGAAAAAATCGTAGTAAGTAGAAAAAATTGTATAGCTCTCTGAACACTGTATTTGTATATTATCTATTTGTTAAAAAGCTAATTCTTTTTTTTTTTAGCTTAGTGTTTAGAAAATTTCTAATTTACGGTTGATTAAAATAAAACAATCTGGGAATAGAGGATTAAGTAAGGCGGGGAGAAGCAGTGACCTGTACACGTACTAAATTCTATCCCGTCCCGTCGTACCGGACACAACCTAATTTTCAAGTCGCGTTAAAATTTCAGAATTAAAAATTATTCCCTTCCTGTTTGGTGAATGCTAAACAGTCAAGGGACATTTTATTTATAAGTGCGCACCTATATATATTTGTTTTTAATTAGATCTCCAGAATATTCTTTTTTGATCAATTTATGTAAATAAACGCAGTTTGAGATATGTAACTATTTAAACATGTGTACCTATGTGTCTTTACTATGCGGCAACCAAAACAGGGAAAGTTCATTTCTTAAAGGTAAAAAAAATTAGAAGCAAATTTAATTTTTCTTTTTTAAAATCGGAAAAAATAAATATATTGTTAATAAGGGTCACAGTTCCCGCTGCCCACTGATTTTTATCTGCAAAAAGCTAAATGGAATAATAAGCTGTTTTAGCAACCCTGTTTATTTTTCTCCGTCAAAAACATTTTTCATTGCAAAATGTTTTTATGAAATTTTAGGTGTTTCAATCGATATAAATCTCTTCGATAATCAGCTCACAGCCTAGTTAATTAACAAAACCTCGCAAATGAGATAAGGAACTTATTTTTAGCAGACTGCTCACGTCATGTGTGCCATCACTTTTCCTGTAGAATAGTTGAAGTCACGTACCATCTCTAACAAAAGGCAGACGCCTATGGCTGATTGCAAGCAAAAAACACAAACACACATTTTTTGGCTGTTAGTTTTGTTAAGTTTTAATTAAATTATTTTGAAACGCGATCAACATTTTGTTAAAGCTATCGATGTGATTTGTATGTGCTATAAGATTCAATGCAATTGGATGAGGCCATTCTCAATTTGATTTATTGCTTGTTAATGTGAAAAAAACACACACATACATATACACGCCCTCAGCGAGCTCTCACTCTCTCTCGCGTTCTCAGCGAAACAAATTTTCCTCAACATTGCCTGAGCGCAAGAACCGTTAATTGCCCATACAAACGTTTCATTGGCTTTTTCAATAGATTGGAGAAAAATTTTCCAATTTCTTTTCTTAGTGAGCGCCTGCATAACTAAACGAAGGTCTATGCCAAAAATCAGACCTGTACGATAAGCCGTTTTCGCTGTGGCTTGATAATATGTCAGTCTGTCAGTCGGGCGTACAGATTTATATATATAGATATAGTCGGAAATGATTCCTTCTCCCTGTTACATACTTTTGCACAAACTTAATATACTCAATGTACCTTCGGTACAGAGTATAAAAAGATTGTGGCTTTGCAAAGTTTATGTTCTGCGAAAAAGATTGCCTTCCTATAGCTTAGACCCTAATTATAATGTCATGCTAATCTTTAATCAGAACAGTATTATTGTTATTCATTTATTGCTGAACTTAGGAAGAAGATAATTTATCTGAAAGTGCTCCGTTGTTTTCCGGTATAACGATATACAAATCCAGATACCAATACCGGAAAAAACATACCATTCAGTATGATTTCTAGGTGACCTGAGTAATTTCTTCCTTTATAGTTTGGTTCCCAATGCTGATATAATCTAATTAATTGCATCGGTTCTTCGAATAAATAAAGCGGCATATCACATGAGATTGAAAACATGCCATTTTCCTACTTTAAATAATACTCTTTGATGTTTTTTGAGGATTTCCAAAGAAAATACTGACAAAGTTACGACATTTCACTATAATCCATTTAAGTTAAGATATTAATTTCCATTTTTTTTTTAAATTCATTGCTTTCACGCACAATAGTTTTAATATGCCTTCCCCTTACGATTTTATGACCTAAGCGTTGACAATAGCCACAATGATTGATGCGCTGCACTCGCCCAGGGGCCTGATAATGACTTTTTAAATACAATTCTAATGCGCTAAAAGGGGGCAATCAAACGTTGACAAAGAACGCAGCGAGAGAGAAGCGCGACAAGGTAAGTCAAGTCAACGATCGCGGCTGTCTACCCCTTTGCTTAAACTGGAGAAGAAACGCAGGGACAAAAACTGCCTATTGAAATGTAATTTGCATTTTATAAGCCTCTGGGCCAGGCGCAGTGCTCGATGATGACATTAAGAGGACAAACAAAAAACACGATTTATGCGTTTCTGATGATGGCAAAAGTATGGAAAGGTCGCCCAGTGCGCTAATATTATGTAAAGTACTCATGATCGAAGATGAGCAGACGGTCGTATCCTCCAGTTCCTCTTTAGAATAATGCAAAATCATTTCCAGGCCCTTTGCACGTGCGCTTTGTTCTTTTGTTGCAGTTTGATGCAATCATTGTGCGATCTCTAGTCATTATCAGCATCATTGTCGTCTACTTTATATTCATGTGGCGCATTTTGCAGCCGGGAGTGACAATGATTAGACAACATTTACCCCAGGAGCTTGTCACGTTTAGTTAACACCGCGGAAGGGGTAAGAGGCTGAGGTAACAAGCTTATGACCCAAAGAATCAATAAAGCGCAGTTCTGCCCTTGTTTCGGTTCCAGCTCATTAAGTCTTCCAGGCAAAATGTTTGTCACAAAGAGCCGGCGGCATACAAAATAATACACGTAACTGGACGTTAATTTACTCACTGCTCCTATAATCCGTTACGCCTCGACGACGTTTTACATTAATACGCCAATTTTTCGTTACAAAAGACTCACAGACAATGGCCAACATCGAGACAGCCAAGTGACTGTAATTAACATTTTTCGCATTATAATTTTTCCCTTTTTTCCGCGACGAGCTAAGTTGAGCTGGCATTTAATGGGCGCACATTTGCAAGGCTACACAAACATACGGTTGACATGAAGGAAGCAGAGCTTCGGAGGGTGTGGAAGGCAGACGGTTAACAACGAAAATAAAAATCATAACAAAAAAATGCTGTTACATTATTTTCCACCAAGCGGATGACTAATAAACAAATGACGAGTGCAGCTAGTAAAGAGGTCAGCAGACAAGTGACCCTTAAAAGTAGAATACATTTCCCATTTTATACCCATTCAGAATGGGTAAGAAGGTATGAAAAGCACATTTGATAAGTAAATTCTGAATTGATTTCATATTTCTTGTTTCTAGCAAATTCTTTATATATTTCCATTATTATACACAATAAATAAAAAAAGATCATACAAAAAACATCGAAGTTATGCATTACAAAACCAAATTCCATTTCAGGTCGCTTGTCTGGCTGGCAATAATTAATAGCAAACAAAATAATACATTGTGGAATTATTTTTATAAATTTGTATAAAGAAAATTTTTAGGACATTTTTTATAAAAAATATTTGATTTAAACATACTAAAAATTGTTCACCTTTTGAGTAGCTCAAATCATATATGCTAAAATGTGTTATACCTCTTTATCGGGTTGAACGCAATTTTTTACTTGTGATTTATCCGATAGAAAATCGTACTTCCTAAGACCTACAAAACGTAATAAGCTAGTAACGTAAAAACATAATAAGCTAATATTGTATTTTGTTTGTGTGTCTCTTTGTCTGTCCGTTCCTCCGATTGTGATAAAACTTTGGAGAATGGTTGGACGCTGTCCTGCCACTGTTTCTAGCTTAAAAAACAGGGCAAAAATGTTCAAAAAACTGCTAAATTTGCTGAATTATACCGTTCATCCAATTGTAATGAAACTTTGGGCTTACCCTGGAAGGTTTGCCAGTTAAAGAAATGGGCGAAAAGTGGTAAAAAATAAACCTAGAAATTTGCAAGACCTTCGATTGCGATAAAACATTGGGGCATGATTGGGTGCTTGCTCGGGAAGGTTTCCCCTTATCTAAAAGTCGGATCTAAGTTAAAGTTACAATTTTGTGGCGATAACCAAAGCGCTACAAATTTTAACCATACAATTAAAGGTAAGTGGATTCAATATTGGTTTCAGAATCTTCCAAATGCTATTTTGTATACCCCTTATGTTTGTAACGCACAGAAGGAAGCATCTTCGACCACATGAATTATATATAGCTAAGTTAATCTAGCCATGTCCGTCTGTCCGTCCGTCCGTCTGTTTCTATGCTACATCTTCCGTCAGTTTTAAAACTATCTTAACCAAACTTTGCACAAAGTCTTTTGGTACAAATACGCTGCACATTTGTCGAAACCGGCCGGATCGGATGACTGTAGCATATAGCTGAAATAGGAATGATCGGTTGAAAAACTAGTTGTAGTGAGAAAAACTTTTTTGTTTTTAATACTATCGGTTCCAACTCTCGTATTTATAAGTTTTCAATAATTTTACATAATTTCACCAAGATTTGTCGAAATCGGACAACTATATAGTACAGCTGCCATACAAAAGATAGGTCTGAAGAGAAGTCTTAGTAAGGAAAATGTGTTTGTTTTTAATGCTTTCGCTCCGTAAATTGTTACTGATCAATAATATATGCTACTACACAATTCCGTTAAGTTTGATCCAAATCGGATGAATATAGCATATAGCTGCCATAGAAACGATCGGTCAAAAAAGTAGTTTTTGTGAGAAAAATTATTTTTTTTTAATACTTTACACTTTTCAGTCTTGAATATATTGATGAATATCTTGTATAGCTGCCATAGAACAAACTGGCAGGCATATATCAAGCTCTAAGGGTATATAAACTTCGTTCGAGCCGAAGTTAGCTTCCCTCTATTTTTATACCCGTTACTCGTAGAGTAAAAAGGGTATACTAAAGTCGTACAAATGTATAATATGTAATATGGAGAAGGAAGAGTTTCCGACCCCATAAAGTATATATATTCTTGATCAGCATCAACAGCCGAGTCGATTTAGCCATGTCCGTCTGGCCGTCCGTCCGTCTGTCCGTCTGTCTGTATGAACACCTAGATCTCAGAGATGGTAAAAGATAAAGGTTTGACATGTATGGGACAAATGCTTCTTTAATCTGCACGCAGATCAAGTTTGGTTCAAATTTTGGCCACGCCCCCTCCCGCCCCCGCAATTTGGAAAAACGTTATATCTCCTACAGTTTTAAAAATAGACGAAGAAATGATAAAGATCGGATGAGCGGTTATCAAGTTATGGGTAAAAATGTGATAAATAGCCGAGGTAAAAAATTGTTGCATACTTTTCAGATGTTCACCCTAAGGAACGCAGGAACACTGTTAAACATGTTTTTTCATGAGCAACGGGTATATCGAAGTCGGTTGGAGCCGACTTTAACTTGCGCTCTCGTTTTACATTATTTTCAGTGAATTTGCGAACATTATGAAGAGTGAGAGTGTGACTATTTTGTCGAAAAAATTGGAAAATGTCAATTGAAGACCCATATACACTCACCGAAATTTAATTAAAGCCACCCATGCGTTGTTCAGTATAAGAAGTGTAGACCAAAAACCGCGAAATTTGCCAAATTTTCATTTGAGTATTTACGAAAGCGCTGAAGTTAGTAAATTAGAGGGTTAGATTGAACAGTCCAAAATATATTGCAAAATTTGTTAATTAAGGGTCAAAAAATCGCGAAATTTCCAATATGGCAAGTTGAGTTGAGATGACCATACAGATTTGAAAGATAGTAGTAGTGTACCTGATTGAAAACTGATAGCACAAAAACTCGCGAAATTTGCTACATTGTTTTTATAAGTTTCGAGTATCATGAAGATTGATAGATTGCAATTGTAGACGCGTAAATGGATAGATCGAACAGTCCAAATTGACGGGTAAAATAAGGTATGAAAATTGCGACATTTTATAACTAGTTAAAATTTAGTTGAAGATTTTATAATTGGCAATTGAAGAAATTAATGGCACGGAAAAGGTGTCGGTCAATCGGCTTAAAAAATCGCGAAATTTGCTAAAAGTCTAAAAAAGGGATTAGATTGTCATGAAGATGGATAAACAGACAGTTAAATATCAAGTGTATGTCGTACGAACCAGAAAAAGATTTGATGGTTGGCTATTAAAGACGGGTAAATATGAGGTGTAGGTCAATCGGTTAGGTTAGGTTAGGTTAGGTTGCGATGGCTGAGAGCGACGAGCCGCTCCCCACTTAGGCACTTTGGGCCCATGCGATGCCATATTTATTCCCATTAACCCTTTTTAATACTGAGGTGGGTCCTCGTTACTGAACCATTGTGTGGACAGAATAAATTTGAGTAGAGCTGGGATCTCAGCCCGGATGTCCCGAGAGGTTGAGTAGCAAGGTTGACCAAGTGTCTGAGTCCCTTCACTCGGGCAATGGAAAAGGTGTGTACCGATTCCTCCGGCCGCAACCAAAAGTCGTGGTAAGACGCCTAGGCGTGCGTGTAAGAGAAGTGACCTGAAGGGTCCACAGAAGTGATTGGTTGAGTGGGTTAGTACGTTTTTGGTCGAATGTTCACGTCGACAGAGAGGGTTTACTAGGGCAGCCAAGGCCTACGCTGAGGAGCTGTGGTAATCGGAGTTGTCCGAGATATTACATTGGATGTAGGCAATTATAGCCGATCCATTCAGAGTGAGCGAACCGAAGGTTTAGCATTGTTGGTGTGGAGTCAAGTGCTTTGGGCGGTGACACGGTATAGGTTTAGTAGGGGAGTGAAGAACGGGAATACAGGTAGGAAGGCGGAACAAGTTAAAAGGGGGAGTACCCACCGTGAGCTGACGGTAGATGTTTGGGTAGCGGGGTGAGGGCGAATAGCGGACATTTCGACGCGTTTGTTTTCAGGTCGTTGTATCCGTTTGGTCCGGTTGGGGCGTGTCCCGATTGCCCGTAGGACGGTCGGTCAGGCTGTGTGGTAGCCATTCAGCACGAGGTAGGGTAGGTGAAGAAGTATTAGGTCGCGAGGCGCCGAATCACGAAGTTGTGGGTGTTGTTTCGAGGGGCAAACTAGAGCCGGAGTTTGGGGTATTACGGTGAAACAAGTATGTGGGGAAAAACCCACTGCGGCCAAGGCCTTTTTACAAGAGAAAAGAGCAATGGTTGCCTTTTTTATAGGTCAATCGGTTAAATATTGTTAGAATTTGGCAAAAATTCGTTTTGAGTTGTGGTTGACATAAAGACGTAAATGTAAGGTGTTGATCGAGCGAAACAAGAAATCACAAAATTTTCAAAATTAGATTTTCATAAAAAAGCGGGTAAATAGACGAATGATAAAGATCGAAATGTCCAAAATCTGCGAATTTGAATGAAGGTTCGATAGATGCAAGTTTTGTGTTTAAAATTCTAGCAACTCACGCCTGGTACCTTGTGCAAAATAATAGTATAATAATTTTATTATATAATATTTAAAAGTATAAAGTATATAAAAATAATATTCCGCACCACTTCGATGCCAATTAAAATCATACCATTTTTAACCGTTTCAACATTTCCTCGCCGATCCTTTTTCTTTGCCAAATGCTTATGGTTTTCTGAAATGTCTAAGGTCTGACGCATACGCCCAATGGCCCATCGACTGGCATTCCTCGGCTTAACCAACGCAAAAACACCGACCGCCGGTGGCAAAAAAAAGAGTGAATCATCAAAACGATCGTTGCATATGCCACCCAGACAGCTGGCCGACGTGTCGGTAGTCGCTTTTTTTAATAAGGCAGGCGACATACCAACCAAAATTGGGTCAAGTGAGATAAATGCAGTGGAAGGAAAAGTCACTGTCTTTACCAAAAAGAAAGAAAATTCGAAACTTAATACAATGGCAGGGCTTTCATGCGAACTGTCAACTTGTCATGACAATTAAGCAAACCGATGGCTATCTATCGTTCCGCCCACGCACGCGAGCAGGGAAATTAGTGAAATATGACACCGGGGTGCCTACCACCAATGCATCTTGCAGGTAGTTCGACCCAATTCTGCGACAGTTTGGTAAACAGAATTCATGTTCACGTCAAGTACCTCCCGCCCAAGCCCATCAAAATATTTACCGCTCAGCTCCTCTTTCCAATATTTGTTTACCATTTAGTTTATTATGCTCTGCGTACGCTGCATACGATTCTGCTGGTTGTTTGATTGCCCTTATTGGGGTTTGGGGTCTGGGGTTCGAGTCATTTTCAATTCACCTTATGATTATTACATGTTGGGAAAGTCAAATAACGGTCAGTAAAGCGTCAAACGGCATAGACATAATGTCGTGCATAATTTCAATTTGATGAGTTTTCAATAAGCTTGGGTATGGGTTTATTGATCTTTTCAATTGCAGGTGTTGGGAAAATTGATATTACACCGAATGCTTAACAAAAATTGTACATAAATTTGTGGTGGGAACTTTTGACTTCACTCCCGTCCCGCTAAGCAATGTGCCTTGGTGTCCCTACGATTTACCTTGCCATTGGCACTGCGCATTAGTTCCTTCAATATGAAAGCTCCGCCATGCAACTGCAGGTAATCAGTCTTCACCTGTTCTTTGACATAGTCCACCACATCCTGAGCCTGCAGCTGGCTACCAAATTTTCTGACCACCGCTGCAGCTGCCTCATCGCCAGTTAAATCATTCCAAACACCAAAGACACAGACTTCAGCGACCTCAGGCATTTGGGAGATCACAGCTTCAATTTCATGTGGATAATACATATGATTGTTATACCTTAACAAATCCTTCTTTCGATCCACCAAAAACAGAAACCCATCATCATCCACATAGCCCAAGTCGCCGGTATGGAACCACAACTGGGAGTCGCGTACATGGTGCGACTCTGCGGTGTTGGCATAGTAGCCAGCCCAATACTGGCCATTATGAACGCACACCTCACCAGTTTCATTTGGTCCCAAATTTTCGCCTTGTTCATTGATTATTTTCAGCTTATAACCATTTTGGATACGACCCACTGAATTGGGCTTCTCGTCGAAATTATAGTTCGCGGCTGTCATGCCTTGCTCACAGGTGGAATAGCAAAATTGCATACTGCAATCCTGTTTCAGGCGACTGCGCAAGCGATGCTGGATCTTAACTGAACAGCTACTGCCACCATATAAATAATAATCTATGCTGGAGAAATCGGTTTGCTCAAATTCCTTGGTATTGACCATCGTAGCCACATGCGAGGGTGCCTGAAGCATCCAGGTGATTTTGTATTTCTCCACAAGGCGGAGAATAGAGACGGGGTCAAATGTGTTGTCGGCTATAATGCGGGTGGTGCTATATACGCCAGAAAGAATGGTAGTTGCAAAGCCCGAAGGCCAGTCCAAAGTCGTATGGGTGTACTGCACATCGGAGGTGGTTAGATATCTAGTTAGAACAGGTTATGGGAGTTTGTCAAAAGCGTAGAGTAAAAGCCACGCAGAAAATAACTTACCTAATCTGGTTGATTAGCTCGTGGCTATTAATGATTGCAGCCTTTGGTACACCCGTGGTACCCGATGTGCAAATTATGGCCAAGTTATGATGGTTTCCCTGCTCCATTGGTGCCGGCTCGAATCCTTGCCTTATGGTGGTACCCAACACTTGCTCAATACGTATTGAATCTTCTGCATGCTTTCGCATTGTAACAATCTTTACATTTAAATTCTTGGTAGCTGCGCGTACCTTCTCATATTCATCACCATCGCAGAAGATCAAACGAGGTTTGGTAATGTTGAAGAGCTTCTCGATGGTCTCCTCTTCGTATGTTATGTTTAGGGAATGAAAGGCTATTCCATTGAAAAAACAAGCATAAGCAACGGCAAATATATGTGTTGTATTCCTGGCTATAATACCCACATTATCGGATTGAAGTAGTCCCAATTCAAACATGTAGCTAGCCACACGCATGGAATTCAAATGAAGCTCCTCTCGTGTTAAAATGGTATTCTCTGTGGCGGAAATCTTAAAAAGAAAACAACGTATTGGTCAAACTTTTACTTTAAATAGTCTATGTAGTGTAGGCTTACCTGAGCTATCAACTTGGGATGCCTGCGCATTTCATGGAAAATAATTTCTCCCAAGGATAAGTCCGGTGAAAAGTAATTCAATTTCTGTGGACCAATCCATATTTTGCGGTCCGCATCATAGCTCGTCTCTGGTTGGAAAGGCATGCTTTCAGCTGTAGTTAATTCTGCAAAATACTTACAATGTAAGACAATCTGTGGCTTTTTATAGACCATACCATATGTGCAATGGAATTAATAAAAGCCTATAATATTAAAAAAAACTTCGATTAGATATACTATCTAATGCACGCGTTTGCATTATATGAGTCCATTGAACCTTTCAAACAAATAATACAATGTTGCATTATCTAAATCAAGGTTGTGCCCGTCTAATAAAAAGACTGGGCTTTTTGGATGAATTCAAAGGTCTTTAAAGAAAAGGTTGCAAGCAAGTGAGAAAGTCGGTCAAGCCCGACAGAAATATACTGTGTACCTGGGCAAGTATGAATTGCAGGGCGGACGCTACAAAGAGGGAAAAAACAGAAAACATTGAACTCAAGATGAACACAAACGTTAAAAAAACAACAGTGTAAGAGCAGTTTTTCTCAATTGTAGTACAATGTGTTCACTTCAAAAATGGGATATTTTATTAATATTTTATTTGAACATTTTATACTCGAATAGGAACAAAATTGTTTGATTTTGGATCCGCCAAGCTGGTTTCCCATTTTGGGGGCTTTGGCGAAACAGGGTTCGGGAAATACCTCATCGGATTGGAATGGAAGAAAGCGGCAACTTATATATATATATACAAGTGATGGAGGATAATGCTGCTGTTTTTCCCCCCCATAATTTCATAGGATCAGAGACATCATTATTAAAGTCTTTTCGAAAAACTTAGAGAAATAGTTTTGGGCTTGACTGGGAATTGAAACCGGTAACTTCTGCAATTAACGAACATTCTGCAAGTAAGTTTGTGCTCTGTTCTAGGACATTGCCAGCCAAATGAAGAGGACAGAAAAGTTGCTAGTATTGGCTAGCAAGACATAAAAAGCAATATATAAAAAAGTCCAATTCGAAAAAAACTAATTTTATCAGTAGAAAAGTAAAAAAATGAATTTCTTTAGTTACAGTTTTTAGGTTATATTTTTACACAATTTTATTGATTTAATACAAAATCGAAATTTTTAATTGTGTCAGCCAATTGCTACCAAAAACTGTATATTATTTATTTTAATTGTTATTTTTTTTCGAGTTTTGGTTAAGATTAAGGGCCCGTAACTATATGAAGGACCAATCGAATGAAGTTGGTATGTTCCAACCGTTTGTTTATTTAAGTCTAAGCTACGCTTTCGTCATTTATTGCTTGGTCAAATTCGTTACAGTTTTCAAGACAAAGCTATTATTATTTGTTGTTGGGGGAGTGGTGCACCGCGACCAATTTTGGTCTATTGTGCCCCCTACTGAATTTACAATTCCCTAGCAGCCCTAATTCCTGTACAAAAGTCAGGATTTTTGTGGGTTCTAAGTTACTGATATTGCTTGGGTGTAGAATGTGTTTCCCAAATCTGCTGAGTCTGCGCCTCGCTAGGGCATCGCAGTGTACTAGTATATGCTCAGAGGACTCCTCCTTTCCACGTTCGCAAAGCTGGGTGTTTGTTATTCCCAACTTGTACATGTGGCTTCAGTCTGCAGTGACCCGGTAGAGCCCTGTCAGAATTCTGAGGGCATTTTTTCCTTGTTGGATTAACTTTTGGAACCTTTTGAGGTCGTGGTTCACTATTAATGCTTTAGCTTGTCTCATTCCCTTGGTGTTTACCCAGGAGGCTGTTCTAAGCGTATTCTCTTCCTTTCTTTCTTTCTTAAAAGTCCTTTTATTGTGTGTTGGCCGACAAAGCAAAAAAACAGTACAAAATTAGGGGAACACATGATGATTTTACGACATTTTTGCAATTTTGAATTTAAAGATGTGACTAGTTTGACTTCCTACTGAAATGGTTTGTACATTTTGTGTAAGAGCAACGCAGTTCAAAGACTCAGTATTGAATTTGTCAGTGCTGAATCAGACCTGAAAAGTAGGAATTGCTCCAACTCATGACTGATTTCAGTACTGTTTTCAGTACTACCAAAGACAATACATATATAGATACCGCATCTCATACAAATTTTTTTTTTTGGGATCCAATGTCAGCTCCCAATAAAAATCGTTATTTGCGTCACATGTGTCATCTAAATTACCTATAAATTTTTGCTCTTAGCAGAATAGCTAATTTAGAAAACGTATAGCTAAGTTTCAGTATACGCATCCTCGTAAAGGCAGCGAAATGCTAAAATTTGCATCCAATGTCAGCTTCCAAAAAAACTCGTTTTTAGTTTCACATGCGTCATCTATAATATAAATAAATCTTTGGTACTACCCATGATTTTTCAGTACTGAAATCATGACTGAAATCAAGCCTGAAAGATGAGATGGTCATGACGTAGTAGGCCCTGTCTGTGTTAAATTCAGGCCTGAAATTCATGTAAAGGCAGCCATGATTTCAGTACCTGCCCTTCCAAATCAGAGCTGATTCAGGTCTGATTCAGTACTGAGCCATATTGGAATATTTTCCATATTTGCATGCACCAACATTTTCGCCCAAGCTTAAGCGCAGTGATTACAATCATTTTAAAGACACCCATATGATTTCCTGTTCTCTGAGCACTTGCCTTTTCGTTGTTGATGAATCTCAGAGATGTGTAAAATTTGTCACCTTCACCCAATTATTAACACAGACTAGTAGCAGCAAGTTTTGCAGTAGTAGTATATTTTTTAAAATAATAATTTTAGCCGTAAGCTGCATTTTTAGCATTAAAGTATGTTAAAATTTTAAACGCGTTGTTAAACCAACTTTACTTCTTCTAGTTAGTTCCTTTCCTTGACTTCCAAAAAATATGCCTTTGTGGCCATACGATTTGTTTTGCCATTGGAACTCCGCTTTAAATCTTTCACAATCAAGGCTCCTCCATTCAATTGTTTATACTTGGCATCCACCTGCCCATTTACGTAGTTCACCACATCCTGAGCCTGTAGCTGGCTACCCAATTTCTTAACCACAGCTGCAGCTGCCTCATCGCCAGTCAAATCATTCCACACACCAAAGACACAGACTTCAACCACCTCAGGCATTTGGGAGATCACAGCTTCAATTTCATTAGGATAATACATGATATTCTGATACTTTAACATATCCTTCTTTCGATCCACCAAAAACAGAAATCCATCATCATCCATATAGCCCAAGTCACCGGTATGAAACCACAACTGGGAATCGCGTATATTCAGCGACTCTTCGGAGTTACCATAATAGCCAGCCCAATACTGGCCATTGTGCAAGCACACTTCACCAGTTTCATTTGGTCCCAAACTTTCGCCTTGTTCATCAAGAATTTTCAGCTTGTAGCCATTTAGTAAACGCCCCACTGAGTTGGGCTTTTCATCGAAATGATAGTTCACGGTAGCGACGGAACCCAGCTCAGACGTCGTATAGCATGAGTGCATACAATCCTGTTTTAAGCGACGGCGCAAGCGATGTTGTATCTCAACTGAACAGCTACTGCCGCCATATAAATATTTGTCGATGCTGGAAAGATCAGTTTGCTCGAATCCCTCCGTATTGACCATCATAGCCAAATGCGATGGTACCTGAAGTATAAAGGTGATCTTGTATTTCTCAATGATGCGGAGAAGGAACGCGGGATCAAACGTGTTGTCGGCTATAATGCGGGTGGTGCTATAAACCCCAGAAAGAATGGTAAGTGAAAGGCACGAAAACCAATCCAAGGTGCTGTGAGTGTACTGCACATCAGATGTGGTTAGAAAGCTAATGGAAAAAGAAGAAAGATTAGGACACAAATAGAGGATTTGTACAATAACTGCAGCAACGATATGCTCGACCTTCAGGTAATGATTACTTACGTAAACTGGTTGATTAACCTATGACTATTTATAATTGCTGCCTTCGGTACACCCGTGGTACCCGATGTGCAAAGTATGGCCAAGTTCTGGTGGTTTCCCTGCTCCATTGGTACCGCTTTAAATCCTTGCTTTATGGTGGTTCCCAACACTTGTTCAATACTAATTGAATCTTCTGCATGCTTTCGCATTGTAACAATCTTTACATTTAAATTCTTGGTCGCTGCGCGTACCTTTTTATATTCATCTCCATCGCAGAAGATCAAACGCGGTTTGGTAATGTTGAAGAGCTTTTCGATGGTCTCCTTTTCGTATGTTATGTTGAGGGAATGAAAGGCTATTCCATTGAAAAAACAAGCATAGGCAACGGCAAATATATGTGTTGTATTCCTGGCTATTATGCCCACAATATCGGTTTGAAGTAGTCCCAGTTCAAGCATGTAGCTAGCCACACGCATGGAATTCAAATGAAGCTCCTTCCGTGTTAGAATGGTATTCTCTGTTGCGGAAATCTTGAAATGTAAAAAAAAACGTCTTGAACAATCTCTTCTCTTAAATATTTTAGTATCAGCTCACCTGCGCTATCAACTTGGGATGTCTGCGCATTTCATTGAAAATAATTTCTCCCAAGGATAAATCCGAAGCAAAGTAATCCGTTGGGCGAGGACCAATCCAAATTTTGTGTTCCGCATCATAGCTATTCTCTGGTTGAAAAGGCATGCTTTCAGCTGTAGTTGATTGTGCAAAATACTTACAATGTAAAGCTATCAGTAGCTTTTTATAGACCGTGCCATTATTGGGGTCTGGTAATGTACGTCGGATGTAATAAAAGTTTACAATATTTGCTCAAACATCGATTAGATTTACAATCTAATGCACGCGCCGGATTTAAAGTCTACAAAGTCAGACTTCCGAGCAAATATTGTTCTTTAGATGAATTTAAAGATTATTAAAGAGCCGACCTAAGCCAATGCAGATGTTTAATATCCTTATCAGGGCTCAATACCGGAACCAGAACCGGAACCGTTAACCGAAATAAACCGTTTCAAATCGCGTACCGGAACCGGAACCTGAACCGATACAAAAATTTTTTTAAGAACCGAATACCGTTTACCGTTATTATTGGAACCGATAAAACCGGAACGAAACCGAAACTTTGGTACCGGTACGGTTCCGGTTTTTTTTTTTATACGCTGTACCTAATTATGTTAGGAGTGTGCAAAATTATGTAACTGAGAGGAATCATTTCCGACCTTATAAAGTTCTTGATCTTATGTATGTAGACAAAAAAACAAAAGATTGAACAGTCCAAAATATTGCAAAGTTTGGAAATGGTAATGACGGGTAAACAGAAGGTGTAGATCAAACAATTAAACACAAAAAAACCATGAAACAACTAAAATAAATGCGAAATTTGTTAGATTTTCTTATTCCCAAAATTTTTATGAAGATTTGATAGACTGCAATAGTAGAGGGTAAAAATATGTGGTGTAGACCGAACTGTCTCAAAAATAGGAAATTTACAAAATTACATGAGTTCAGAAAAGTATAAATTTGCAAAAATTCTTATATGAGTTAATGAGACGTGTTGATCAAACGGACCAAAAAATCGCAAAATTTGCAAAATTTTATAACGATTTTGATTCTTATGAAGACGGGTAAATAAACGGATGGTGAATTTTGCTAGATAAAGATTTAATAGATGGTAATTGTAAGGTATGCTTCACTCCATCGCTTTGTGAGCGGCGTAGCAACGCACGTCGGGCACATATTTACTAGAATTTTTTTTTCAGTATTAAAAATAAGTAGTACTTATATCGGTGAGTACCGGTACGTACCGGTATACCGAAATAAAAATCCGGGTACCGAAACCGAAAACGGAAACCGAAATTAATTGAAAACCGATAAAGAACCTTTAACCGAAACATTCATTTCGGGACGTACCGGTACGGGAACCGGAACCGAAACTCGTTTCGGGATTAAGCCCTGATCCTTATCAGATTGGTTCATCATAATGATGTTATTCTCAAATCAGGCAAAAATAGGATGATAAGTAAATTTTTACAACAAATTCTAGAAAGACGTTTAAAATCTAAGCCGCTCAATCGATCTTAACGAAATTTTCAATGAATGTTCATGTCTATCAGGAAATAGACAATGGATAGATAATCTCAATTCTGCGAAGCAGTTTGAAAGCGGTTAAAAAATGGGTTCAGATCCGGTCTCAAATCTGTTAAAAAATGGTTTACTGACAGTTCTCAGAAGCTATTTTACCAAAACCAAGATCTTTGTACTTAAATCAAGTACGAACGATGTCAGTAGGGTAAGCACGAAAATACTTGATTAAAGTTCGATTTTTTCAATCCCGAAATACCTGATTTAATACTGTTTCGGGATATTTTAAGAAAAATTCGAACTGTTATATCTTTTTGGTCATACTATTAATGTGTTATGGTCTTAACTACAGTCCGAATTACTCTCAAAGTAAAAGCACAAAGATTTTAATAAATTCTAAAGTCAACCCCAAACTATTTTTAAAGCAAACTGATACTTTACAAAAATAAGTACAAAATGTTCTTGGTTTAGCCTATAAAATTCTAAGATTTCCTTTGCCTTTGAAACTAGGTCCTGTGTAGGTCATAAACCTACCCTCACTCAATAACCAAAGTGTTAGAACCAAGACGAAATTTCAAGAAGAGATTCAACTTAAAATAATTTGCATTTTTCGATAGCGCTTGTTGAAGCTAGCATTGTAAGTCTATTGTGTATTTAATTCAAGAAATTTTGTGCCTGAACTAAGTACGATCTTTTCTTAAGTTTTTAGGCTAACTATAAGTACAAAATGTTCTTGATTCAAGAACGTTTGTTTTCATTTGAATAATTTTAACGATCGTTTTTTTATTTTAGAATGTTTTGTACTTATCTAGAGAACAAAACATACTTGAAGTTTCAAGTACAAAAAGTTATAAATTCTATGACTCTGCTGGTCGTTTATTTTCTGATTGTATAAACTAAAAATTTGTTCTGTAGGTTTGTAATATGGAGGTGGATACCTTACTGGTTCAGGACCGGTATCGAACCGGTGAACACTGTGATTGTTGGACATTAAACAATACTTAGAAATTGTTAAGGCTATGAACTTGAAAAAAAAAAAAAAAAAAAAAAGTACCAAGCCTGCGGTTAGCGCGTAACAAGTCTCGGTACGAGAAGGATTGATTTGAGCTGGGAATTTTCAATACCACAATCCTTGTCATAGTCCCTACTTTAGCTCGGAAGAGCTTGACGTTAGATCGATATGGGCTTATATCAACAACACATGGGGTTAATTTTATCTTGTTATTCGAGCTCGGAACCAAGCAAGAAGGTCCTATATTGATTTGAGCTCCTTATACTTACCTGATTTGATCTCAAACGCAGCTTTGCTGAAAGAATACCCGATATTACTATACTCGAACTTTATTCAATCCGAAAAGAATTGCATCAAAAATGACTGAGACTAACTTTAGCTCCATGTTTAATCTCATTTTGACCCCAACTAAAACCTCTCACAAGCACTCCATGCTACTATTTTAATGACCGTTTTGATTATTAAATCAGCAAGTTCTAGCCGGCTCGAGGTCATTAGTTTGCATAAAGCGGAAAAAGCCGCTTTGACATTGGATTATTTTATTGTCCAGTAGGATCCGTATTGAGAGATGAAGTTCAAAACAGATTGTTGTTGTTTAAATTTTGTGCTCTCCGGTGATTTAAATCCATAAATTAAATACTGACAGGTATCAAGAATAACCGATTACATATCCAATATTTCTGAACTTGAACAAAATTAGAAAAATAAAGCCAATATCTTGCAGCGTTCTTTTACTTAAACTACAAGACATTATTAATATGCACCATTCAGAGCTTTTTTACAAAATTGCAAAAATTTATAAATCGAAGTGCAAATTGAAATCGCTCTTCACTTTGAACTTTTTGCAAGTAGTCAACTCTTGTGGGCAACCGCTTCTTCTCCCCGTTGGACTAACCAATCCACTCACTCATCTGTTTGCCCACTCATCATCAGCTCAGCGCATACTGGAGCCGCGAGTGACTTCCTCAAGCACCCATATGTTATCGCCTCTCAAGATCTTTTGGCGGTGGCCGCCGACGTCTTTGGGACTGGACTGGGACGGAACGGACGGGTGTGGAACGTCTATCAGCGAAATACTCTCAGAATCGGACACGACGTTTCGATTGTTTTACGATTCGCAACTGTGTTTGCTTTTGTGGCTGTTGTTGTTGTTGTCTGTCTGTCAATAACGCGTAAGGATAATTTTAATTTTAGTCATAAAGCGAATTCGAGGCAACGCGAATGGATGGGGTAAGTTATATCGCTGCAATCGGCGTATGAGGCAATTTATTAATTATGCATAAATGGCCAAGACGACTTGGAGAAGGAGAAGTCGGAAAGTTCAAAAAGTAATCAACGACAGCAGTTCTGAGTGCCGACAGAGTTCCCTTCACAGTACAGTTATATAAACAGAATCAGGCGGCGCTGACTGGAAGCATTTTATGGCCTGGCCGGGCAGTCTTTTGGTTGGCTTGGTGGTTAAGCTGACAAATACAATTCGACTTGTATGGCGTTAAATTGATTTACCTTAAATGGCAAGCGCATCTTTTGTCATTTCAATGGAAACAATTTTTAATTTGCAAGTCGCGACAGGAGCTCATAAATTGAACTCGAAAGAGGGTTTGCTACCTGCTGCTGTTCATCTAAGAGGTCGATATGATTTCAAGTGTTCCTTAGACGCACACACACTCAAAGAAACCCTAACACCATTTTTCTTTTTCTTCTTTTTTATTTGGTGAAGTTTTAAATTTCTTGGAAATAAAAGCCTGGCCATTAGTTTTCGTCCTTCCTTTTTCTATCTATACTCTAATAAACACGCTCGACTGCTCCTTTTTTTCAGGTACGGGGACTGGGCAAAATTTTGCAGCTACCTAAGAATCGAGGGGCGAGCTGAAGAGAACGAAAGAAAATCTAAAAGAACGTTACGCTTGCCCTGTTTGGCTTTGTGTGGTAATTTACCAAGAGTGGAGTATTTCAAATGAAGTAAGGGGTTGGCTAAGAGAAGAGTATATTACTCGAATCTATAGAGAATCAACTAAGCCAGAGTTTGTCCGGAAGAGTGTTAAATTGGTGTGTGAAAATAAAGCAACGCAAACCAGGTCTGACCCACTTCATCAACCGCTGGCCAGCGACTGAAAAGCTGTTTGCTGTGAATAGAAAAATGTGTACGACCGCTGATCTAAGCTATCCAAGATTTTGGAGGATTTTACAACAACTTCCCACTACAAGCAGCCTTAAGCACTTGGTAGAAGGGAACTGGCATTTCGGAAAGTCAAGTTATAAAATACGATGTCTTCAAACCCTTGCGGTTTGGATTTCTCAAACAGTTATCGCGACTTTTGCATGGAAAGTCAAAAAGGTATAAGAGCAAGCTTAGAGATCGGACATAAGTTAATAAGGCTCGGCACATTGTCCCAATTCCCATAACGAAGACTTTCTAATGGGTTTGGTTCTGTTCTTTTCTTTTTATTTAAAACCTTAGATCATTACAGGTATTTACCCGACTTATTCAATAAAATACAAAAAAAAATTGTACACTAGAATTAGGCACATCAGTAGGAAAGAGAAAATCCAACCAATAAAAGCGTTGCAGTCGAGTGGCCCGACTCCGAAATACCTTGTACAATTGAGACACGCTCTCGCCCGTCTGGTGAGCGACTTGCTTTATGCAGCACCCATATGGGGGTCTGCGGTAAGAGCCTCCTGAAGAAGCTTGCAACGCCTTACCGACTTAGCGCTCTTCAAGTCATATCCAGATATCGAATGGTCTCTGATGAGATAGCCTCAGTTCCGGCTAGCACGATACCGGTCGAAATATTGGCGAGTAAAATGAAGGAGATTTACGCTGAGCAAGCAGTGATGGGAAGTTCGGTGACGACTGATGCCATTCGAAAGTCGGAAAGAGTTACTTCGATGGCTACATGGCAGGCTCGATGGAATGTGGCCACCAGGGCAAGATGGACCCATAAAATGCTACCAAATATGGATGATTGGGTAGGAAGGAGCAGTTGGAACTAAATCTCCACCTAACGCAGGATCACTGGTCATGGAGGATATAGAGAATACCTACACCAGTTGAGAATCAGAATCCGTACCACGTATTTTACCAGGACCCATCGAAGACCTTGTCAGCTACATGGTAGAGACAGAAGCAAACTGGAGAACCAAAAGCGAGCTTATTTTAGACATCCAGAGCGATCTGAGAAGTTTTACTTACATCCCCGCGAAGTAATTCTTAACGGTGATCCCGCGGGGTAGAACATTTTAGAAGATTTTCAACCCCCATGGCGTTTCCTCATAAAGAAAAACACACACTCACGCGCATACACACAAGTGCGTGCGCGCACACTAACTCATACGCTCTAGCAGCCAAGCAAAATTGTTTCGTGTATAACTTTGGATTTGTTGCTTAGATCTTAGATATCTATATAGATATTCATAGGTCACGAGGCCTAACTTTATAATTTTAAGAATGAAATAAGGGAAATTTTGAAATTCTGAAACAAACTTGTTTTGGGTACGGTATACACTTATGTACAATGTACATTGTACATCCACAAATTTATGTCTCTATTTCTTATAGTCTCTGACTTTTTGATTGATAAAGATAAGCAAGTATCTTTTTATTCGGCCAAGCAAATGTTAGATGCCAGCACCTGGTGACACATCTTTGCTTGAGCTCAGCACTTAATCACCTTTAATTGAATCAAATTTAATATTCTTTCCTGATTTCCCCTCTCCAAATCAAGTGTATGCCCTCTTCGACTTAGCGACCGAGATAGACAGGGCAGTCCCTTCCTTCGTTGTTATCTTTCCTCGCTTAGCCCCACATAACCATTCGTCGCGACGGTCTGCCCTCTGTCCGTCCGTTTCATTTCGTTTGGTTCTTTTTTTTTTTTTTTGGGCTTCACTTGTCCCTCATACGCCTCGTTGTTGTATGTGTTTGTGGCTCTGGCTGCGATACGAAACCGTGCAGGTGTCCAATATTTTCTTTTATACCGCGTCATTGGGTAGAAGAAAAATACAAAATACAAAAACTAGTTCTAGATTTACAGCCGCGACCGAGCAGCGTCAGTTGCGCCTCCTCCTCCTCCGCCGCCGCCGCCACCAACTTCTCCAAACAACCGTGGCTGTTGATTTCGCCCATATTTTCGATTCGATTGCGTATAACAAGTTTAGCTGCCTCTCAAAACCCTCCCCTGTCTTCTCCCCTTCCAACGCAGCGTTCTTTACCTTTTTTTTTTATAAAGTGCTTTGCATCCATGCAACGTTTTTGGCCCCCCTGCCGCACCTACCTAATGCTTTTTCACTCTCTATCTCTTTTCGTTTTGTTTTGATTCTACGTCATTTGTGATTTTGATTAATATTTTATACATGTGGCCACATGCTGAGCCATGTCCCCCTAGTAATTACCCAAATTTGGCGTCACTTGCCGTTAAAGGTTCTCGAACAGAAACGGTAAAGCGAGCCAATACACTACGAAAGTTCTTTTAATGGAGTTGGCCCTTAAAGGTAAACTTTTGATGTGAAACATTTGTCAATTGTGGTACTGAACTGGCCAGAGAAGATCAAAATAATAAAATATATTCCAGAAAATTCAACAATTTTTAAAAATTTAAACAACAAAATTGGAAAACTCTTTAAGGGCCGATAAGGGCTGCTATGTGTCAGATAGTAATCGATTTTACACTGTTATTTGCTAGTTTATGTGACAAATAGCTCTATGTAGAAGATGTGAAATCGGCCCTAAAACTAAGATTAAACAAAAACAACAAAATATTATGTACATGCGCTAGAGATAATAGCAGGCTTAAACCCAAATGTACAAATGATAAATGTACGTAAGCCTTAAAGGCTTAGATTCCGTTTTAGGTTCAAAGCTTGGTACTTTCAAAGTTTAATAGAGTCGCAATTCATTTTGTTTAGTATTTATAGTATTTCTAGCCATATTACGGTAATATTATTACCATAGCCTTTAAGTCCCAAGATTTGTGTTTATATGTTTCAAACACAAAATTATAAAATTACGTTGTTCTGCCATATAATTTTTTTCTAATAAATATTTTGGTTGATATGGCACTTTCAATTTTTAGAGACAATTATTGTCGCAATTTTTTGTTAATAGGTAAAATTTGCTGTTGTGTATCATTGCAGCCTCTTCTAAAGCATTCTGCGGAGAACTCAAGCCTACTCTGACTCGCTTACACCAACGACTTTTGCCCATTAATGAAAAATTGTGACTAAAATTGTCCCTAAAAATTTTAAGGGTCATTCCAGCCTAAAAAAGAAACAGTAATCTGGAAAACATCACAGACGATGCGTCTGGCGTTAAGCGAATTGAGGATATGGTAGCCACAACGTGCATCCACACGATTGACGTCCTCAACACCAATAAAGTTGATATATTTATAATATCATACACATACTCGAAAGCGAGACGAAGGAAATGCTCAATGTACTATTTGGCGTTGTCGGCTAATTCTTCTACGTGTGTTAACACTTGACTCTGCTCTAGATCTTGTTGTTGACTTCGGAAAGCTCGTGCCTCTTGTGACTGAGAAGAACGCAGTTTTTATTAATTTCATGTCATTATTGATCTGATTTTGCTGCTCTAATATTTCAAACGCGTGCTCCTGCAATCGTTCGACTGCCCAAACATCCACCCCTACGAGTTGTTGGTATTTTTTTACTCTAACACACAAACACACACACACACATGCCAAATTGAAACGATAGATGAAAAACGATATTCCGATAATGATAACGATTTTCACAATATTGAAACACAGAGAGAAGAAGATTACGATACCATTACACTAGTTAGCAATAAAACAAAATAAATAAATAGTTTCTACTAAAACTATTTTTTGGTCTAGTTTCTATTTATTCTGTTATATTCTGAACCTGTTTAATCAGGATTGAACCCGGTCAGAAACCAGTGTAGAAGCTGACTCAGTAATAAACCAAATTTCAAGTTTATATATATATGCAATAGTTAAAATAATTTTCTTTAAGATATGGCTAGGAGACACTTTTAAACCGTTTTCAAACACCAGGTAATAAATTCGATGATCTTTGAGAGTCTTTTTTTTTGTTGAACATATCTAGCATTTAGGTTTGGAACAGGTTCACATAAGTTTATAAGTTTGGTTTAGGGATGCCGTAAATGAAATCGATATATTCTGGGGTGATATATCGGATTTCGAATATTTATTGGTGATATTATACGTCGATATTTTGTGGGTTTCGGTCACAAAAAGTGAGGTTGACTAAGAGCATTCTTCTTTCTGTGCTTCAAATTACCTTTTCCCAAGAAATTTTATCTCTACGTTTTAATCATAAAAATATTTTAACTATTCAAGGTCATCATCCTATCTCAATTCCTTTAATAATCAATCATAAATAAGTTTCTGAATAAAATAAAAAACATATCTTGACTTTTCTTACGAAGTATATTATAATCCAACTCGCAACCATTGACCGGCTCGAGGTCATGTTATGTTTCCAAACTTTAAACAGGAACACACAAAGAAGGCTGGTCGATCATACAGTTGTGTTCAGAACCTCCCGGTCTTATCTTCAGAAAGCAACGCTGTGTCAGCTTGGGAATTCCAAGACAGCATTAGGCGAAGAGAATGCGAAGTTGGCCAGTTCTATTTGTGGTGTTGTGGGTTTATGTTTAAAGTTAGGTGCAAACATAATATGGGCTCAAGCCGGCTAAGTCTTGCTAGTTCGAAATACTTTTTTAAATCTTACTCAAATACATTCAGGGCCGATTTCAAAATTACCACAAACAGCTATCTTTAAGAAAAACTTAGAAATAACAGAGTTGGAAGTTTATCAGACTCATAAAAACTTAATTTTTAAAGGTAAATCGTTTCTAAATCATAGTTTTCCGTATAGGATCCCGATGTCTAGATTTTAAAGGAAGTCGGATGTAGTTTTTTAAATATAATCAAATGATACATTAATTACCTAAATAGGCCGGTTTATTAAAGAAGTGTCTGTTTATTGAAATAGATGTTTTTTTCAAAAAAATATCAATATCGATATAGATTTTTTTTAAATATACGGAAACCCTAGTTCATTTAATAGTTATACAGTCTGAATTCTGGGTTCAAGCTAACTAACTAAACTAAAAAGTAGACATAGACAACTGAAGACTGATCAAGTAGAAAACCCAAATAATCAACAACCCATTTAAGCAAACAATCTAGTTAAGTGAGCGATTCCGTTTTTATCACTCAAGGTGTCTGAAAAACTAAACAACCTCAGATGGCCCATCCTCCCTTCTAAAACTTCTATTTTTATCATTTATTGCTCGCATGTTGATAGATTAATAGAGCAATTGCAATTTCAGCATTTTGCTGCCTGTCAAATTAAATTCGATTCTTGCACAGTTTCGCTTCGTTCGGTTGCACCAATTTATTTTTAGAGATTTTTTCCAGTTCGTTTGAGCTGCAGTGAAATTTTATGCAAAAACTTTGGGATATCGTATGAATTGTAATAAAATTTTTCAATGAATTTAGAGGTGTGAAATGTTTGCGATGCCAGGCAAAAAGAGAGACAAACAAATGGCGGGCGCCAAAGCACATAAAAAGTGGGCGTTTTCGGAGGGGCGTGACAAAGCGGCGCATTGGAAAAAATATTGCCAAACGTTTATGGACCCGCGGGCGGTACGAAACGAGCAACTTGTTTGCATTTGTGAGTTTTAGCATTTTGATTAAATTTTTAGCAGCAAATTGTGTAGATAAGACCTGGATTCAGATTTAATTGAAGCCAGAAAGCAAATATTTTAACCATCTCAGCTTTTAATTATAGGAACCTTCAATCATACCAAACATCATACATAATTCAAAACGATATCCAACAAAATCAAATTATATACCGCCAGACCGTGGACTGACGTCGCGACGTGGCGTATTTGTCAATATTTAATTTGTCGCGAATGCAGCAGGCAAGTCGATGAAATCGAAACCCGTGCCAAGGATGTCAACTTCTTTGTCAGATTTAGCTTTGGTCTTTTTTTTCTTTTCGGCTAAGTGTAAACAAGTTGACCAATTGGCTGGCTGGCTGGCTGACTGGCTGGTTGCCTCGATTTCAACTCTCCAGCAATTAAGAATTCATTCAAGTTCTATAGTTCTTCGTATGAAATCTAACAAATGTTTAACAATCATTTCAATCAATTACAGTAAATCGAAATGGAGAGCTATGGCAATTAGATTTTTTGTTTTGTGTTTTTTTTTAGTTGGCACATAAAAATCGCATCAATTGTTGTTAGCTTGAAACAATTTCAATTGATTTTATTACTTTGCTGAAAGAAGCATTGTTATACCCTCTGACAGAGATAGAGAGGGTGTATTGATCCACAGGGTATATTTCAGTCGGGCTTGACCAACTCTTTTCCTTGTTGTAGCTAGAGTTTTTCTGCGGGCAATCGGTAGAAATTTGTTTTATAGCTCAACCTCTGGAGACTTTTATGAACTAAATATATTAACATACGTTTAAAAAAAAATCTTCTGGCACTTGGCCAAATGGCCACCACTTGGTAAAAGTGTAGACATACATACAAACATTTATAAATAACTCTGCGCGCTGGCAAATTAAACGGCTCTTTAATTAATTTGGCAGTCGAATGGTTCAACACCAAAAACAGCAGGAAGAAAAATAAAAAATCCAAGTTGTATTCAATTAAAAAGCGCTAATGAAAATTTAGTGCGGCAATTTCGGGAGAAGAAAAAATGATTACGCAAATTCATTAATTTGGTGATAAACCAAAGTGTCACATGTGATAGACCCATTAGGCAGTAGCTCGCTTTGGAAACAAATTTTATGGTCTTCGCTTACAAAATATGTTCTGTGGAACTATTTGACACATGCTTCAAATTGCCACACCGCTGGCCTTGCATCGTAAATCAGACGATGAGTATTGGAATTCGTATCTCTCATTTGCTTTGTGTGGGTGTTCGAAAGTTGTTTGTAGCGGAAGTCCACATTTGCCGGTGACCGTCTTTTGTTGTGTACTGAGTGATGTATGGTGACATCTGTGGCGCGACTGGGTTGAATCTTGGCTCCAAGGGTTGTCCACTTTTATTTTTTATGTTGCTCAATATTTCGCCATGTGTCATCGGAAGTAGGTGGCCTGGACAGCTGTGTTCGCTCACTGTTGTGAGCAGTGAAAGTGGGTCAGTAGTCAGTGGGCTTTGTTATTGCCTTGTTGGGGTAGGTGGATGTGAGATGGGATGCCTTTGTAATCGCGTGTACAGCAAGTGGGTACTACGTATGAAACAGATAAAGAAATGTCACGTATAATTACTGTAAGTGGAATATTTTTATTTAAAATCTTGCCGTAGACAAGAAATCGCCAGTTGCTCAGATTAAAGGCATTGTTTTCAAAGATATCATTATAAGTACATCAAGAAAAAGTTTATCTTCTCTTAATTCACAAATAGAAAGATTTTAAATTATGTTTAAAGCACAATTCCCAAAAAGTAAGAAATTATATGGTAGGGGAGAGTGGGGGGTTGTGATCATAGTTTTGTTTTTCGAACATAACTTAGCCAAAAATCAATATATTTTCATTCTGTAAATTTTGTATTTTAGGTAAAAGATGCACGAAACTTTCCTCATCACTAGTGGATTTTCACTTTGGGGATTTTTTATTTGATATTAAAAAAAAAGTGACTTTTTGAAATTTCAAAAATTTGTGGGGGGTTGTGAGCCACCCATCTAAAAGTTCAAAATTCGTGTTTTTAAGCAAATATTCTTTATTAAATTGAAAAAATAACAATTTTTCTCATATTCTGAATTAAGAAATATCAATGAAGAGTGAAAATTGATTGACGGCATCAGGCTTGTTTTCTTTTATATAGGAGCACTTTTTGCTGGTGGCTGTTCTTTTGTTTGCCTTTTTTAATGGGTTTTTAACTTCTTTGGAGAGTTTTTCCTCTGTTTTATTGCGTATCATTGCAATATCCTCTTTGGAAGTCAAAACCAACATTTTTCCAAAGTGGCTCACAACCCCCATATCTCACTTTTTTTGGTGACGTCACATAACAAAAAAAAAATTATTAAAAAAAACATAATTCTATTAAAAGGGAAATGACCAAAGATATTTCCCCATACTTATTTGGCATTACGAAAGAAATTTTGTTTAATATTCACAAGTCCCAAAAATAAAAATTAAATTTTTTGAAAAAAAGTCGAGTTCTGGTTCTCAAACTTAAAGAACGTGTTGACTGATCGGTTGCTAGCCAAAAGTTAGATAATAAGATGGGAAACACTTGACATAAACAAAAAGTTTAAATTTATTTTTTTTTGTGGCCAATATTCGAGTGGCTCACAACCCCCAGCGGCTCAGAACCCCCCATTCTCCCCTACATATAATATATCAGAAAATGAGCTGAATTTTTGTTAGTCGGCTATGCAATTTTCAAATTGTTCCCAACTTATAACACGAGTTTGGTGAGTTTGAAGCATTCTTTCACGTTCTTCCTCCGCTCCTTTAGCTGGGGTCTGGTTCTCCATTTGCTAACTCTGAAATTGCATGAGGTTTTTAATGCATCGGTTAGGTCACGGACAGATGCTCGCTAGCGTTGGTAGTTATGATTCTACCGTTTTAAGGTACTTCACCCAGTCGGTGCTCCGGGGGTTCCTGTAGGCGATTCTGGTTTGGTTGTATTTGAACTCGATCGTAAATTGGATTTACTTGCGGTCTGAGAAATAGAGTCGAGAACTCTCCATTCCGATGCCTGAGTACTGTTCCCCAAGGTCAGAGTTAGGTCTAGGACGTTGGCCAATGTTGGTTCCACTTATGGGTACATCTCCAATATTTTCTACTTTATGGTTAGTTTGTAGAATAAAGCTTAGGAGAGGCTCACCTCTGTCATTCATGTCCGGGCACGGTGTGATGTTACGAGTGTTTGGTATTTCGTGCTCACCTCAGGAGTTAGTCGTTCGAGCTCGGCCGGTGGTGACTCTCGCTCGTTGTAGCAGGAGCCATCATCGTGACCTTCTAGGGCCACAGCTCTGAGGTCGTCCGTGCTATAATTAGACATAAAATAAGCATAGATGCCTTTTTTTTTACCAGAATGGCTGTGGAATAGAAAGAGTTGTTTTTGTGACCTAAGCCGTGAGACCTTGTTTCCTGTCGCAATCCAAGGTACCCGAACCAAGGCCACATCGGCGGGCCCTACCTTAAGGGTTGTCAGGAGATCCGCCAAAACAAGCTTGCTTTTATGCAAGTTGACTTGCAGAACCTTTCACAGCATGATCGTCCCCCGGCCCCTATGGTGGGATGGGTCAACTACTGTGACCAAAACACCATCCCTGTCGTCTTCAGCAGACTGTACTGCCACCGTAATGGCTGATGGCTTCTTCGACCATCCCGTCAAAGCCAAGGTCTTTCTTGACATTTCCAGCCTCCAACGTGTGCACGTTTTTATCTTCGTGGTGGCGCTTTTTGAGCCGTGGGCGCCCATTCTTGGGTCCAGCAAATCATCGCCCACTGTGTAGATCTGGAGGATCATGTGCTGCCCATTCTTGACGGGCTAAGCTACGTATAGCACCTTTCAGTCACTTGATGGCACGTCTGGGTTTTCCCACCGTTTCCTTGGGAAGAGCACTTTCGCTTGTGGTACTGACAGAACTACTTTCAGGTCGGCACCCTCCCATGGGCTTTCCACGTCTGCAACGACGCTTGTGACCCATTTGAGGGTGAGTTCGCTCCATACAATTAAGGATCTTGACTACAAACAGCCAGCCTACTCCGACAAATGTTGTCCATCCTCCTAAATATTTCCTGGATCAGCTTCCTCTATACTAGCTTCCACTGTTCCTGCGTCATTTTACCGAAAGGATCGCTTTTATCGACGAGGGCTACGGTGAGATGCCGTTTTGCCACGTCACTTGCTTACTCCTTTACTGGTTTTTGTGCCTTTGGAGTAAAGCTTGGTAGAGCCTGGCTTTGCGGTCTTGGGACTGGCCGTTTGATGGCTGGGGCCTCCACCTTCGCTTGCTTAATATGAGCTAAACTTTGAGTATATATTTACATTATTTACATACAAATTCGTCGATCATTTTTCAAGGCACAATTTAAGATCGAGTTTTCTAAATTTGGTTTGTCGCTTTAGAACGTATGGTATATTTTTGAGAACGTGATCTTGTGTTAAGAACGGAAAAATTGAGAACGGTCTGGGTATAAAAGTAAGAATGACGTTTTTGCCGAAGGGAAAATGAGAGCATAGACTGATAAGTCATCAAGGTTAAACTCCCGAGACATGGGCTCGGTCAGAGCTGTGTACTTATGCTCCAAGAATAGACAAGTAGGTTTCATCGTCTGAGAAGATACTGGAAAAGGTTTTTAGGACTCAATTGGAATTGTCTCTGTGGAAATAAAATCACTGGTATATATTGCAGTTCTTTTGGTCAAAACATTTGCCTTTGCATTTGGACCAACTCGCCGGACTTGGCTATTTGTGTCTATTTTTTTTGCCAACTAAATGGCTCAGAGGAAAAAAATTTACCTTATACGAAGGAAGAGCTTACAACTGGGTCTACTTTAGAATCCTTAAAAAGTACCGCGATCCCACCCAGCTTCTTCATTTGAATCCTGCTTATGGGTTTGCTTTTCGGTTTGCCTATACCGAAGGTGCCAAGGGAGTACAATTGTTTTTTTACACCGTCAAGACATAGGCAATGCCTTATCCCTGCCGTAAGCATTGTATGGGCATCCCTGGCTTATACCTACAGAATCGAAAAAGACGATATTATTCGCGTATTTTTCATTTTTAAATAGCCTCTACCAATTTTATACATACAATTTATATAATTGTTTACATTTTGTACATCTTTATAGTCTTGCAAACTGCTCAAGCAGTCTGTCTCTTCCTTCCTTTCACACCAATTTAATTAAGAAATTCAGAATCGAACGACAATGCCATAAAAGTGGGCTTCCATTATGGCCCATAATATTATAAAAAACCTTAACCACAAAGCAATGCGATCTCATAATTTGTCGATTTCTGACTAAAGACAACAAGCTAAATGTTGATCCCTCCGTAAGCTCTCCTACAAAATATAAAATACAAAAAAAATACCAAGACAGAATGCAACAGAAACATAAGTTTCGCATTAAACAACCCAGTCGAAGGCAAAGAAGAAGCCGCAAAATACAACAAAAAAATCGTACGAGTACCTACGAAATTGGGTTGCCTCGTACAAAAGTCAAGCGCCCCTGGTACCAAAGTCAACGATGATGAGTCATGGACACGATCGTTGAAAGCTTTAAATGTGTGAAATTAGCGGGGAGCTGGGAGCTGGCTGCCATCGTCCAAGACATTGGCGAAAAAAGGGCTCAGGGTCGCGACTGTTTTGACTACAGACTGAAGCCTCAACGTGGCCAACGACTTACTTGCTAATCATATCGAGCTTCAAATTGTTGATCCACAGATTTTGCAATGACTCACCACAAAGAGGCAGAGGGGCCTGCATCAGGTAGGTGGCTGGTTGGGTCTGGTCTGGGCATAGACAGCCAGACAGCGGGCGTCTGTCGTTGGGGCTTTTGTTTGGTCTTCCCATTGCGTTATTAGGATTTCAGGTAGATTTATTGTATAAACGGCAAAAATGGGCAAATAAGCCCCAAGATTTTTGTCTTATTTTGCTTTTTTTATGGGTTTTGGCATGGGGTTTGGTACGTACGTTCGTTCGTTCGTTCGTTCTTGACCACTTGCTGTCCCAAAAACCAAATTAAATGAGTCACCGCGATCGCTACATATGTGCGGAAATTGAACTCCTTTTGCAGCAGCATTTTATTATTATTTTTTTTTTTAATTTTTTTATTAAAAGGCAGCAACAAAAAGTTGATTGATTTTATAGGCGCGATAAGTTTATTGTAGTCGATTGGTCCGCTGCCGCTTGGTAGAGTCTGGAGAGATGACTAATGTCTCGTGATCTCTTTGTTACTCTGGTTGCTGTTGTTGATATTGTGGTGGCTATAATGTGTCGCATTAAAAAAGGCTAGTTATTAGCACTTTTTAATGGTGCCTAAGTGTTGAGTGTCATTGACATTTTAAGCTTGTTAAGTGGGCAGCTTGGGATAGAGGTTGAGTTGGTTAAGTACCTATCATACACTCTTGATTGATTTGTGAGAGTGTGGATTGGAATGTTATTAAATTGATGTACAAATACTGATCCTGCAATCATCTATTGAAGAATGTTTTGCAGTTTACTGTAGTTTATTGTAGTTTACTGTAAGACTTACAAAAATCATTTTACTGTAAGGGCGTAGACTGTGTTCAACTCTGTTCTTGATAAAGGCTATAGGAAAGTTTTAAAAAAAAAAAACACATAAAATTCAGAAAAATGCATGAAATCTTTATTTAAATCGATATTACGGTCCATATAATTTAATGTTTGAAGATTAGTTCAAGCAAATACTGACCGTGGCTGCGCCTCAAATGGTCCATTCGCTTAGTCCAATTTTGGCATACTCTTTCCAACATTTCGGCCGGTATCTCACGAAAAAATGCTTTAATGTCTTCCAATGCGTCAATTAAAGCGGGCTTGTCTATATAGACATAAGCTATAACATAGCCCTACAAAAAATAGTCTAAAGGCGTTAAATCGCACGATCTAGGCGGCCAATTGACTGGTCCCGCACGTGAAATAAAATTTTCACCGCACTCGCCTCTCAATAAGTCCATTGTTGCGCGTGCTGTTGGATATCATCTCACGGTAGCGCTCACCATTCACAGTTACGTTACGATTCGCATCATGATTGATGAAGTACGGTTCAATGATGCCACCAGCCCATAAACCGCAACAAAATGTGACTTTTTCTGGATGCATTGGTAGCTCTTGCAATGCTTCTGGCTGATATTCACTCCAAAATCGACAATTCTGCATATTTACATACCCATTGAGCCAAAAATGAGCTTCGTCGCTTTCTTAACTTGAACTTTCTTAACAGAGCACGCATTTTGATAATAAAATTCAATAATTTAAAATCGTTGTTCGTTTGCAAGATGATTCATGCTTAAATTATAGACCAAACTGAAGATGTTTGACAGTGAAACAAAACACGAAACGTGCGTGAGCTGTTTAAACTAGTGTTGCCAAAAAGATAATAGCTAAAAAATCACCCTTTAGTATAAGTTTTTTGTGATTAATTCATTTAGTATTTTTTTACTGTAGACAATTTTCTTAATGACCTACCGACCTTTTGCTCATTCAAAAGAAAAAAAACAACAGATTTTTCGACCATACAGCTTACCTTTAACTGCAGTACCAAAACAATCTCATGGCTGATGAAAGCGCTTGACCTTATTACGTTGTCATCAAACACTAATACCCAAGAAAGGATTTGACTTATGTTGTCCTTGCCTTAAAGATTACAGATGGGCGACCTTGGGCCAACTATATTTTACGAAGGAGAATCTACTTAATGTAAGAATTGGGACGGACAGGTATTCTACATAAAAAACCTATGCCTTATAGAAAAGAAACACTAAACAATAAACAACATTTCAGATGAAATAGAAAAAAATCCTATTAAAAAGGCATATCAATCAAAGCATTGTACTGATGAAATGTCTAATATCTTGGAAAGACCAGTAAAGTCAGTGGGGAGTCAAAAGTGCTTTGCTGATGAACGGTTCGTGCAACCAATTCGGATAGATATATTTTAATTTTATGAAGCCGAAAACAAACTCTATTTGGTGAATACAAAGATACAGAAGGTTCCCCAGACTTTTAGACAAAAAACTATTTCCAAATGTGGCTTATAAAATTTCAAAAGTTTTAATTCGAAAGAAATTTTCTAAAAGCTAAAGCTAGTGACGTGGCAAATCGGTATCTCACCGTAGTCCTCGTCGATAAAAGCGACCTCCGCTTGAACAGTGGAAGCTAGTGGGAGGAAGGTGTTCCAGAAACAAATTAGGAGGATATACGACTCAGCAGCGCAAACCCGTAACGTTTGACAGAGCTGGCTGGCTGTTTGGAGTCGAGATCCTCAAGTGTATGAATGAGCTCATTCTCAATAGGGTCACAAGTTTTCTTGCTGAAATGGGAAGCCCATGGGAGGGTGTCCAGCTGTAGGTAGTTGACAGAAAATACATTCCGTCAGTACTGAAAGCGAAAGTGCTCTCAGATCAACAAGGAGGCCGATGACTTGCCATACCCAAGAATCCGGAAGATGGCGCGGGGAGTAGGCAGCGTGCACCTTAAGCTTAAACAGCGCCACCCCGAAGATTAAAACGTACACATGTAGGAGGCTAGAGAGGTCGAGAAGGACCTTGGCTTTGATGCGATGGTCGAAAAAGCCAGCAGCTTCGATACTAGGGAGGCAGTACAGTCTGCTGACGACGAAAAGGGTGGTGTTTCTATGGCGACATTTCATTTTTGCAGCATGCCTGAAGTGGAGCTATGTAGGTGTGACCTGGAGGACAGAGCGCGTAGCATTCCCGCCCAAAGCGGGGATATGCAGTCACGCGGAAACAAAAAGCAACAGGCCCATTAGCCTCATATCATTCCTGCACAAAACAATTGAAGAGCTAATGGACCTTCATATAAGTAAACGCATGAACCTGACCTTAGAGGATAACCAGCACGCCTACCCGAAAGGGAAATCGTTGGATAGAGTGCTACATTCCCTAGAAGGCAACATCGATTAGGCGCTGTACTATCAAAAATTAGCGATGGTAGCATTTCCCGACATATCTGGTGCATTTACCAACGTCACCGATTAAGCCATAGTGCGAAGCTTAAGAGCACCAGCAATATAAGGCATTAAACTCCAAGATACGCAAACTGCTAAGCTGCCTCAGGGCGTTCTATAACTCCTTTGTGGTCAACGAACTACTTCGAAAATTTCGTAGGAAAGTACCCAAAATAACCGCATATGCCGACGACATAAGCATAATTATCAGGGGAAAATGTCCATCGAGTCTCAGCTCAACCATAGACCCTCCTCTCAAAGAGATACTTAAGTGGGCCACAAAATCCGGACCAAGGACGGATGGATACAAGGTACCGCAATGGACTCCTCTTTCGATAAATGAAACACCGCTAACCCCAAAGAATAACGTCAAACACCTTGGAGTGGTAATCGATAGCAAACTGCCATGGAAACTTAATTTGGAGGAAACAGTGAAAAAGGCAAACAATGAGTTATATGCACTTGGGGCCTATCAGCAAGTCTAACGCATTGCCTTTTCAAATCAGGGCTTGTTGGATTGTGGACAAACCACAGCGAAGGCTTAGTGGCAGGCACTGGTCTCTGCATAACTGGGGCGCTTAGGTCCACTCCAACAAAAGTACTGGAACAATCCTAGGTGTCAACCTCCTGAACATATAAGTACGCCACCTTGCGCGAAGGACTGCCCATCGTCTTTACTCGGCAGCCACAAAGCTGTGGATACAGCTTAAAGGGAAGAGGGATCAACAATTGCATGTGCTACATGAGCCCAAAAACCAACTTCACAGATGCATGAGCATTACTGAGACCAATACAACAGTTAAACTACGGGAATTTTTCAATTTCCTATCACATGTGCATAGGTCACTGCCAGTTGTTATGGCTTTTCCTCATCAGTCTGTCTCACTTTGCAACTTAGCTTAACGGAATAGCCCATGTTTACGTTTGATTTTTGTTGCGCAGATATTCCAAGAAAGATCATACAGACTGTCAAAGTGTCCCTTACCGTAACCCATATCCCACAACCGTAATAAAACTGTAACCGGAAAAAACTGATCGGCCCTAGCCGTTATTTGTTTAGGTTTTAATCTCTGCTTATAAGACTTTCAAAATAATATCATTCTGGCTCTACCAATTACACAGTTGTTGCTTCGTTTGTTTAATTGCCCCCGCCCTCAATGCATGGATATAAATTAATTTAACAAGCAAATGGCGAATAGAGCCCATAAATAAAAGCCATAACTAATTGCTGACACAGTTAGCAAGACAAAGACATTAAAAACGATCTTTTTTGGCGTGGGCGCCGGCGCAGTTGCCGACCAAAAACATAAAAAGAGAAGTAAAATCGAGCTGACAGCCAAAGTTCAGAACGTGGACAACAGAAAACCATAATTGAAAGCCGAAGACAAAGCCAAGTCAGAGAGCAACACCTGCACCAATGCAAATGTGGAGCACGTGCTGAGTCGGAAAAAAGCGCTGACCTGGCAGTTGAAAAACCCGAATTTCAATAGAAATCAAAGTGAAGAATCAATGTGGGCGATTGGATTCATTAGCGATGCAGCCATAAAAATCAGTTTAAGTGCAAACAAACAAATTTCCAGTAGCACTTCGCGTCCAACGATAATTTCATAAATTTCCCAAAATGACAAGAGACTTTCAAAGAGTTGAGATGCATTTTGATAAATTACAGACAGGTAACCCAGAGACGACAGTTGGCACGAGCCGGAGCCAAATCAGCTGCATCATCCCATCATCCAGCCACAACAATTACAATGTTTGAGCTCACCCAGCACAACGCCCACTTTAAGCACCTCGTCGCCTTCAGAGCGATGCACAATTAAAAAGTAGGCAGAGCTAGACAAATAAGCCCCCGGCTCTGGGCACGAGCCCTCCTCAAGTGCGTCGCTAAGAAGTAGCCAAAGTTAAGTTTTTTTTTCCTTTTTTAATTAAAAGGGTTACCTACCCAACATCTGTCTGAGAAATCAGAAAACAAATCTAAACAAAATAAAAGACTTTTACTCTAGACCAAGGCACAAGCAAAAGCTTTTTGGGGGCTCACAATCAAACACAAGTCATGGTCAGATTCGGTTTCGAGTTCTTACTTACTTGGGCAGACAATAGACTGAAATTGTGTTAGGGTAAAGCAAATTGGAGATACTCTTCTACATAAATCTAACTATATTCTGGCCTTGGAGCACAAGGGAAGTCAGGATAAGACCATTTTAGTTTTACAAAACTATATAAATATGTGGGCCCATTAATTTATCCCAGATCAAGTGCCTGCTCGATGTCAAAGTCATGATACCCAATTATACCCTGAAACTGCTGCGAGTCATTTGAAAATGCCTGTTTTTTTCTTGCTGTTGATGCCTGCCGAGGCGTATGGTACTATGTTCAGTCCAACAACGAACTACAACTGTTCCAAAAAAAAGCAAAGAAACGCTGACTCTGTTGGGCGTGCGCCTGCGCAAAAGCTGCGCTGCTTTGGCACGTGCGCAGCCAGCCTCCAATCCAACTCCAAGTTTCGTTTCGTTTCATTTCAGGTTTATTTTTTTTCTTCTGTTTCGTTTCGTTTTGAAAAATGACGTACAATGGCTTTTGGCTCTCCGAATCCAGGCTGGAAAATCAACTTGTCTGTGGCGTTCAGGTGGTTAGTTGTTGGAGCTGGGAGCTCGATTGCCTGCCACCGTTTGATGACTCTGTTTCTTCGGTGTTGTAATCATCGTCATTTGGGCCTTTTGGCTTGATTAATTTACGACATAAGGTCAAAGTTTTGTGTACAAAGCGTTTAACTTGTCGCTGATCGGTCAAGGTTTGTGTAATTAAAAGAGTTGAAGTTTTCTGTTTAAGAATCCCCCCAAATCGTTGGCCATAAACATGCCGCGCGGATAATCCATAAAATGCAATAAACAAAGCCACAAAAAAATTTACAGCCCAACTTTGAGCTCTGACTCTGACTAAACAATTTTTGCCTCATTAGCTGGAAGATTTTGCCGTTGCCACGCATGCGCCTCCATGGACAAAAGTACAGTTAAATGGCCAAGCCACTGGACGAAGAAGATGGAGATAAGAGCTCCGAGGCTGGGGCGTCGGCGTGCTTTGTTCCGAGCCAGAGAGTAAGACAGAGAGAGTCAGCTTCTGTTTGCTGTTTTATGGTACAATCAAAATGAAATCACATCCAGCTCCACTCCAGCTTCATAACGTCATAACCATGGCAAATTTAAAATTTACAAACACGCCAGATGGTATCCAACACCTGCTCCTCTGCTCCAACTGTGGGGGTCGGCTGCTGTCAGAAGTGTGCCCCGGCCTGTTGGTCTTACAAAGTTAGTTAGAATCGAGTTTACCTTAATCAAAACATTAAACCTTTTGCAAGAAATTTGGCATGGCTTTATTAACCATGATTGTCGTAATGAGTCCTGGTTGACTAGTAAATGGGTTTACAATTGGGTACGAAGAAACAGAGGCGTTGCCTGGGGCGCTCATTAGATGAGGCTGAGAATTGATTGGCGTTGGGTTAATTTTGTGGTAATGCCTCAAAGGTAACCATAGGGCCAGAGAGAGAAGTATGAGGTTATCAGGGATGCAGAATAAATGAAAAATCAGGCAATTTGATCATGTATATGCTAAAGAAGATATAAGGTTGTCAAAAAAGTCTGCGGTTTTTTTATTGAATCAATTGTCATAAAATTGGTTATAATAAGGCGATTTAGTCAATATGCGCGTTTGTTCGATGGGTCCAACGAGATGCCACATAATGCCCCTCTTATAGAAGCTCGTTCCCTATTGGCAAAATTTGGAGAGCCAATTTTCACAGGACTCTGGGCCAACTCCGACTACAATCTCGTTCGCCATGGACGAATAGGTGGTAATCATTGGTGCGAGATCCGGTCTATACGGTGGATGCAAGAGCTCCATCCGAGCTCCTGAGCTTCGGCGCGTACAAAATGGGTGTGGCCTGGCGTTGTCTGGCGTTGGCCATAGGGGAGGAGCTCAGTGGATGGTTCCGTCAATCACCAAACACAGGAAGAACCTTGCCGTACAGGCTTGGCTCGTTGGTGCTTACGCTTTTCGACCACGACATGTCGTGTGACCCACTTCATCGCTCATACGGGCAAAATGTTTTTGCGTCAGCTCTGGCCGATGCTACGGCTGCTATGCGGTCTCTCGATCAAGACTCCAATTTCGTGACAGGCCTTCGCACGTGGCGCATCTTCGATCACTGCACCAGAACGAAAACGTTGAAACCACGTTGTGCGGTGGAGTGGACGTACGGTCAAACTCCAATGGCAGCGGATGCATTTTGCCTTTATCGTAGTAGTACTGTAAAATATGCCGTATTTTCTCTTTATTTTGCTCCATGTTTGCGACGCGATAACTCACGAACGACTAAAAACAAACAACAATAAACAAACACCGTAGAAAGAGTTTTCAAAAAGCTCTAGTGAACGATGCGAGAATAATAGAACACGCTCTAAAGACAAGCGGAAATACCGCAAGTGACTTATATATCAAAAGAATTGTACAAATGCCTTCTTTTATTGAATGAGTACATGGTTATTTACGGTTTCAAAAATATCAGTTCTCGAGCACCAGTTCTTGCAAAAGAAGAGAGTTTTGGAAGAACTGATCTGAAGTTCTCCCTTCGTTCATTTCTCGTGGTCCTCCGTATATATCAAAGAATAACAACAAGAGTTCCTTTTTAAGTTCCCCAATTTACTTCGAGCTTACTTCGGGTTCGGTCTTCAGTGGTCAGGGTAGATTAGGTTAGGTTGAGATGGCTGGCGACAGGAAGACTGTCCATATAACGAATACTTCCGAGAGGTTGAGTAGAAAGGGGCGACTAAGAGTTTTGAGTCTTCTTCTCCGGCAGTCGGCCGACTTAGCCTTTGTGAAACAGTCTGCGGTAATGGAGGGAGGCTAATAAGGCGACTTGGATGTTCCCTGATCAATAAACACAAAACCAGATTGAACACGGAAGTCATTCATCGAATTTACTCGACGTGCGTGCGATTCCGGGAGCCAATATAGAGTCGGATCACTGCCTTTTGGGAGACAAGGTATGCACGCGGCTCAGTGTGGCACATTCCTCACGCTCTTGCACACGTCGAAAGCTAAATGTCGAGAAGCTTCAATCACAACGGACCTCTAAAGCCTACGCAGCTAAACTCATCGAACTGCTCCGGGAAATCTCTTCATTTCCTTCTGGTGTATGCGAAAAATGGAATCATATATCACACTCTATGAATAGGGCTGCCAAGCAGATACTCGGATACCTCGGATGCCTTGGTACCATGAGGAGTGCCTCCGCGCTACTGCATAGAAAGGAAGCTGCCAACAGGAGAACTCTGCAGTCAGAAGCAAAGCGGGCTGTTGAACAGCGACTCCGGAAAAAATGAGAGAGGAGAAGCGCCTTTTTAGAAGGAAAAGGAATGAGGAAGAAAGGCGCATGCGAAAGGGAAGTCGAGATGTTATTTGGCATGAGTGAGACCCGAAAAATTTAATAAAAGATTAAACTACTAACTGAAGTTTTTAAACCCGGAGTCTCACAATGCAAGGAAATGAGAGTCTGATCACTGATCCGCAAGTGGCGCTAGACAAATAGGAGGAGCAATTCCGCCAACCTGCGAGGTGGCGACGATGAACACAATGCCGCCTCTGTAAAAATAGCAATGCCACCAATCGAGGATATTGAAACAGACCTACCGAACCATCACGAAGTCTGTTTAGTCATAAAAAGGCTAAAGAATAACAAAACAGCTCGTGCTGAAGAGTTGCCAGTTGATTAACTTAGGACTGGCTGTGAGGAGTTGCTAAGGTGCAAGCACAAACTCATCTGAAGCTTGAAGATTGAAGCCTAAGTGTAATTTTCCCACTTTTATTAAAAAGGAGACCCTACAGTTTCGGCCAACTAATTTGGGATCAGTCTCTTTCCCATCGCATGCAAGATTCTATAGTGCATCATTTGTAATGCTTTTTAAAACACTGAATGGACCAGAATCAGTGTGGCTTCAGACCTGATAAATCCACCACAGACTAGATATTCACATTACGTCAAATCGTGGAGAAGACCGATGAGAGATCAACATAGAGATTACCATCTCTTGTTGATTATAAACCAGTCTTCAAAGCCCTGTCTACTTTTGATATACCAGCAAAGTACGTTCGACCTTGCATGAAGACGTTGAGAAGCACTCAAAGCTTAGTAGGGAGTTCAGTGCAGAGACTTCTCTTGAAGAAATAGCGCTATACAAATCGCTCATCATCCCAGTCCTGCAATACGGCGCGGAAGCATGGACATTGACAGCAGCAGATGAGGCGGCTCAGGGTCGGAAGCATATTTCCAACCTTGGTGTGAACAACTGGTGCCAGTTCGCACGCAGCGAAGCGACTGGAGGGCATTTATGTTGCCATAAGCGATTGTGATGATACTTCAAGTTTGAGAAGGAAATTGATGTAAAATTAAAAGAATCCCCATGAATCTAATTGCTTTTCCGTTCGGAATCAGCTTTGCTTTATCTAACTCAACTAAAGTATAATGGTTTTACATCCTGCTTTAATACCAAATGTTGAGCAGGGCTGTACATCGAAACTACCATTCTAATTACCTACCCCAATACATTATGTAGTAACCTTTCCCTCCCTCCCATATAACTTATTTAAGATAATTTCCGTCTTGCTTACAATGTAACCACCTCTCTTCAAAACTTTAGGATCAATAGGATTAGGCTAAGAGGATTACAGAGCATTAACTAACCACTCATAAATTCTAGCGAATTCCAACAAAAATCTTTTGACTTACCTATAAATTAACTTTTTTACGTTAAACAGTAAATTTAAACTACTAAATGTAAGAAAAAACGAACAAGAACAACAACAAAATATAGATAAAGTAGCCGACAGATGGGCAACAAAAGAATATTTAGCTCCAACACTTCAACTCGGCTGCTAAGCCCAAATATTAAACAGGATTTTTGACTACCAGTGTTAAACACATTGTGGTTCTCTTGGAGCAGCACCAACCACAATGGACGAGCTAGCAGGCAGCACAATTTATGGCCCTTAGAACAGATTTTAGACACGACGACAGGCCCAAGTCAGGCGGCTAGAGCGATGCAGTCAGAGACTAGGGACTGAGCAGGGCAGAGCAGCACAGGAACTGGTTACGGACAAGTCTGGGGGAAGTGCTACCGTCTTACACACGTACACTTTGCCCCGTTGTGTGCGTTTGTGTCGCGCTCTTGTCAACGTCGCCTCACCTAACCCTCGCCTCGTCAGCGTAACCCATAATTTTAACACCAATAATAAAAGAAACCCACAGCAACAACAACAGCAGCAACAACTACGCCAACGTGCAGGTGTGCATCAAGTCCAAGCCGAGTCGCAGTAGCAGCAGCCTTAGCCTCAGCCTCAGTCTCTGTATCTTGATATCTTACAGATACAAAACGTAATGCTCTCCGCCAGGCAGCAGTCAGAGCTCACTTGGTCATAAATTTAAGTTTCAAATTGTCTGCCCCGAAAACCAGTTTTGCCCACCAAAAACCGACCCAAAGGTTTTCATTATATTAGAAGAAGGATGGCGAGAGAGGAGGGAGGGGTATGGTGGATGTGCATGTCTGTATAATTTTTGTTTGCTGCAACGCCACTTGGACAGCTTTTGGACTTGGACTGACTCAATTTTAATTGATGTTATATCCGCTCGATGCACTTGCCTTTTGGGGGTACCTTTTGGAAAAGTGTGTGAACTTGATATAGAAGTAAGCATAATTCGAGTTTGATGGATCCTCAATTTAAGCAACATATCGTGTACTTAGCGTCATTAAGGAAGTGGCTTATTAACAGAATTGAAAAGGTACCAAAATTCAGAAAATAGAACTTAGAATCTTGTGACTGGAAAGCAAACATAAGGAAGGCAAAATTGGAAAATTGAAATTAGAAACAAATAATAAAACTTAATTATCTCCTACCACATAAGGCATGGTGTGTGGTTCACAGTGAGTTGAAAAAATCGGATGAGACAAAAATTAAAAAACGGCACAATTTCTCATATAAATAGAACACTTTTTCATAATTACTCAAATTTCAAAGCTGTTTAAAATTGTTTCTGTTCATGTGAAACATTGTGCCGAACTAAATTTTTAGCTCATCTGAGTATATGCCTTTAAAATGGAAATTTGGATTATTTTCCACAACTTTCGACGAGGATTATCTTAACAAGAGTGTGTCGGTGAACTCAATTATTTAAACGGCGATAAGGCACCATCAAAAAAAACACTGTATATAGCTGGTATAGTGAATTTAATAGTGGTTGTAGTTCGCTCAGCGACGAATTCCGTGGTGCCGGAAAATATCGATGCAGTGGATAATGCAAGATCGTCATGTGACATACCTTGAGATTGGGGTATCCCTAAAAGGTTTGTTAGCGTGGATTTCTGCATTATTTGATAAGTGCAAAGAAATGCTGACAAAATACGATCGCGGTATTGTAAACGATGTTTACAAGATCGTTACAGGTGACGAATCATGGACACAAACATGGATGAGCTGGAAACAAAACAGCTATCGACCCTGTGGGTGATCCAAGACGTAAGTCCCACAAGCACTGCGAGTCAAATGGTCGCCTGTTTCTTCGGCCGAATGGGTCATGTGGCCACTCTTCCGCTTGATAAAAGTAAGACGGTGAATTCTAGTTGGTACACGGCTATTTATTTGACGGAAGTTTTTGAAGAAAATCGCAAAACCAACCACCAAAGACGAATCATGCTCCAACATGACAATGCGTGCTCTCACACATCACGTCACACATACTATTTTTTACTATTACGCCGTACGCAACTGTTGATGTGTTTAAAACCCAGAGGCAGAGTTATAAGCTACTCCACGGCAGAAGGAAATAAAACTCATGAGGAATCTGCAGGTGTTCCACAAGGCTTCGTGCTGGGACCTGTCCTGTGGAACGCCATATACGACGTGGTCCTTCGCCTTTCTCTCCCTCCAGGAGTTCAGTTAGTAGAGCTAGCGGCGCAAAAGACAGAGGCGGTGCTAATAATCAACCGTAAGGGGGCGCGCACACTAGCAGCAGAATACTGAACTGACGGCAGAGCCGAAAGCTTTGCTGACAACAGAAATTGTTTCAGCACACCTAACATTTTGAAGGTGCGCACACATGTGGCTGATCTGAACTTTTAGCTTATACATTTAATTCTTGCTAGCAACATAGTATTTCCTCGATTGCGAAAATTTAAAAGTGCAGAGAAAATTAAAGCAAGGGGGAAAAAAGGAATTATCATACAAAATTTTATTACTTCGATTAATATCTGTGGGATATACATATCTGAAAAATTACAAACCGATCGGATCAGCCATTGTTAAGAAATCGTAGTCATCGACTTTGAAAAATTACCTGACAAGTCTTTACAAATATGCGTGTAAGTTGGAAAATAATAGACGAATTGACTTACAATTTTCTGTATGTACAATACATTAAGAATATGAGAAAAACAAAAAATCGACTATATATATATATAAACTTTTAATAAACTTTTTAATGGAGATCGCATTCGGAAACAGAAAAATCCCCAGAGGAAACCAATACCAGCCACAGAACGGTTTTTGTGACATTACGGTATATCACATTTTGTTTCCCAACTCTCTGATTTTAATTCATACTCCAAAAACGTTTAGAATTTTCCGTTTTGCTTTAACATAAGCATTTCCAAAATATATTGACGATAAATTAAAAATTGAACTTACCCAGCAAATAAATATTAAAGTAAAGATAGTAATATTAAAGTAGTTAATAGTAAATATTAAAGTATAGTAAAGTAAATTAGTAATTCTTTTTTCCTTCAAAAACCATTAAATAATAATTGTACAAAAATCGCAAAACTCGTTTTCATAGTTTATTGCCACATATAGTATGCGGAATGAATTACTTAAAAATTTTTTAAGAATTGGAAAATTAAATTTGATGTCTGAGAAAATTACATTATAGATATATTTAGAAATAATTTATGTTTCGTCGATAAGCCTAATAAACGATAAGACTGTTTCGCCGATATGCCTGATAAGCTATAAGCCTCAAGATTTGGAAGCTCACATTACTCGCGTAATTCGTGAGATACACGCAGCAATTATGGAAAAAGTCCTCAAAATCCAAATTTTCCCTTTACGGTGTAGGTGCGGCCATCATTTGAATGAAATTATCTTTAAAAAAAATATATCTGAGCTAGCTCTTTCAGCCCAAATTAGCGATTCAAAAATCCAATTCCGTTTTTTGTAATTTAATTTTAATTAAAAAAAATTCTTAATGGATCACCATTTATGGCCAAAATAACTTTTAGCTCTCTGTTGCATTCATTGAAATGATCGCAGCTATTTGGTGTAATTCATGCTGGAATAGCAGAGTTGGCATTTTTTTATTCGAATACGGATAACGAATAATTTTTCCAAATTTAATTTTTATTAATGTTATGTAGATATTTATTCGAATGATCGTTATTTATATTAAATTATTTACAAATAAAACCTGACAAAATAAAAATTTGTTTTAAATAGTTATCTAGATGATTCGTTATTAGAATAATGCCAACTCTGTGGAATAGTACCGATACCTTTTCAAAAATTTATTTTCTGATTGTCTTTTTTCAAATTTGGTAAATTGGAATAGTTTTCAGTTTTTTTATTTTAAGATGGTGGGCTTTATGCAATTTCTCTTAATAATATTTTGCAGTTCATGATTGATATAACTGCCGCCGTTACTAAATACATCAGCGAGCTGAATTAAACCAACATGCTTGTTCATTCAAACAAAGCAGAACTTACGGCTGAATTAAAAAGTTCAATTCAGCACATAGTGTGCGCACTTTCATGCATGTAGTGTGTTTGTTTTTCGAAAGCTGAAAGCTCGGCTTAAAACTCTGCCGTCAGTTCAGTTTTCTGCTGCTAGTGTGCGCGCCCCCTAAGAATGTGGAATCAGCTTGGATCAGATTTAATGGCACAGCAATCCAATCCGAAAGAGCCATTAAATACCTTGGACTAATGCTGGACACAGGCAATATATTCAAAAACATCTGGCGTACGTCAGAGAGAAGGCAGCAAAATCAAGCTGCGCCTTATAGCCTTTTCACACTACATTCCATCTACCGTTTACCGTCTTCCTTCAAAGATGGTACGTAAGAACTTGCCGTGCCAAATTTTCTTAAAATATTCCACCGTCAGCTGGGTATGTTCCTATCTCAATATATAAAAAAAAATATATCAATTATTAAGTGGAATATCGCTTTGAACAGCACGACGGTAGACGGTAAACGGTATATGGACTGTAGTGTGAATAGGCTATTAACTAGAATTATACTGAACATACGCAGAATGAAACAGGAGCGAAGTCGACTTTTGGCGAGTGTCACTAAGGCAACAAACTGGCATCGTTCTATGGTGTTCTCTAGATATTCATATAAGAAGCGTATGTGGGGCGTACAGTCTAAGTGCGCTCAGGATCTCTTCTGCGTACCGTACGATGTCAGAAGATGCTGATTTGGTCAGCGAGCCGGCCACAGAAGCAAATGAGAGGAATAGGGCTTCATGGTTGAGTGGCGAAACTCAACCTAGCAGGGTTATGCAGTATTTGTTCCGGAAAGTACTTAGGAAAGTGCGAGCACCGACTGGATTCAGTAGAGGGCGTTCCTAGCTAACGAACGAGCGGCTGGTCAGTTGTCTGGAGAGTCAGGACAGGCATTTTCGCGCGACGTGATTCATTGAGTGGTGCAAGCCAAATACGCACCATTCGTTAGAGCTGAGGTACGCGATTAAATTCTGTGTGAAACTCGGTAAATATGCGACAGAGACGTTTGACATGATCAAGCAGGCCTACCCAGATGTTGCTTTAGCAATAAGAGGTGTGTTTCGGTGGCACAAGGTCTTTTTGGAGGGCCGGGAAGAGGTCGCCGATGAAGACCGTGCTGGAAGACCTTCGACATCGACAAACACCGACATGGAAGTGCTCAAGAGACTCAAACGAAGGGTCAATCGGGTCCGATTTTTTGGTTTCCTAGCCTGAAAAGGCCGATTAAGGCCCATTTTCTCAATGTCCGGTTAGTCAAACTTACCGGCAGGTTAGCCGAATTTCAGTGTCTCATGCTGTCTTTGGCGAAAACCAGCCGGCAACTTTAACCGCAGCCTCACGATGGGGTCAAATTTTAACCGGCCGGCAAGTTTCAATAAAACTATCGATACTTTCACTCGATAGACAACAGCTGTGTCAAGCACTTTAATTATTCACTTTGCTAATTGGCAAACCAAAATTTTTATATATAATCGAATTTGTTGCATCCACGAAATGAAATTGGGAGGCAGGCAGTGAGACAGGAAGAGACATGCGGCGATCTGGAACAGAAAGTCCAGCAGAATGGCAGCCGCCGCAATGGCAAATGTCTTGACCGCCGCGCCGAAAAATTTTAAATGGCACCAATCGCAAGGCAGGCAAACCCACTGCCCGCCGTCTGCGAAATCGAAGGATCAACTAGGCCAACGTACTTGTGATGTGGTATACTGATTGAGATCCAACTGCAGATACGTGTGCACCATAACGAAAATACTATCCACACGCATTGCCAGCACCAGGAACGGTATCACCTCAATGACCAACATGGCGACATAATCCTAGACGGAGCAACGAGTTAATAAAGCAAGAGAATACAAGGAGGGGGCTCATTATTTAATGCTCTGGATGAAGTCTAATTTTTTCTACGATTCAGATTGACAAATTCAGCATGTCATACAATTTTTTTTTTGCTAAATGATAACCAGCAACAATAATAGAATAAAGAAATCCAAAACAAACACAGCTGATTCGTTGACAGTGTTTGGTCACACTATGGCAGCGATAGCAATCTATCGATATCGGGCGAACCTGCCGGTAAGTTTCGTTGAGAAAACCAAATGACTTACCGGCAGGTTATTCCGCCCGGCAAATTTGACCGGCCGGTACCTAACCGCAACTTTTGAGAAAATGGCCCTAAGGGAAGCAAAAGAGGGGATCCAAGCAGCATGCACCGCGGCTCTTAAGGCTATTCCGGAGAATACCATCCGTGACACCTTCAATGCTTGAAAATCGCGCAGCCAGCGCTGCATCAACGCAGAAGCCTATTTTGAAAGTTTTTAAAGAATTGTTACAATTGCCTCAATCAATTTTTTTAATCGACTCAGTCCTTTTACTTTCCGGACAAACCCTGTACATCTGCAGGAAGCGAGGCAGCGCTGGACCCATAGCCTAAACCCGAAGTTATTGCCATGGCTGTCTAGAAAACATGGTGAGGTGAACTTTCACCTAACTTAGCTTCTAAGTGGCCCGCATGCTTAAGCGTTATCTCAAAAAAGTCTGCCATGATGATAGTAAGGCCGAAAGGGTGGAGCTATCCTGGGTGATGCTGATAAGTGGCAAGTAGCCGAAGATAACTTAATCCCTTTCTGATTTCGAAGGAAATCGCAGCTACCATTATGGCTAAGCTTCGGAGACTAGATGTGCAACGTAGAACCAAGGAGTAGGCGAAGCAATGCCTTGCGGGCGTCCCGCAGGTTTAAGATGTATATAGCACTTGTAGCAAAATCGGCCCTACAGGATGAATATATGTACTGTTTTTTGAAAATAGTCAAAAAAATTAAACAATGTTAATCCTTAAAAGTAGTCTGATTATACTTTTCGGTGACGAATTTAGCTCACATTACTCATATGAATTCAAATTTCCCTGTAATTAATCATTTATCCTCCTACCCTCAACACATTTCCGGTGAGCCACCTCATTTCGCTTCATTTTTTATACATTGACCTAATTTGTAGGGACAACATTTTTTGCAAAACAAAAATTATATTAACTGTAAAGTTCTGACAGCTCGGTTAGCTGATTTAAAAGCAGCTGCATGACAACAACCCATAACAACAATAACAAAAGTCCCATAAAAAAATGCAATCCGATTCCCCCGCCAGTCCGAAAGGAGCGACAGACAGCAAGATTAATTATCACATTAATTAACTGACCTGAAAAAACGAAAGTTTTGGCACAAAAATATGGAAATACAGTCACTCGTAAATGAAAGTGCTGAAAAATATTCAAGGGCTCTTGTGTATGGGTTCTTATTAGATACAAAGTTTTCCATGTTCCATCCTAATCTTAAATCAAGCCAAGCTCGTAAATCAAATTGCCGATAATCCGGTAAAATACAGCCTGACCAGCTGACACAGTTCTTTTTACAATAAAACTGTCAGAAAAAGAAACACACAAAAATCCTTAATTTGCACAACACAGCGATCGACGGCGATTGTGCAGTCAGTCATATGGAACAACAGTTGGCGATTGACTCGAAATTGAATTTTTCGTTGGCCCCTGCTCTCCAACCTCGGCTCGAAGTGACAAAGACAAAGCCAACAAAAAGTGCATTTTGCGGTTAAACTTGGCCACAAATGAATAAATTTTCCAATTGCAAGCCAAATTTTAAGTGTTGGAAATAACCAACAAATTTGGAACAAAAAAAAAAATTCAAACAATTGTTGAGCGGTAACAACAAAAAACTGGGCGTGTGCCAGGCGCGTGCAGGTAAATTAAACAATTGCAACATGCAATGTAATTTTTGCGAGGTGATAAAACAATGAACAGTTTAACAGATTACAATGAAAAATGAGCTGGCAATAGGAAATATTTCACAAGAAACAGGGACTACTTTATGGCAAAAAATTACAGACCACGGCTATATCAAAGACCCTAGGTCTTAGGTTGTAAGTACGGTTCAATTTGGTTAGCCCAAATTTAAGAGAAGATTGTCGGCATGTTCTCAATTCCACTATGTACTTTTGACAGGCAAATCAAACGCAATTCCGCTTCGGTTTCGTTTTCGTGTTCTCAATTCCAAAAGAAATTGCTGTATTGGCAATAGATACACAAATGAAGACTGCAAGTCCCAGCGAATTGATCGGAAATAAAACATTTGGAAATGAGAGAGGCTGACTTTTAGATTTAACTTTGCACTAGCAAAAAAATTGTTTCTAGTGAATTTATATAAAAACCTCATGCCTTTTTTCCGTTACGACTTTGCTTTGCTGCTGCATTTTTCCTTCACTTCCCACCCTCATCCCACCAGCATCACACCCACTTCCCACCCAGATCCCTCAGCAATGGCAGCAATGAGCCTACTTTATGGTACAGTTGGGCATTGATTTTAAAGGTTCAATTATATTGAACCATTCGCCGCAGTATTTCTGTTGCTCCGGACAAAGTCATTTGGAATGGACTTCAGAAACAGGTTAGTATCTGGATCAGTGCCGATGGGCAAGGTTCTGGTGGCGTCTTAATTTGCGGCTGAACGGAATATTCTATATCTGACTTTTACTCGAATGCCTGGCGAAGGAACGAAGCAGATTAAAATACACGATATACTTGATGGCGTTGTCGGCCATTTCTTCTACGTGTGTTAACATTTGTTGTCTTCGGTAAGCTCGTGCCACTCGTGATTGTTGCTACATTCTGACGCGCGTGCTGTCATTTATTTTAAGTAATTGTTGATCTGTTCCTGCTGCCGTAACATCAAGCATGTGTGTTACTGCATTCGTTCGACGGCCCAAATAACCACCCCTACTTGTTGCTGGCATTGTTTACTGTAACACACTCGTATGTGAGGCCAAATGATCGATCGTTATTGCTATTTTTTAGTAATTTAACAAAATTTTCACAGTAATAAAAGATAAATTGACTCATATGAGCAGCCTGCTGCGTTGTCAATTCAATAGAATGTTCTGCAAAGAGACACCCAAATCACCTAGCGGTACGAAATGTAGTTAAAATCAGAAAAACTGCCCGTTAGAGCTGTCAGCTCGACAATATAGTTCATAATTCGGTTCCTTAAAAAAATCCCACCCTTAATAGATCGAAATGCCGGACCGTTCAAAGGAATAGGAAGTTGCTTAAGGAATCCGTCAAGGCTATTCTTTAGGCAAATATAGAATACAAATAACTTTTAATCAGAAGTACATTCGTTTTCTTCTGGTAATATTTATTTTCTAATGCCATCATCAATCACTTTAGTTTTTAGCAATCTATTTATAAAGATCTTCTATTGAAATTGGATCCAGTTATTATTTCTCTTTGAGCAAATGTGTAAATAAATTATCTATTTAGTCAAGCTTAAATTAATTTTTATTTGTCCTAAAAAACAATTCCACTTCATTTTAATTTATATGGTGTCCAATGCCATCGTTCCAATACGGCAATGGTTTACTTTTCTTGAAGCATCGTCGTTGCACTCTGTTTGAACTAGTTCCAGAGCAACACTAACTCATTTCTGGCTTTTGCAACACTATTCTAGAAGTCAGCGTGGTCTTAATTAAAGTAAACTTTTTGTCAAGAAAGTTATTCTTGGTTTATTGACTTAATTCTTTACTTTCTATTCAGTTTCATGATAATGGCAGCCTCTGCAACAGAATGCGGACTTACGGACTTGAGCTGGGAAGTGCTGGAGTTGATATTCGCGAAGCTTCCACATCTTGATGACAAGATAAGTTTGGGGCAGACGCATCCATTTCTTGGAGAAGTATTCGCCAATCACTGCCGCAACCGATTTGAAACTATTATGTTTGAGTCAATGTCCGTCGAGAAGTGGTCCTTCATTTTGTCAGTTTGCGGTCAAACGGTCAAGGAGTTGAAGTCATGCAACAACCGTATATCATTCGCAATGCTAAGATTGTTCGTTAAATATTGTGCCCAAGCAGAAAAGTTGGAGTTTTCTATACCCAAAGAATCCGAGTGGAATTTGCTAAGCGAGCTGCTTGGAGATATGAAATTCAATCCAAAATTGGAATTCCTAACCATCAAAATGGAACATCGCTGGCAGTGGACAATTGACGTATTTCAGATGTTTTCATCTTTCACAAAATTGCGGTCAATTGAGATCAGGGGAGGTATACTAAATAGGACATTGGAAAACGCTCCCGTTTGGCCTGTCTTGGAAGAATTTTCCATTTGGTTTGCCAAAGTCAAATTTAATTTTCCATATTTTCCAAAATTGAAGTCTCTAAGCATTGACTGCATTAATACCCGGGCCATAGTACTGCAATCTGAATATGCCGAACATTTGGAGAAACTCTGCATTTATCGGAAGAAGAGGGGTGGCAGCTTGAAGGAAGCCAGAGTGATCGGCACGCTTAAGTCATTAAAGCAGCTCCACTGGCAGCCGCGCGATGATCGTTGTCTCGAGTATTTGACTCATCTAAAACAATTGGAGAAGCTAACGCTGGCTAATTCGAATGAAATAACCGACGAAGGCTTGTTGAAGGTGTTGCGAGCTTGTAAAAAAATTCGACGGTTGGAAATCAGGAATTGTGTAAAAATACGATCTTCATGTGTTTTGTCGGCCCATGGAATATTGCGCGAGAATGCCGTACAGCCAGATAACCCATCGGAGTTTATGTGGGAAACGACGACGATCTATGACAACAAAAAGTCTTATATTTATTTAAATATATAAGGGTTTTGATTTTAAACAAATTATTGGACTAAACTGGAAAAGTCAATATTGAATTAGTTTGCTTTCTTCAATATCTCTGTTTATCGGTTAGTTTCTCGTTCAATACTTTGAAATGTTAAATGCAGCCCTCATACTTACAGTAAATATATTTTTTCTAAGTTTATCTAATCTTTGAAAAGTGAACACCAAAACTGCTGTCAAATAAAAATAGGAAAAATGTTCCAAATAAAATCTTTTTTATACACTTTAAAAGTGTGAATCATCTCCGACCACATAAAGTGAATATTGTAAGTTTATCTGAAGCATATCAACTATCTGGAAGAAGAGAAATCGGCCCTTTGTCATTTAGTTTTATACGAGATCATTTACGCAAATTTAGGTACCTACATAAAAAATCTTTTTTGTTAGGTAGTCAGGTCCTCAATGTCTTTAAATACCTTTGAAGCTGTTATATCATTATCAGAAAAGCACTCTTGCAGTGAAACTTAATTTAGTAGATCATTTTTGATTGAAGGATGTCTTATATTGAAATCAGTTTGAACGAAATATTCATCGTCAATTTGTCGACAGATTTTTTTCAAAAATAATTTCATTTTCCCGAAATAATTCCAAAACAGTGTGAATACTTTTATGAATAAATTTGAATAACTACTTTTAAGATATACTTTTTTAAATTATTTTTAACTTTTTTGGCATATGCATACGACCAAGGACCTCTTTATCTCACGTTATGTCACTTGCCGATTCTGCAGAATCAAGGCACAGCATTGATTGTTTCTGGCAAAACAACCGTTTTTAAGTTCAACAACAACGTTTGGTATCTCAAATGTTGCTGCACGGCGCTAGAATTAAACCTTAAAATTTTGAATTTTGGATTGAGGAACACATTCAAAAAAAAAAATATTTTCCATATAAGGGACATTCAGTCTATAGTCGGCACGTCAAGGCGAGTCAATTTTCTTAAGCTTCTGAATGACGCCTGTTGCCCAAAAAATAACCCTTATATCAACGGGAGCATGGTTATCTATGGTATATATCGTGGTTTAGTATCAGGATCATAGTTTTGAAGTTATGTGTAGTCATTTGTGGTCTTGAAAATAGCGGTTTTATTACCTTGGTCCAAAGAGATCCCTTATCTGTGAATTGATCCTTGCATGATTTTAGACTTCATTGAAAGTAGAGTTTGTGTAGCATTATTACAATGTCAATTGTAACCTTTAGACCTCTTATTTCATTAAGTTGGAGACTCATCATCGAAGGTGCCTTAATGGAGAGTATCAGATGGTCATCCAGTACCATTTCATGGGTAATAACGTCTTATTTCTCTCTACACAACCTGACAGAGGCAACTCATTTAAGTTTACTTAAAAGTGTTCTTTTTTTTTAAATAATAAATTTTCCAGCACAACTTCCCCTCCCGTCTTAAAAAAACGCCGCATTTCAATGCTCCACTAATGACACATAAATATTTATCTGCCACAAAACCTCAGCCCTCTACAACCTACAAACATACAAATATGTATGTAACTAAAAGGGTTTCTCGGCTGGTAGGAAAGCTTCGATCATTGGTGTTTTTTTTGTTATCTGTCCGAGCTACTTGACTTACACACGCAGAAGACAGAGAACCAGTTCGGGCGTTGAGTAATTACACACAGTTTCTGGACTGGGACTGGAACTGGGACTTGATCTCGGTAGGAGAACAAACCTTTTGTCGTGCGTTTGCGTTCCGTACCATTCCGTCCACTGTCGCCGTTCGGTACGCTTAATTGCGTAAGGCAGGTGGCTGGCAAAGAGAATAAGGCACCTACATACAGACACGGCAGACAGAAACCACTTTAAAGCTGTTCCCCGTGGGTGATTAGTGACGGCTGCGAGTCGGAGGGGTTCAGGTCTTCAGCTCTCTCAATACACAGTAGCGCGCCGCTTTCCATTATTGCCAAGTGTCAAATTAAGTGCTCACATGATTAATATTTGGTGCCCTGTGTAGTCAGGCATTGTTCCGCCCGGTTCGACTACTGTTCAGTTGGTCATGCAATTTCCTTGCTGATTAACCGTGTCGTTTGGTTATTAACTTTTAATTATAAAACCCCCTGAAATATTGTCTATGGCGAGAGTCTTAAAGTCTATTGATGTATTTGGCACGCTGGACGGCCTGGCAGGTTTAACGATCGCTCTAGGACGATTCGTCAGGCTTTGTGAAGTGTCAGCGGAAATTGACTTGCATATTTAAGGAGTGAATCATTTTTAAATGCCTCGAAGGATTGAGGATTAGACTTAAATGGAAATTCCTTACTTTTATGAAGAAAATTGAGTTTTGAACAGGTAAATGCCAGGGCTGTAAATGGAAAAAAACGAGGCAAGGCATAAACTCACAGGCAAACGCAGTTTCACGTGTAGCTTGAAAATTCCACTCATAGCACAAACTCATCAAATAAACGACTGTGCTTTCGCACCACACCAGGTGATGCTCTAAATTTATATTCTATTAACCAATAAGAAGCGATGTTATCGGCTCTACGCATGATAGACACAAAACAATGGCACAACTGACTTTTGGTCACTCCAACATTCTTCATAGAGTCAACTTTCTGCCTACTGTATCGCACTTTCTAGTGCAACCCACAAATATCTTAACCCCCTTTCACCACTTCATACACACTAAAGAAGAGTGGAATCAAGTTCACATTTTTCGAATAAATTTCTATTATTTCCCCGAAAGCATCACTTTTGACTTCCACACTATTAAAGTGCAATCCTCGCACCTTCTAAGGGAAGCCCTCACACGTGCTTCCTACCCTTTATTCTGTTCAAAAGATAATATCAAAGATTGATGGAAATTCAGGGCAATACCACTGGTATTTTAAAACCAATTTTTTTGATTAGGCTACACATTTGCAAAATAGGCTCTAAAACATCTAAATTATCTTTTTCAAATATTGGTTGATGAAAAATAAAACAAATAAAAGTTTAAATCCATGTTCTTAATTCCACTTCCACTAAAATTTTGTGATTTATATATATTACTAGCAAAAAGCCCGTCGCGCTTCGTTGCGCATTGAACAGTATAGAACCAACATCAGAATCAGTTTGAAGTCAATCGTGAGAGTTAAATATTTACCAAATTTAAAAAACATTTTATAAATTTGTTTTCTCTGTAGAGCCCAGAAATCGAATCATACATATATAAGCTTGAAATTAACGTTTTACTACCTTTCTTTTTCGCCGTTACGACTTTGCTGCTGCGTTCTTACCACCCCCATCCCACCCATACCCCATATACTTCTTACACAACGTCCCTAATTTCGGTTGTTGGTACACAGATGGCGCCACCAAAGATAGATGGCACAAACTGAAGTTGAGTGGGAAGTTGGTTTTAATTCATACGGCAGCATTCGGTAGGTTTTGTAAACAATTACAATAGTTAACACTATTTTACATCCACTTAAAATATCATTCCTTATGTAAAATCATGCGCAAAATCAGAATCTGGAATATAAAACAAGTGAGAAAGTCGGTCAAACCCGACTATAACATACTCTGTACTCTGTACTGAAGCTGAATGCAATGCTGGTGCTGCGCTCATCTCTAATTCTCTCTCTCTCTCTCTCTCTCTCTCTCTCTCTTTAAGGGTGGGAGTGGGTGAGGCGAGGGTTGTTTACTTATTTGCTCATAAGTTTAGAACCGCTCATTTACATACATTTGCTAATTACTAACTATCTTTAGAAGGTACGAATCGTCTATCTTCAAAACTGTAGGAGATATACAGACCTGCAACCACATTTGAGTACAGCTTTGGAAGCTTTGGAAGCATTTCCCTTTCCCGAAATATTCTATATGGGTTTCAAGTAATCCATGAAAAGATCTTCTGATGCTGAGTTTTCGAGCTTACACCAGCAATTTGACCTCCTGGAAGTGACTACAATCATAGCGATAAATTACCAAAATCGTTATCCTTAAGATCCCTACGAAACCCAAACCCAGTCAGATGCATTTTCACTACTTTCAAGGGTCCACCACCCGTTGATTTTTTTGTCACCCATCATTCTAACACTAACCAAGTGGTTGTCAACTGATATCAGAAGACCAACGCATTGTTGGCACTACAAAACACATGCGAAATTGATAAGCAGCCGCCTAAATGACCTGAACCTTTCCCTTTTCCATTTGGTTTTGTCACGGACCAATCCAGACGACTTCGTCTCATGTGTCACATGGCCAGACCAAGATGCGTTTGTCAAGAGGATGACACATGCCTGTGGACTGTTAAGTACGCTTAGAGCAGATTAACTTAACTGTGCATAAAATGCTGAAAACAAAAAAAAAGAAGGAATTTTTATGCGAGACCGTAAAAATGTTCAAGTACGCTGAGAAACAGAAACTAAAGTGGCTGCCATTTGGTTACTTTTCAGTGAGTGAAAATATTGTAGGAATGTGTAAAAAGTCATGCATAAAATTAGTTTCAACTTGGGTGACGTTCTGCAGCGGCTGCCGCTGCTCTCGGTGTGTGATTTATTTTCAGCCAACGAATTTTTAAACACTTGGGCAACACGTGCGTTCCAGGAAAATGGCGTTTGCAGTTAAAAATCCATAAATATTCGATGCAAAGGACAAGTTGGAGTGTAATCGAATTTAACGCAACATTGAGCACCCTCACCCACACGGTGTATCACTTACGGTTACCCCATTATCTCAAATTTGTATTTGCTTTCAACGATCGCGGAAATCCTTTTCACACGCCTCTATTTCTCATGCGTTCTGGTTTCGCGCCTACTGCCAATTACACTCGGAGATGCGAAATGCTGTCGGACCATTGTGACAATGACAATGACAGCTGAGGGTTAAGAACCCTCACACACAGTTTACCTGCAGCTGAGATTCACTTTGGTAAAGTTTTGGGTACTGTATCGGTTGATTGAGGTGCCAAACTCTGAAGCGATCAATGTCTATGCTAAAATTTAGTTGCACTGAGAGAAACGAACACAAAGTGTGTCTTCTTTTGATAATAATGGTAATTTTTTTCCCTCTGTGCACTCACGACAAACAATCAGAACCCAATCCATATCCATCCATTATGTGTGGGGGAGCGCCCTCTATGCAATCTGCATAGGTTAAGAAGAGAGAGAGATGAGGATCATATAATGATCAGGCTTGATCCCTTTTTGTTGTTCGTCTTCTTCTTTGTACCTCACGCAATTTGTATGGTTGCTCTGCACTATCAATTGCTGACCCCTAATAACGAATTCGTGCTCAACTTAATTGCAGACATATTGATGAAGAAGCCGGGACAGGGACAGGGGCAAGGGATAATCCACGATCCCAGAACCTTTTTTTTCGGTATTTGCCATTTGCGTGTCATTTTCTAGTAAAATTGGCAGTTCTTTCAACTCGCACCAAGCAGATCAGATATCACAAAAGGGCCTGTCTAACATCAATCAAAGATAACACAACAGAGCAGAACAGTCCATTGAGAGTAAAAGTAGAAATGTTGTTGATCCTTGGGTAGTTGATCGTGATCGCTTGTTTGTTGAAGTTCTTAGCAGGTTTCGTTGTCGTCAACGAAATGTTTCTGCTTCGTTTATTTAAGAAAATATTAAACCTTTTATTCTCTGGTTGCTCAGCCTTTTGTTTGCATCTGTTTAGCGCTGCGGAACAGGTGGAGGATGCACACAAACACACGCACACAAAGTGCTAATTGGATTATGTATTGCTTAATGATCCTTGCTCTGAAGTGGAAACGATCAGGGATGGATGGATGGATGGAGGGAGATGCGTTGGGTTTGCGTGATTTGGCATTTAGAGAGAGAGAGAGAGAGGGAGCAGCAACATTTGGCAGTTGCTTGTGAAATGGGTTAGGCCTTAACCTGTTAATCACTTAAGCATGTACTGCGGTTTTTTTGGGGATTTAAAAAAAGGGAAAGTTTGGCCTGCCAAAATGTTAAATGGGTCAAGAGTGTAAGGGTAGATTTATACTGTTTTGGATAACACACAAAAGGAAAGTTTTTTTTGTATGAGAACAAAGAAATGCAAAACGATGAATCACACTCTTGTGTTGGAGGTGCAAAGTTGAGATAAACTTATGAAACCTCTTTATTTGTAGAAATTTAAATTTAGGATTTTATTAAATTTGAAATTTTTGGGACTTTTTGAAAGACGATAAAAATAGTTATTGACTAGCTTAAGAAATTAATGATTTTAACTTAAAAAACTAAAAAAACAATTTTAAACAAAAAATATAAGTCATTGATATGTAGTAGCTTTACTTTTTTGTGTGTAAGTGAGTGTGAAGTCCTAAAAACAATAGTTCATATAATATTAAATGCAACTGGTCAATCTACTGTCGTACATGACTTAAGTCTTCAATACTGTCTTGACAACATCGGTTTTCCAGACTCCTGGAAAATTGCCAAATTAATTTCGATCCCTGAATATTCTAATGACTATAGATCAGGGAATCAAGCCGGAACCGGAATCGTATACCAAAAAGAACTGATTGAAACTCAGAACCGGAACAGGAACCGATATTATTATTTTTTTGTATACCGGTATTTTAGAACCGAAAAGAACCTAAACGTTGTACCGGTACAGTTTCGGTTCTGAGTTCAAGGCGAGCAGTGAGTTTAGACAGATTCTTACGCAATTTGGCTCAATTGTAAGCTTCAAGTAAAACAAGTGAGAAAGTCGGTCAAGCCCGACTATAACATTCTCTGTACCTGGAGTAGAAGCTGATTGCAAGGCTGGTGCTGCGCTCATCTCTAAGTCTCTCTCTTTCTCTCTCTCTCACTCTCTCTCTCTTTTTTTCTAAGATTGTGCAGTGTTAGTTGTAAGATGGTGGGAGGGGGTGGGGGGAGGGTAAAATACACTTTTGCTTATAACTTAAGAACCGCTCATCCGATCTTTATCATTTCTTTGGCAAATCGATACATTTTGTTAATTGCTAACTATCTCCAGAAGGTATGAATCGTCTATCTCCAAAATTGTAGGAGATAAAACGTTTTTTCAAAATTGCGGGGGCGGGAGGGGGCGTGGCAAAAATTGAAAATATACTTGATCTGCCTGCAAGTATAAGAAGCATTTGTCCCATATATGTCAAACCTCTATCTCTTACCATCTCTGAGATCTGTTTGTTCATACGGACGGACGGACGGACAGACGGACGGACAGACGGACATGGCTATATCGACTCGGCTGTTGATGCTGATCAAGAATATATATACTTTATATAGTCGGAAGTGATTCCTTCTCCCTGTTACATACTTTTGCACAAACTTAATATACTCTATGTAGTACATAGTATGTACCTTTGGTACAGAGTATAAAAAGATTCTACCGATAAGTACGTCGGTAACTGCTTTTACAGAAATTACAGAAATAATTATTAATTTAGCTAAGTTGTATTTATTGTCTATTTCTATGGCAAGCACACGCTCATAAAATATATAACTTATGTTCACATAAATTTGAATAGCATGCTTACCCACATGACCAAAAACGAACTATTTAATGACAAGCAATCAAGATTTCGTACAAAAAAAAGCTAACTCTATTAAACTGCAGTGAAGAGTTCGACACTCTGAACCACGAGTTACAGTGCACAAAGCTAATCCGAATGTAAAGTTTTTCTAGAACTGCAGTAAGTTTCATTCAGTTATACCTCTGGAATCGACGACAAAAAGTTACCACACAGACTGCCTCTTCGACACACCTAGTCCTGAAACGTTGTGTTGCTCAGGGATCGATATTAATTAGGACCGCTTCTGTTTTGTGTATATGTTAATAACTTGCCATCTGTTCTGTCAGACTTTGAAGTACATATGTATGCCGATGATGTCCCATTACATATCAGTAGTATGTAACAGTGATCTTTTAAACGTCAATAATTGGGCTAAGAGAAGTGTCCTTTGCCGGAATCCAGCCAAATCAAAATGCTTGTTGATAGGTAACAAAAACTCAAAGTGGCGTTTAGTAATTTAGTTCATTTAGATTTATTTATTCTGTAACTTTTGCGAACCCTTTTTTTTTGTACAAGGGAATAACCTTCTTGTCTAGAATCAGGAAATTTTGATAAATATTTGGCTAAAAAGCCATGATTGTAGATTTTGCAGGACTTAAATCATTAACTATGGTTCAATTCACTAATAATTTGATCAAATATGGCCGAAAAGTTCGCCAATTTGGATAATTTAACCAAATTTTCATAAAAATTTGTCAAATTATTTGCCTATGTGAACTTAGCTTAACGCGATAACTTATAAATCTCCCCTGATTAAATATAAATAAATAAATATAGAAAACCCTAATCAGTCGTCCATTAGCAAGCACTAATTCTGTGAACAAACATCCAAGTTACAGACAATTTAAAAATCGCGGCGTCTTCTTCTACCACAAAAACCCATTTAAATGTCCATAAGTTCCACTTGATCAAACTCACTAATTAATACACAAACCAAATCCCGCAAAATGAAAATATTCCCACATTTATTCTCAAAGAACTTCTTTTGTACTTTGTCCAACTTGCACTGCTCGCATAATTTTTTTATTTTTTTTATTTTATGATTAAATATTGTCGTAATCACTGAAGCTCAACCAAAAGTGCAATGAGGCGCAGCCAAGTAGTAGCCTGAGAACCTCTTGCCGAGAATTCAAATCAAAATGTCGCACAAGTTTTCATAACTTATGTTATATACCCAAATTTTGCGGTACCTGCACGCCTGCGCACTCGACCCTGACAACGGGCAAATTAATTCTGTTGAAGCTCATATTAAATGATGTTGTGAACCTCGCCTACTTGTCGTACCTTAATTTACTTGGCCAAATACAAGCGTTTTCACGCCATTCTGCGCACCTTAGGGGAAGTCCCCCTCTTTGCTAGCAAGAAGCGTAGGTTGCCACACCCAAAGAAAACTTCTTTGTTTATTTAAGGAAATGAGGGAAAATCAGCAACTTGCTTGAATCTTGGGGTCGGTGTGAGAAAAACATTGTTCAACAAATTGTACAAATATCAATACCGGGCTGATAGAACGATTTCTTCGATCTATGAGAACTAAGACGTTTTGTAGGTAAACTTCCGGCAATTAAAAGTGATTTGAGCCAAGGGGCAGTGCTTCTAGGGTTCAATGGTTACTGAGGTGGCGATTGCTTGAGAAGGTTATACTTTTGACTTAACAGAAATTGGGTTGTCTTTGATGTAGCCAAATTTTTAAAAGATTTTGCTGGTCCCATCAGCTTGGCTTTACTTATATTTGAAATAAAGAGGATTTATTAGTCAGAGACTCAGCCACAAATAAAAAACATGGTAAGAAGTCGGTCAAGCCGGACTATAATATTCTCTGTATCAGCCAAAGGATACACAGAGGTATTATGCAATATTTTAATTTTAAAATTTAAAAAAAAAGTCAAGTCGTGAAATTTTTGTACCAAAGTTGCATTTTTAGATAAATTGAAGGTACTGACTAAAGTAAAATTTTAAAAAACCAGTCAATATGGGAAGCAATGGAAGAGGTTGGTATGAAAGAACCCAATAATGAATATGTTCCATTCCACCTTAACCAACTTATAACAGAACATGACAAGCTTAGATCCGAAGTGTTGTCTTCATGAATATTTCGAAACCCTGGAAAGAACCTTCTAAAGAATTTAAGAAAAGTGCAGCCTGGTATTTATGTTTTGGTTCAGTTTCAGATCTGTTTCAGACTTCTCCAAAAATATCCCAAAGACCTTGACTCTGAACGGGTTTTCAGCCCTTTTAATTTTCTTAGCAAAGCCATGTCCAAAATAGGCAAAATATAATAAATTGGTTGATTAGGAGGGTAAATAAATTGAAAACACAAGTTAAATTTATTAGAACAATGAGAAAATGGTTCTTAGGGCCAATACGTTAAACTCCAGGTAAACTATGGTAAAATTTAGGCTTTCTCAAAGTCAGTTTTACTCAAAATCGATACATTTCTATTGCTGGGATGGTGTGACCAGATTCCTATCAACCAAATCAGCTGTATTTATACCCTGTACCCATTGAAAATGGGTAAAAGGGAATCATGAAGTTGTGCAAATGTATGTAACAAATGTATGTCCCAAATAAAAGCTACCATCCCTGATTTAAAAAACTCAAAAATCTGCTGGGGCAGTTTTCCCTGGCTTATCCGTCTATGCCCTTATTCTTAATTTTTAATGTTAGTTTTAATAGCATACTTTGAAGGGCATTTATCATAATATTTATATTGTATATACATAAACAGGGCATTTGCAGTACTAATTCTTTATCTTTTCATTTGCCAAGTCTTATTGATATGCTATTTTAACATTGAATCAACATCTCGCTTAAGTAATAAATACAAGTATTTACAATTTATACCTATGGAGCCGATGCTAGAGGGTCATAAAAACAAAGCACCCAAACAAAAAAGAGAAACGCATTGAGATCAAGATAAGCGTTAAAGTGTGCACAGTGCAAAAAAAAAATAGGTATAAGGGAGCCGAGACCCTTACACACAATAAAGAATAATAGAAATAATAAAAATAAAAGAAAACCAAAACTCAGCTTCGGTTGACTGGCTGCAATGGCAAAAGATCAGCCAGCCAGATCATGGATGCTGGCTGTTGATGATGATGATGACCATGATGATGAAGGCAAATAAAACCCAAAAAAAAGCAGCAACAAAAAAGTGACTCAGGGCACAGAACGAAAAGAAAGGCAAGATAACCAGCGCATAAATGGCCTGGCTCTGGCTCCGGCTCCGGCATCAACATCGGCTCTTGGTACCAGACGCGCCAGACAAACTGGCGACGCTTGTGAAATTTTCTCGTCGTCTGCTTTGGGCCTGCCTCTTTTTCGTACGCACACAATAATAAAGAAAATAAATACAGCACAACAACAACAAAAAAAGGGAACGAAAACCATAAATGCATTTCAACAAAAGGCAGCCAGAGGAGCCAATGAACCTAAAGAGCAAAACTAAACCCCAAACCAAAGACCATAAATAAGCCGTGGCGTGGCCATCGTCGTCGCCGTCGACAACGTCGTGTGTGCTGCGCATGCGCATACGGTTGCACTTCAACTTGAGGCATGCCACGCCAAAGGCTGTTCCAGCCTCGGAGTGCTGTTTTCTATCTCTTTTGAATTTTTATTTTATTTTGGGAGCCTTAGACGCAGGCGCACTTAAATGTGTTGAGTGTTGCATGCATTTAGTTGCGCTTTTTTTAATGGCATCTAAAAGGAAGTGCCTATGACTAACCATAGATAATCGTCATGGTAATATAAAAGTGTAAAATGGTAACAAACATGATTTATTAGTCAGTAAAAGATGACCTTGTCGTACGAGGCATGCCATTTACCAGCACAATAGTAAAAAAATAATCATTTATCATTAAAAATCACACATAAGCACCTTTTACAGTCAGAATCGAGATTTGTCAAGACATCAACAGTCGTCGATTTTCATTGCTGGTAAGTCCTGAGCGACGGTTTTCATATTTTTTATCCAATTGAGGCGAACACTAGCTTTAATGTAACCCTTTTACACTTAAGACGTTCACGACACCCGAACATTTGCGGAAAAATAATTCTACTTAGTGTTCTCAGTCCCGGATTTACCGTGAGTCTCTAGAGCACTTCCACGTAAAACTTGGCGTTGACGGTTTGTCCAAGAGAGCAAATTCATTCAAAAAAGACAATGAGCATCGTTTTCACTTTGGATTTGCTCATTTCGCTGCATTATTGGCTTGCACCACTCACAGAAACACGTCGCGCGAAAATGCCTGTCCTGACTCTTCAGCTGCAATTGACTAGCCGCTCGATCGTTCCAGTCCAGAAGAAAATCAGGCCTATTACCTTTATGACTAACCCTGTAGGCAATGAGAAGGCAAATTTCACGTACTCTTTCTAAACTAAAGCATCTTTAATACTGGGCTCGATATTTATTTGGAGTGGGATTTTATTTTGTGCTAAGCAACCGAGCTATTTACCTCCACTTTTTAAATTATTCTGATATGACAATTTATAAAGGCCAAGGACATGAAAGATTTCGCTTTCATAAAAAGAATCCGGCTTCCAAAGTCTGCATGTCGTAGCCAACTCGAGCCAATCACTAATCGGCTTGTACAATTAACAAGAAACGTCCACAAACTTAACATAATCCATTCAGGCGGTATCTCTTGATAAATGTACAAGCAGTATCTAGCCCAAAGTAATATATATATTTTAAATAACAGTCGCTTTAAGTACCGATGGGAAAGCAACAAATTTAAAAATTATTATCTCTTTGCAGATTTGCCAATGATATCCATTATTTTGACTGACATGTCGGCAACTTTGTTGGACGAAGGCGGGTCTTTCCGCTTAGCTTAGGTTTTGGGTTTAATAATATGCTTTAAGAGCCTAAACAGCGCGCTGAATTCCGATCTTGCTATCGTAAGTATACTCCAGTTTTGCACATGATTGCACATTTTGTTTCCAAGTGACCGCGTCTGACATTATTGTTATCCTCAACTAGAGCTACTAGTTCCCATTCTTCCTGCACTGTAAAATTCCTAGCACGATGCTTTTTTGTTGTATTTTCCATAATTTCAGATGACAAACTTCTAACCCACATAAAATGACACAGCAAATCAGGTGTTGCTAACAGTGCTGCTTCACTGGAAGTGCATTCGTATGAAAACGTTTTAGATAAGTTTATACATAGGTTTCGTTATATAATTTGATTATGTGGGACTTTATCTGTTGCAAAGTGTTACTTGTCAAATACCTATTTCTCACTTGTTAATATTATGAGAAATCGAAACTTAATCTATTAGCTGGACTTTATGTTTCCAAAATCAGCGGCCAACTCGTTTAATGAGATCAGCATCTAGTACAAACCTCTGCCGGCAGACTACGAACAAAGTTATTTTGGAGTTAAAAACTAAACTCGAAACCATCAAACCACAAAACTATATTCGACCTCGAAATTATTTTTGCTTCAGTCCGTCGAAGTGAATTTGTATACCGTTGGAGAGGGTATATTGAAATTTTCCGTTTTGTTTTTAACGCATAGAAGGAAGCATCGCCGACTACAAAAAGTATATATATTCTTGATCTGCATGACGAACTGAGTTGAACTTATATAATTCACAGTCCCTGAGGTCTAGCTAATTAAAATTTAAAAAGCATTCTCCAAAATTTTCAACGTCTTAAGTTTTTTGTCTTTATTACAAGAAAACTATTACCGAGATTGAAATAAAATGAGAGACTGACTATATGTACAAGGATTAGATTAATCAATCTCAATTCAGTTCATATAAATCTACCTTGTAAAATTCTGCGTAATCTGGAATCGCACACCCTTTCTATGAACCCTCGCAACTCTTTTTATTTATTTTTTTATATTTTGCTCTGTCAGCACACTTATGCCTTAGGAATTTTTGCTGGTTTCAGCAGTTTTTCTAGTGCAATTTTTCACTAATGATGACTAATTCACTTGTTGCTGCTGTCCGCAGTCCGGTCCAGAGACAAGCCAACAAAAAGGCTTAAATATTTTTTTCTCATTTGCATGATTCACGCGTGGTAGTGAGGTGCGAAATTTGAAACGCAGGTGGGCCAAGCTAACAGAAAAAAACTATTGCAGCTGTTGATGTTAAGTCCATGTAAACAGACAGTTTTATGGTCCCCCCACCTCTGCCATCTTTCGAGAATTTGTTTTTGTGTTTTATGGTCAACTGATAAGCTTATGCCTGACTTTCACTTCGCCTCAAATTACAATCAAAATCCAATTAAATGTTATCAGTACAGTGCCAAGACCAAGGCAAAGTTCAGTTCTGAGATGATTTTCTAGCCTTAAGGCGCAGTTTCAGCTGTTAATTTGAAAATTAGATAATTGAGCTCAAGATGGAAATGAAAATATACACAAATCGCTTGACCCAAAAAACCAAAGCTAATCGAGAAGTGTGTGAGTGTGTGTGTGGGGCTGGGACATGAAAATAAAGATCGAAGATATGTAGTAAAAGTGGAGGGAAATTAAAAAAGAAATAAAAATATAGTTTAGAGTATTATTTAAATGCTTGTTTGTGCAGAGCACTTTATCGATTCGAGGCTCCAGGCAAATCCAAATCCATGCATACACGAGTATATCCAATAAAAAGCACTTGCCGCTTTAATAAAGATGAAAATTATATGGCCAAGCTCACACATACATACAAACGACAAGTGGAATTTTACATAACAATTTAATTAAAGTGCAGCCAAAGAGCCAAAACCAAGTCGAACGACCTACGAAAACTTAAAACGCAAATTCAAAATCACATTGCAGAGTTGCAGATGGAAAAGTCGAAACTGGCAATATGGCAAAAAAACTTGACTTATTAAAGAAATAAACTATAATTAAATACATAAATGTGCGATAGGTGGGTAATCAAGAAAGAAACATATATGATGTGTGCAGAGGCAGGAGATACCCTACCAATAACATATTTCTTTTAAAATTAAAAAAGGAATTTGATTAGGACCCACATTGATTTGCAACTTTGTCTAAAAATTCTTTAAATCCTAAGTTAAATTCACAAAAATTTTAAGTTAGCAAAGTGACAATTTTTTGTCTGAGATTGAGACAGTTTGAACTTGAAGTCGTTTATCGAAAAATTAATTATTTTGTTTAAATTGTTAATTCCGTTTAAAGTATTTTAGTATCAAAATTACAATTTCAGTGTTTCAAAGAAAAATCCGCTGATTAACAATCAAGTCTGTGAAGTTGTACAACCACTCGTACACTCGTACGCATTGTTTTCCAAATGGCAGCCGCCTCGCTGTCTAAGACCAGTAGGCCAGCCCCAGACCAGAGACCAGACCAAGACCCGGCCCATAGACCAGTTGACTTTTTGGTGTATGTTGCAAGCAGATCCTCGCCATAATTGGAAGCAGTTGCGTGGAACTTGTTGAGCAGCAGCAGTTACAAATTATAACTTTTCCCCCCTTTTGGCCAGCAGTCGATCACTCAGTTAGTAAGTCAAGTTGTTCGAAATGTAAATATGCCAAGTGGAGAGACATCACTTTTACTTTTAAACCTGGTCCCGGAGTCGATCGTTGACCACTTTTGGTTTTGTGTTAATGTGACAAGTTGCCAATCGTTTGACATTCCTCCCCACTCCATCCCTTCCTCCATGCAGTTCTTTTGTTGTTGCTGCTGTTGGCTTATGCAATTGACACCTCACTGTTAATGGGCTGGTTGGGGCTGCAGCTCCAGCAGCTCCTCCACTGGTGATCTTTGCTGCTTAATGCTTAAATCATGTCTGCAAAATTGCTTTTGCAGTTAAATGATAAAATTAACAGTCAACCAGTTTGTGTGTATTTTTGCTCACTTTTTTGTAGCTGCCGTTTTCCACATCCTACGCCAGTTGGTTCGTTTAGTAAATGATCTTTTGGGAATCCTTAAAAGGTTAATTACAAATTGTGGTATGTCTGAACCTCAAGTCGAATGGGTAAAGACCAAATGAGACTTGATTAATGCATTGGTGGAAGAATTCATTAAATTCTGTTCTTTGTTCTTTATTCTGGAAATTTATAACAGCATCAGAAAGACTTTTGAAGAGGTTGAGTTGGGAAATGGCAAGATGTGTTGCCATATATAACATTTGGTGTTATTAATTTACTTAAATTGTATTTTAAATTTTTAAAATTAAATAAGTATAATCTTGTAGCACTGGGCTAGAGCCAAATAAATTAAATTAATTTTTTTTCAATTTGCCCATGTAAATTCTTTTCTTTTCACGGAGTTACTCTTGCAAACAGATGCTAATTTGCTTCAATAGGCAATAGGTGTCTTTGAAGACGACTAGAGAAAGGGCTGACTCGACTGATTGGGCCATGGGATCTCGATGTTATGTATATAGACTAGAAGATGTTTTACAAGTCTTGCCGGCTCAAACAAGTCCCAAGTCCGACTATTAAGAAGTTGTGCAGCTCATTCGTTCGACATACAGAATCGCCGTCGTACACAATTGAATCACTTATTGCTCATCATCATCCACCCCTTAATAGGAGTTGAAGGTTCTTCAAAAGAAGATTAATTCGACTGGGCGTGCTTATTCCTCCGCCAGCAAAGCTGTCCTTTAACGAAGCCCAAGCCGCATTGCAGTGGTCTCCTAATAAAACCAAACAATTGTGAATAACATGATTAAACTCAATAAATACTATATTTACCTTGCTTTTCAAAACCCAAACCATATCAGTAACTTGAAACCCCTCAAAATCCTGGCTTTTGTACAGGAAATAGGTCTGCTAGTGGAGTTGTAAACTCTGTAGGGGGGCACAATAGACCAAAATTAGTTGCGGTGCACCACTTCCCCGACAACAAATAATAATTCCTTTTCAAAGGCACTCACCTTTACTTTGCCAGATAATTTTTGTCAAGCCATGGATGAGCTTCCACAGAACTGCCTTATCTTTTATTAAATTAACCTGGGCCATCTTCTCCTCCTCTTGTATTGTGTTTTTACTAAGTTTAAAACACCGCTACAAAACACTTGTGTATGCTGAGCACAAAAAATATGTTGTACATATACTTACACCTTCGAAATCATCACTCATCGGGTGACTGACGCGTGACACGTTGTCGTCGGGTAGCAACGCTATGATATCGATATTATAATTTCGCGCGAGAACTTCAAATGAACCAAGTCGGGTGGATTAGTAATTGGTCATTAAAGTTTGTAGTACACCGATGCCTCTAATCCTTTGGAATAATAGTGCCTCCCTTCCTTCCAATCTAAAGAGGTTAAGTATCGTTCGCTTTTCCTCCGAATTCCCAAACAAATCTACAAACAGAATGCGCGAGAATTTGAAAGAGGCGAGAGGGAACGACCACCACGGAGATGGAACGATCAGGTACTGGAATACATTTCCAGGCTTGGTGTGAACAACTGGTGCCTGCTCGCAAGGAGTAGAAGCGACTGAAGGGCAATATGTGAAGCAAAAATCGGGCCAATAATGAAGAAGAAAGAGAAATTCTTTCCTTTGTTGTTGTGCACCTTTTAGAAAAGGAAAAAACTGGTGCCATCATTACATTAAAAATAAATTTCTTGGGATCAGTCTCAGCGCATATCCTTGCACAGGAACCTCTCTATTAGCTTTCTTACCTATGCATGTATTCACCCGGCTTTATTTTCTACATACCGGTTTGTAGGTGTTTGTAAAGTTTTTAACCCTGTTAACTTTAAACTTTAATTTTTTGTGTTGAAGATATGGATTTGTAGTACATTCTCACTGGCGGCCAGTTTCGAAAAAACTGTCAAATCTTTGTCTTTAAATCTAAGTATTTGAGCGAACTAAAAATGTGTTAAAACTTTTAACTTAAAAGTACAACTTTTGTAGGCATCTTAAGACCTGCATGACCCAAGAACTAGGCCCAGCAACTTATAATCTTTAACTCCCTAATTAATAAGGTCTTTTCTTTGTTATCTTCATTCCCAGGTATTTGAAATATTTTCTACTAATGATCCTTTCCTAAGACAGGTATCCCTTGTTTTACCATATTATTCGGGCTCACTCATTACCAATTAGTTACACTGAAACTACCTTAAGATAGGTCTATACCAATTTGCAGGTGTTTTCATCCCCCAACCACCTAGCTCTTCCTCTGTTCTATAGTGAATCTATAACAAAAAAAAACTCAAAATTTTACAACTCTGATGTTACCTTTATATGGTAGCAGACAGATCATAAAATGTTCAAGTCCAAAAAATGATTTTATGATGATATTAAAAATGCAAAGGGGAGCTGCAAAAAACTAAACCTACAACACACACAAAATAGGTGACAATCAAAAGATGAGACCAACGACGGGTCGTAAAACTGAAGACAGCGTGTTAAATGCACAAAATGGAGACAGAAATTAACATAAAATTGTGATCCAGGGGCAACACCCTTACATCGATCGTCATATAATTGCTGGGCAGGGATCGGATCTAGGGTCTTGCACTTGTGCCCAGCACACTCTGCAAGTGTGTCGTCGTCTCGGGTTCACTGAGCTCAGCCACATGATCCCTTTTTCAACGTCTTTGTTTTTTATTTTTTTTTTACAGAGCGATAAGCAACCAGAAGAAGCGTAGCCCTAGGCGCACTTTCCTCTGGACAGTTTTCCTGGGGCCTTTTTACTTGTCTGTCTGTTTGTTTGTTTATTTGTTTGTTGGCGTAGGACGCGCGACGACGACGATGGCGACCCTTTTTGCTGGGGTCTCTACTCTCTGACTGACAAGTTTCACCTGTCTGTATTTGTCCATGGGGTGATCTATCATAGAAAGGACAGACAGTGCCTGTCCAGTGGCAACCATGGGGCGTTTATTTTTTGTTCCTTCTCTGCTTCTCTCTCGGGGTTGACGTTTCTATTGCTCTCAAGATTTGCTGCAGAACATTTGTTTGACTAGATAATGGCTCTAGGTGTGCCAGTCCAAAAGAGCTGACCCTTTGAAATTAATATGTCTTGACGCGATTGGTAAACTGATATTCCGACATTGAAAGTGAAAACGCCAACGTTGGGGCCTGCCCCGGCATGCCTGGCCAAGCTTAGCAAACTGCGTGCAAACCAACTTGACATGACGATAATGATTGACCCAAAAAACTAAGGCGACCCAAAAGCGCTCCCAAAAAGTGAATGTCATTAGAAACTTTTCGAGGCAACAGCAGCCGCCGTCCACAGATAAAAAACTAAAACGAGCAAAGAACACACCGAGTACTCGGAAAGCTGCAACAGCTGTCAATCAAAGTGCTACAAAAGTCATGAAACTGACTCAATGAATACTCTAACTGGCAAAGCATATTTTTCAAGGGCTGAGCAAATTATACAACATTTCCTATTTTACTAGTTTAAAGAATTTTTGCTTTACATGGGATTACAAAATACTGCTTAATCCAAAATGAAATGGTACCGTGAGCGTCAATATACTTTCAGAATCTTCATTTAAAGGAGGTTCTCAGAATTTATTTGTGCCCGCCTTAGGTTCATCGATTGTCTAAAATCCGTGGTTTTTCTTGAAAAAAATATACTTTATAAAATTGAGGTTTCTATGATCAATCTATTTGGTTCAAGTACTTATCCAAAAAGTTCGTTGGGGGTTAATAACCCACACGAACAAAAAATTCAGTGAGATGTACAGAAATCAGCTTAAAATTTTTTTTATTTCGAAAGTAGAAGCATTAACCGGCGGAGGCAATGCTTTATGAAGAACTAAATTTTAAGAATCATTGGTGAAATTGAGAATAACAAATCGGATATTAAAATAATCTAGAATCTCCTTTATCTAGGGGTAGATGTCGTATTTTTTAGAAGTTTATTAATTTTTGAGTAGTTTGTGAAAATCAACTTATTTATTTATCAAATTTCACAGTGAAAACGATCATTTGCAATGCCATTAAAAGTCTATATAATTAAGAAGACAGAATTCCGCAATCTGAAATTACAAAAACTTTTGACCGAAGAAGATCAGATTACGAATCAGATACAATATAATACACCCAAGCGAAGGCTTGTCTTCATTGCCTTAAGAATACATTCATAAAACGTTTATTATCGATCGTATCACGCAAGGAATCTTTAACTTTTACTTAGAAGTACGACACTAAATAGCAATCGACCAACTGCAATAATAGCTTTAAACTTTTAACTTTAAAGACGATATTGAACAGACGAACTGCATTTACGCAGCGGCAATCACAAAGGGAACATTTAAACAGTATAACAATTCAAACAGCTGACTGAAACAAACAATAGTGCAATACAACGAACAATGATGTCCACTAAAATAGACTCCCTGAAGAAGGCAATATAATTGCCGAAACGCGTAGGAGGAAAACTGAGCCAAAAAAATGTTTTGACTGCAGGAAGGAAAGACGGCAGAACAATAACCCCAATCTACACCATAATAATAGCTGTTTGCGGGCAAAGGGTTTCAAGAAGTCTTTCTTCCCAAAAAGCACACCGTTAAAGGAACGTAAGACACCATTGAGTCAACCGACACAGACAAGATAAAAACCGATTACTATATGGGCTATTTCCACTGTGCAACATCTAATATCTGACATCTTGAGGACAATATGTTTCTATACCACACGTTCCCATAATACAATAATTAAATAATTACAAGGTAGCGCAATCGGAAGTACCTTTTCACATGCTCGAAAATTTATCGTACCACAGGGCTAAAACTGACCATATTCCATCTCCATCTTCCAGCTCAGTCGAATTTCCCACTGCATCAGAAAATCAAAGGCGCCCATGTCGGTTCGATACGACAGATTACAACTTTAAGTACCTTGTATTAAAAGCTAAAAATTAACATGCAGAAACTAAATGTCGGTCAACCATGGTTCTTTTTAAAATGAATTTCAAAGTTCGCATTTTGTCCAATATAAATATATGCTCGATCACATATACTTTCCGAATTTGATTAGTTTCTGCTAAAAAATATATCAAATATACATAAAAAATATAATTTACCTATATGAAAGGCGTACGTAGGGTTGAGTGCCAAAGTTGGGAAATGTTGACTCCTTTTGGAACAGTAATGAACTCTTTTTCCACGCCACCTATCGAGGTAAAAGGCGCGCTTTTTTAACGCGGTTTACCCAGGAAATATCTCGCCTGGTTCGCAAATTTTAAGAAAAATTGTACATATTCAAGGCTTATCACAAGTGTTTTATGTTTCCGGTGTGAGCATGTGAAAACGGGTGAACAAAATTCTGTGATTGATTCACGGTCTGATGCTGCATTCTCAGGCCATTTCAGTTCATCTTGGATGCAATGCACTTCGTTTTTGATACGCATAACATCGAACATGACGAAATGGACAATTTCATCAATGCTCAGATGTTGCCATTCAAAAAATGAGTTCTGGAGTAACATTTACCCCAAAACGCTCAATATATATGCAGGATAGTTTAGCAAGATAGAGACTGAAGCAGTATAATTCGCAATAGATGTCCTGAAACACCCAAATGGTCTTCAATTGGCTCCAAATGGGAGAACAACGAAGAAACTGTAAAGTTTTGGAGTAAAAAAATGGCTTTCAATGAGTCTGGAGGTAATCAAAGATTTTTTAAGTTAGCCAGAGGTAAATTGCGTCGCAGTCACCTTCCTTCAAAGTGTGTTGCAACAACAAAGGCCATGCGAATCGGCTCATGACGCCAGCAGGCCAAACACACAGACGCCTCAACAGTGGGCGCTATCGAGGCTTGCTAATTAGAGATGTTTCTCTGTTTATTGTTGGACTGCTCCGAAACTCAAATTTCGTGCCCACCTTTGAAGTAAAAACTACTGAATAACGTAAGCAACTGAATTCGTTCACTGTACACGTCACATTCACTAAATATGGTCTTTTTCTCTAATTAACCCCAATTTGCAGTTCAAACTTTTCCATCAGAATTTAAAGAGCATCTCCAATTCTTCTATTGTCAAATTTTTAAAATAAAGAACTTCTTTCCTTATATTTTTGTTCAACTTATTTGTTTTCTATGTAATTTTTTTTGTTGTTTTCGATGCGTAGCTCGATCTTTGCCTCAGCCTGCTTATGCACAGACACACACAAAACGCAAGCCAAAAAAGGCCCCCAGCTTGGTTGCCCCAGATTCAGATTCAGTTTGCCCTTTTTTTTCCTCGAAGCTTGCCACCAAATGCTTTCGATCGCTGCGAGATGAGGAGGAAAAAAAAGTTTTGTTTACATTCTGTTTTGTAAACAAAGAGAAATTATATTGTATGCTTGTACGTATAGATGGGATGGATGGATCTCTGTTCCACAACAACGACGACGACATGTTGCATTCTAATGGCCTGGGCCACAAGTCATAAGCCTCTGCCTCAGCCTCTGTTGATCATGTTCATTAATTAATGATCAGTCGTCTGCACGTTGTTGTTGTTTTTGTTGCATTTTGGATCTTTATTGTTGTAGTTTTTATGATGGCCATGCGTTGTGCTTTTATTTTAATTTTTGTGTTTCTCTCTTGTTTTTTGAGCGCGTAATTTATGACATTTTATTGTGAGGCAAGTTAAATGTGAAATAGTGTCGGTCACAAATTGGGGAAAGAACAGAAGCTGGTGGCAGGACTACACAGATGATAATGATAATTTTTATCGAGAGTGAACTTATGCTGTTATTATTATTAAGCTGACCAAATAGGCAAAGGACACGATGAAGTTCGCATAAATCTCGACTGAGACTTGATCTGAATATGCTCAATAAGACTTCATCACAAAATCCAATCAAGTATCTCGTCTCCCTCTGGCTCTTGGCTGGAGGACCAGCACCCCATACCCTTGACAGCAAAAAAACCCATAGATCACAATAAAGATCTCTGTAACTGTCATAGATTACCATACAGTAGTAGTTGTCGAATCTTCTTTGGTGTAAACCCAAAAAAGCAGACAACAACACAAAACAAAAAAAAAAACGAAATTGATTGTTGTTGTTGCCGTTGCACTCAAAAGATAGATTGCTCATAGATTTTAAAGGTAGGAGAAGGAGGAGGGAACATTGAAAATGAAAATAAAATCGTGTTACACTGCCAGCAAAAGCAACAACGATACGGGTTACCAAATGGGCAACGAAACGAACGAAGAAAAGGCAAAAAGAACAGATGAGAAAACGAAAAAAAAAAAACAAAAACTGTTGTAAAACGCATTTTGACTGACAGGTACCCATAGGTCTTATATGGACAGACATCGGACCCTGTGCCCAGCCACAGCTGAAACTCCTCAATTTGATTGCACGAGTCAGTCGAGACGCAGACGACGGCGACGACTTGGTGGAGTGCTGAGACGTTGCCTCAATTTGAAAATCGACAAAACGTGCAACTCACATGTCATACACGCTTACGACGGCGACGAGTTACACCGAGGGGACAACAGCTGTGTGTGTTGTGTGTTGGGAAACCTCAGCTGTGGGACTCGGTGCCCTGCTGACACCATCGACGACAGGGTTAGAGGTTAAGGTAGGGCAATGGAGGAGCAGAAAGCATTGGTGGTAAGCGAGTAGAACCCCGAGCGATTCTAATAAATTATTTCACTAAAAGAGCTACTAACTGAACAAGGGAATTTGTTTGTTTGTCAATTGCAATTTTGCTCATTTACTAGCTTACCCTTTCTGAGCTCTACAATATGTTGTGGTCCAAAAAACTCAAATCTCATCCTAGCAAGGAAGTTACAATTTTTTTAGAAAATGTTCTTAAAGATTAGACTCAACGTACAAAATTTTAAAAGCAAAAAAAACCGTTAGTAAAAACCGTAAGCGTAAGTTAAAGTCGGCTCTAACCGACTTCGATATACCCATGTTTAACAGTGTTCCTGCGTTCCTTAGGGTGTCCATCCGAAAAGTTTGCAACATTTTTTTTTTGGCCTATAAGGAGTAAAACCTTACGTACTGGCAAAATGATTAAAAAAATTTGAAAAAGCAAAAGTGTTGTATGCAATTTTCTTAAAGAGCCATCAAATTATGGGAATAACATGAAAGGCCGCAAAAAAAAAATTGTCGTGTACTGAAGAGCAACGAATTGTTCAAAAAGTCATAAATTTTCACTGTTCAGCTTCGAAAATGCATTCAAAATTACTATTAAATGAAAGTGTCAATACGGTACGGAGAGTTGTACGTAAAGCTGAACATCTATGAAGATTAAAACTAAAAAAAAAAGGTGTGAGTTTCGCTAGCACTTACGAGACTTTGATGTGAAACATGATCCTAAGTTTAAAAGATAAAGATCCCAGATTCTTTCCAGATCCCACCTAGATCCCAACCAAATCCCACCCAGATCCCAACCTGATCCCACCAAGATCCCGCCCAGATCCCACCCAGAACCCGCCTAGATCCCTTTCAGATACCACCCAGATCTCTTCCAGATCCCATCCAGTTCCCGCCCAGATCCCACCCAGATCCCATCCAGATTCCTTCCAGATCACACCCATATCCCACCTAGATCTCACCCCCAATCCCACCCAAATACCACCCAGAACCCTCACAGATCTCATCCAGAACTCTGCCAGATCTCGCCCAGCTCCCACCCAGATCCTCATCTTGATCCCACTCGGATCCTACCCATATCGCTCCCAGATCCCGCCCAGATAAGATTCCACCCAAATCCCTCCCACATACCACCAGATCCCACCAAGATCACACCCAGAACCCACCCAGTTGCCCCTCTTCAGCATCTTTCCAACCTCTTCGCTTCCCCCCTCTGCCCATCCCCTTGTGTGTGTTTGCCGGGAAACTCCACAAATCAAAACAACACAAAATATGAATGACGTCAGCGTCACGTGACACTTTTGGCGCCTCTTTCCTCCTTAACCATTAGCCTAGAATTAAATATAATCCACTCTTAATATTAGACCCTCTAACAATACTTTTTGTAGCTTCTCAGACGACATATATTTATAAGCCCCGCTTATCACGTAGAGCCGCACATACTCATTATGGTTATTGTTATTGTCGCTGTCGGGGCATTATTCTTATGTACGTACAGGTGTTCAATATTAACGTTAAAAGGCAAGCCCAAAGTAAAGCAAACCCAAACACCAGAAACCGTTTGGCCTGGTGTAATCAAAAAACCCACAATACAAACACGCACACACACGCACAAATTGAATAAATCTTCAAGCCACAAACAGTCCACACAGACAGAAAGTCAGGCCCAGAGCTGCGATGTAAGTCCGCATCGCCTCGGTTCGGTTCGGTTCGTGGCCAAACAAATGCTAAGTAAGAATCGTCGACAGTCGTCGTCGTTTTTGTTGCCCGTTGAGCCTATGTTGTGATTTAATATTTCGGTTTATCAACTTCATTTTATCCCTGGGCCTAGAGTGCTCTTTATTTGGGCTACCAAAGTGTGTCTTCGCTTAATGTATTTAAACTCAACGTCATCATCATCATCAGACATCATTGGTTTTGGTGGGCCATGGAGTAAAGTGGTGTTGCTCGTCAACAGACAACTGTGATTTGTTCGTGGGGGGGTTAGACAATAAACTAAATCAGTTTTATTCTTATTTAAATGATTATTGAAGAACAAAAATAACGCTATATAAGTCGCTTATCATCCCAGTCATGCATGGGCAATATCATCAGCGGATGAGGCAGCGATTGGCGTTTTCGAGCGAAGGATTCTTCGCAGGATTTATGGACCTTTGAAAGTTGGCGAGGATTTGCGCATCCGAAGGAATGACGAACTGTATGAGCTCTATGGGGATACTAGTCTGGTCAAGCGCATAACGCAACAGCGGCTACGCTGGCTGGGACATGTTACGACCAGGTGCGGAAAGACATTTCCAAGTTTGGCGTGAAAAACTGGTGCCAGCTCGCACCGAGCAGAAGCGACTGGTGGACATTGGTTGCAGGGGTCGAGACCGTCAAACGGTTGTGATGCAAGCTTCGGGCCAATAAAGAAGAAGAAGAGAGAAGAAGAAATGATTATTGATATCAAAAAGTGAAAAAAGCGTAGAATCTAGGTCAACGATGCGTCTTCTCAGACGGCCAGCCCATCGCCAATCTAGCTGAAGGGATCAAAAGCTAAGTTAATTTAAAATACATGTGTTTAACATTAGAAATCTGTTAGCTGCCCAAAAATATGCTATGTAAAAACATATCAAGAGGCTTGTAGGTTGCGTTGACTTCTAACGAAAATTGTACACGACACCCTTTGCATACTTATAGGGTGTTCGAAATGTTGTCATACAAAATGGTGTATCTTTGTTTGAAAAAACCGCAGAAATGTTTGGGACAATTTATTTCAAGGGGGTATTCTCCATGTGCAAATTTTTTTTCGACTTTTTTTTTACATTATTTTATTAAGGGTGATTTTTAAGCTATTATCTTATTGGCAACATTGGTTTAAACAGCTCACGCACGTTTCGTGTGTTGTTTCACTATCAAACATCTTCAGTTTGGTCTATAATTTAACCATGAATCGTCTTACAAACAAACAAAGCTTTTATTGAATTTTATTATCGTGCTCTGTTAAGAAACTTCATCGATCGCTTCTTCCATTTTATGGTCAGTTTAATCGACCCACTGAAGCGGCTTTTCGGGCAATTGTGACTAAATTTCACACCAAATTTACATTGTTGGACATTAAACCACCAACACGCTTACGTAGAGTGCGAACTAAAGAAAATATCGCAGCTGTATCGGCCAGTGTTAATGATGACCGTCAATTACAGATTCGTCGCCGTTCGCAGCAATTGGGCCTCTGTTACTCAACAACCGGGCAATTGGCCGCATAGATCGTGCGATTAAACGCCCTTAGACTATTTTTTGTGGGGCTTTGTTAAAGCTCATGTCTATACAGACAAGCCCGCTTCAATTGACGCATTGAAGCATTTATTCGTGAGATACCGGCCGAAATGTTGGAAAGAGTATGCCAAAGTTGGACTAAGCGGATGGACCATTTGAGGCGCAGTCACGGTCAACATTTGCATGAAATAATCTTCAAACATTAAATTATATGGACCGTACAATCGATTCAAATAAAGATTTCATGCATTTTTCTGAATTTTATATGTGTTTTTTTTTTTTTAAACTTTCCTATAGCTCTTTAAAAATCACCCTTTAGCTTGGATATTAGAGAATATCGACCCAGTTTAAGAACGAAAGCATTAAGACAAACATTTTTTCTAAATAAAACCCACTTTCGACCGATAGTTTCTATTGCATAGTCCTATTAGATATAGTCATCCGACCCGGTCGGTTCCGACATATTAGCAGTGTGCAGTCAAAAAAAGACTCTGTGCAAAGTTTTAGCACGATAGCTTTAAAACTGAGAGACTAATTTGCGTAGAAACAGACAGACGGACGGACAAAGCTCAATCGACTTCGCTCATCGCCTCGATCAACGATATATATAGTTTATAGGGTAGGAAATGAATATTTCTGAGCGTTGCAAACTTCTTGGACAAAACTATAATACCCTTTGACAGGGTATAAAAATTAAGAAAAACAGAAAAATTTTTATAGTTATCATTAATGATAATTTAAATTATTTTCATTTAGTTAAGATAACATCCAAGTCTAATTTCTTTTTATTATTGTATCACGTGGTTGTTTCAAGGTAAAATCAATATTAACATAAATGTAACTTAGTCCTTGTGATACCTAAGTTTTTGTAAAATGCAGCAATATCAAAAATAATCATCAGTCCCATCGTATGTTTTTAGTTCCAGGAAAACAGCCAGCAGAGCACAAATTTCAATTTTTTTTTTTTGTGTGAAACGCTTTCTTATCCCTCAGAAGAAGCTTTTTCGTATCTCCCAGAAAAAACCCTTTCCTTCCTCCAAAAAGGGTCGCAGAGTGGCACATTTTTTGCCGAAAGGAGATGAGAATGCGATAAATATGTGATATCGCTGGATTAACACGATACCTACTGGAAGAATCGCATTTGTATTCGTAAAAAATGATTGTTGGGGGCTTAAAATATATTTTGTGCATTTGTATTTTATTCCACGCGGCCGTAAGATTATTCTGGGCACCCCTGTCCTAGATTATCAGTCTAAAGGTTCCAATAAAATTCAAAGCTGTGATCGAAATTATCCATACGAGCTTTTTGCTTAGTTAGCGTTGCTTACTATGTGTTCATTCCCATTATACAGAACGTCTTCATTTAAAATTTTGGACTTGCACAAAAGGGCCCTAAAATCTTGAGCAAAAGAAAGCATAACAAGAGTCACACCCAGGCTTAGGCTTTCTATAGAGTATAGGAAAAGAAACTAAATCTAATAATGGGTCAAAACCATTTTTTAATCTTATTCCAGTTCAAAAAGATGGACGCCACAAATTGTAGGCCACCAGTTTTTGCACACATATACGCAGAGTTAACTATTTCTTTCCAACTTCCCAGCTAACTTCTATCGTTCATCATCCTTTATTTCCACCATTTTTGCTACCTTTATTCCTGCCAATAACCTTCTAATGAACCTGAAGGGTTTAGATTAGATCAACCTCCTGTACCATAACTTTCTATACAGCTTCCTACAAAGTCCAGCCAAATCATAACTTTACTTGCTTTAGATTCAACAAATCGTAGCTTCAGTGGACACATAAAGTATCAAACAGAACCTCTAACCTCCATTGTCATAATTTCACCAATGGCATAAAAAATCGCTCAGTATATAAATGTGTGTGTCTGTGTATGTGGCCAGGCTACCGGTTCTGAACAGTTAACCATTCTCCATTTCTCTGTACCTTCCACCTGGTGGGTTTTGCGCGCCAAAATGTGGCTCCTACTACAATATATAGATTTATAGTCCTTGTAATAAAAGCAAAGCCTGCGAGTGTAATAACCTCAACGGACCCAGAGAACGCAAGCGAGTGCTCACCCCAACCAACTGGTAGAAGGTTGCCCGTGTACAACGTTACTTGTTTTCTTGAAGGGTCCACGATCGCCCCACGACGACGACGACGACGACGACGACGACGACGACGACGACGACGACGACTACGACGTCAATTTGCAAGTTCTCCTTGGAGCCAAACGAAGAGAGATCCACAAAGCGGTCGTCGTATCCCTCTGTGTTTTGATTTTACGGCACAGATGTTTTATTTGCCACAGAAAGAGTAGAGTACGAGTAAGCAGGGCCCAAACCCGGGCGCACTATGGAAACTGTTGCCCATATTTTTGGTAAAAAGTCCTTTGGGAAAGTTTAAAAAGTTTTTTGAAAATTACCAATAAACCGAATATGAATATGAATAACGCCTGCGGAATCGGTTTGATAAGTGTATATGTATAATGAATTATTGGTTATGTTACAGCAAGAAAAAAGAAAAATGGTAAAATTTTCTATTGTCCAGGCCGAAGCAATCTCATGTTTACCCTGCTCAGCTCGTTCTTCTCCTTGTCTTTTAATGCCTTTAATCCTAGCAAATAATACAAAGAGAGGCCTAGGACAAGTGTATGGTGGTGGTTGGTTCGTCGGCTGGTTGGTTGGTTGGTTGGACGTGTCTTCTGGCATAAAACAGAAAGTGTGCAGGCAGAGGTTGTCGTTGTTGTTGTTGTTGTTGCTGCCGTTGACTACGATTGCAATGAACTTCTAGTTGCAAGTCAATGAACTTATCCTGGGCCCTGGCCTGGCCCGGCCTGGCCTGCTGTTGCTCATGCTCATGATATCAACAAAGTGATCATCATGATCGTCTTCTTCGGGCTTCCTCCTCTGCTTCGTCGTTAGGTTTGTGGCATACAGTGAACTGGCTTTGTGCTAGCCTGTACCAGACGGCGACGACTGCGACGACTCCTCCTTGGACATAATGAACTCGGTTTCGGCGATACGTACGCAATTTTCAAATCGTGTTGCCTCTCTTTGCAGAAAGAAGGAAAAACGATTTTTAGAACTTTTATTTGATTTTGCAACACGCTCCATGTGCCCCATTGTCGTCGTCGTAGTCGTCGTACCTCCTCGTCGCTCGTCGTCTTCTTGGTCGTATGTATGATAATGATGTTGGTGATCGTGCCACTTTAGCAATGGTTAACTACGTAGAAGTTTTGGGTTGAAGAACCTTTTGATTGGTTAGCCATACACGACTCTAGAGAGCAGCAGCAGCTCCAGCTCCAGCTCCCCGAGCTCCATGGGCAATCCTGAAGTGCGGTGCGGTGCGGTGTTTTGGGTTGAAGAACTGTGCCATGTTTGCGGTTGTTGTCTTGGGGTTTGGCTTTGGCATTGCATGCATGCATAATATTGCCAAGATTTATGCAAAAAATTGATGGCAATTAGTCGTTGTCTTTGTTTGTATGTTTGTGCATAATGATTTTCGGTATCAAATTACATTGGTTAGGGGTTTTTAGTATGTATTTTATTTGCTGTTTGGTTGTCGACGCTGCTTGTGTCTTCTTCCTGCTTAATTTGATGCGCTCGTGCCGTCCTCTGTCCGGGGTCTGGAGTGGGTCTGTGCATGAGTTGGGACTGGGAGTTGTCCCTCCAATCCAGTCCGATCTGTCTGTCTGGTTGCCCGGTGCTCTGGTTCTTTGACTAATGTTCTGCTTGTCTTTGCTGGCCTTTCTTTTGCATCAAGTTTAATAGCTCTTGACCGAAACGAAATTATTTACTAGCCAAAATGAGATAATGAGCGTTAATTCTTTAAGCCTGTTAAAGGGACACAGGGACTGGGGTTGTGTGTTTTTTTAGAATTTTTCACAGGAGAAAATCAAAGTAAATTCAGAACAATATTAAGTATTTTATTCAATTACAAAATTCTTATTTAAAATATAAAATTTTTCAATTCCAAAACACATGATTTTAGACCGATTTGAGAAACATAACAGGAGGGGTTAAGAGAGCGTAACGGTCCTCCGTGTACCCTTAATTTGTATTCAATCAATCTAAATTTTTTAAACGATGTTAACAAGTTCATTCAAATAAGCAAAGGAATAGAAACAGTTTGATATTTTGACTTAAAATTTTAAGTCTCCATCGTAACTAATACAAGAAACTGAATATCCAATCCAAGGAAGTCTTTCTAGAACTTTTCGACGCTTAATTCTTGTTTTAAGAACTTCTCGTCTAGTTAAGCTAATGAATAATCCGTCGCTTTGGAGTAAATAATAATAATAATTAATACATAAATAAAATTTAAGATTTCAACACGGTCCAATACGGTAATTTCAAAAGAAAGTTCAGGCATTAAACACCCAAAAAATATGAATTATCCATTCATTCCACTGACAATAAAACAAATCTTTAATCTGATTTCTAAGCCATCCACCGAAACAACACTCTTCTCTTGTTTTTACTTTATTTGATCAAAAAAGCGTCAAATTCTCATGACTGTGTAGAAAATTCGTGAAAAATGTGAGGTCTATCCCCTGTACATCGCGTGTAATGCACGCTTTGATACGGCTAAACGAACTGTACAATTGTACACGAGGACAATCAAAACCAAGACCGAAAGCTCCCAGACAGTGTAAGGTGACTGGCCAAGAGGAGGTTCACAGTACGGGCTGAGGAGATTTGCGGTGGGACACGATACGGCTCAAACAGGGTTGGGAGGTCGAAATTCCAAATCCAACACCCAAAGTATATAAATTAAGAACCAACTTTTAATCATAAAAAGATTTCAAATTACAAAACCAAAAAAGAGTGATTAAAGAGTAAATAAGAACAAGAATGAGAAGTCAGCAGACAATTAAAGAGTAAGTTTTAGGAAACGTATCCTACAGATTTTCCAGGCTGATTGAAAAACCCAAAAATTTTTCTTTAACTACCATTACAAGAAAAATTTAAAATTTAGTTAATCAAAGTGATTCATTTTATTAAAAGAAAGAGAACTACATAAATTTTATGCATAGATAAAATATTTAAAACGGCAACCTGGAAAAAAAAGTAACAAGTTTACCAAAACTAGGGTGGGTTAAGTACGTACATATTTAAGAAACAAAACAATACATTTTAACTTAGTTTAGTACTACAATCAAGCCTTTGTTCAAAAGTAAAAAAAGAGAAAAAGAGAAGTATATGAGAAGGTTTTTTTTTCCAAAAATGAGAAAGAGTGTATAAAAAAAACAAAAGATATCAAAGTAGTCAAAAAGAACGAAGAAAAAAAAAAAAAAAATATTGTGTCAAAAAAAAGGAATTTAAGCACTTTATTTTGTTTTAATATTGATTTATTTATTTATTATATGCTACGAGGTTTGAAAGGCACGAAACAATCAAAGTTAAACGACACCAGACCGATGAAGCGCCCAGGCCAGATGATGCAGTTTTGTGAAATTTTAATGTTAAATTTAGTCGGTCCATAACGGCAAAATTTCACAATATTAGTTTTGCACTTCAACAATTTGGAGCACCCAAAGTTTCGTTTGTTTTAGAACGAGTTAAAAAGTTTGAATGAAAAAAAAGTAAAAAAGATTTTATAAAAACAGAAAGATAATTTATAACAATATTTGATTTTTAAAAAAGGAATAAAATAAAGGTGATTAGTAAATTAAATTTAAGAGATTTTAGCAATTTAAAAAAAGGTTTTGGTGTTTTACTAAATTTTTGTTTTGGGAGTTGGGATGCGCGAGGTTGAAGATTGGCTCCTGATCCACAGAGGAGGTCGAGCGTCTTGAAGAGGAAACAAAGTACTCGCAGGCCAAAGACTTTAATATTTTGGCCAACAGAACAAGATTTTGAGAGTGCGTTTCAACACAAAATTAAAAGACGAGTATTATTTTAGCCAACCACAAAAAACAGAGAGAAAGATGAAAAGCTCAGCCAAACAAAAATATGCGAAGAGGCTGAAATTTAAGATAATTGAGTCAATTCGACTAATACGATCGAGTGGGACGATGAATGAGCAGAGAGAAGCTGTCAGATCAAGAGAGATAAATGGATATTGAATAAAAATTTTTTGTTTATTCCATGAATCAAAAGGAATTATTTCGAAAGCTTAACATCTAAAGAGATTAAAAATAAAGAAGAAGCCTCCATATAACACGGCAAGAAAACGCAACATCTCTTCTCCGACGAAAAAAGATTATTTTAGAAGGTCCAGATGGTTATATTCACTATTTCCATGATCTTCGCAAGGAACGCCATACAATGATATAATAAAAGAGACTTTTCCATATTTTAACAACCTTTTTGGGCCTCTACCATGGATATATCAGCATGATAATGCACCGATACATACAGCTCGGCTTGTAAAATCCTATATACAGAGCCAACATGTGAACTTACTAAGCTGGCCGAAATTGTTTGGGGACGGATGGAAAACAATACTCAACTGTACCCGAACTAATCAAATCAATTGAATTAGCTTGGAGCTCCATATCGTTAAATTAATAGGCTAGTTTGTATCAATCCCTTCCAAACCGAATGACTTAAGTTATGGAACGGCAAGGTGGCTCGACACATTATTAACAATAAATTTGTTTACATCTAAGTTAAACCAAAGACACTACATATTTCGGTACCGCATCTCATACAAACTTTGTTTTTGGGATCCAATGTCAGATCCCAAGAAATATCGTTATTTGCGTCACATGGGACATCTATAAAATCTATAAATTTTTGCTTTCCTCAGTCGTACCAAAAATTGGGATCCAATGTCAGCTCCATCTATCTATAGATATCTATAAGTCTTTCGTTAAACCAACTACCCTATACTTAATTAATGTTTATGTTAAAAAAATCTGAGTTCTTAGAATGTTGTTTTTGTTCAAGTGTACTATTCAAGTGACGCAATTTTTACATAGGTAAAAAAATTTGGTTATTAATTTAAGCTGTATCATGAAAAATTAAATTTGGATTAAAAACAGCAATAAAATGATCTTTAAATAAACAAAATTAAGTCTCTGGCATCATTGGTTTGGGAGCAGTGGGCAAGTGATGAGGAGTGTATATTAGTTCCGTTGTTCAATAGTTCTTCGATAAAGTCGTTTGGATCACTTAAATTTATCTTCAATAAACCCATGTTGGAAAACAAAACTGTAGAAACTGTAGTCGAAGAAAAGTTTCTCAAGAATTAGTTTAAGATTTTTATGGACTTAGATCGGAACTTTTTGAGTATTCAAGCAACAGTTCCACAATTGAAACTTTGTCCCACTCTTCGTCAAGTCTTCTTTAAAAACCCTTAGCGTTACATAATTATCAAATTTAAAAATTGCTTTGCAAATAATCTTAATTTTTAAACCAGTTTATTCCTTTTAAGCCGCAAAGATCGACATTTATCTGAAAATTAGGCATTTAAGAACAAGATCTGCCTAATTTCGTGCTTATATGTAATCTCTTTTTCCATGTTGCAGCACAGCAACACTGTTCAGTGTTGACCACACAATATACTCTTCACAACGCCTATTTCTCTCTTAAGAAATCTCTCCCATAACTCTTTAGTCTCTCTTTTACTCTTCAAATTTGTTTTTTGATTTTGTTTTTCTTCTTGATTTTCTACACACTCACATCCCACCATCCATACCCCATGCTCTCTGGTCCGCTCCGGTTGTAGTTTTGTTTTGTTCATGTTATTCGGTTTTTTGTCCGTTGGGGGTACAGTAGTCTCCCGCCAAAATTTAGTGGCGCGCGCGGTCGCCTCGTTTGGTTTGTGCGTTGATCTTTTACGTTTTTGTTTTGATTTCAAAATTCTTATAGTAAGTTGCTGGCTGGCTGGCTAACTTGCCGGACCGGACCACAGCCTGGGCAAGTGATCATGACAGAGCCAAACCAACAAGCGAGCGATTGAGCGAGTTGCTCCCTGCCTGTGCGCTGTGCTGTGCATTTTCGTTTTCAATTAGGTTTAATCAAGCAAACGATCGATCATATTGACTTGTGTGTTTTTTTTTTTTTTTTTTTTTGAGTTTTGAGTTGGGGCTTGAGGTGTGCGTTTCGCTGCCTGGGTTATTGCTCGCTTTTCATTTTCCTGTTCTGCTTGATGTGTTGGTTTTTTTCGAGTTTTGCATAAAACTGTTGATTAACTGCCCCCTGAGGGGGCTCAGCTGCTGCTACTGCTGGATTTTGGGTCTATCCGTATCGTGTGGCCAAAGGGTACCAAGGTTTTAGGTAGGTTTTTGTGCAAATGTATGTAAAATTGTATTGTAGCGGGCCTCGTTAAGATTCTATTTAATCTTGACCAGCCTCAAATATCAAAATGGCTGCTTCACGAGACAACTTTTTTCGGATTTGATTTTAAAATGGCGAAATATAAATCTAGATTAGATAAACGGTGTTTGATGCCATTTTTCAAGATTTTTTATTTTTTATATTTGCCCAGTTCCACTTCCTATCCAAAAGGCTTAAGGGACTTAGGTCAAGTTACCGCAAGAGCGTGCGGAAGAATTTGCCTTGAAACTAGACGATGTGGTTAAGCCATTTAACTTCACATCAAATCAAAAAAAATTCCATCTCCCACTATAGCGCTTGAGGAGGTGAAAGAGTAAAGGATCGGAATAGTACGAACCCTCCAGAAAATGGTCTGGGCAATAGAGTCTAAAAAGATTCCTGAGTTGTGGAGGAAGGGGGAAATCCAATTTGAATTGACTTACAATTGAAAAGTGACTGCGGTCAATAAGTTTTGGTATTTGGTTCGTAATTATTGGTTCAACGAGAAGTGACTTATGAAGAAGTCTCATCAAAAACGAGAGCGCAAGTTAAAGTCGGCTCTAACCGATTTCGTTATACCCGTTACTCATGAAAAAACATGTTTTACAGTATTCCTGCGGTTCTTAGGGTGAACATCTGAAAAGTATGCAACACTTTTTTAACTCGGCTATTTTTCACATTTTTGCTCATAACTTGAGAACAAATTAATTTGTTTTGCTAATTACTAACTATCTCTAGAAGGTCTATCTTTAAAACTGTAGGAGATATAACGTTTTTTCCGAATTGCGGGGGCGTAGCCAAAATTATAAATAAACTTAATCTGCCTGCAAGTATAAGAAGCATTTGTCTCATACATGTCAATCCTCTATCTCTTACCATCTCTGAGATCTAGGTGTTCATACAGACGGACGGACAGACGGACATGTCTATATCGACTCGGCTGTTGATGCTGATCAAGAATACATATACTTTATATGGTCGGATATGATTCCTTCTGCCTGTTACATACATTTGCACGACTTTAGTATACCCTGTTTACTCTACGAGTATATGTTCTGCGTTCATCCGATTTCTTAGCAAATAACGTTCTTAAATAAACTTTGTTGAGTTTTCTGTCCAGGATTTCTCGAGTTCTCTGTTTTTTATTTACACACTATTTAAACACGGTTTTCTATTTACAGTCTCTCTATACGGCTTTGCCTGTCTGTCCGTCGTTTTATGTACAGGGTCAGTCTTTGTCCATATTCTACTATGTACTGCGTTCTACTTTCGGTTTCGTCATCGCCAATTCTCTATTCAGTGTGACCATCATCCGATTTCTAACCAATCCCTTAACACTGAAATTTGAAAACAGTTTAAGCTTAGGGTATTTGTTATGATTGATACTATTAATCAGTTTTGTAAAAATGCTGAACTATTTGTATTTTTCAGCTTCTAAAGTATTTGTGCTATTTTCCTCATAAAGTTTATCCTGAACTGAAAGAAAGAAGAATATAGGATGCAATATTTTCAAAGAGACTGGTCTCGTGTTCTTCTTTTTTACTATACAAAAGTTATGAAAGACTAGACATTATTTTGTCGAAAATTTCTTAAAAATCCCTTAAAACGAAGTGCCCAACTTCAAAGTCTAGTTACTGTACTCAAAAACGAAACTGTAGTACATATACTGTACCAGTACAATGCTTCGGTTCTTTTCGGTTTTTCAGGAAAATATATTTCAAACACAAAAACAAACGTTTTCAAGAAAGTTTTTGAAAAATTTTCCCCTAGAGGTACAGAATTCTTTGTTTTTTTGAGTCTAGGGACATGTTTAATTGCCCTTTGTATAATAATTCTTAGTGCAATAGGCGTTAATCTGGTACCTTGGTTAACGGCTGTTTTGCTGGTAAATTAAGTAACTAACTAGTTACTAATACCTGGGTCTTCTCCAATACAAAAAATAGCTATACACTCTTTTTTAGTTCGAACCTTGCGGTACATAATTATAACCATAATACTGCCAGAATAGCTTCTTCAAATAAAAGTTCTTACTTGCAGCCTAACCATAGCGGATCGTTTTGCTTGTTATTGATACATATGCCTGTGCACTCGACGGTGTGTGCCATTTCTATGGCTTCTCTAAGACCAAACATACAATTTTATACATATAATTTTTTTTTATATATAAATTACATCCACAGTAGCAACTAGACGCTGGAGGAGGCAGGCAAACCACTTGGACAATCAGCCAGCGTCAGGCATTATCATTATGTTTATTATACAGGCAGGCGGCTCCTCCGCTCAGCAGCAGCTCATATAGCGCACTCCGATCATAATCAGGCAGACGGAGGCAGGCCAAGGGTATGGGTATGGGTATGGGGATGGGGGAACTTCAGCCAACTTGAGCGAGTCGACAAGTTGCTGCATGCACACGATCGCAACTCGTGTCTTGGGTTGGGGTTGGGTCTTGGTTTTTGGTTTTGGCTTAGCTCCCCCTCTCAGGCAGTTGTGGGACTCGTTTTGGATGCTGCTCGGGCTCGGCCCGCATTTAAAGGTCTCCTCAAGTCTTCGTCGGTTTAAGTGCCGTTGCCGTTGTTGTTGTTGCTGCTGCTGCTGCTGTTGTTGAATCTTTAAAACTTGATTTTAAGTTTGTTTTTTATGTGCGGCTGACGGCTGCAGCAGCAGCAGCGGCAGCGGCAGCTGAACACCTGTGTTCTGATGCACTCCCCCTACCACCCGGGGTCTTCTATACACAATATTATATATATTTTTTTTAACCTCATGCAATTTAATGTCATGTTTTTCGTCTTAGTTGCTGGTGGTTGTTGTTGTTTTTTTATATTTTTTATTACTTAAGTGCGTGTTTAGGTTTAAAGGTTTATGTGTGTTTTGTTGCTGTGGCTGCTTGGCTCCTTCCCTGTGTTTTTTTTTATGTCCAGTAAATTTAGCATCTTAACCTATTTATAATGAAATGTGTGTGCTCGGGCCATAACGTGGTGATACTGGAGAAGGAGGAGGAGAATCATTATTGTTGGATGTCATAATGTTGCACAATTTATAGGCCTATTAAAGTCCAGTTACTGTTAAGCCTATTGAAAATGGTCTAGATAATTGCAATCAACTTCAAATGGGCGGAGGCAAGGGATACGGCCATAAACTAACGCCTCACGTCCATGATGTATGAGATTGCCATAAACAATTAACACAAAAGGCAAATTTGGTTACAAAATTATGTTTAAATATCATAAATCAAGCAAAACAAATAAAATAGAGGGAAATGAATTAAAGGCGAATTTTGAATACGCTTCATAATCATTGAAAGATAACGGGGAGTAATAACATAACTGAAACCGTTTCAAGTCAGGTATTTGAATTTATATTCTGATATTTAACGAAAATGGGTTATCAAGGCTGCTGATTCTAAAGAACCGGTTCGGTACACGTTTTTTGGGTCCCTAGAACCATGTAACGGACCTTACTAGACTTTAGTCTCCCGAACCCGAACCGGACTCCCTATATATGAAAAGATCTTGGTTAAACACAACCACTTTTAACTTCCTCAACTGGTAAAAAAATGAATAGGTGTTCATGCCGAACGTTGCGTTATAGAGAAGGAGTTCAAGTAGAAAAACGGCAAATCAAACATCGTACACAAAGAAAAAACTACACTCAAAAAGAAGCAGAACGATTGGAAAATTCAAAAATTGAATTAAAATTCTTAATTCAAGATTAGGATCATTTCGTTCTTGAAGTAAAAATGAGCTCTTACTTTAAGTAAAAATCACCCTTTGCTAACTTATTTATAAGTCTAGATCATGCTTATTTTGAGCTCTAAAAGTTCTTTAAAAATCCCGAATCGTGCTTAACATATCCGAAACGTTCTTGAAATCAAGAATTTAGGCATTTTTGATCTTGAACCAAAAAATTGCGTACTTTAATCAAGAGTTTTCTGTTGAGGATTTGAAACTGAAATTTCTTGATTTAAGAACGAAAATTCTGGATTTTTCTCTCAGTGTACAATGTAAGTCCCAGCACAAGCTTACTCCTATTTGAATGATTTCGTTCGCGAGTTATCGTTCACAAAACAATCGGCCTTGATTACGAGCAAAATCCCACAAAAAAGTCTTCTTGTCAAAACTGGCACATATCATAACCGAAGTGCGTGCATCGCGCTTTGAGAAAAATTTAACATTCTACAACAATTATTTATATTTAAAAATAAAAACAAAAAAATCTTCGGGTACATGCTAAATTGAACTTTTGATTTTGCCGCCCCAGAGAGAGCTACATACAAGGCAAAGCCTTCAGGAAATCTCTTAGCAACCAGAGCCTTGCCTTCTTTAATGCAATCGCCGCATCGTTTCAAGTAAGGTCGATAGTCGTGATGGTTGAGATGCCGGTTTTGTGTTAGTAATTAGCAGCGAGGCTCTGAGTTTTCGATGCCTAGAAAAGGAAGATAAAAAAAAATAAAAGAAGGAAGAAATCAGAGAGAAAATTAAAAAAAAACATTTATATTGCGAGCACAACATTTTCGTAAAACATATCCAAGCCGTTCAAAGAGTGAGCACAAAATGTTCATAAAATGGCTGTTAACAGTTCAAGCAAAATCGGGATTATTCTTTTTTTGTCAACGAATAGGCTTGATTTCGGTAGATTTAGAAAGATATTTTTTTCAATATTATAAATTCTTTGAAAACCACGTATCAATGAATCCGATAATGAATGAAGTTTTGAAGAGCTGGCCAAAAATTGAGTCAAAAATCTGTCAACGATCTAAGAATTCATAAGCCAAGACTCGAAGCAAATACGTAGGTTCGATAAGATCAGAAACCTTTCCGGGAGCCAAACTTTTGGGTTAACAGGTTTCGAGCCATGCTAATAATTGGGACCGAAAAAGCAGAAACGGTGGTGCCGGTACATTTTTGGGATATATTTTAAAAAATTTGCAGATGATTGAATCCCGTCCATGGCTCGGTTTGCAGACTTATTTCTAAGCCTTTCGACCCTCTCGGTTTCAACCTTGGTTTATTGCTCTTAATATCGCATATTTTTGTCCAAATTATCGTTAAATTTCAGAAAAACGTTCAAAGTTAGGCCCTGTTTCTCTTTTATTTTTTGAAGATATCGCTTTGAATATACCAATGTTTTTAATACGCTCCCATGGATTGCATTTAAACTATATTTATTACTGTGCTCTTTCGCACGTCCTCTTTAACGTCTTTTCATTAAAAACTTGACTTTACTTTGTTTTTTCTCTAGAAGTCGTAATATTAAAAATTGGGATGTACTTTCTTAAACACAGCCTTTTCGAAAAACCATGCCCTTATCTTGTGCTTGTTAAACGTGTTCGAAACTAACATTAATATTTTCATTTACACAACAACAAAAACTCCGGTTTGAATGCAATTATGCACTGACACTTATGGGTCTCTGCATTAGCAGTGGGGTGGAAATATCTCTCACTAATACAGATATGACATTTGGGAACTCACACGCACACGCGGGCAACAGGAAACTTTTCATTGTCTCGTAGAATCACTACGGAGAATCACTGGCATAAGTAGGCAGCTGCTAACTTGTAGTAGACAGCAAAGACTGCTGATGATGGAACTGGGAGGTTCCGGTATGGTATCTTGCTAGTTTAAACGCTTAAGTTTATAAAAAAAAACTTTTAAAACAGTGGGGAACCTTGATACGTGCCTTGTTAAAGGGGGCTACAATTAGTAACAAAATGAATATCTGTAAATCTACTTAAGGTTGTTTTCAAAGGTCCAAGACTGTCCTAAGACATATATTCAAATTTTCTCATCTAACATGTTACTTTTACCGCCTTTTAAACTCCATGCTGCATTCAGCAGGCAAAATTTACCTTAATAAATAAAGCAAATCCAATGGTTATATTTCATTAATATTCTTCTGAAACTGACACTGTAATGAAGTTTTCTTAGATTATTCTTGTATATCGATTAAACTGTTGAAAAGGTCATAAAGAAAATAAAAATATTACCATTTTCCATTCATACAACAATTTGCATAAGTTTCCTTTCTGATGACCCCCAATTATTTTTCAAGTTGTATCATTTAATTTCCTATTGAATGATCAAATTATATTCCCCTATTTTTTTCTCAAATTTTAAGTTTTATTTTTAATCCAAAGCAAACAAGAAAAACAAGACAAGTTGTTTAACAAACAACATAAAATTTATGCGTGCTACATGTGTTGGTTAACAAACAGGCCAAGAGCTACCGATTTGACTCACACACAAACTGACAGACAGACAGACAATCAGACAGAAACTTCATGCTGATGAAATTGATAGCTGATCAGCATAACTAATATATGTGTCGTTTGGTTTGGTAGTGAATTGGGCAAGTGGCCAAAAATGGTCAGGACCCTATTAATTGATTCGTTGAGGACTGTTAACGGCAATTCGGAATATATTAAATATACAAAATATGTAAAGTTCTTGTAGAAGGCAGTTTCATTTCAAATATGTGCTGGAAAAAGTTGCAAACATAAATTAAAAGCTCACATTTGCCACTATTCTTCTGCGTCAAAGTATGTCACTGTCCTGCTTTTTATAAAAGGAGACTCAAAACATTTGGTAAGTGCTTTTTATTTAACCAGTCGGTAGTAGTAGTAATTTCTTCAGTTATTTTCTAAGGGCTTAAGCTACAAATTTAAAACAAAGGAAGTTAATCCTTATCGCATTGGTGTCTAACCGTCTGTAGATCATTGCTACGCAGTCTAATGCACCTGACTTCTCAGGTCTTTCCTAGATATCAGATCGTTCAATGGTGTAGTTGGGTTGTTGGAAAATATGGTTATTTTGTGCTATATCCCATTATCCTTTTCAATGATTTTATGCTTAAATTTCAAAACTAAATTTTTCTTCAAATTGTTTAATTTTTGTTAATTCTGATTATGAAGTAATCAACGAGTTGAGCTAACAATTGGCCTCCAACTGAAATGAATTAAAATTATTCATAATGCGACTTTGTGCAACTAATCACATCAAATGAACAATGAGCAGCCTGTTCGATAAAACTAACAAAAGACCCCTAAAACGCGCTAAACCAACTAAACAAAGCGCATTCAATCAGCATAGCACAAACAACTATAACACACAGTTGCAAGTCATAAAAACTACAACAAACATACAATACAAATATCAGGAGTGATGGTCGAGGGGTCCCCCCACCCGTATTCAGCCCGGGCCGAGAAGCAGCTACTGGGCATACGCCAAAAAGAGGCAACACACGGCCACGCCTCGTAACGCTAAGCAAATAGACCAAAGCCAAAGAGTTCTACATACATACATGCATATGTATGTTTGTATGTTTATGTAGATATGTCGGAAAATGGCTCTTCTTCGTCAACTTCACGCCGCAAGTCACAATGCAATTAAGCGCAGCTACTGGACGAACTTTAAGATGGGGACCAGAGACACACACACACACACATAGATATGTGCACATTCGTATGCATTCGGACTGGGCGTTGATGTTTCGGGCGGAGTTGCGCACCGAGATAGATAGAAAACTATATACTACAACAACAACAAAACTCGATTTCAGTTAAGACGCAGTAAAAAGTTGTAATGCAGCTTTAGACGGCTGCGCAGTCGCCTTAAACATAGAGGAAGGAAAGAACCGCATGGAAAACGAAACGAAATAAAAGCTTTTGTACTGGAAGTGGCAATTACACGCAACAAAATTAGTGGTTCGAGGTTCGGTCCATAATTTGATATATGAAATTTAACGATTTAGAAATGGCAAAAAAAAAGGAGGGAAAAACTTGGGCAAAAGGAGCTGAAGCTGGTTGCCTGAGTGTGTGTGTGTAATTATAAAGGCCAAAAGAGAAATTCATATAGATCAACTGAGTCGAGTATAGACAAGTAGAAAAGTGGCTTAAGCCAATTAAACGTGGAGGATATGTGTCTTTGTTTGTTGGATCGTATTGACCCAGAATTAAACAATTTTGAAAGGTATTCTATTGTCTGCACGAAGAAAAAATATCGAATAAATTCTACATACTTAAATAAATCGATATGATATTTTAAACTCACATTTATACTTGCAAAATTTATATTCCCTTAAATTTTTATTAAGATCTGTTAATAATTATAGGAGTTATTAGAAGATCGCCTTATGTCATATATTTGGGATTAGTATCTGTTAATAATAAAAATACTGCCGACTTTTTGGCATTTCCTTAAGTGTAACAACTTTAGTCATCATGCGCTGTCTGCTAACTTAATGTAAATGTTATTATAATGCTAATGCTCTGTTAATTAACATTAGGGAAGGCTATTAAACATTTCTTGAGTAAAGGGTATATCGAAGTCGGACAGGGCCGACTTTTGTTTTCAAGACAAAAACTATCTTTTCTGGTACGTACAGGAAGGTTCTGTTTTGGTTCTATTTTATTTGCTTGATTTTTTTTTATATCGGTATACCGGTACGTACTGGAATGGACCGAATGAAGCTTTGCAAATGTATGTAACATGGAGAGAAAACACTTCCGAACCAATAAAGTATATACATTCTTGATCAGCATGAACAACAGCGTCGATGTAGGCATGTCCGTCCGTTTGTCTGTCGATCTCAGAAACTTTAAAAGATCGATACATTCGGCAGCCAGCTCTTCCAGTCCAGCGATGACTAGCGCGGCATTCGAAAAGCGCAGCAGATTCGATCAGCGCCCAGTCGGTGTGTTGCCTCTGAGCCACGCCTTTAGCTTTTGATGAGCTGGTTATCCTTCCAGACAGGCACTGCATAATGCATTATCGACCTGGTAACACTCGTGATAAGCATTCTTCAATTTTGTCTTGGGCCTCCAGTGTTGAGCATCAACCTCGATAGTGATTTCTGATATAGTTGATAGTTGATTGTGGCTGCCCTTAAATTGGCATACTCCGAATGCTCGCGAATGCTCAGTCTTGTGTCAAGCAACTGTCCCAAATACTTAAACCCCCTCTTAGAGGCCACAGTAGATACCAACAGTGAAGTAAGCTGTCTCCATCTTTTTTGCGACTCTGCCTGTCCTAACTCCATAGCATTCACCACAACCGCCGCAAATCCTACGACTTGGAGAGCAAGTCGTAATACCGTGTCGCACATGGCATTACACAAGAGTGGGCGAAGTACAGAGCCTTGCGGGACTCCTTCAGTTATTTGGTACGACTTCGTGCAAGAAATATTTTCTTTTTTGAACACCCTTTTGCTAAGATAGCTTCTGATTATATGGAGCAGATAAGTTGTGATTCCAAAGCTTATCAACACGTCAAGAATACAGCTTCACTATGCTGTGTTGAAGGCATTTCGTATGTCTAGTTTGGCAACCAAACAATACTCTTTCTCTCCGCCCTTCCACCTCGTTCGATCTATCGCCTTCGACGCTGTGTCCACGGCCCTGTTGATGGTATCAATGGTGGAGGACGCCTTTCGGAACCCGAATTGCCCGTTCCAGGTGTGTGGCAGCTATCTTCTCTAGCAGCTTTCCGGTCAATAAGACAGATTGGCCTAAATATAAGAACCTGCCTCACCAGGAACCACCAGCTTCTGGGTCTTCCGTTTCTGTGGGAATATACCTTCTCGGAGACATTGACTGCGAATACATCGGGCTAAAGGGTCAGGGCAAGTGCTCTGTTCGGGATTGAATCCGGGCCTGAAGCCTCGCTTACTTGTATTTTCCGAGAGTGGGTGCGTGTGTGTGTGTTCGTATGAGTGTCTCAACTGTTCAGGGTATTTCGGAGACAAGCCACTCGTCTACAACCCACTTACTTGTTATATCTGATTTTGTTTCTGAATTCTGCATGCACTCAGAGCCCTAGGTCAATATTATCCGAATCCAGATCAGGCTGATGAAGTTATCAGAAACAATCGACTTAGAATTACCACCTTTAGTGGGATAACAATAAACAATGTGACCGTATATAAAAAGACAAGCAAAATTGTGATAGAAGTTGAGTACTTTTTGAACTGCCTTCAGTCATTGATAGATAGCGAGTTGAGAAATGAAGCCAAAATGATTGTTGTTGTAGCGCCCATAAGTTCGATTTTGGTTCCCCCCGCAGTCTCATTCGGGGGCGAAAACATTTCGCTATTCACACGTACACAACCCGAACGCATGCCGAAGCTGAGATCAAGATAGCAGAAAGACGTTACTCGCTCGCCAGAATTCGAAGCGATGAAGTCGAAGCAAATTCACGGAGCTTAGTTTCACATAGACTCGCTTTTCGCTCCTGATTCGGAGCGCTCCAGAAAAGTTCCTTTAAGATGCTGCTGCGGAAGTCCAGTTTTGCCAGTCTCCTTGTGGGTGGTTCGATCAATTACTTTTGTCCATCACAGAAAACACATTTTACTTTATTTCTTTTTCAATTCTCTCAGTGTATTCCAACTGCAAGCTACAACAAAGAAGGTTCTAAAAAGCTTAATGCAACGTCGTCCCAATGAAACCAAAAAGAATAACCGGTTAACCAGTTTCCTACGCTTCGATATACTCTGTGTTGTGTGTTGATTTGTTGCCAGTGAGTTGTCGATGTTGCACTGTACAGTGTACACCCTGCAGCGTTGCAGCTGCACACAAAAAGGGTACCTACTACTGATGAGGGGAGTGGAGGGGGTGCTACATCTTGTTGCTGGCTGTTATTATGACGCTCAAGCAGCTACTGTGCACTGCTTAACGATCTCATGCCTGATCATGCTCCAACAACAACAAAAATAAAGCCAAAAGCTCTGGCAAACGGGCACGTTTTTTCTTGTTGTTGTTGTTGCATTTTGTTTTGTGGCTACCGTTTGTGGATCGCTTTGGAATCGGCTTTTTGGCTCATTGTCAATGTCGCTACCTCTGGGGGCACAACACGAGCGGGCCTCAGCTACAGCTCCAGCTCCCATCGCCGCATGATTCATTTATCGTGCTGCGAGCAGACGAGACGAATCGACTTGAAGTTTCTGACCAAAAGGTTCTTTGCTTAACCCGCAATTATCCAATCCCAAGTTCCACCCACTGCCAGGTCAATTTATGCCAAATGAACCGTGATTAAAAAAAATACTGCTCTAGCCAATATTTGCTTTGGTCAAAATGGAATATGATTTGGCCCCCGGGGGGAGTGCCCCATTGCTTTACAATGGCGATGCACGAGTTCTCTAGCAGAGATTTCCATTTATAATTTTCAAGGATGCATTTGATCGATGCAACCAGTTGGCAATTACATTAACTACATGACCCTGAGAGCTATGTTAGAGTCTGTGGATCGCAATTACCAGTATGGTCAAGGTTGAGCTTCTCACTCTGTGCCGCCACCACCACCACCCATCGTAACCAGAAAGAGATAAAGTGACTGCATCAATATTGACTCTGGGAAATTTAAGTAGCCAAACAAGCGACAACGGCAGCCAAAGCAAATAGCTGAAAAGTAGATGGAAAAAAACTACTAGACAAACAATAGTAAGATAGTTGGCTGGAAAGGTTAGATGGATGGTTCTGGGCAAATAGAAAGGCACTCACTTAGACGTGCTGAAAATTCTTATCTAAAGTAAATTTCAACCATCAAGTGGTAAAGGTTTCTAAACACGAGAGTGCAACAAAAAGTAGCCGATGTAGACTTGAAAAGTTTAGAATTGCTTAGATTTCTAGATTCGATTTATGAATATAAGGCATGCACCCCCAATGAAAGCTCGGTTAATAGTCTCAAAGTTTATAAAAGAATGCATAAGAAGCCATCAATGCTCTGCAACCTCTGTGTAACAGAGAACGTTTCTCATGTTTTTTGTGGGGGTTTTGTCCATAGTTGGGAGAGCTAAGAAGCGTGTATCTCAACAAGCCTTCCCTATCAGAAATCGATATTATTGGTTGGTTGAATGGAGAAAACAAGCCTAGGCAACATTTTATGAAATTTTTGATCACATTCGCGTCTTTTTCGAGTCCTCAGTTTGATTAAAATAGTCATAATACTTTTGTCGGGAGAAAATGGTACCTTTGCCGCGACTCTTCAGAAAAAGTCTTTTATGCCCCAATTTTCTGATCAGTTTCGACTCATTTTCGAGTCATTTGCGAGTATTTTTCGATTCTTTTTATAATGAATCACATTTTAAGCAAATGCATGAGCTATTTTCGAGTCTTCTTTAAGTCGCTCATCAAGCTAATCTCTTTTTAATCAACAAACGGGCTCGAATAAGACTCGCCTAGGTGATCATTGGTAAAATGATCTTCCAAATGCTTGGTGGGTAAAGCTGCCTTTACACTGTTCGACACATGACCCATGACATCTAGTAGGCCCGCATTTCCCCATGAAATTCTATGAATTTAACAAGCTATTCAAAAGACTAGACTATCATTTGTCATGTGTCGAACAGTGTGAAGGCAGCCTGTTAGACCAAAGAAAAATACTACTACTACAAGTGGCGCCCGAGCAGGGACAGTGGGAGCTTGGTATTTCAAGCATTGGAATTAACACCTGGCGGATTAAAGCCCCACAGAATCTTTAGTCTTAATACTGAAGAAGAGCTCATAACAAATCCCAGTACAGTTTGTACCCCAGCCCGAAGTAAAGCCCTATACCACGTGGTTTTTTTTAGAAGGGCGCCCGTATAGTGTATGAACGCTCATATAGCAATATGACCCGTTCCACAAATCAAGCGGCATGGTCGACGCACACGGTCAGCGATGACGTTGGACGAAAAGAGTGACCAACTACAGCCCAACTTCTCAAATCCGGGAGTGACTGTCCAATGGGATTACTCTCTGAGGATTCGGCCTTGATTGGACCGGCCAAGTAGAAGAGTTGCGTATGAAGTTCGCGGAGCTACTGAAAACTGGTGAGCTTCCGAGACTGGCCGAGACTATCGCGACTGGCTGAACTGGAGAGACAATACGCCTCTTGTCCTACAGAATCTTCCCCACACAAACAAGGCGGCCAGGGGCCGGAGTCGGGGAAGGCTCCCTTACAATTTCCCGTTCCGGTTGGCCAAGTCGAAGAGGAAGAAATTCGTAACGCAGGTATCACTGGACCCATCGCAACGCGTTCCGGACGCGTATATCGTTTTTCTGTTTCGGTTCTGGTACGTACCGAAGTGTTAATGTACCGACGCAGTCTTCACTTTGAAATGAAGTGACAAAACTGATTTCCTCTTTTAGTTGCTCTTGAAAAGAAATGGATAAAATTCTTGAATACATATCTCCCAAAGTAATTACGCAGGTAACTTTTTGTTCAGAGGTTAGTATGGTTTTATGTGAGTTCAAAAAAGGAGAAGAGAAAATTCGCCCAAAACTAAGGCTTCGCTTTGAGTCTAGTTGTTGCACTCAGAACCGACACTGTACCGTTACAATGTTTGGTCTTTTCGGATCCAAGAATAAAGGTGTTTGGATACCAGTATTCTGGTTCTGGATCTAAGTTTTTTCTGTTCTCTTCAGTATACGGTCCCGGTTCCGGTTTGACACCCTGAAAAATACATTATGTATCGAGGATTAATAGTTAATTAGTGAAGTAATTAGTAAAATATTCTTAGATCATCTTATTTTGACCGAATAAATTTAGAGCCGATTTTTCTTTTTTCTGTTAATTACTGTGTCAGATAAACTTACAATTTGCTCTGTTATTTGTTACTTTATGTGACGCTGAAATCAGCCCTTAGTTTAATAAAATTTCGTATTTCCTTTTGAAATTTAGACAAATATAGAGATTCCAAAGGCAGAATATCTTAATATTTCAAACATCCTTTACTTACATCCTCTAGGTCCGTACTGTACCCCAAGCCACATCCAACCTGAACCACACACAATCTAACCCGACATATACCAACCAGATTAAACCGCAGATGCGCTGTCAAAGTGACAGGGGCCCAGAGAGGAAAACGACTTGATTGCCCATGTGACCATGCCCAGACCCAGACCCCAGACCTCAGATCAGGCTCAAGTCAAGCGACAACGTTCAACGTTCTAATGAACCCAAAAGATTTTACGCGCCAAAGACTTTTTTCACGTTGTAAGTATCTACAAGATACTCGTAGTACAACTGCAAAAAAAAGGAAAAAACAGAACAAGAAAAGAACTCAGCCTGCCTTTTCTCTGTTTTGATACGATATAAAATTAAAGACCTAATGAAGTGGAGGCAACGACAACGCAAAGATAAATATGCACACACAGGCCACAGGAAAAAAAAAAACACATATAAAACTTGTTTGACCAGTCACCGCCACCAGTTGTTGGGGCAAGAATCATCATAATTTTTACTATCAACTTGCAACATGGACGACGGACCGACTCCGATTGCGTGTGCCTCCGCCGCCACCGCCGCCTACGCCGCCAGCAGGAGCGAGCGAGACAAAACAACAACAAAGCCCGGGCCACAATATAAAAATGATATGAAAACAGGTCATTGCCTTAATGGATCTTGACTCTCGATGCGAGAATCGTCTCCTCGTACATACGAACATGATCACACATGGTGTGCGTGTGTGTGTAGATGCAAACGAAGAGTTGGACTTGAACGAACGTTGCCTGCATACAAACGAGGGAGGGCACACACTGCGCACAAGAAATCAACGATAAAGATTTAAGCAAATAATCAAATACATAAACAAGAAGCGGAAAATTTGATGCATGTAAGTGACAATTGCATACTCTAACTTTATTCATTTTCGTCTTCATTTTTCAGGTCATTTGACACTTGCTTGATTTTAGCACGGTTGCCAGTTAGATACCATCTCTGCTCTACCAATTTACCAAATATTCCTCTTGGTTCAAAAGATGGTTATATATTTTCATTCAATCGTTCATAGGTTTTCAAAATCGTCAAAAGGATATGAAACAAAAGTGATAATATCCAATCCAAATGGATCTTATTGGATTTTTTTGTGTAGATATGAAAGAAAGGAAGAGATCGATAAATCGTGTCAGTTTCTTTAAAGGCGATCGATAAATCGTGTCAGTTTCTTTAAAGGCCAGATTAATCCTTTGAAGAATGGTTCGTTAAGATAGTGGGTGCGTTTGTCTAAGAAGTGTAGTACAATCGCATAGTACGCAGTGTCCCGTTGGGACTCCCATGGAATTCCTAATCCTAATGGAAGAGGTGGAAAGTTCTATATTAAAGGTTACTCTCTCTGACCATAGGGGATTCCAGAAGCAACGACCATCTAATATCTAGACTGCACGATTGCTCAGTCGAACCAAGTTTAGTTTCAGACTGCAACCGTCTTCGTCACTAACTCGAACCGTCCTAAGCCTATCTCACTCCAACCCATCAGCCATGCATTGGTGCAAACAAAATACAATCGCGAAAGAGCAAGACAGTGCGAAGATCGAACCTGAGCGCCATAGCAGCGCAGCAGACAGCAAAGAGGGAATAAGCAATCGTGCAATCTATACTTCTCACAACTGTGCCAGAAGTTTAAAGAAGTACGAGCATGCACCAGCGGTCAAAGCAGTTCTGTCATGAGGTAGTCTCTGCCAGCTCATTGAAGATAGGAGAGAGTGCTGATCGGATTGAAATGTAGAAATTCATGAAATAGCGGTATACAGTCAACGAGCCTTATCTGTGGTGTTGTGCGTGCCTTTTTTCAGAAAAATTATGAACAAAATCTAGGGCCCGCTAAAAAGCTCTACGATTAATATTCGAAAAGGTCAAAGCATAGCTCATAAATAACTCTTAAACCAAAATCAAACTCTCGGGTTTCCCTCAACCGCATGTGAGCTGGAATTTCGCTCACTGTGGGTGTGGTTGAACACACAGCACTGAACGGTATGAGAGCAACCCCATACCAGGTCCAATTCAGTCAATCCCTCATAAAATTCGGCCTTCTCGAAGGCTGAACTTAAAAATGTTAGTTGAAGAGACCGCCATAAGCAGAGAGCGAGTCAGTGTGAGAGAGAACGAGAGAGCGCATAACGTTTTTCGCATACATTCATATTGTTAGCTGAGTCTATGCCATAGGCGGCCAAATGGAGAGGAGAAAAACGTGCGCTTGTTTTGGTGAACAAGTAAGCTCTATCCAGACAACACGCGTTTTACTTGCAATGCAGTGCTCACCTATTCACACAACCATAACTTTGACTCGCGTTTGCTTCAAAATACGAGAGACTTCGGCTCGTGCGAGCCTTAGGTGGCCGGGTCTGGTCTATGCTGTTAGCGTACAAACCGATGCATACAAACGAAGAAGAAAAATAAAAAAAAAAGTGTTTCTCTCCCTTTACAACCAAAGAGAAGCAGAGAACGAAGTGAAAGGTTGTTTCTGTACCTTTATTAATTTGGTCGAGCGAAAACGCTCGTTTTCTGACACAGGCAAATGGGGGACCGATTTCTGCAACCTGTAATTTTCAATAATACGAACAAACATGCTTAAACTACAAATATTTCGTACTTACCAATCTGATTTAAAAAATTAATTCAGGTTTACAATTTCTTGAATTAAGTTCGAATAAGACGAAAATACCAAACGAACTATGTATGCAACTATTTTGACCCATAAGACCATTAAAAAATAAGTTGTCAACTCGACAACCATACTTGAAGCAGAGCTCGTAGGTAAGCATTAACATATAACATCGAACAGTTTTTGCTATTGGATAGGGAGCAGTATCACTTTAAAGTAGCGTACTATTTCTGTGATACATGTTTCTGTATCAAGATATCTAAAATTGGATATTTTGAATCTGATTAACAAGACGAGCGCTGATTAAATGTGTGTAGTCATTATGGTAAATCTGAAAACCGCAGTTCGGTTTATTTTAATCTCGATAATGAGATGCAATTTTCTTCTAAAAACACGTTTAATTGATCAGTATCTCAATCTGTACAGTGTGCTTTTTAAATACACTTTATACACCTTACAATATCTTAAAAAAAAAGTGTAAAAATAGTGCAAAAATATCCATGATCAGACGTTTTTTATTCTAACGCAACAACTTCTACTGCATATAATCCAGCTATTGAGGCATTGGTTACCTCTTCCTGAGGAACTATTTTTAAAAACTGCTCTCTTATTTTTTCGGGACCAAACTAACTTATTTATATTTCAAAACAATATTAATTCTAGTATTTTGGGACTTAAAAATTCAACATAAATGATATTTTTGTGCTTGAAGTGAAAACTGATTTTGTAATTTAGATTTGTCTCAAACACCACACAAAAGTAATACCACACAACATACCCTTTCGATACACACAAAATCAACGCACTCCATGGGCTTCTTAAACAACAAACGACACTTGTGGCTGGCGTGGAGCTTGGTTGGATGGAGGAGCATAGCAAACCCTCAAATCGTACACAATTTAGATTTATTGTTAAGGCGAAGAAGCATTGAAAACAAAGTAAATTGGGTTAAAAGTACAATTGTCGTTTAGACTCTAATTGGAGGCGTGCGCTAGTCCAAATCGCTGATTGGATTTGAGTCCGTCGAGCCTGTCACTTGCCCAAAGGCCGCAAACAAATCAATTGGCATGAAGCTCTCTCTCTCTCTTTGCAAAAAGTCCAACCAGGAGCCACAATACACAATGGGCTACCGTTTGGGCCAGCTGTGACTTGTGCTGAACACGTGCCCAGTTCCAGGTCCGTGTCCAGAAACTCAGCCCACTTGCTGTCTGTTCGCGGTACAGTGCCGTCTTTTGCCAGCTGTCGAGCCTTTGGGGGCTCTTTCAGTCTATGATCTTGCAGCAACAGCAGCAACGGCAGCAGGCCAATAGATAGATAAGCTCCACGCTGCTGTTCAATGTTGACTTTGCTTATGTAATACCACAGAGAAAGAGCTAGAGATCCTCTTCTGCTCCGGCAGCAGTTTGTGGTGATGTTTGATGTTGCTGGAGGGCTGACTGGATGACCGACTGGTTAGTGGCTTGCCAGCGTGCTTGGGTTGGGTTGGCGTGTTGTGTTTTTTTGATAAATTGCTTAAGTTCAGGAGTGGACTTGTTGGCGGCGGGGGGTTAGACCATGGTCAAGTGGTTAAGTATGGTATGAGAGACTGATGAGGAAAATGGCTATATAAAATGAAAAATTCAAAAAGAGTCATTTGAAGGACCAGAAAGTAAGTTCATCAGGGTTATTAAAGAAGGCATTTAGTGGTCCTTTGTGATCTCTTAAACCGACCATTTATTGTGTGAAAAAAAAACAATAAAAATCACAAAAAACAAAAATCCTACCTCTGATGATAAAAAAACACACATACTTTTAGGTTAACACTAAGAAATGATAAAATGGGGCAAATCTAGCCTGGATTAAGTACATACGAAGACGATTATACAGAAGGAAGCGTAATGCAATGTCACAGTTTTATTCCTTTTGCAACGTTGAACCAGACTGAAGCATTTTTTTAGTCCAGTCGTCGGAATTTAGACTAATTTAGGGAGGGTTTTAGCTATTCATAATTATGAAAGACTAAGCTCGCAAACCGATGCTATTACGGGCTAAGTAGGCTGCTCAAGAGCAGAAACCTCAAGCGAAGAACAAAAATGGCGCTATATAAGTCGCTTATCATCCCAGTCCTGCAATACGGCGCAGTAGCATGGGCAATATCATCAGCGGATGAGGCGATTGGCGTTTTCGAGCGAAAGATTCTTCGCAGGATTTATGGACCATTGAAAGTTGGCGAGGATTTTCGCATCCGAAGGAATGACAAACTGTATGAGCTCTATGGGGATACTAGTCTGGTCAAGCGCATAAAGCAACAGCGGCTGCGCTGGCTGGGACATGTTACCCGTATGGATGATCAAGCTCCAGCAAAAATGGTCTACAAGAGGAATACGATAGAACTGGGACAAGGCAAGGTGGGACGACCACCTCTAAGGTGGGACGACCAGGTGCGGAAAGACATTTCCAAGCAGGCGGCCATGCCGGGACTATCCAGACTCTAAGGGATCTTATTACCTCTGGTAGCTCAGTGCCTTCGTAGCAAATTGCTTCTGCTATAAAATGCCTCATTTGCAACTCCCGTAGTCGTATGACGGATGCGTATTTTTAAAGTCTATTAAATCCAAATATTGGAAATAAAAGTATTTAATATGTTAATATGTGTAACATAATACAAAACTCGAATCTCATAAAAATTTTGTTAGATATGCTTAATATAGACTATATCTGTCTTTTGTGGGGCAGAGTATTACCTTTTTTTTTGGAAAAAAGGGAATAAATAAATACGAAAGTATGTTTGTATGCATGTTAGGTCCTAATGGGCGTCTAAACCGCTGAACCAATCTTCACGAAACTTGCAGAGTGTGTTTATGGCGATTTGGAAAGAGTCATAGAATATAAAAAGTCGCAAAATTTGCAAAATTTGCAAAATTATGATAAGAGTATTTAAGAAAACGCTTTCACGCACAAATGGCTGACACGAATATGACGAAACTGGGCCCACAGATAGTTGATAACCTGGACTTGAACATAAGCTTTATAAGTTATTTAATATTTTATTATTTAAATGGTCAAAAAAACTCGAGTGTAGACTATAAACCGCGAAATATTTTTGAATTTTTTTTTATTTGAGGATTTATGAAAGTTTGAACAGTCAAAAATATTGTCAAGTTTGGATATGGCAATGTAGACGGGTAAATAGAAGGTGTAGATCAGACAATTAAAAAAATGAGAACGCAAGTTAAAGTCGGCTCTATCCGACTTCGATATACCCGTTACTCATGAAAAAACATGTTTAACAGGGTTCCTGCGTTCTTTAGGTTGAACATCTGAAAGTATGCAACACTTTTTAAACTCGAATATTTTTCACATTTTTGCTCATAACTTGAGAACCGCTCATCCGATCTTTATCATTTCTTCGTCAAATCGATTCATTTTGCTAATAACTAACTATCTTTATAAATTGTCTATCTTCAAAACTGTAGGAGATATACCGTTTTTTCCAAATTGCGGGGGCGGGAGAGGGCGTGGCAAAAATTGAAAATAAACTTGATCTGCCTGCACGTATAAGAAGTATTTGTCCCATAAATGTCAAACCTCTATCTCTTACCATTTTTGAGATCTGTTTGTTCATACGGACAGTCGGACAGACGGACATGGCTATATCGACTCGGCTTTTGATGCTGATCAAGAATGTATATATACTTTATATGGTCGGAAATGATTTCTTTTCCCTGTTACATACTTTTGCACAAATTTAATATACTTTATGTACCTTTGGTACAGAGTATAATAATGCGAAACTTAAAGATTTAAAAGACTGCAATACTAAAAGGTAAATTATGTGGTGTAAAATTTACAAAATTGTACAAAGAAATGATCATATTGATTTAATAGGTGTTGGTCAAACGGGTTAAAAATATTTAAAATTTTTCAAAAATTCTTATTTCAGATATTGAGACGTGTAGTTCAAACGGATTAGAAAATCACAAAATTTGCCAAATTTTATAATGATTTTAGAATATCGTGAAGACGGGTAAATAGACCGATGGTGAAGATCAAAAGTTCCAAAACCGCGAATTTTGCTAGATGATGGTTTGATAGATGGGAATTGCCACGCATGCTTCACTTCAATGTCCTTGAGATTCTAAAGACGCCGTAGCAACGCTCGCCGGGTACCTGATAGAATCAAATATATCGATATTTTCAAAGTGATATATCCAATATCACCAAAACGAATATCATCTGTAAATATATACATAGATTGATATCGGCTGGTTTCGACATACAAATATGTACAGATATCTGTCCTTTTTATCTTTATCACTCATTTATTAATCTCTCAACTTCAAACCCTGCTTCCGCCAAAATATTAAGCCGCCCCTTGGGTAGCTTCTCAACCGCTCCCCGACTTACGCAACAGCTGTCAGCAATAGGTTCAATTGTATTTTTAGAAATCGCGTGAAGTGTGCAGCAGCAGCAGCTAAGTAGGCATCGGAATAGGCAGAAGAAGAGCAGGCCGGCAGGCAGACCGACACAAGTGCACTAAGCAATAATTTATTTGCAAGGCAGCCTTTTGATGGAGCAGCAAGTGCCTGCCAGGGGCTGCAGAAAAAACTGTACTAGACTGAGCACTACCAGTACTTTGGGGATAGACTCAACTGAATGATACTCAGTGATTATGTACTAGAAGAGCAGTTAGGTGAAATGGTTCGAATTAAAGCGCATTCTGAAAGAACAGAATCCGTAACTCCAGAAATGCTCTTTTCGAATAATTGCCGAAAAATAAAATTAAATTCACAAATTTTTCATTTTTGTAGTAGTATACAATACAAGATCGATTTTACCATTTTCAAATGAATATTTAATTGATCTTAATTATTTATCCAATGGAACTGAATAATGTAGAAATGAAACGAAAAATTTCGACTTTCTCGAACTCGACGATTTTGATATTGTATAATGTGGTGAGAACTGACCGCTACAAAGTTCGTTCTTTAATCTGTTCCAATATTTCAGCATACCCTTTAAATCTCTAGTCGTGCTCCACACGCTCTGACAGAACTTTAGCTGGTCTTTAGTGAGGGACACCAACTCCAAACTGATTACACACATTTGGTTCGCGTGCATCAGGCAAACGGAAAAGTAAGTCCCCCTCTTACAATCCAACGAACTACTTCGTCTGGGGACGATGCGGACCTAAATTATCTAATTTGCAAAGTTATTGCTATTAATTGGGCGTAATTATTGCGTGTCGTCGAGGCTAAATGGCGCCTTTTATGCAGCCATTGTAATTATTTTCCTTTATTTTCCGTTTCTTTGTTATTGCACTGGCCACATCCCTTCAGTTTGTCAATTTTAATTGATTGTTAATCTGTGAGGCCTCAAAAGCCTGATCTTGCATCTACACTGCTCCACTCTCTGGGCTGAGGTTAATCTTATAAACGTACCGAGTTAATTGTATTAAATACGATCCACAGCACATGGTGCCCGTTGTTGTTGTAGCCGCTGGAGATGATGGGAGTTAATGAACCATTGAAGATCAAGGATAAGCAACAGGGGCAATTAGTTGATTTTGCTTGTTTTTTTTATGGTGCGGATGACTACATATAGGAGTAAGATTATTTAATTTATTATTGAACAGTTTTTTTATAGCGAAGTTTTGACATTTTCGTAGGGCTGTAGAAGTTTTTCTTATGTAAATTAAATTGTTTTATTATGTAATCACTTCAATGTTTTTGGGCTGTTCAATTTCCAATAAATTGAAATTCGGATTTAAGCGAAGCTGTAAAGAGGATAATAAAAGAGTTAAAACGGTTTTTAACCTCCTTTAGACAAAACCTCACCTCTTTTCCAACATCCCCGAAAAAAATGTGTACCATAAGCACGAATGGATTATCTTTCTTTACTCCATTCTTTTTCAATATTTCCAGCATTGGAACCAGTACAGCCTGGGTTATCTGGTAGCATCCAAAAACGTCTACGCAACGTAGTTTTGGGCAACCGCTTATCACTTCCAGCAGACCCGTGTTGGTTATGGCTTTTGAATTTTGAAGTTTAAGAACATCCAGCTCTTTCAGTTTACTGATGTACTTGAAACAGCCATCATTGAGCAATTGTATATCGAGACAGGTAAGTGCTGCAAGACTTGAAATTAATTTTGCATCGACTTCGTTAATCGGTTTTATTGTTTCGGAAGCGAAGAGGAAGATTTTCAGGCTCTTTCCATAATTAGAAGAAGATTGGCCAAAGATGTGACACGGTTGTACGCCAGGGTGAACATTTCCTACGGCTAGAGATGTCCAATTTCGGAATGTAAGGCAGTTCGGTTTGGAATATGCCAAAACTAAGAAAGAGATTTTCTAGTTTAGGCCAAAGAGGTTCCTTAATTTCCTTTGGATTGTATTTTATGATGCCAGCTTTTAATTTCAACCCTTTCAGCTTTGTCAGTGAAGAGAATTCAGCCAAAATATCCAAAGGCTCCGAATTAACAATTTCCAATTTATCTAGATTCACCAGATTTTTAAGATGAATAACTAAAAATTTAAATCGAATTATTGAAATTTTAATAATTTCGATTATCGCTTAAGAACTTACACTGAGTGTTCGGAAAGCCAATTAAACACAACGTTCGCAGATTTGGCAATTTGTGAAGAATATCAAGAATTTTTCCTCTTCCGGGTTTACTTATCAGTCCCACCTGACATAGAGTCTTCAATTTCACCAACAATGACCTGATCAATGTATTGCTGCCAAAACTTATGGTAAAAATAATTTTTTCCAATTTTGGGCAAAATTTCAATGCCAGCTTTAACATAGGCACGGTATTGTCTTCATTTAGAGAAATCATGCCCTCCATAGAGGAACCGCACACGGAGAAGATAAACGCTCTGTCTTCAAAAGGCAATTTGTCGAACTGAATTTTCTTGAATTTAATGCCCCATTGAAAGGAAACTGCATTGCTTAGGATTGGATGAGCTCGAGCGAAAGTTACTTGATCCTTGAGATTGATGATTTCAGCAAATATTAATTGAAGAACGTCCAAGGGTAAGTCGAGCAATTTTCCGTGATTCCCCATTTTCACGTCTGATGTCTGCCGTACTTGTCGGAAAACTAAACTGTCAGGGCATGTTGCTGTAGAAATAGTGTTGCGAATCGATTATTTTAGTCGAGACTATCGATAAGTTGGGAATATGAAACAAAACGAATGTGTAACAAAATATTCTTCATCGAAGTCTTATAACATTTAAAGTCAACCCCAAAACATTCTTGAATCAAAATAATTCTTCAAGAAAAAGGTTCAAAATGTTCTTGGTTTATGCTAGGAGCAAACAGTATTAGAGATGAAATTTGACTCTCAATTTTAGTGGTTTGAGAGAAACAACCAAGCTGATTTTGCTCGATATCAAGCAGTTCTGATGACAAAAGTATGGTAAGAAGGAATATTCTGAAATCAAAATTGATTTATTTTAAGTTAAGACAGCTTCATATCCAGCATTGATCTTCTTGGTTGAAAGCTTAAAATATATCGATATCAAGAATAGATCTTCTTGGATTTAAGTAGAATATCCTGAAATGGGAATAGCAACGAGAGAGAGCACACACGGCTGACCAAACAACACACACCACCACCATCTACGATTTTTTTTTAAATGAAATTAATTTTAAGATTCCATAAAAACTTTGGTTTTTTACTTACTTTACTGGGACTTGAACTCAGCTATCAGCAAAACCTTTCGTCAAAATCTTACTCAAGAATGTACACAGCTTGCATTTCGCCACAACTAGGGCCTTGGTCGAGTGGATTAGATTTCTCCAGATGTGCATTGAAGCTGACAGTTTTGGTTGTGTGGATCGGTGAACACTGAATTGCAAGTAAAACACAAGCGCACTTTTTTGTCCTCTCCATTTGGCTGCCTCTGATCCAGACCCGCCCGACAATTTCTCGAATGTATCCGGACATACGAGAATTACGATAGTTTCTCTTATAATCGAAATCCGTTTTACTTAAGAAACGCGGGTTTCAAACGGACTTCAGCTATTTTTTCTCTATTTGTGACAGCACCAAAGAAGAGAAAGAAAGGAATAAGAAAAATGCACAGAAACTCAGCTGCGATACAAAAACAACACAACGCACTTTTCGGAAGTCAAATGTTGTTTTTGTTGCAATTGCCGAATTATTGCCTGTTGACTGTGTGCTGACGCCGCGGCGTCAGGTCATTTGTGAAAAAATTTTGCTTGAAAAGATTCTTTCGGTGATTGTCCGTTTGTTTGTGTTAATTAAAATTGTGACAAGATGCCAATAAAATGAAAAAGACTCCAGTATATTGGCGAGTTCAAACATTTTAATAACGCTGCTTCTGGGAAAGCTAGCAGAGAGTGTAGTTTAAATAATACATATGAAGCAGAAGAACACATAGAGGAAGCAAATGGGTAAGTAAATTTTTAGCTTGTTTGCCAGCATAAGGTGTGTTGGATAATTGTAACAAATTGTATTTGTGATTAAAAATTAAAATAAATAAATAAAATTGTTAGTCTTCTATTAAATATAAAATGCAAAGTTGATCGCTTAACAATGGAAATGATATCCATAAGGACCGAGGTTTCTTCCATTAAGTCCTGTTCTCAGAAGCGCGGAAAATAATTTTTTTAGTTCTGAGGCAAAACAATTTCACAAACTTTAAAAATGTATATTTTCAGGTCAGCGAGATATGCCTAAATGGCGAGAAGTCGTTCCACAAATTCATAAGAAGCTGGCGCAACAGTGCTCCTGGCGAAAAAAGGCCGTAAGGGGCTTGATTTGGACGAAGTAAGTAAAAAATCATTTTAACTACTTAGATCAGCTTACTGAATCCAATTTTAAATCGTTTCAGGTGCATTCACAAATTGCTGAGCTTAGTTTCGAAATTGACGCAGTACCAGGCGAAAAAAATTTATAATCTAAAACTTAATTAGTTAGTTTTATAAAAACTTAATACTTTTTTTCAAAACATAAAGTCCTTGAAACCCGAACTAAACCCTGCAAATTTTTTTTTATTATCGCGAAGGTAAAAGTTTTCAATCCGTTTTCGGACCCGTTCTCGATAGTCGAAAACTAATCTGTTTTTAATACGTTTTCGCAATAGAGAAAGTGAAGTTTTTGGATCCCTTCTCGACACTTTCTCGATACCGAAAACGGATCGTAAACTAATCCGTTTTTAATACGTTTTCGCTATCGAGAAAGTGTCGAGAACGGATCCGAAAACGTGTATCGAGAACTTACGTTTTGCTGCCACAAACTGAGCGACAGGTAATACTTTTTCGGACCGAAAACGGAACACATTCTCGATAGTTTTGTTAGAGAAACCTTCGAGAAAATGTCGAAAACGGATCCGTTCTCGATACCGATTGTCGGGTGGGATAAGTATAAGGTTTGCCATACTTTATTGCCGTTTCATTCACACACACTATACTTTGTGCTTTTCACTCAGACTCATAGCTCGCATACGCTAAGGGACAGCTTTTGCCGACGATATCTAGATATTCTAGTCTGTGGCCGAAGTTGTCATAAAACTGTGCTGGCAGAGCGTGTCGATGGAGGAAATTGATAATTTGGGAATAGAGTTCGCTCTGAGTTGCTAGATCTTGCAATTTTTAAAGTGCAAATGCCTTAAATTTTAGAAAATGCAGTCTGCTACAGAACTGGAAATTTTTTAATTATGTAAAGCTACACCATTATTTCCTTCGTTTACACGATACTATGGGCGCGTTCAGCAGCATAAATCGATGACAAAAAATCTACTATTGATGCGCAATCATGTTTCCTATTTTTCGTGATCGTGTTAGATTTGAACCTTACAAAGAAATAGTTTGTTAAAATTGCTTGATTATGATTTGTTCTCGATAGCACACAGCTGTCAGAAGTAAACAAACAAGCAATTTAGAGAAGGCAAATGCAAAATGAATGTGGAAACCTCTTTGTTTTTTATTAAATGAATTGGCAGAGGATGTGGTTTCACAAGTAGCTCACAGAAATCCGTGCAAGGCTCTAAAGGCAGTACTGGTTGTTACGGAGGAGGAGGAAAGCTTGAAAAGCCGCCACTTCAAAAAGAAGAAGCCCTGCGTACGCGTATTAACCACCTCATCTGGGTACATGGACACCTCAACACACTTTGTCAAGGCACTACCATTCAGCTCCTCCCAGATAAGAGCATGATGGGGACGCCCACATCCTCTTACAAGGTAATCACAAGGAATGAAACCCGGCGACTGGTTACGGAACGATGGGAAAAACCTTCTGGCTTGCGCTGTAGCTAGGGGCACGTGGTTCTCGTTTAACCCGAAACGGAAAACATCTTACTTCTGGTCCCCCCTATCAGGTCACTGCCTGGCAGGACAGCCGTGGTCGAGATCGTGGCGGGAGGGGAACGAATTGTCCTTATTCGCCTATCTCTACTCTTAGCCCATTGTCACTTTGTTAAAATTAACATTTTCAGACCCTTCTTTGCGTGGACAGGAGTCCTTCTTAATGGTAAATGGTAAAAAAAAGATTTGGCCATCGGATTATCGAGTTTGATGTGCACATTCTCGCCGGGGCCGGGATTACAACAAACATTAAATGGCTAACAAAGTCTTAAAGAAACTTCGAGGGGAATTCTAGGATCAGTTAATGCTAGTGACGACGGTCATAAATATTTAGTAATCAGTTCTTAATTTAATTAAGCTGTTTGTTTTCAAAAATTCAAACCTTCCGCCAACAAAAATATATCGATAACTTTGTTGCCTAAAAATTTCTATCAAGTTCGTTCACCAGCAGACTAACACTTTTTTTAATATTGTTGATTTTTGTTAGATGATTGGTGTATGCTGGTGAACACGCCCAATAACTACATAGTAGAGCAACCGGAAGTGCCTTTTCGCATGAGCGTGAAATTATCGAAACACAAGTCAGGCCACACAGACGTTGTTTTTTTTTTTTTACAAATGTTCAGTAATCGAATCAAGGCCGATTTTGACGACTTTATTGTGGTTCTCATATGTAAAATGTAAATGTTGGCTATACAGCTCCTCCAACGGGGCCAGCCAAGCTTCTCTCAATCTCTTGGCGTGTGTGCCTTAAAGTTTTCGCACAAGAGAAAGGGACCTACAGTTTCACGCCGGATCCGAACGGCAAAGTTAGAGAATTTGCTTTTTCATGGCTAGTTTACTTCACAGCTGGCGCCAACAGCTGGTGAAGGTGACCGTATGTGTAAAAGCTATTTTCTAAAGAAAGAAAAAAACTTTTATTATTAGATGTTCAGAGGCGGGATCGAACCCACGACCTCCCGCCCAGCAGTTCAGCACACTAATTACTGGGCCACATACGGCCACTCATATGAGTTGATCAATCTGAAAAGCTCAATATAATTTCTGATTACATCATTAGTTTTTATACATCCAACGCACAGTAAACAGAGGTATTTTCCATCCATATCACATCGAATGTACCAAAATATACAAATATCGTTTTTTATATGCTTATTTATAATTCTTTTGGTATGCCCCGTCGTGTTGTATAAATTTTTGTAGAATCAAGTTTCCTCTATACAGATTTAGGGCCGATCTATCACTTCTCCCAAATAGTTTCTATGTGTCAGATTAACCAAAAATTTATTCGGTTATTTGTAAGTTTATGAGAGCTGAAGATGTGATGAGAGTGGGAAACTTGTTTTCCTCCCATAAATTTAGATAAAAATTTTTTGTAGGCTATAGCTCAGACAAACAAGCAGAAAAAAAACTCTCATAATTAGAGTATTCGTCTTTTAGTCTAGGTTGTTCCAATATGAATTCGGCCGTTACACCAGCTTAGAGACCGTTTCGGGTGAAGAGTTACTTTATTGTGCCAACAAGATACTTTACTTAAAAGTACTGTATACCTTCAGGTGTCATTTTTTAAAGGTTTACAAAAAATTAAATTACTCAAAAACTATTAGTGGTATTAAAAAGCGGTTTTTCATTAGATAGGTAATCGGTTAAATTAAATTTATTAATTTTTGTTGTTGTTGTTGTACCTGCTGATGTTGTTGTATTCCCGTTCAAAGTTAACCAAAAACAAAGAATTTAAAAATCGGTCAACAGGTACTCTTTAGATCTTTGCAACCATTTTGGAAAAAGTGGTTCCGAGATAATCGCATTTAGGGCCGATTTCACATCTTCTACATAGAGTTATCTGTCACATAAACTAACAAATAACAGTGTAAAATCGACGACTATCTGACACATAGCAGCTACCTGGGAGAACAGAAATCGGCCCTTAAAGTTTCGACATCTGTTTTCGATGAAATAAAAACTATTTTTAATAAATGTAAAAATTGGATTTGGTGCATTTGGGTGTCAGCTTTCACCGAAAAACAGATTATCAAAATCGGTTAAGCAGTTCAATCGTCAAGACGTGGTAAAAAATAAAATCTCCAAAAATTTCCAAGTAATAATTTTTTTTTTAAATTTTTTTTTCCAAAATATCGAACATTTTATAAATATTTATAAAGTTTTTAAGCAAAAAAAGTGAAAAACTAAGAGTTTCTAAAAATACAAGGGTCGATGAAAACAATTTTCATATAAAAGGGTCGGGAAAAATAATTGATTTTGTTTATTTTTGTAAAACTGAGTATCGGATCTGCTTGAAAGTTTTGCAGGATGTTTATAAGATCCTAATGAAAAAAAAAATTTTCTGAAGTTATACAGTACCCTTAAGAAACATCAATGAACACTGAATAGCAAGTAAAACGGCTGTAGTTTGTACAGAGTTCTCTTGCTCATCAAAACAAGCATACTTTTCTGTTCACTCAATTTGGCGGGCACTATCTCAGAGAAAATGCTAGAAAAAGATAGCAACCAAATAAGACCTCCCGAAAGAGAGTAGCTTTGCTGAGTACGTAACCTTTTGTTGCCCTCAGATTTGATAATTATTCGCGCATGCGAAAAGTCACTTTCGGTTGCACTACATACCTTGCATATTCCGGAGCGTCGCTACTTCCTGTCATACAAATCGGCTGTGCGGCAGCGACTAAGGTACACAGAAAATTTGCAATAAACCTATAGTGGCCTAAGTGGGAGAGCGACTTGTTGTTCTCAGCCATCTCAACCTACACAAAGAATATAGTAGGTTAGTGCATTTGGATGCACTGCGAATTGGAAATTTAAACACAGTTTCTAGCAAAATCGCACTTAAACGTATTTGAAAACTTTAAAACGTTCTTATTTGGTGGTCAGAATTCTACACAAAAATCGCAGAATTATATTAGATTTCAAAAGAAGTGCTTTTTATTCCACTACGCAGGTTAGCTTGGAACGGCTCTTCTCTGGGTCAAAATTTATAATGAATCTGATAATAAGTTGCATGGAGGACTCAACCACATTGATTGCAATTATGTAACTGCGAGCAAATCACAAGAATGCTATATAGTGGACGTTTAAAATTCGAAAGCTAATAATACATAATATAACATTTATGAGCATATAATGGAATCATTAGTTCTTAACTACGTAAGAAAATACGAAATATGAAGTCTACATAACTTTAATTTTTTTTTTATTTTGTGTTGAATTTTGATTCACTTTATTAAACAGAAATAAAGATATTTAGATATATTTCAGAATTTGGTTTTTTCTAAAGCCCCATACGGAGTACGACGAAAAATTCGTTTTTTTACAGTATTTCATATAATTAGAAACACCTTGGCTTTGCTTTGATGTTCATGTGCTGTTAGAAAGTGTTTCTATTTATGTGAAATACTGTAAAAAAACGAATTTTTCGTCGTACTCCGTATGGGGCTTTAGTATTTAAAATTAGCAGTAAAAATCGAAACCGAAAAACAAAATTAATTGAAAACCGAAAAGAACCTAGAACCGGAGCCGAAATTCGTTTAGGGACTGGTAGAAATTCCTCTTCCCCTTCCAGCATATTTGTTATCCAAGTAATTAAGTAAAATTGTATTTTAAATTGTTTTTATGATGGTTGCTCGGAATTGCAGGTATTGCAAACAAATGTGAAGCTTTCGCGATATTTAATTTCCAATAAATTGAAATTTGGATTTAAGCGAACCTGTAAACAAGATAATAAAAAGGTTAAGTCTGAGTTTTAACTCTTTTAAACATTAACTCACCTCTTGTCTAACCTTCCCGAAAAATTCATTTACCATAAGCACCAACGGCTTCTCTTTCTTTACTCCATTCTTTTTCAATATTTCCAGCATTGGGAGCACTACATCCGGGTTTATCCAGAAGCATCCAAAAATGTTTACGCAACGTAGTTTTGGGAAACCCTTTATCAGTTTTAGCAGAGCTTCGTTCGTCATGCCTAATGAATCATGGTATATAAGATACTCCACGTCTTTAAGTTGGCTGATGTTCATTATCCAGTCATCATATAACACTTCCATCTTGAGACTGGTAAGTGCTGCTAAGCTTGAAACGAATTGTGCTTCGACTTCGTTGTTCGGCTTTATTCTCAGTGAATTTGATCGAAAAGCTTTCAAACTCTTTCCATATTGAGAAATGGATTTGTCAAAAATGTGATCCAGTTGTACGTAAGGCGGAGTATTTAATATGGATAGAAATTCCAATTTCGGAAAGTAAGGCAGAGGTGTTTGAAATATGCCAAAACGAAGACGGAGCATTTCTAATTTAGGCCATGGAGTTTCCTTAAATTCTTTCGGATCGAATTTTATGATGCCAGCTTTTACTTCCAACGCCGTCAGATTTGTCATGGACGAGAATTCTGCGCAAATATCCAACGGCTCTTCATTTACTATTTCCAATTCATCCAGATTCCCCATATTTTTAATATGAATTACTATAAAAGAAAAATAAAATGATTGAAAATAATTAATTTCGGTTATGGCATAAAAACTTACATTCTGTGTTGGGGAAGTCCTCTAGGTACAAATTTCTCAGATTTGGCAATTGTTGGAGAACATCTAGAATTTGTCCTCTTCCGGGTTTATTGAACAGTCCCACCCAATTTAGGGTCTTCAATTTTACTAGCAATGACCTCATCAATTGATTTGTACCGAAACTTACGGCAAAATAGATTGTTTCCAATTTTGGGCAAAATTTCAATGCCAGCTTTAACATAGGCACGGTGTTGTCTTCATCTTGAGAAATCATACTCTCAACACAGGAACCGCACACGGACAAAATAAACGTCCAGTCATCAATACCAATTGGTATTTTGTCAAACAGAATTTTCTTGCATTTAATGCCCCATTGAGAGGAAACGGCATTGCTTAGGGTTTGATGAGCTCGAGCCAAATTTACTTGATCCTTGAGATTGGTGATTTTAGCAAATATTAATTGGAGAACGTTCAAGGGTAAATCTAGCAGTTCTCCGTAATCGCCCATTTTCACGCCGGATGTCTGCCGTATTTGTCTGTCAGTAGTATTGCGAAATAGTTTATAGTTTAATCGATAAGTAAGGAATAAAGCTGCTTGATTGTGCGTCAAGCTAGCGACCAATTGGAACGATGAAATATGGAACAAAATATTCTTCTTCGAAGTCTAATAGCTTCTAGACATTCTTGAAACAAAATTATAATTGGGAACAAAATCATCTTGGTGTATGCATGGAGCAACAACTATTAGAGATCAAATTTGCGCCCATTGCCATCTAGAATTCGCACATTTTCGTTTTCAAAAATCATAATGGAAAAAAAATCGACATTGTTGCCGATTTCAGTCTCGCCAATTCTTGCTAGGTTTCTCTGGGTGTGCCTTCATATACATTGTGTAGATATTTAAAGTGCCAGTAGGAAATCACAGTGGTTAGAGCGAGACAGACGTATTCCCAAATGTCCCCAGAGAGCGTAAGTGAGAGCGAACAGCTGACTAATTTTTGACTAGCGTTATCGACTGAGCAATTTTTCAGGTTAGAAATTCTAGTCTGTGGCCGTAGTTGCCAAAAAAAACTGTGCTGGCAGAGCGTGTCGATGAAGGCATGTGATAATTTGGGCATGGAGTGCGCACTAAGTTGATAAAATGCATATGTTTTAAGTTTTTGATAATTCAGTCTGCATTCTATAAAAGTCGAATTCGACCATGTCAGTTCCATACACGAAATTACAATTTTCCAGTGTTAAAAAATGCAATAAGTTTAAATTTGTCTGCTTTTGATTCTGTTCTGCTTTTGCGAAATACAAAAGCAACAGCAGGAGGCAGCACAAAAAAAACGTTTATTGATAAAAACGAGAGCGTAAGTTAAAGTCGGCTCTAACCGACTTCGATATACCCGTTACTCATGAAAAAGCATGTTTAACAGTGTTCCTGCGTTCCTTAGGGTGACCATCCGAAAAGTATGCAACATTTTTTATGGCTGTATCACTTTTTTGCTCATAACTTGAAAACCAACCATCCGATCTTGATCATTTCTTCGGCAAATCGATTCATTTTACTAATTACTAACTATCTTTAGAAGGTACGAATCGTCTATCTTCAAAACTGTAGGAGATATAGCGTTTTCTTTAAATTGCGGGGGCGGGAGGGGGCGTGGCCAAAATTTGAAATAAACTTGATCTGCGTGCAGATAAAAGAAGCATTTGTCCCATACATGTCAAACCTCTATCACTTACCATCTCTGAGATCTAGGTGTTCATACAGACAGACGGACAGACGGACGGACGGACACACGGACATGGCTATATCGACTCGGCTGTTGATGCTGATCAAGAATATATATACTTTATATGGTCGGAGATGATTCCTTCTGCCTGTTACATACATTTGCACGACTTTAGTATACCCTTTTTACTCTACGAGTAACGGGTATAAAAAGCGAGCAGCAGCAGTCGTCGCTTCATCATTTTTGATTTTCGATTTGCTGGTGATTCTGTTCTGTTACGTAAGTTGAAGCAGAAGCACGTGTTTGCTTTCAGAATTCGACAGCAGCGGAATCTCGACAGTGTAGCCTCTTTCCTGCTTTTGCAGAAACACTTTCTTCGGAAACTGAACAAGAACAAAATCAAAAAAAAAATTTCAGTTGGGTTGTGTAATTCAATTTCCATTTAAGCTTTCTTGATTTTCAAACCTTCAAGTTTTTGCTGGCTCGAGGTCACGTTATGCTAGCACATAACTTCAAAGCAGGAACATACCACACCACAAAGGAGGCTGTTACACGGGCATCTGTGCCCAATCATCAGCGGTCTTTGTCGAATCTACTGCCAGCCAGCAGCTGCCTCTCCATGCTAGCGCTGCCATAATCGTTAATTTGTTTTTTATTTTATTAAATTTTAAAACTAGAAACCATATATGTAAGGTGGTACCAGTGGCGTACCGTGTAGTTATGCCGCCCGGGGCGGAAGTCGACTTTGCCGCCCCCCTTCCCCCTTGAATAGTCCTAAATTTTAACCTTTTTTCTATAATTACAATTCAGTTTTTCTAATTCTTTCCATCAAAAACTTCTCTGTAACATAAAGGGACGTACGCTGGATTTTGATTAGGAATGACGAAGGCCTTAATTGTGAGGGGAGTATTATTTTGCAAAAGTTGCTATCATTATTGGGAAAAATTCTGGGGGATGTATAATAAAGGTGCGCCGCAGGCGAAAATTTTTTCGCAAAATCCGCGGAAACGTATTTTACATATCTTCTTAACCAAAATTTAAATACAAATTGACTTCGATGGGCCGAAAAAAAATTGTTTTCAGGTCGAACATGGTTTTCTAGGTTGATGGCAAATGCGTTTCGAAATTAGTTTTTTAATTGGAAAAGTTGGACTACGTTTTTTGGAAACATAACTCAATGGCAGTATAGAATTGTAAGCTCAAAAAATTCTGAAAATATCGCGAAATAGATGGACGCGAACTATGATGAATTAATGTGAAAATATTTATTCTTGTTTGATAATTATTCTTTTATAATTAACACTATACATTGTTTTTTTTTAGTCCATGTAACAAACTATTAAAGAACTCATTCTGTATTGATTACAAAGTATATTTGAAAACAACTTTCTGATTTTGCTCATTGGAATGAAATTTTTGGACTTTAATATGGAAATTGTGGTTATTTTTTTTGATAAAAACAATTTTTTTTTAATAATTGTTCAGTTGACACAACTTTTGTTTCATAAGAACTTTTCAAGGCATACTACAAATCTGCACCCTCCTGCATACTCCCTTGAGAACATAATCAATATAGCAGCATGTTTGACTCTGTCTATGGTAGACCTCTGCTCTTTAATCCCTTTATACTGATTCGTAAGCTTTCAAAAATACATTCAATGAATATTTCTTATATTACTAGATCTTGAAGTGCAGAATCTTGCAACGTTCTCCATAATGAAATGACAGCAAAGTCTAGATCACTTTCAGAAATAGCACTATTTCTTAATTTAAGAGAATAATCAATATAAATTTTGTAATTATTTACCGCCCCTGAATTTTGCTGCCCCTAAAACTTGCCGCCCCAAAATCATCCCGCCCCTGAAACTCACAGCCCTCAAAAATTGCCGCCCCTAAAAATTTGCCGCCCGGGGCGGGCCGCCCCCCCCCCCCCCCTCGGTACGCCACTGGGTGGAACTACACTCGAGTGCCGCCTGTATGCAGTGGCGCCAAGGAGATAGACGGTTGGCAGAGAGAGACGTGCAACTAGAAGGAGAGATCAGTCGTTAAGAGTCAGCAGCAATTGTTGCACACGCGTAACTGCAAGTCCTAAAGTTGAATATTAATTATCCTTTTCTTTGTATTTTTCAAATTTTCATTTTTCACATTTGACATAAGAGAAAAATTTTAATTTTTTCCTGGGCCAAAATACTTTCTTGACTGTATAATTATACATTATTATAATAGGTCCAGTTTATAAGTAATTTTAGTGAATTTCACCACTGTGAAATGATTGGTTCTGTAAGTACTGTGGTTCAGTGCATGGTGTAACTACAAGGTGAAGTCATTAAGGGGGTATTCCTCATGTGCAAAAATTTTTATTCGATTTTTTTTTTGCATTTTTTTTATTGCTTGGATATTTGAGAATATCGCCCCAAAAGGATTTTTTGAAATTCGAAATACTTCAGAAGATATAGCCTTTTTAGTGCAGCAATGTCTTTACAAATACAAGTAATTTTTTTTATATTACTTCAAACTTTAAACGCATTTATCTCGAAACCACGTTTTTCGAGCTGGCGGTCCAGTTACACTGAACCGATTTTGATGATCAAAACTGAAATCGACGCAGAATTGTCACCACTCTGGTCTGAACCTTAATCATTATTTTAAAAAAATTTTTACTATTTTTTTTTTACACTAAACTACAAAAAAAGGGCGAAAAATAGATTTTCCATATTTTAATAGCCGCCATTTTGTCAAAAAAAAATCACAAAATTTTTTTGGAGGTTCAGACCAGAATTACATCTATTCTGATTATAACCCCATTTTCACTATTCATTTCTGACATCCTGGAGACCTTGAATCATGGCCATACCTTTTCTTTTGGACACCCACATTGACGGCCGATAACTTTTGGAACAGCGATTTCAACAAATTCGTTCCCAATTCGTTCTGCAACATTTCCAGTGGCAGAAGCAGCAGTATCGATAAACTAATTGGTAATCGCCCCAGCCAAATCGCAATTTGTTGTTGTCAAAGTTAGGAAAAAAATTGTTCAAGACAATAGTTTAATCCAAATTGTATAAGAGAGGTCCACGAAAACAATTTCAAATAGTCACAGAATATTAATTATCAATATTAAATAATTTATAGGAAGGCAAGTTCTTCTCTCTAGTGATATTTTCCATTTACTTATACGGACTCATACGTCGCCGGTTTTAAATCGGCGAAATTTTGCAATTTGCGAATTTCAGAGCACCTACTTTTGCGATTTAGCGACCAAATTCTAAAAAAAAATGCGAAAGCGAAAATGAAATCAAGGCTGTATAACCCAGCGGCGCAAAGCTCAACATGTTCTGTGATTAGTATGCATTACGCCTGACGAAAAAGCATACATCTTTTATTACTAGTAATGCAGGCTGTGGGCACCCCGTTTACAAAGCGGGCATGCTTATGGCAAAGTAATGCAGTTTGATCAAATTTTATCTCCAATACTCATGGCTTCATGGATATAGAAATAGTATTACAAAACGATTGATGATGTGCGCACTTATTTATTTAATGACTCATTTCAGATTTAGCGAAGAGCGAGGCCAAAAACTAAGAGTGTATTGGTTTTCGAAAATAAAGCAGTGTTCCCCAAGAAGAGAACGTGAAAATGTGGCTGTGTCTTCCATTAACACACATTTGTGCACGAGCCCAAGGGTTCTGGCTGGGGTTCACTGAAATTCGGTGCAAAAAATGTTTAACATAGATGTAAAATTTAAACGCCTATCTTTTTGGAGAGATTGTACCTCCATTGTGACAAAGAGATACTTCATTGTGTCAACAAGATACTTTATTTAAGAATCGTCGGTGTACACTGAATTGCATTTAGAACGGGTGTAATCTGGACGGAACTGACTTGATTAATGTATTTAATTTATTATTGAATCGTTTTTTCGAGTGTATTTTTGACATATTCGTAGTGTTGGTAGAAATTTCATTTCTTTTTCCAGAATATTTGTTATCAAAGTAAAAAAGGTTAGTTGTCTTTAAACATGTTTTTATGATGATAGCTCAAAAAAATGTAAAGCTTCGGTGCTTTTCAATATTCAATAAATCAAAATTTGGATTTAAACGAAACTGTAAAAATGGTAAAAACTGTTAAATCTGACTTTGAACTCTTTTAAGCTATAACTCACCTCTTGTCCAAGATCCTCGAAATCCATGGGTACCATTAGCTTCAATGGCTTCTCTTTCTTTACTCCATTCTTTTTCAATATTTCCAGCATGGGCATTACTACAGCCGGGGTTATCTGATAGCATCCAAAAACATCTACGCAGCGTAGTTTCGGGCAACCTTCAATCAGTTTCAGCAGACCTTTGTTCGTCAGGCCTATGGAATTTTGGAGTATTATATGGTCCAGCTCTTTCAGTTGACAGATGTACTTGAAACAGCCATCATTGAGCACTTGTATATCGAGCCTGGTAAGTGCAGCTAATTTTGAAACGACTTCTGCTTCGACTACCGTAAACGGTTTTGATGATTCAAACGAGAATCGAAATGACTTCAGGCTTCTCCCATAACTAGAAGAGGATTTGTCAAACACATGCCTAGGCCATACTGCCGGGTGAACATTTCCTATGGCTAGAAATTCCAATTTCGGAAAATAAGGCAATGTGGTTAGGAATATGCCAAAACGAAGACGGAGCAGTTCTAGTTTAGGCCATAGAGTTTCCTTAAATTCTTTCGGATTGAATTTTATAATGCCAGCATTTACTTCCAATGCGGTCAGATTAGTCAGTGAGGAGAAGTCAGCAAAAATATCCAACGGCTCTTTATTAACTATTTCCAGTTCATCCAGGTCAACCAGATTTTTAATATAAGTTACTAAAAAATTAATATAAAATGATAGAAATTTTATTAATTTTGATGATCGCTTAAAAACTTACACTCTGTGTTGCGAAAGTCATTTAAATACAAATTCTTCAGCTTTGGCAATTTTTGGAGAACATCCAGAATTTGTCCACTTCCTGGTTTATTGAACAGTCCCACCCAATTTAGGGTCTTCAATTTAACGAGAAATAATCTAGCCAATTGACTTGTACCGGAACTTACGGCAAAATGGATTGTTTCCAAATTTGGGCAAAATTTCAATGCCAGCTTTAACATAGGCACGGTGTTGTCTTCATATTGAGAAATCATACTCTCAACAGAGGAACCGCACACGGACAAAATAAACATCCAGTCATCAAAATCAATTGGTATTTGGTCAAACTGAATTTTCTTGAATTTAGTGCTCCATTGAGAGGAAACTGCATCGCTTAGGATTGGATGAGCTTGAGCGAAAGTTACTTGATCCTTGAGATTGGTGATTTCAGCAAATATTAAGTGAAGAACATCCAAGGGTAAATCGAGCAATTTTCCGGAATTCCCCATTTTCACGTCTTATGTCTGCTGTACTTGTCGGAAAACTGAACTGTCAGACCGTGTTGTTGAATAAATTGTGTTGCGAGTCGATTAGTTTAATCGGACTATCAATATGTAAGGAATGAAGCTGCTTGATTGTGCGTCAAGCTAGCGACCAATTGGAACGAATGAATATGGAACAAAATATTCTTCTTCGAAGTCTAAAGTTCTGAAGCAGTGGTGCCCAAAATGCCAAAAGCCTATCCCATGGGAGAGGAACTCATAATGTTTGATGTCATGACGTTTACTTCATGTTTCGCTGCTACACAGACAAGTGCCAAGCTTGATAATCCCTCTCTAGTACGGCCGACCGACGCTATATCAACGTTCCGTCGACGATATTGTGACTGTCATCAACGCACGCTTATTTCCCTCACAATGAGCTCGACTGACGTATTTTCCAAGGGGATGTCCGCTCAATACGTTAACGACTCTCCAGGCACGCTAGGTCGACGCAATGCCATGCAGAGAAGCTACGTAAACGACGCTCGTTCGCCCCAATGACATGTATGGAGCGACATAAGGCACGCTCTTTCGACCCAATGTCATGCATGGAGCGACATAAGCGAGGCTCCTTCAACCCAGGAGAGATGCTTCATCATAAATTTTAATATTTAGTGCGCATTGCAATGGATTCCACTTGCATGTTGTGAAATATATTGTTGATAGGGTGTTTGAGGATTGAAATACCTTTTTTCAAATCCTTTCCTATTCTTTGCACACGCTCTCTCTCTCTAACAATTTTGACAGGCGTCACGACTCATCACCGTGCAAAGAGCACCGCTGGGTTGACGTATATAGAGACCGACTGACCCCAGCCGTACTAGAGGGATGTGATAAATTTGGTAATTGCTTTTTATTAGAAACACTTTCCAACAGTACATGAGCATCAAAGCAAAGCTAAGGTGTTTCTAATTATATGAAATACTGTATCGAAACGAATTTTTCGTCGTACTTCGTATAGGGCATAAGCTCTAAATTGCGCCGCATCAACGAAAAATTAATTGTCAAAATTGCGACACCTTAATACAATTTTTCGCTTTGAGGATGAAGAGTCCCGGATCATGGCTGCATTGTGAGGCCAAAAGCATGTCCAAAGTGCGGGTGAGACTGCAAGTTAGAGAATTGCTTTTTTCGATGCCGAAAAACGATGACAGTGCAGAAAAGCCACCAGAAAAGGCTAAAAATTAAGTTCGAGTACGTGGAAACTGATCGCAAAAACACATTCTTTGCGGAATCTGAGCTCAGTATTCCAAAAATATCAAAGTTTTTAGTCTGGGATACTGTGAGAGGGTGTGGAGAAGTAGAATTCTTCAAGAAGGAGTTTGAATGGTCCAGACCAGCTATAGTAGACTGGAAACACTTCATTCGGGAGGTTTACATAGATTGGTCCATGAGGAACTGCAGTCCAGTTATTGGAGGTCATGGGAAAGCAGTGGAAATAGACGAAGCAAAATTGGAAAACGCAAATTTAACTGTGGCCGCATAGTCGAAGGACAGCGGGTCTTCGGGGAAATTGAACGTGAGTTTGGAGACGATTTATTGTACAAGTTAGAGATCGCAGCAAAGAGAAACTTTTGGCAATAATAAAGAAATGCATTGCCGAGGAAACAACTATTTTGTCAGATTGTTGGAAAGTGTACAATTGCCTGGACGAGGACGGACTTAAACCTCAATCAGTATATCACTCTAAAAACTTTGTTGATCCTGATACAAAAGCAGACACTTAGAACATCGAGCGATTTGAAATAAAAAGCACTTCACAAATGATTAATTTTTAGCAGAAGGATGATCTCGAGAAGAAACTACAGTGGAGTAGGCCCCTCTACATAAAAAAGAGATATTCTTATGCTTACATGGAATTGGCCTTCTTTGATTATTGTCTGTGCTTCTTTTTGAATTTTTTTTATTCACAGAATCGCAATGATGATAACGAAGATAATAATAACGACGATGATAATGTGTAACCATTAACCCGCGATTATCGTCCTAAGGAGCACTCAGTGCCACCTATTACCTAATGCATCAACAAAACTGGTCTATAAAATATTCGTAATTTTATGACACCATTTCAGTAATGATAGTTAAGGCAGAGAAAAATAAGTTCATTAAACAAAAAAATTAAACTTTAAAATAATTTTTACCATTCAACCGCGGATGTCCCAAGCGGGCTGAAGACGCCATAATTCATGTAAGTTCACGGTCTTTGGCGGATATCTGCTCTGTCCTACTTCGTTGCAAGAAAGAATTTAACATAGAAGCACAATTTGAAACGCCTCTCAGTTTGAGTGATTTTACCTCCATTGTGCCAAAAAGATACTCTACTTAAGAAACATCGGTGTACACTGTACACTGAATTGCAAGTTAAACGGGTGTAATCAGGCCAGAGCTCACTTGCTTACCAACTGAGAGACATATGCTGGGTGTGTCTTTTCCGACCCCCGAGTTCAAGTATTTTACTGTCCTTGCATAAACAGCGGCAAGAGTTCGCCTCGTTTGAGCCCTGCGGTCCTACCGACCTAGGCCAAACCGCAGAGGCAATTAGTTAATTCTGTCTATTTGTTTCTAATCGAGCCGATGATTAAATATAGTTAAAACGTTCTTTAATTTATTATTGAACAGTTTTTTCGAATGTATTTATGACATATTTGTAATGTTTGTAGAAATTTCTTTTTTCTTTCCAGCATATTTGTGTTACAAATTAAAAATGGGATGATGTTTGTTCAAAATAAGCTGTACCTTCCAATTTCCAATAAATCGAAATTTGGATTTAAACGAAACTGTAAAAATGGTAAAAACTGTTAAATCTGACTTTGAACTCTTTTAAGCTATAACTCACCTCTTCTCCAAGATCCTCGAAATCCATGTGTACCATTAGCTTCAATGGCTTCTCTTTCTTTACTCCATTCTTTTTCAATATTTCCAGCATGGGCATTACTACAGCCGGGGTTATCTGATAGCATCCAAAAACATCTACGCAGCGTAGTTTCGGCCAACCTTCAATATATATATCGTGTATCGAGCCTGGTATTATTTGTTGTTGGGGAAGTGGTGCACCGCGACCAATTTTGGTCTATTGTGCCCCCCTACTGAATTTACAATTCCCCTAGCAGCCCTAATTCCTGTACAAAAGCCAGGATTTTTGTGGGTTCTAAGTTACTGATATTGCTTGGGTGTAGAATGTGTTTCCCAAATCTGTTGAGTCTGCGCCTCGCTAGGGCATCGCAGTGTACTAGTATATGCTCAGAGGACTCCTCCTTCTCTTCACAGTATCTGCAAAGCTGGGTGTTTGTTATTCCCAACTTGTACATGTGGCTCCTCAGTCTGCAGTGACCCGTGTAGAGCCCTGTCAGAATTCTGAGGGCATTCTTTCCTTGCTGGATTAACTTTTGGAACCTTTTGAGGTCGTGGTTCACTATTAATGCTTTAGCTTGTCTCATTCCCTTGCTGTTTACCCAGGAGGCTGATCTAAGCGTATTCTCTTCCTTTCTTAGAAGTTCTTTTATTGTGTGTTGGCCTATGCCGCAGTAGGGTTTTGGCCCTACCATTGCGGTGGCTGCACCCTTGCGTGCCAGTTCGTCGGCCAATTCGTTTCCGGGGATGTTGTTGTGTCCCGGTATCCATCGTAGGGTCAGGTTGTTCCTGCTGCCTAGTTGGTCTAATTTGTTCTTTGTCTCTAAGACTAGCTTAGAGGTGAACTTATTGCTACTGAGTGCTTTAAGCGCTGCTTGGCTATCGGAGAGGATAGATATTTCTCTATTATGGTAGTTCTTCCCCATATTACGGTCTGCACAACGGGAGATGGCACATACTTCAGCTTGAAATATGCTTGTGAATTCTCCCATTGGTTCAGATATTTTCGTTCCTGGCCCTGCTACCCCAAGTCCGGTTCCTTGGGGTGTTAGGGACCCGTCTGTGTACCACATAATTGTGTGTGGTTTCATTTTATGTGTCTCTTCAAGTGAGATCCATTCTCTCTTATTACTTTGGTGTACAGTGAAATTCCTGTCAAAGTGATACTCGGCCACCATTTCGTCTCTGGGTTGGAGGATTAAGGGGATTTCCTTTTCCAGCTTTTCAGAGTCTCTGAGGCTTACTATGTGGTTTCTACCCACTCCTTCTGTTGTTAACCTAAGCAATGTTGCTTTTTTCTTCAGGCCGATGGTATGTTGGAGTGGTGTTAGCTCCATCAAAACCTCGATTGCCGCTGTCGGACAGGTACGCATGGCTCCAGTCATGCATATACATGCTAGCCTTTGCAGTTTTTGCAACTGCGTCCTTACTGTGAGGAGGTTTGCTCTATCTCCCCACACGACAGCTCCATAAGTGAGCATTGGTCTCACAACCATGAGGTATAGCCATCGGAGTATATGTGGTGCCATGCCCCACGATTTTCCGGCTATGCTCCTGCATGTGAATAGTGCTCTAGTGCATTTACTGAGTGTATACTCTAAGTGCTTGTCAAACCTCAGCCTGTTGTCGAAGACAACGCCGAGGTATTTGACTTCTTTTTCTGGTGTAATGAGGCAGCCGGATAAGCGTATTGGCCTCATTCTACTTAGCTTGTATTTTCTAGTGAATGGTACTATAATGGTTTTCGCAGGGTTTAGGTTGAGCCCAACCTCCTTGCACCAATTAGACGTGACATTCAGACCCCTCTGGACTATGTCACATAGGGTTTCCTCGTATTTTTCTCTCGCAACGATGACAATGTCATCAGCGTATCCTGGCATGTTATGCCCAGGGAGGCGAGTTTTTCTAGGAGCTCGTCCACTAGTAGGCTCCACAACAATGGGGAGAGAACTCCCCCTGAGGGCATCCTCTAGTTGTGGTGACTGTGATGGTTTCTTCACCCGCCACTGCAGAGGCTTCTCTGCATCGTAGTAGTGAGTCTACCCATCTGCCTACAGTAGGGTTTATTCCTCTTCTGATCAGGGCATTCTTGACAGCACTATGGGATGTGTTGTCGAATGCTCCCTCAATGTCTAGGAAGGCGCATAGAGCCACTTCCTTGTCTTCTATTGTTTTCTCGAGCATCTTCCCGAGTTGATACAATGCCGTGTCGGTCGAACGGCCTGCCCTGTACGCGTGCTGTGTTGGTTGGAGGGGTGCCTCCTTTAACAGCGTACTTCGTATGCTATTGTCCACTAGCTTTTCAATCGTTTTCAGTAAAAACGATGTCAAAGTAATGGGTCTGAAGGACTTGGGGTTAGTTATATCCTTCTTCCCTGCCTTGGGGATGAAGACTACCCTTGCTCTGCGCCAGGCACGTGGGATATACCCAGTAGCCAGACTGCTGGTGATGATCTTCCTGAGGATGGGTAGGAGTATGTCCTTTCCTTCCTGCAGGAATGCTGGATAAATGTTATCCGGTCCGGGGGATTTGAAGGGCTGGAATGTTCCAATTGCCCACTCAAGTCTGCCTGCGGACACAACTTTCTTGGCTTCTGCCCAGTCGGAGCTGCGAGGCTGATAGCAGTGCTCTTGGTCAACACATTCTTCCGCGGGGATGTTTCCCGGGAAGTGGGTGTCCAACAAGAGACGTACTCTCTCCTCGCTGCTCACTGTATAGGCATCATTAGCCTTTTTGAGCGAGATGTTGCCATCCGGGCTTTTCTTGGCCAGGACTCTATGCAATCTCGCTCCTTCTTTCGTGTCTTCTATAGACTCGCAGAATTTCCTGTAATTCTTTCTTTTGGCTTTCCTAATCTCACTATTGTATAGTGTCAGGGCTTGCTTGTACTTATGCCAGTCCCCATTCTTTTTGGCTTCATTAAAAAGAATTTGGGTCTTCTTTCTGAGTTTCTCCAAGGTAGGATTCCACCAAGGGGCATCATTTTCTTTTCTCGATTTGCTAAGAGGGCAATTCTCTTCGTAAGCATCGATTATACTTTTGTTTAGTTCGTCGACTAAGATTTCTAGTTCTAGGGGATGCTTCGGTGACCGAATCCTAGGTATATTATTTCCTAGCGTGGAATGGAAGCCTCCCCAATTTGTTTTACGGGGATTCCTGCTAGGGATATTCTGCTGTATGCTAGTTTCCAATCTAAATTGGATAGTTCTATGGTCCGACATAGATTCCTCTAATGAGACCTGCCAATCCTTTATAAAAGGTTTAATTGACTTGCTGGAGAAGGTGAGGTCAAGGACTTCCTCCCTTACTCGAGTTACAAATGTCGGGACAGATCCTACATTACATATTTCCAGGTCGAGCCTGGATAGAAATTCTACTAAACACTCACCTCGATCGTTTACATCGGAGCTTCCCCATGCGACGTGGTGGGCGTTTGCGTCACATCCGACAACGAGCGGCAGGCTTTTGCTCCTGCAGTATTCTGCCAGGGCCGACACCTCTTGGGGGGGGACACATTCTATCTCCAGCGAAGTAGGCAGAGGCTATGACCGTGGTCTTTCCTGCTTTACTTCGGTGGTCGCTATCGCGACGCAGTCCCTGGAGAGAAATTCTGAAAGGATAGTATATTTAATATTCTTCCTTATCATTATACAGGCTCTGGGGAAGGCATGCCTTTGGTCCCAAATTACCGTGGATTCTCTCGTATACAGGCCCTTTATTCCCTCATTGCACCAGGGTTCCTGTATTAGAGCTAGTCCTAGGTGTTGTCGGGTGAACGTTCTAGCTAGGACGGCCGAGGCCGCCTTCGCATGGTGAACGTTCACCTGGACTAGCTTGGTGCTTTTGATTACTGAGTGGGGAGTCATCATTGCGCCGAATTATCTGCGCTATCTGGCGGAGAGCCAGGGCTGCTCTCGACGCCTCCGAACAGCAATGTGGTGTCGGCTTCTTCGTCCTCATGGACTGCGAGCTCTGAGGCGAGCTCTTGTGAGGACATGGGTGCGTCTCTACGGGGGATTCCCCGTCGAGCTCCTCGTCCTCAGCGACGTCCTCCTTATCTGTGAGGGGTTCCTCACACGGAGACTCGCTACTTTCCGCTTCGGCGGGGTGTTCTGCCTCCGTCTCTTGCTGATGGGTCTGTCCAGCCAGCTTCGCGGTCTTCTTGAGACCATGTACGGGGATCTTCCCGTACCTGAAGTTTAGCTGGCGACCCTTTCGTGACATGACCCGCCACATGTCAGTCACGATGTTGTTTTGGTTCCTCAGCATTGTGAGGACCCATTCATCCGCTTTCGCGGCACTCCTTGGGAGGAAGACGGTAATGTAATGGGGCGAGGGGATATTCTCTCCCATTTTAACGAGAAGGGGTACTCCCTTCCATTCTGACAACCTTGACACGTTGCTCATCAGCCACTCCGCGGTCGTCTCATCGTTGCAGTCGATGATTAGATGACCCGGCCGGAAATGAATTCCTGCGAAGCTGAAGGGCGTATCCCAACATGCCAGGAAGACTTCCTCCAGTATCGCCTCCTCAAGTGCAGATAGCTCCTCATGGTTGAGGTTGACCTGAGGGTATTCCTCAGGCACTACTGCTACCCTCACCTTTTTCGCAACGTCTGCATACGTTGCTTGGGGTGGAATGGGCACTGAGGGGGGAGTTACTGCCCTTTCTTCACTGTCAGTTGCAGCAGCCTCTGCTGCAGCCCTGGAACGTGCCGGGCCCGCCGTTCGCGTCTTCCTCATAGGCTATTGCCTGTGAGGGGGTGCAAGCCATGGCGTCTTTCGACATCACTGCTGTGCACTGACGCTTCGGCGTAGCTGTAGGCGGAGTTATGTCCGCGCTGCTTCTCTTTGGGGCAGGGGTGTGTGGTTGCCCCTCTGATGCCCCAGTTCGAGGCTCCTTTGCCATCCGGAGGGCTTCCTCCGGTGTGTGGCCATGCTTGAGGTATCTCAGGTACCACTTGATTCTGGAGCCACAGAGGCCTCGACGATTTGGGTCATCTAGGCCTCCTGGCTGTCCTCTTGCAGGGAAGGAGTCCTGCTTGGAACGTTTGTCCCCATTGGGAGGTGGCCTTTGTCCTCCAGAGGAGGCGGGGCGTGTTCCCTTTGGGGGGAGGGGATGGTCCCTCTTTGTTCCTGTACTCTTTCCTACCGCAGGAGCTCGGTAGGGACCCCGTGGTGGGGTTCTACGCACTGGTGCGCGTTTCTCATCTCTTACGAGGCTTGGACGCTCCTGGTCCATCTGCCTCTCTTCAAACTGCCTTGCGACAGCGGTTGCAGGGAGATCCTGCTGAAATTTAACTTTAGTACTACTTTTCTTCATGCTTGAAGTTCCTTGTTTTTGGGCTTCTATATAGTCGACCACCGGCCGAGGCCCACCAGTGGCAAGGCTACTTAGAACAGGCGGTCGCCACTTGCCTGAGCCCACCGTTCAAGACTGGACTATTTGTTACCCGGGCCTCCAGCCAGGCTGACTCTCGGCACGGTCCGAGTGACACCTTAGTCCGGCCCGGTGTGAGATGTGCGGGATGGGAGAGGGGTAGGTAGTGTGTGGGAGTTGGGTGTGTGTGAGGCTACTTATAGAAGGCGGCAACACAAGCGCCTTGTTGGTGCACTACGGTGTGACACCCGCTGGCTGTCCGGGACTGCTTATTTGTGGGGTAAACCCACTTATTCGCAGCTAACCTCCATAAGAAGGCCTTTCGCTATCCGCAACCTGCGACCCGTCCGATGGTCCAACAGCTAGGCCCCCCTAAAACCATCTCACAAGTTCTTTGGGACGGATCGAGCCTGGTAAGTGCAGCTAATTTTGGAACGACTTCTGCTTCGACTACCGTAAACGGGTTTAATGATTCAAACGAGAATCGAAATGACTTCAGGCTTCTCCCATAACTAGAAGAAGATTTGTCAAACACATGCCTAGGCCATACTCCAGGGTGAACATTTCCTATGGATAGAAATTCCAATTTCGGAAAATAAGGCAATGCGGTTTGGAATATGCCAAAACGAAGACGGAGCAGTTCTAATTTAGGCCATAGAGTTTCCTTAAATTTTTTCGGATTGAATTTTATGATGCCAGCATTTACTTCCAATGCGGTCAGATTAGTCAGTGAGGAGAAGTCAGCAAGAATATCCAACGGCTCTTTATTAACTATTTCCAATACATCCAGCTTAACCAGATTTTTAATATAAGTTACTAAAAAAAATGTATATAAAATTATAGAAATTTTTATTAATCTTGAATTGTCGCTTAAAAACTTACACTCTGTGTTGGGAAAGTCATTTAAATACAAATACTTCAGCTTTGGCACTTCTTGAAGAACATCCAGAATTTGCCCACTTCCGGGTTTTTTGAACAGTCCCACCCAATTTAGGGTCTTCAATTGAACGAGAGTTAGTCTAGCCAATTTATTTGTACCGGAACTTACGGCAAAATAGATTTTTTCCAATTTTGGGCAAAATTTCAATGCCAGCTTTAACATAGGCACGGTGTTGTTTTCATATTGACAAATCATACTCTCAACAGAGGAACCGCACACGGACAAAATAAACATCCAGTCATCAAAATCAATTGGTGTGTGGTTAAACTGAATTTTCTTGAATTTAGTGCTCCATTGAGAGGAAACTGCATCGCTTAGGATTGGATGAGCTCGAGCGAAAGTTACTTGTTCCTTGAGATTGGTGAATTTAGCAAATATTAATTGGAGAACGTCCAAGGGTAAATCGAGCAATTTTCCGGAATCCACCATTTTTACGTCTGATGTCTGCCGTACTTGTCGGAAAAAAGAACTTGTCAGAGCACATGCTTGAGACAAATCGAGACTATCGATAAGTTGAGAAGGAACAGCTTCACTGTGCGTCAAGTTAGCGACTATGTGGAACAAAAAAAAGTGAAACACTTGTGCTCCATGTATTCATATTTCGGGATTAACATGATGAAGCAAACTTCATGAAGTTTTCAGCTAAATAATTTAGAATTTCTTTAAAATAATGAAGTGTGCCACTAGTTAATATTTTAATGACTGTATTATTTTGCACTCTGTGATTATTTACCCAAAAATGGCAAATACTCAACCCCTTCAGCACTTGCTCAGAATGCAGTAAACCAAACCATTAACCATGTCGACAGCTATTTAAAAATACTGAATGCATTTTAAAAACGAATGACGAAACATTCAAGTTAGGAAACCATAAAACGTTAACCGATTTGCATATTGTGAAGTTACCCCGACATATTAATAATCCTCCATCACAGCCAGACGATACCCCCTCCCTAGCCCAAGTGGCAAGCTCAAGTGACAGGCATTAGCATAATAAGCCCCCAATGGCTTGGACTCGAAGATCTGTGAGCTCTAGACAGGTCAACAATTAATGCACACCCACACGACAAGTTAGCCAGTGTCCGAGGCAAAGAGATTGCCTGGCAAAAATAAATCAAACTTTTAATTGCAGTGTAATTAATGTAACGTATTTCAATTAATTAAAAGCAATGTGATTGGCGAACCAGTGGCAAGAGGCAGGCAAGAGAAGGCCTGGCCAACGCCTAGGCACAAATCATAATAAAGAAACAAAATAAAAACTCAAGCAAAACATTACGAAACCTGAAATTTTGCGCGCCAAAAATCTGCAAGAAATCAAAACAAGCTGGCGAAAATAAAAACAAGAAGTTATTATGGCATAAAAACAGACGGAGACGCTTGAATACTCTTAAAAATATATTGATCACATGTTGAAATATTAAATCTTGGCTTCCGCCAAGTTCCGATAATAAGATATTCCATTTAAGGTTTTATTTCTCTTCTCTCTTAAATAAACAAAAAATTTAACTGTAAGAGATAATCGAAAAGTAAACGATTAACTTTAGGTACGTGTAAAAGGTTTTGGTTTTGAAAAAAAATAAAAAATTGTGATTTCAAATGGTTTATTTTCCTAATTTTCACTGAACTTTCCGATTTTATGAAAAAAGGTTAAAATCTACTTAAGTTAAATATGGAAAAGCTTACAAAATAAAGTAAGCTTTGATTGAAATTTTGGCTTAATATATGGGAAAGAGCTTAAACTTTTGAATATGTCATATTTGGAACTGGAGTTTGGATTGCTGTCCTAGCAGTCCATTTCTGACAGACAACCCTGACAAAAAGGCAACTCTTGAAAGCAGGGGTGCCCAGATTGAGCTTTTGCCCGCATCAAATGAAATACTAATACAAAAAATATATTTTAAGTAAAAGCAACTTCTATATAAATCTGTGTGTGCAGCCCTAAAAAGCGAAAAGCAAAGCAACTTTGTTGTTGCGTTCGAGATTGCGAGAGACTTTGGAGAGAGAGAACAAGACACAGAGCTTGCATTTGAATTTATTTGAGCTTTATGTAGGCTTATGGCATGCACGACACCTATACGCGCAAGCTATTCCCTTGCGTTACACAACAACAAATGCGTGGCTTGCGCAATGGGCATGGGCACCCCCGCTTTAAAGCTTCAATTTGGAATTTGTCATTTTTTTTTTTGTTTCCTTTTTTTGGATAGGTAAAGTTCCGAACAGAACAGAATACGAAAAGCTTTTTATAAAAAACGAATATCAGAGCTTTATTATACAAGCTTATATGTTTAATGCCAAGAACGGCATTAAATGAGCTAACCGCTTTAACACGTACCTCCATTTAGATTTCCCATTCGAAACGAAATATTTTCTGTTGATAAACGATTGCCATCAAGTTTGAAAGGATTTATATATAGTGTGCAGCTGTCACTTAATTTGTATTGACGTCTACGCCTCCGTAAGCTGCCTCTGGGCATCTTTGTATTTAAAACTTGTCGAGTCGCTGGAAATGATATGATATATTGGAAATGGTTGAATATTTAAAGTGATTAAAGTATAGGCAGCGTGTTTTCTTATCGTACCAAGAGTGCTATCTTCTTGGCAACCGTAATCCTGGAGTGTGAGATGTGATTCCACTGTTCGTATAAACCGGAAGAGAATGACGATTTCTCCCTGAGCAGTTTGGTGAGTTCAGCTATGTAGGCTTCATAAGTCCCTTGTGATTTAGCTGCTCGAGGCTTAGCTTTTGACGTGTGCTAGAGCGTGAAGCTGCAACATAACAGTGAACCGAGTCTATGTTGGCTCCTCAACTCGCATTCATTAAATGCCTTCCGTCGGTCACCATGTGATCAATTTGGTTTTGCTTTATTGATCCGGGTCTTCCAGATCGCCTTATGAATAACGCCATATTCAAATGTGCCAATACTTATGACGGCGAAATCTATTAGCCTTTCTCCATTACCGGAGGTTGTTCATGAAGGCTAAACTGAAAACTACTTCTCTCCCAATTTTTGCTTTAAAATCGCCAAGCACGATCTTAATGTTGTGATCAAGGCAGCGCTCGTATAGTTGCTCCAGGCGCTCATAGAATTCGTCTTTAATCGGGTCGCCCTTGTTTTCTGTCTGCCTTTGGTCTGAGTGCGCCTAGTCGCTCGTCAACTAGTTTGAAGCGATGACAGAGCGAATAAGTCTTTAACTGACTAGAAAGCCGCACCCAAACTCGTGCTTGGAAGCATGCCCCCTGCAGTAGATCTCCCAAGATGCATTGGTTGTTAATGATGTCCTCAATTTGCGCCCCTGTTTAATTCATCGAATTTGCTGAAGTGCTCGAGGACATTTACCAACTGGATTTAAGCACCATCTCTGCTGAGGGTGCGAAAATTCCAGGTGCATCTCCTTAAATCGTGATGTCCGTATCCAAGGCATTGCTGTCGCAGTTGGTTGCAAGATCAGATGATGACGGTTACAATTTGCACAACTTTCGCCATTTGATCTAGATGCCAAGCATTATTCACATATAATCTATGCAGTTCCTATGCAAGGGCTTGTGCGAAAATCTCTAGTGGTTTCTGGCCTTCTGATTTTTAAAACCTTAATTTTGTCAAATCAGAGACCTCCTTTCAATAATAGGCTAAGCATTTTTTTCACATCAAAATCACAGGTTGCTCTTCTCTACATTTTCAATCTTAGACAAACCAATTGATTTGCCTCAAGTACACTTGCTATTTAGAAGCGTATCCCAAACAGCTGGCCACTTGGCTAAAGCAGGTGATAAGGCGGCAGCATCGTACGATCTCGTCGTCGCAGGTTGTTAAACCAGCCGCAGCTGCAGCTGCCGGGGGGAATCGTGGGAGCTGGAAGCTGTGCGACTCTATTGCGTCGTTGCGAAAATTAACTGCAATATGCAGCGCAGCGCAGCGAGAAGACGCCGATAGCCACCACTACTATGTAGGTACATATAAATGTTAAAAGGCTCTCCATGGCAAAGGCTTCCTACATAGCGAAACCAAAAGGCGTGTGTGGCTGCGGTGCAGCTTCCGTGGCTAGCAAAATTTTGTAGTTGTTGTTATTGGTGGCCGAATGCGAAAGTTGTTGCCCTTGTGTTAGTGTGCCGTTGTGTTATGTTCGTGCCACAAGTGGCAGTGGCAAATTACACTGCATAACAAAATGGTAATCGATTAGGGAAATAAGGAAAACCATTAACAAATCAGAAAGAATACCGATACCGATATTAAATATTTTTAAAGAACCACGAACCGTTTACTGATATAACTAGAATGGTAAAAGCCGATGCCATTACGAAACGTTCGTTCTGGTAATATCAGAAAATGTGCAAAGTCTCAGCCTTTTATTTGATCGATATCAAGTGCAAACTGGAACCAGCCAAGGACTAGGAAGTTATTGACTGGTCAAGGGAAGTCTTATCAAACTTCTCCTGAATATGAGCAAAGTGTTAAATGTGTTCGGGCGACCCAGCCCTGAGCAACCTGCCTAGAGCAACCTGCCTAGAGTACAGAGAAGTGGGGAAATATGTATTAGCGGCTCCAACGGAAGGGCTGAATACTCTTCTATACCTTCTGCCACTAGATTTTGTAGACCCTTAGACTACGAGAATCCGATGCCTGATTCAGGCGTAATTTGCGACACTCTACCGTACTCGAAGACCAAACGGGCTTACCACTAAACACCGAGTACTGAATACCACAAACGGCGTTTGACAAATTATACGACATCTATATCCCAACCCGACACGCTTGAAGCAGCCTTCTCCACAGCAGAGCTAACGCCATTAACATCTATACTGATGGTTCTAAGCTCGACAAAACAGTATTTCTTTTTCTCCCAACATAAATTTGAACTTATCGTTCCGCATTCCAGATTACTGTAGTGTGTACCTAGCAGAGGTGATAGCTATCCAGCAAGCTGCCACCTACCTTAGCACGCTCACGGTCAAAGAAGGAAACGTATTTATATTTTCAAATAGTCAAGCCGCCCTTAAAGCACTCGCCTCACATACCAACAGTGTTACGACACTTCCAGAATGCGATAGATAAGTCTGAATAAGATCGCACGACATTTCGGTATACACCTAATATGGGTGCCTGGACCGCGCTACGTAGAAGTAAATGAGTCTGAATAGGTACCACCAACGAGCTCCTTTCAGAGAAGAGCACTTTAGGGGTATCTATGGCAATATATAAACTTTACACAAGAGCTGAAACACTTCGTCTTGGTACGAATCGGTGGAAAAACATTTTCCCTTTTCTCCCTCAACAATATTGGACTTTTTATACCCTGTACCTATTCACATGAGTAATAGGGGATCATGAAGTTGTGCAAATGTATGTAACAGCTAAAAGGAAGCACCTACGACCCCATAAAATATATATTTTCTTGATGAGCCTCAAAAGCATAGTCGAATTCGCCATGTCTGTCTGTCTGTATGAACGCGTCGATCTCAGAGACTGTAATAGTTCGAGCCTCAAATTTTTGGCAAGTAAGTACATAGGTATATATTGTACCCACATCGAGTTTGTTTCAGATTTAGAAAATCGCCCCTCCTTTATCTTTCAACAGCGAGAAACTGTAAACGCGTTGATCTCAAAGTCTATAAAAAAGCACCAGAAATTTATGCATGTATGTAGGTGTATAGTTTCATGTTTGGCGAGTTCCTTATCCGTCTTCTTCTAACCGCGGAAAACTGTCAGAGCCACAATTTGCAGAGCCACTAAGTTTGAACATAGTGACTAAGTGTACAGGGTTTGTCCGGAATGTTATGGGACTGATTTTTCTCCGATGCGACTGTACTTCGGAGCGTACGCGCACCCACTGTATTCGGTAAAGGGCGTAACGAACGAGCGGCTGGTCAGTTGTCTCCGAGCATCTGGAGAGTCAGGACAGACATTTTCGCGCGACGTGTTTCTGTGAGTGGTGCAAGTCGAAAATGCAGCGTTCGTCAGAGTAGAGGTAACTGGTTTATCCGGAAAGTAATAGGACTGAGTCGATTTAAGAAGGTATTTTGCTGTTCGGGCACTTTTGTGGGAAACCTTTACTTTTGATTTGATTCTCTTCAAAAAGATCAGATAATAAATGGCAAAGTTAAGCGAATATGAACTTCTTTCATATATATAAAAAATTTTAGACTTTTCGGCTTCTTCTTAAGGAACATAACTATTGTCAAATGTTTTGGGTCAGCATGCGCTGTGTGCTAACATAATGTTAATGCTCTGTTAATTAACCTAAGGGAAGGCTATTTACCATTTCGGAGATGGGCAGGACTCTAACTTACGCTGTCGATTTATATATTAATCGATTTTCTCTTTTGTTTAAAATTTGTTTAACCATTTAATCGTCCTTCAAAGAAATTCAATGCAATACAATTTTGTGATTCGTTGTAAAAAGAGGGAACAGTGGACTGGAACATAAGCAGATACTTTAGTTGAGGTTTTTCAATTGATATAGCATTTCTCCATTCAGTAGTGGAATAGGAGGGTAGAGCTACCTTCCGACAGCAAATACCACTCCCAGCCCTGATATTCACTAAATTTTTCCACATTTTGTTAGCTAGTGTAACTAACCAACCACATCACGCGTCAACTTTGTACGTGTTGTTTCGTTTGTTGGTCAAGTGACCAGCAACAACAACGACGACAACAAATGCAACACGCGCTTAATTTTATTAGACGTCATGTTGTGCGCATGCTCAGCGGTTAAGGCGACCCCGTACCCGCAGACTTACATACGTCTGTATATATATTTTTTGGGGCCAGCAAAATGGCATAATTGACTGCCCGACTGACTGTGGTGGATTTTTTTTTGTGGGGGGCACAAAGTCGCGACCCACTCGAATCAGCCGCGGTACGTGAGATAGCAGAAAATTTAGCTGCATATTGAGTTACTTGGCTCAACTCCCACAACCTGGCCTGACCAGGCTATTGATTTATGTTCATCATTAATACCAGTCCAAAAAGAACTCTACACCTTTTGGTGGCAACTGTACTTGGAGTCTGTCCCTCCCCTGGCTACACTCGTTGATTGACAATTTGTGCCTCCCCCCTCTTTGGGGTCTTATCAAGTCAAAGCATCATCTAATGTCATGCCTGGCTGAGACTGAGGAGCGGGCAAACCTGTCACTTGATGTTAGCTTGGGTGATGCTCTATTTGACAAAAGGGAAATTTCTCATTCTGTGGCACGGGGCGCACGCGCGACATGTGTTGCATATTACTTGGAAAATGCCTCGAATAGTTGGCGGCTTGCAGATGCCTGCCATCCCCCTTATGCCAAGTTTAAGTGACGTTTTCATTTTTCGGAAAATCCCCCATTCGTTGTTGTCGTGGTTTCGCCTATTTTTAGGCGTGTGGCAGGCGCGCGTGTAGTCTTGTTTCGCCCCATTCCCCCAGTTACTGAATGAATTTTTATAAATAAAACTATTGCGCCCCACTACTTCTGGGGAAATCCATCCGTGAAAATGTAAAATATCTCCTGCTGAGTTTTTCTCTTTGCACTTTACGTGACTTTTGTTTTTGTGTCTGAATGCCGCTGCTGTTTTTTTGTTTATAATTTTTTTGTCGTTTTCAATTAATGCTTTATTATCGTTGAGGATTTTGGGGAGATTTGGTATTCAAACATTCTGACGAGCTGTTGATTAGTTTCGAGTGGGAGGCTTCTAATGAATTTGGAAGGCCATAAGAACAAATTACTGTAGTTTAGCTGCTCAAATTATTACACCTGCAGGTAATTGGAGATGGATGTTATTTTGGGGATGGTGTTGAAAATGCAATGACTAAGGTGAGGATGGATTTGCTATTCCTTGGTACATGCATAAATTACTACAGCAGACTGACATACGACCTAGGAGCAAACAGCTATGTCCAAGATAGAATAGATAGAAGGTGAAGCGAGAGTAGAAATGCTGCAGTTGAATTACCTCCCATAGATTGAAAACGGAGTTAAGCAGTGTCTACTTTTAAACACTACAGAAAGAGAGTACACCGAACACATTGTATCCAGGTGTCCAATTCAACGAGAGTACAGACTGTTGCAAGTGGAAGATTACATAAACATTTTGAACAGAAAAAATTGGGAGATACTGGGCATTAGAGCATGTGTTATACTACTACTGACTGACTTTTTAAAAATCAAAACTTTAGATTCCTTTCAAAGACCTAAAGCCTTCGTCGTAAGGGTTACCACTGAGAAAAGGAAAGATATTATTGTAATACTTACAAGGAATTCGAAATGGGCAGTTAGAAGCATATGAAGAAAAAGCAACAGGAAGTTTCAAGGGAATATAATTTCGTGTTTGTCTTAAAGGGACAGCGTCAATATTACCCTTTAGAATCTTGTTATCCAACATAGTTCGTCGATGCTCAAGTCAAGGTAAGAAAGCTTAAGTCTGGAAAATAAGGAGGAAGTCTCTGCTGTAGGTCCCAACCCTTCTTCTTCTTGTTTAATGGCCATTACAACCGTTCGACGGTCTGGGCCTCTGCGATTAACGCTCTCCATTCGCTTCTGTTCTGTGCGAGCTGCCACCAGTTGGTACACCAAGCTCGGCAATGTCTTCCCGCACCTGGTCTTCCCATCTTAGTGGTGGTCTTCCCACCTGCCGCCCCATAGTCAGCCGCCTTCGATTTATACGCCTTTTTGCTGGAGCTTCTTCCTTCATCCTGGGACATGTCCTAGCCAGCGCGCCGCTGCTGCTTATGCGCTAACCAGGCTGGTGTCCCCATAGAGCTTATACAGTTCGTCGTTTCTTCGAATGCGGAAATCATCGCCGACTTTTAAAGGTCCATAAATCCTCCGAAGAATTTTTCGTTCAAACACGCCAATCGCCGCTTCATCCGCTGCTGTCATTGTCCATGCTTCTGCGCCATATTGCAGGACTGGGATGATAAGCGACTTGTACAGGGCTATTTTTGTTCTTCGCTTGAGGTCTTTGCTCTTAAACTCCCTACTTAGCCCATAGTAACATCGGTTCGCAAGAGTGATATTTCGTCGGATTTCCAGACTGATGTTGTTCTTGCTGGTTATCATCGTTCCGTAGGTCCCAACCCAGGTTGCGAAAAGCAAGCAAAAGTAACTGATTCTGGATAGATTCGGTGCGTCTACACAGGGAAAGTGATTGAGTGTTCCAAATACACGAACTAAACTCCAAAATGGGCTTTTCAAGGGATATAATCAAGAGCTTAGTCGTGTAGTGTTCATTGAACTCCTTAGACCAACGTTTAATAAAACCTAGCAAGCCCATGGCTTTATTCACAGAAAGTTTAATGTGAGTGCCAAAAGAAAGTTTATGGTCGAGGGAAATACCCAGATCATGGACAACCCGTTCAAGTTGATAAGAACTCAATAAATAGTTAATCAGATAATCACTTGTAAAATACTTATTTACGCCGATGATAAGGTACTATTGCCCGAAAGTGCGGAAGAGATGCAGTATACAGTTGACAAAGTATGTCAAGAAAAGACATAGACCCAAAGTATAAGCTATTTGAGGCAACGGCAAGATCAATTATGCTATATGCAGCAGAGGTGTGAGGCTATGCTGAATACGATAGTGTGGAAAACTAGCAAGGAATTTTATTAAGAAGCTTTTTAAACTGCCAATCAACACATCATCATATACGATACACCTTGAGACTGGTCTACCTACCCTCTACCACAATACGCTGGATAGACATTTTAAATGTATGAGAAAATCATGGATCTACCTCAGAACAGGCTTCCTAAGTTAGTCGCTATGCCAATCCTGAGGGACCGATCGCAGTGCTTTGCGATATAGAAGAAATAGCTGAATGGAGAAGAACACACGACACTGTACTGGAAAGAGTTGATGAAGCCCAGATTTTATATAAAGGCCTAAACTTCAACCTGGGACAAAGCAATTAACTTAGAGATGACTTTTCGGTGGACGCTATAAAAGTTATATTTCAAGCGAGATCCGAGATTTCCTCTCAGAATGCCCAATTCTGGGAGAACTACGATGAAAATATTTCGGAGAAAGGTCCTTCACAATGGAAAAAACTAGAGATCGACTCAACGGAGAAAATTGGATTACGCTTGCGGCTTATCTCTTTGCTGCCCTTAAATATAGGTTCAAAATTTTACAGAGGATAGTATTTTAAAAAGCATTCAAGTGTAAAAGTGCAACTATTAAAGACAACTTTCTGAGTTCTAGACTGGACATAAGATTTTATCCAAATAAGAAGCCCCAGCGTAAATCCCGAAAGAAATAATTTCAGAATCAGAAAACAATGAGGAGCACTGATATGTTTTAATTTGCGCAAAGAGTTTAGATATTGCAGACAGTTTCGCAATGCCCGTGTAGTTAGAAATGTCAAAACTTGAAATTTGAAAATAATGAAAGGTTATTTCCATGGAGCTGATTTGGAAAACAAGATGTGGATAGGGTAGGCAAACATGTCTGCGCATTGTTTTACGATGCACGATGGCACATTATCTGGACCAGGAAAAAGGTTCGATTTCAATGAAAGTAGACCATTTAGGACATAAGAAGAAGAAATTGTGGTGGAGCGTATGAAATCATACGATGAAATAGGATAAGAATAGCCATTGCTGGCATCGGAAGACGAGTAGAGTAATTGAAAGTACTTTGCTAAGAGAATTGCAATATTAATATCAGACGAGGCATTTTCGTGTTTATAGAACAGAGATGAGGGTAAGGCATTGGAAACATATTTGGCTTGAAATTTTGCCCTAGCAGTAGAGTATTTGGATATGCCCGTTGCTTTTCCCGATCTTTTGTAAGTTTTGAAAAGATGATACATCAAATTTTTTTTAACAAGTCCATTGTACATTTTTCTGAGCGCTTCTAATAGTTTTCTGAGAATTGGGGTTATCAAAAAGCTCGTAGAGTTTAGAATAGAACAAATTGGTGGCACCTTCAAAACAATTAACTTAATTATGATATGACCAGTCAGAAATTTTTTAAAATATTGAAATCTGTTTTCCTACAACAACGGATATCGACTCTCAGCAAAAAACTCAGTAAAAGACATGAGCAAAAGAGAAACGAAAAAAGAGCTCATTGGTTGAGCGAAAATAGCTAAGCAAAGCTGAAGTAAATGTCTCTATTTGCAACCTCTTTATGTTGTGGTTCTTTGAAGACACTTTGAAAGTGTTGACAGTTTTTTGCGACCTCTGATTAATAGTCATACATATAATATTTCAAATAAAGCTAGAGGTGTTTCGGCTTCATTGAGAGATAAGATGGACTAAAGAAAAAAGTCTGGAGTGTGGTCTCCGCAAGATCAACTCGACTCCTTCCGTTACAGTTTGGCAGATCTTTTAACTAGAAATTACGTTTCAATATATATACAGCCAGGCTCACATACTATGCGCATCACGAAACCTCTCATAAACTTTGCCTTATTAACAATTTGTTTCCACTTATTTTCTCATATTTGTTTGTTAAAAAAAATAACTTATTGATTCTACTTTCTCAATCATTTTAATGATAAACAGAACAAAATCAAAGGTACTTTTCGGTTCTTAAGTGGGTGCATCTTTACAAATAACACTTTGAATTTTATTTGCTTTTTATTTTCGTCAAATATTGGCCTAGGTTAATGAAAATGGAAAAGGACGTTTGGTGTGCTTTTGGGTCTTAAGTAACCCTATATCACCTTAGATATAATTCTGCAAGTTAACATTGAAATTTTCGTATAGTACTTCTACTTTTACTTTTCCAGAAACACAAACGTTTTTATCGTCCTTCATTTCCAAAAACAACTTTCGCTTTCAAAGACATTTTATTGCCACTTAAAATAAACAGTACAAAATTTTGCACAAACTTTCTCACATCTTTCTTTATATCTAACTCTGACGATCCTCGATTTTAACCACAACAATAAGACCACCCACATTTTTTCCGCCACTCCAAAATGTTATAATGGCCTTAACAATACCACGTGGCACCTGTTTTGGCCAATCGTCGATATTGAATTGCACATTCTTAATATAATATTCGCCTTCAGGAATGGGGCAAGAATTCTCATCCACAATAGGGAAATTGGTGGTTTCGCCCTGCTTCAGCGATGGTTGTACAAACTGAACATAGAACTTTTTGAAACAGTCGCAAATGCTGGTCTGTGGCACATCCGCAACCATGCGCTTGAAGTCTCCATCACCCTTTGGACTGGAGTAAAGCTCCACAGACACCTTGAAATCATCGTTATTCATTTCGCCCACAAATTTGAAGGAACCATTGAGAGCACGTTCGCGTCCCACGGTTTTCAGTGTATCAAAGAGTACAAGCGTTTCGGAATCGCCCTCAAAGGGTTCCAGTTTCTCATTGCTCACCACATAGGACTGCTCGTCGCACTGTAAAAAGGACAGGATAAATTCCAATTCTTTTGACTTGTATTCCAAATATTTACCGCAATAAATTGCAACAACTGTGAAAGTAAAATTAGCAAAGTCCACTTCATGTTGACTTTTAATGAACAGTTTGCACTTGGCCTGCTTATTTATAGCGGAACATCAACATTGTTTCAGGCACGCGATAATGGTGTACTACATATTGTCCCATGTACAATCTCTGTTCTAATGACCACATTGTTGCCGCTGAACATGACATTGGAATGACATAAACTTGTCGATGATGTAAATATTTAATAAGTGTTGAGTTCCTGAATAACCCTTTAATAAGATTGGCTTTTTCAAAAGAAAGCTGGATGGTTTCGCATTGTTTGTTCTCACCCATCATCAGGTGTTTCATAAACTGTCACCCACATCAAAGGTGGCTAATAAACATTTGCACGAAATCCACTCTAAGACCAACTCTGTCAGCCACCTTCATCTGACAATCTGTTCAATGCGTGGGCTCTAATTTATGCAAAACGCGTTTGCGCCTGCGCCTAGATCTGTGGCAAACAGCAATCATAGTTACTCAATTTGCGCGATTTCGAGTTTGTGAAGTTTTTGCCAGTTTCAATTGGAAACCCTGGAAGCCTATGTACGAGTATGTCTCTGAAGGCAGGTCTTTTGGTTGTTGTATGCGCTAATTTGCGCATATCAAGCGACCCACCACCACCAGACCAGCGAGGAACGAGGAAAGAGGAGGAGATTTAACCAGTTTTTTTTTTGTTTTTTATTTCTTTTGCTTGCTGGCTGCGTGCAGTTTGTAAAACACCTGCTACAATTGATTAAATCACTGCAATTTATTATTATGATTTCGTGTTTCGTAGCCAAAGAAGTACAAAAAACATCAAATCGAGGTTGATGGATTTTGGAGGTCTTGTGCTCCATACGAACTGCATTGTGGGTGTTCGTTAGACTTCGATTGGTTGGTTGGTTCGTTTGCGGTTAGGATAGACATGCTGGCTACCAGGTTTTGCCGTTAGTTTTTGCTCACTTTGCATAAATCAATTGATCGCTCGAGTGGGGGAATATAGGTTTTATTTTGCGCAATAAACTTGGCACGTTCTAATGTGTTAATGGGATTTTTTGTTTAGTTAGTTCCAAAAAAAGTGTGTGTGGGAGCAATGACTGATAGAAGGCGGGAGTTATTAGTTTAAAAGAAGTTAAGAAAAATAACGATAATTGACTAATACTGAATGCATACAAATTGGTTTTCTATGTGAAAAATGTCACTTGTATGCGCGGCGGTAACTATGAAAGCAATTAAGATTTTGATTTTTTATACCGGAGAAGAAATTGATTGATTCAATCAATTTATCATAGTCTCGAGCCCAAAATGTTTATAGCAAATACATCCGAAAAAATGAATTTCTAAAACCGCCAAAAATTACCAGAGATTCATCGCAATTGTGCCTAAAAATCGAGCAAAAGATAATTTATCCCTAATTTAAGGATTTTGTTGTTGTGTCGTACGCTTTTTGACTTACGCTTTTATGAGGGCTGGTGAACACCCTATTCGTGTTTCAGTTAAGTGTAAAAAAATGTCAACTTTCGTGCCAATGAAACACCAGAAATCGCCCTTCTCGACTCTGTTTATCTTCGTCAATAAAGCATGCCCTTGAGTATCATCTCTTTCGCTTTTTTCCAAATTTGGATCGATTCGTGGACTGCATCAAAAGTCCCATTGTTTTTTCGAGATGGTATCCGAAAATTGCCAGAAAGATGGGAAAAAGTAGTAGTAAGCGATGGACAATACCTTAAAAAAATTAATTCGCATCCTTCTCTTCTAGTTCCAATTCCGTGTGGAACATTGAGCATCAACCACTCCTCTCTTAAAACGAACTCTGTTGTTGGCAGTCGCTTTGAGTTCTACCAATGTCTTCCCGACGCTTTTCGCTTGTCTACCTACGGTCTTTTTCAAGTTTCCAGCTCCATTTCATTCTGCGTATTATGGTGTCAACACACTCCAAATTTGCGTATTCTGTCGCAGTCATCGGTTCATATATGTTTGAGCACTGACTGACTTCAAGAGCACCCTTAGCTTTCCACATCGAGTTTCGTACCTCAATCCACAGCGACTACGCTGACCAGGTAGCTAAATTGCTGGACTTGCTTAATGGACTGGTCATCCAAAATTAGCGCGTGGGATTGTCAGAGAATGAAGGCTTAGCCTTCATTGCCGAAGGCTTTCGCAAAGTCTCCGAAAACCATGCGTAGGTCCGATCTGAATTCCGTGAGTTGCTCGATCAGGATACGAACGGTGTTTATATGATCCGTGCATGACTAACCTTTTTTGAACCCAATTTGCTCTTCACCGATGGTGACCATAATGGTGTCTCTCAGGCGATCAAAAATAGAAAAAAATAAAACGAATCCAAGCTGTGGGCCATCATCAACATGGTTCCACCATGAGAAGCTCCACTCGTTTTAGGGGTACTTTTGCATCCATAATGATAGATAGATTAATCAAATATTTTAATTGTTTCCAATCTATAAATATAATGAGTTGTTTGCAGAGAAGGGTTCTGATATGACAAGCTAAATATAACAAAGCATGAAATAGATGTAAATTACTTCTGTGGTGCTTGTCCTGCTGTCGAATTCTAAAAGCGAACACGAGCTTTTGCTTCGACTTATGAACGAAACAGAATCACCAGCAAAATGAAAATGAAAAATGATAAAGCGACGATTATTGGCTTCTGTTGACACAATTATTTGGTAAAAAAAGATCTGATCTGCTCGGACTAAGATGTGCAGAAGTATTGCTCGTATGTGGTTGGCCTCGGACCTCGCATTAATCGATCTACCAATTTTCATTAATTTTTATTAATTCGCACGAACTAGAAAGCCATTTAAACATTTCCTCGTCGTTATATTTTTCGATTGGCTCCTTTGAATCCAGCGCAACCCTAATTTTTTACAACCTGTGGTGTTGTTGCTGCGCTACAGATATAACAATTGCCAATTTGTTTATATTTTCTTACAATTTGTACACCTTCTTTTTCTATATGTGTAAACTGAGCACACGCTTCAGGTGATTGCCAATGAATAGTGGATGTTGGATGTAGCCAGTGTGATTCGGTGTTTCACATCTTTCAAGAATTCCATTCGTTCCCCAAAGATGTGATCAGTGTGAAAACAATTTAATAGCCGATTTCCACTTACGCGTGTTCTGTCATCGATTCCACGATTTTTCGATAAATTCCAAAAGGCGTTTCCACTGCGTTCGGTGTCCAATTCCGAGTCCACAACAGCTGATCTGGTCTGTTTGTTTTCCTTTGTGCATCGATCAAAATGAATTTGAGTGACATTGTTTTGCTAAATGCAATTGAAAAGCAACAACTGCAGCTTATGCAGTTAAATAATAATCTTTTTCAACTGATGACTTTGCTACGTAGCGTTTGTAAGTCACAAGCCATTGAATTAGGACTCCAGTTATAAATAATTTATTTGTTTCCTAGTCGATATGGTTGCTTTTGCGAGACCGACGTGCCTAAACATACAGACGCATTTTTAAGGAATGTTTTCGTGCGGAGAGGCAAACATTACAGATGTTACTCCAACTTTTGTCTCGGCTGGCAAAGCAAGACAATTCTTTTCGGCTTGCAATCGCATTGGACAAGCAAACAGCCGTAGCTTCTTACTTGCTTGGTTTATCAGCGGAATATTGAACAATTTGGGAACTATTTGGTATATGCAAATCAAAAATTGGCCAAATACTGATAGAGTTCTGCAACCAGGTGATATCTTATATGGATTTTGAATGATTGCCACAGAGCTTCTTGACCGTTGAAAAGCCGTATCCGCTTTCAGTGGACCAACCAGCAGTTTACCATTTGTCGCAGTCAAGGTGCGTTGTAGAACGTCTTTTGGGGGGAACCCATTTCATTTTACTTAATCCTGTACAAAGAATAAAAACATCTTACCCTTCATTTCTTTTACCGCCAATTGTTGTGCCAGCTGATTTTGCAGTCAAAAGTCTTATCGATATCGATTTCTATCGATAATCATCGTATTAATATGAAAAAAACGAGTTGGCAGAACCATCGTCCAAAGTGGACTCGACTTTTTTCTCTACCCTCTGACCACCCCCTCGGTCAACAACTGACATTTTTTTTGTATGGAGTTGGACTCGCGTTCTTCGATAAATGGACGCGTACTCTAACCCTGCTGTAGTAGAAACGCACTATAAGGCTAAGCACAAACCAGCGAAACGCGCACTTGCCAAAGTTGGCGTGCCGATAAAGATGCTAAGAGATCCTATCAAGTTCACAGATATCGAGCCGCCGATTGTACAAAGCAGTACATTTACATAACTCTTAGGAATAGTGACTTCATACTTAAGAGACATATTTTTCAAACTGACTAAAATAATCCCTTTTAGTTTAAATTTCAGCTTTGTAGGTAAACACTACTGAGAGAGTTAAATTATAGGCAATTAGTTTAATAAGCAGCATATTAAGAATTTATTTAATCTAGAACACTTCACCTTGAATACTATAGAAACATTTTAATTAAGTCAGAAACTTGAATTTAATGATCAAAATGCTTAAAGGCTTAAATGAACCACAAAATCTAACACTTGTCTATCTCTAATTTTAATGTGTTTTTTAATTTCTCTTCTATTTTTTTCCAAATTTGATTTTTTCCAGAACTTACACAATCTTTTAATGGCCTCATAAAAATGGTTGAGTCTACACAGCTGCAGCTGGGAAATTGTACCCCCCCCAGCCTCTCAACTTGGGCCACAAATCAAAGTCTACAAATTGTTTTCAACAGAATTATGGCATCTACAATCTATGTATCTAGCGACAATGATTAAATATTTGAAACTTCTGTTTGCCCATAAAAACTAAATGTGAAGAGGCTGCGGCGAGTTGAACAATTTTATTAATGGGTCGTGTGATTTAATGTGGGGGCCCACAGACTCTCCTCGATATGGATATGTGTGTTGCTTAATTGCGTAATGATTGAGTTAGTTGTTGCCGGATTGGGTTTTATGATCTCAACCGCGTTAATTGGGTAGCTGAATTTCTAGATACGGCTCCCCGTTTTTCAATTGGTCTAATTGGCTGCCGTGTTTGAGGACTCCCCATGGCGGTAATAAGCTGAGCTTTAATAAGGGATCAGAAATAATTTTGAAAAAACACATTTTCTCACAATTATGTTACTTGAAACTAACGAGAAATTCTTTCAGCTTGTGACCCAAATTATGATCAATTAAAAGTTTTCCCATAAACCGAATACCATTTTAATTGCTAGCCTAAATTTTTCAAATTTTATGATAAAACTGTTTGCCAATTTGTCTGGCAAAATTAAAATCGCCACTTTGATCAATCAATCGCAGCTTTTAGCAAGTCAAATGATGATGCAGAAGCGACATGTGGCATGACCAGCGAAATGGATTCGAATAAAATAAAAACTCTCAAAAGTATGCAATACAAATGTTGTAAGGTAAGGCAACAGCCGGTCTACTCTGGTTGTGGTCTGCTCACAGAAAATCCAATTTATAGATAATAAAATAATTAATCATGCACTTGTCCTCAACACACAAACTCCCAGCACATTATCCCTGTCCCTGCCCATTAACTTGGCTGTCCGAACGGTTGATTGATGTGGAGAATGACTAAACAATTTCTGGTCATTTGGCGTGCAAAAATCACCAAAATTATGATAAGACAATTTGACTTGGCTTCTCCTCTAATTAAAGTTGTCTCAATGAAATTTTCCATTTCTCTATTTTCCTCTTGCTTTCTTTTTTTGCGGCATCATGGTAAATAAGAAGCCTGGCTCATTAATGCACAAGCAGATTTGTCTCTCGCGTTGAATTATTCATGTGTCTGCGAGTGTACGTGGGTGTGGCAAACCTCCCTCTCATCAGCGTTGATCTGATTTTGGTGAGTTAGCCAGCTGGGTAACCTTTTAATTTACTCACTTTTATACATTATCCCTCGTACAAGTGGCACACTTATGACTGGCTAGGAAAATGCTCTTCTCATCCATAATTGGGCTCAAGTGCTTAATAGTGTGACTAGTGAGCGGTCCTCGTATGAATTAAGTGATTTTCATGGGGGATGACTTGCCAAAGGCAGTAGCATAACAGGTGTTAGGATAATGGTAATGGAAAAGGAAAATGGAAAAAGTAAAACTAATCATGGCGATTTTGGGTTTAATTATGAAATTCTAAAGGATTTGTTGTCAACATTTGTCTTTCTTTTGCAGTAATAGAGCAGATTCCAAACGAAATCTATGCAAATGACAACCATTTTTCAGCTTTTCGGGCTTTTTTAGTATAGCAAGAACTTTCTTCATGTACTTATAATTAGTCAGGCCTGTTTTCAATTCCACTTCGGTTTTCGTATAAACGTTTGTACTTTGAACTCAATGTTAATAAGATTATAAGGAAAGTAACACTTATATCTACGGCTACAAGATCCGCTTTCTGTAACAGTGGAATTGCTCAAGCAATTAAAAACGGCAGCTCAATGCCAAGTGGACTCAATTCGTAGAAAAAGGAAGCTTTGATCTAGTAGGCACAGATTTCCTTTACACCTTCCATTTAAATTTGTGAGAGTGAAATGGCCAGTTCAAACGTTTATACGAAAACCGAAGTGGAATTGAGAACAGACCTGACCCAACAAACACAGCAAAAAACCAAGAGCTCTCTTATTATACCCTGGGAGAGGGTATATTGAAATTGTCCGGATGTTTGGAACGCATATAAGAAAGCATTTCCGACCACACAAAGTATTTATATTCTTGATCAGTACGACGAGCTGAGTTGATATCTCGTCCGTCAGTTTTAAAGCTATCTTAACCAAACTTTGCACAAAGTCTTTTGGTACAAATACGCTGCACATTTATCGGAACCGGCCGGATCGGATGACTATAGCATATAGCTGCCATAGGAACGATCGGTTGAAAATCTAGTTTTAGTGAGAAAAACTTTTTTGTTTTTAGTGCTATCGCTCCCAACGCTCGTAGTAATAAGTTTTTAATGATTTCACATAATTTCACCAAGATTTGTCGAAATCGGACAACTATATAGTATAGCTGCCATACAAAAGTTGGGTCTGAAAAAAAGTCTTAGTGAGAAAAACTTTTTTGTTTTCAATGTAATCGCTCCTAACGCTCGTATTTATAAGTTTTTAGCAGTTTCACATAATTTCACCAAATCTTGTCGAAATCGGACTATATACTACTATATAGTATAGCTGCCATACAAACTGTCAGGCAAATATCAAGCTCCAAGGGTATATAAACTTCGGTCGAGCCGAAGTTAGCTTGCCTCTATTTTTTCATTTTACAATTAGTGTAGCATTAGAAAAGTCATGTGGAAAGAGAGTTGCAAGCCCCTCAAAGTTTATACACAGAAGAAAAAAAAACGGCGCGATACTTTCAATCTTTTTAGTCTTTAAGTGCGATGAGGTCGTGAGTTCGAGTCCCAGTTTATCCCAAAATATATGTATTTTTTGTTTTTCAGAAATATTAAATATACCAAAACTAATATGTTCTTTGAAGTGAATATGGATGTCCAAGGGGATGTATGGCATGTCATGTAATCTTTCTTGGGATTAAAAAAGGCAAAACAACTCAATCTTTTTTCTAATCGGGTCAAAAATATCCGGGACCGGGGGCTTGGGACTAATTCCATTTCGGATGTATTGATTCCAGAGCAGAGTTCCCCAGCGATAGCCCCGGGAGCACGAACTTATTTGCCGAATGCTTGCCGAAATCACTTCATAGTGTATTATTTCGGTAACGGTTATTAGTATAAAATATCACTCTGACAAACCATTCAGACAAAAGATTTTTGTTCAATTTACGAATATCAAAATTTTACTTGTAGAGGAAAAACCGAAATCAAACCGTATATTTGATTCTGTTCTGTTTCGGTACTACAAATCTCGACGTGATGGACCATTTCTGAAAACAGAATCATATTCAGCACAAGAATCTCGTCTAGAATCAGCACTAACTCTTCTATGTACTGGAAAAAAAGCTATTTGTCTTATATACCTCTATTAAGAGTTTTTAAAGCGAAAAAAATTGTACTTCCCTGGCCAATTCAAGACCATCGATCCGATAACAATAATGGTTTTAAAATACTTCTGATATTTTAGGGCATAATGTCAGTTAAACCGAACCCATAACTTGGGTTCGGAACAGGTTCAGGTTTAAGGTTTGCTTTGCTGAAAATATATTTCAGAATTCCGTGTTCCCTGGCAAATTACAAAAACAAGTCTACCGATCGCATCATATGTTAAGGCAATCGGTTTCTGATCTTGTTAATATGACAACTTTCAGATTGTGCACTTTAATTGTAGAATTTTATTTTTATAGCCTTTTAGCACCACTTCGCTCCACCCCTCCCCATCTTAGCATCTCTTCAACGATCACATTACACTGAACTACGTTTTGGTGGGCCACAAAATGCAACAAACTCAAATGCATTGTAAGTTGGACGATGATTTATGTGCGGGCCGCACCTACATTTATGCCATAAAGTGGCCATAAATCACACCAAAAGGCAAAACAGCAAAAACTAAGCTGGAACTGGGAGTTTGCACAGTTTGCAGAAAAAGTGCCAAAGCCAACTTCAACTGGCTGTCTGTCAGTTAGAACGCAGTGCCCCGACAACAAATTGATATTTTTAACATGCGAGTTCAAATAGATAAAGTCAATTGATGGACAGAGAGTCGAGGAAAAATAAGAAAAATCAGTAGCAGCGGCAGCAGCGGCCGAGGCAGCGCACAAGACAAGCGTTCCAAGTCTGGCATGGCATGACAATTAGCCGACCCGGCTGCCCAACAGCAGTGACGCCTCCAAAACAAAGAGACTAGCCAGCAGCTGGGCGGGAACACAGTGGAACCAAGTTCAAGTAAATGACAGAAAAATCAAGTGTGTCTTGAAATATGGCACCATAAATAAAGAATCTTTTAAAGATCATTTTATAGGGGCGCAGTGGTAAAGAGTTTAACTGTTTCTAGCTTTTCGATCGCGTTAATATATTTAAAGAAAGAACTGCTACTCTGTCTTTGAAGAATTTAGAAAGATCCAAGATCGTGATCCTAAATTTGTTTGAAATCGGGAAAATAGGAGCTATTAATTTGTAAAAGTATTTTAAGTCTTAAATCTAGCATTCCCTATCCTAATAAAGACAAAAAAAATTCTTAGTACGTATAAATCACATTTGTCTGCCAAGTCAGATCACTGTACACACTACTCCTCCTCCACCTCCATCACATTGAAGTTGTCAATTTGTTTGTCTTTGTGTCTCTCCTCCTCTCCTTCGTCCGAACACTTGTCACAAATTGTGCAAATTTATTTTACGCGCTAAATGCAAAACGTGCCCGGCCAGTTAAATGGGCAAAAATTACAACTCAAAGATTCGTATTCGTTCCTTCTTATGCCCCTTCTAATGTGATGTGTGTGTGCGTGAAGTGTGTACATTTGGCATTGGCTCTTCCATTGTCAATAAGTGAGGAGGCTGTTCCTCGAATTGAAAGTGCCAGCCCACCCACAATTGTGGAAGAGCTTTTCATTTTAAATCCTTTAGCCTTTTGCCTGCCTAACAATGCGTAAAGTTTCACCGACGCTTTTGATGGATTACAACGCCACACAAAAAATTAAAATCAAGTTGGCAACTCTTTCTCCAGTGGGGGTTGGGGGGTACTTTTGCCTTAACGCTTTTGGCTTTTGTGCCTTACACTTTGCATATAAATTTATACTTAATTATTTATGTATGGTTTATGGCTTTGCCATTATGCAATTTATTTAGGTCTAGCGCTTGTCAACTTTTCTGTTAATTTTATGCCTTCTTGAGCACAACGTTTTGATTAATTGCTAATGGCAAAACACTTTGGAGAAGGTGTTTGAGTTCAACCCCCTTAATCAGCTTTAACATTTCAATACGCAGCTTGGATTTGAAGTCGTTAGCTCAAAAATAACTTAAAAATAAATATTTAATACAGATCAAGTTGGCTCTACCTCAGTGGCTCAGTCATATCACGATCTTACCAAAGACTTTAGCAATGGAATGGAAAACGCAGGCTTGGCAGCAAAACTATTTCGGTAATTTTCCAATATGTCTGCATTTCTTTTCAGGAAGCTCTAAATTTATTTGTGCGATTCTCCCATTTCCTGTATTAAACGATTTCAGTCAAGAGCGAATTATATGCTAAGTATTCCTTTCGTTCCAAAGATAACATGAAACCTTCTTTAACTGATGGCAGATAATCCAATAGAATGGAGCTAGAAGAGTAATCCTAGAACTTTTGACCAAATAATATTTAACTTGACAAAATTGAAATTGAAAATGAATAAGACATTGAACAGAAACTTAAGACCATTTTGATTCAATGAACCAAATCATATCTTACTTTCCCTGAAGTCTATCTCTGAAAAACTGTTTCGTTCCCTTAATTTCAGCAATTTTCTTTAGTACAAAATGTTATACCAATCCGAGTACAATCTTTGACATATTCTGCTACTGTGCATTATCAACTCCGAATTCCTGTCTTAACCCAAGAAAGAAAAAAAATTCAATGATCGTTCGTCACAATTGATTAATGACCTGGACCGGTCAACCCATCCTCTATCCAATTATGCCATTTGCATTAAACAATTTCAAAATGCGTAGCAATTATTGGACATTTCTTCTGCGTCTTCGTCGTCTTGCCACTGATCGATTGTGGGTATTTCTCTCCAAATAGAAAGATAAGAATCAGAACAATAACAAAACGATGAACTGAGCAATAAAAATTACAGACAGATTTCATGAACAAACGCCTTTTATGATCAAGCAAGATGAGGAAACGAAAAGAAAAGAAAAAACGATTAACAAATGTCAATTAGATGACAATGCGACATGCAACAGATGCAGCCAACAGATACAAGATACAAATAAAAAGATACATCCCAGAGATATGTTTGTCATTTTTTGTTACGATTTTTGGGGAACTTGTTGTTGGGTCAACCGATTTGTTTGCATTGTTAATGCAGAGGTGGAGAGCCGTGGATGTGCATGAGTCAGAGGCGTGTGAAAAGTGTCGCATAAAACTTCCATATCGGACTACTTTGGTGGCATTTCTCTCGCTTTTTTATAACTCAATTCCCTGCCTCCCTTTTGTCGTTTTCTTTTATGCTTAAAATCAATTTGTAGCACTTTACTGGAAATTAACATTATTGTGATTTTATATTTATTCTCGAATTTTTTCTATTTAAAAGTTTAACATTCTTTTTAAGGTCGCACGTCTGCGCGCTCAATTAAAACTGGGGAGCCCGGAGGTGTTGGCTAACCAAGTGTCACTTGCCAGGCGAGCGAAGCGTTAACGATTTTTGTTTTGTTCTAACCAGCCCGACCGAAGTTAACGCCTGAAATGGATTTCAAGTGCGGCCAGGCTAATTGAAAAGGTGTTTGCAGGAAGAGCCAGTCATATGCTTAAAAAATCACAGACGTACCCAGCAATTGACCGTTGGGAAATGAACCCATAAACAAATTACAAACAAAAGGCATTTAAGGACCCCGGACACGCAAGGACCCACACATTTATTTATTAATCGCATGTCAAGGGGCGGACAAAAAATAAAAATATTAGCACGTAAGCATTAAATACTTTTTAAGCGGAAGAACTAATTAACCAAGGGCAGGGGGACAGAGTCCAACAAAAACCCAGACAGAGACGGAACTTGGCAAAAACTCATTAGCACGCTCGAACGTTAAAAATGTCGCGTCAAAATCAGCGCTTAATACTTTTTTTATGATTAGCCGCCGCCACAAAGCAACACAAGGAGGGTGGACAGAGGAGCGACTGTAAGGATATTTGAAATTTTCGTGACATTTATGAAGGGCAAGTGGCGAATGGACGAGTATCATTTGACAGGTGGAAAGTCCTTAAGAATGGGGTTTGATCACTCTATGCTGTTTCAGGCATTTTGTAAGCCATTGTGGTCGGTCGGGACGGACCTTATCAAAAATTCGTATTTGAATTCAGTTGATCTATATATAAAAGTTTATATCCATTTTAAACACATCGTTTGATTTATGTTAAAAAAAATGGAGAGTCTAAGGACCGCCCGATTTTCCAAGTTAGCCAATTTTTCAAACTTGCACAGAGGGAAAAATAACTGTTCGGAAAATGAGTTTCCTTGAACTTAAAACGAGAACAAGATGGTGTCAAAATTCTTCAGAACAAAAGTAGATCTCAATCAGATAATATTTGCTTTAAACAACAACAAGAGAGCTCTCTCTCTGGTCAGCTCAACCAACTATAATAGGCTTTTTACACTGAGTACATCGAACATCCAACATCCCGACTCATAAATATTTACCATGGCGGTATTTGCTATCTTTGAAGCATTTACCTATTAGACATCGACCCTCTTAACAGTTTTATGAAACAAAACCTTACAAATGGTTATTAAGCATTTAAACTCAGGAGGTTGGATGTGAGACGTTAGATGTCCTCAGTGTAAAAAGCCTATAAGTAGCTCTCTATATGTGAATCTGCAAATGTGTACAACGACTAAATGTGCTGACGCGTCATTCCATACGTTAAGTGCTTAAGATACCGGGTTTAGTTTCCAGTCAAGCCTGAAAAAATTTATCTGTGTTTTTATACCCTTGCAACGCATATAAATGTTCTTTTCCGGTCCTGTAAACTATGAGCGACGAGCAAAGTCGTTTGAGCTTTGTTCGTCCGTCGGTCTGTCTCACTACTTTCTACTCTCTCAGATTTAAAGCTATCGAGCTGAAACTTTGCACAGAGTTTTCTTTTTACTGCATACTGCTAATAAGTCGGAACCGACCGGATCGGATGACTATATCTTATAGCTGCCATAGGAACTATCTTTCGAAATGTGAGTCTTTGTGGGAAAAACTTGTTTGCTCTTAATGTTAACGTCCCCCGCATCAGCGATTATTAATATTATACGATTTTACAGAGATTTGGAGGTTTTTGTCAAAATCGGATTACTATGTATATCTTATCCATAGAAAAAGTGGGTTTTGAAAAATTTTAGAAAAAATTTTTTTTTTGCCGGAGTTCTTAAACTCTGATGTATTAAAACCTTTGCAAGAGTATAAAAACTTCGGCAAAGAAGCTTGGCCTTCTCGTTCTGAGCAACTTTAATCAACCGAGTCAGATGGACTTGGTTTGAGGTCGTTGAAGTTTGTTGTACAAAGCGGTGTCTCTGATCTTATGGAATATGTGGATGGGGAAAAGCAAATAGTTAAACCAATGATGGCCAAAGTACAATTTTCTCAAAATAAGTTGAAAATTCCAGATCTGTAAGCCGTATTTCTCAGCCATCGCGTTAAATTCGTCTAACCATTGATTATAATGTATTAGATCCCTCTCGTGGCTATTGGAATTGTAAAGGTTATGAACAATCTGACGGTCCATTCGCGAGTTTTATCAATTAATTTGAGGTAATATAGCAAAAAGCGGTTTTTGGGCCATAACTTCAGATTTTGGGGGTGTTAGGAGAAAACCAAGTATGAAAAAATGCTATACTCGAGTAGCCCAACAATATGTACCGATAACTGTATTGGCACTGGGGGAGTATATATTCTTTCAATAGATTAAAGAAGTCACACTATAAGGTATCGCCCTGACTAGAAACTCTTTTGATATTAAATGATTCGGAGAGGTTCTTTTCTATTTTTTCGGCTCTTTGCGTACTTCTCAACGTCATCATGCAAAGCCAAATCTACTTTACTGGTATACCAAAATTAGACGGAGCATCGAAGAACCTTGACCTTATCGGTGTTTATATTCAAAAAAAAAAGATGGTATGTTTTGAAGCCTCGTAGGTCTTCACCAGGATTTTTCGTAACCTGAGTATCTGGTCTGTGGTGGATTTACCAGGTCTAAAGCCATGCTGATAAGGTCAATAAGCGGTAATGGGAAGGAGACTGAACCCGCGGTTTAATCGCTCAAACTGCAGGGTCTCCTTTTTTAGAGATGGGACGAAGAACACTTAAATTCCAAACGTCGGACTTGCTTTCATCAGACTATACGCAAGAAGTGGTGCGCCCTTACCAGCCGAACAATCAGGGGCGCTCACACGTCTAGTCTTGTTGGCTAAATAGACTTGGCTCGACGGGTCTATCTGGTATCGTTGGGGCATCATGTTTGTAATCTTAATTAATAAAAATTATTTTAACATCGAAAAAGTATTCTTTAGAGAACACAGGTTATTAGTTCAATTCCGATATTTCCAACTGCATAACAAATATTTTTAAACTATCAAAGAATTCCTATCAAAGAATTCCTTTCAGTCAAAAAAAGAAAAACTTCTCAGAAAAGGCGTTTATATATTTCTATCTGCTGCTGATGACAAACTTGTTTATTAAAGGGTAGCAAAAAAAATAAATAGTAGCAAATATATACGAATTAAAGGCAAGTATTTAGACAAGGGACTATTTGTGAGCAACAAGCACATGTCTAAAATGAAATTCTCCAATTGTAAGGTCCGCATTCCAAGGTTATTACCTCAACACTCGCAGCTGAAAGCATCTAAAATGATACATACAGATTTGCAAATTATTATTATTATATATGTACGAGGGTTGCCTTTGATATTATATACTAAACAAAGAACTAATAATCGTTTAGTAGCTTAGTCCAAAGCCAACCCTTATATGTTTTAATAAATGCTTGCCTTTGTGGATAAATAAACCATCCAACTGTCCATGATCAACTTTACTGGATTATCTTCCAGTACCCCATTCTCCCGGAATACTTCATTGGCTGCAGGTACAAATGTTGGTTGTATATTTATACAACGTCTTATTGTCAAAACACGGATTCTTTTACAGGCTCGCAACACCTTTAGCAAGCCATCGTTGGTTATTAAGTTGGATCTATATAGGGTGAGCTTTTCCAATTGGTTCAGATAAGTCAAATACTCCAGACTACGATTATCTCCCGGCTGCCAGTAGAGCTCCTTTAATGACTTCAGCGTGCCGATTACTTTGGCTTCCTTCATAGTAAAACCCCTTTTATACCGAAGCACACAGAGTTTCTCCAGATGTTCAGAATACTCCGATTGCAGCACAATGGCTCGGGTACTGTTGCAATTTATGCTAAGAGATTTCAAATTCGGAAAATAAGGAAAGTTAAATCTTATTTCAGCATTAAGAATGCGAAGAACTTCCAAATCTGGCCAAACGGGAGCGGACCGCTCCCTATAAAAAATTCCGCCACATATTTCCATTTGGCGTAACTTTCTTAACGCTGCAAACATATTAAATATGTCAAGCTTATGAGTATGACAGCGTAAATGTATATACAAGATCTCCAATCCGATAAGACTATTCACATGTCCAACTGCAAAATTTTTAAAGTAATTATAAAAATTTAAGAATTCTATTCCAAGAACTTACTTTCTTTGGCCACGAAATCGTGTAGCTCCAATTTTCTAAGTGCGGGCAAATGCCGCAAAGCTTTTATAACTGGTTCAGCCGAATCACGAGGGTCTGTAATACTCATGCGTATTTCTTTTAACTTTAGTTTGAATTTCATTTGTGCTAGCAGCTCGACCAGCTCATTGTAATTGCATGCTCTGGGCATAGAGAAGTCCAATTTTTCAGCCTGTGAACAATACCTGATAAGTTTTAGCATTGGTATTGACTCACTAGGGTTCCGTGATGTCAACTCCTTGACTGTGTTACCACAAACTGATAGAATGAAGGACCACTGCTCGGCAGACAGTAACTCAAACCGAATAAACTGAAATGTATTGCGGTAGTGAAAGGCGAATGCTTTGCCAAGTAACGGATGAGACTGGCCCAAGCTTATCTTGTCCTCAAGGTTTTTAAGCTTCCGGAATATCAACTCTAGCACATCCAAGTTCATGTCCGTAATTCCCATTTCTGCTGCAGAGGCTGCCTTTGTCGTGAAACTTTTTATTTATTTATAAAAATATATTATATATTGTTTAGATTGGAGTCACAAAAGCGAGAATTGTTTTCCTGACAGAATAGTAAAGTTAACTTTGATATTTACAAACGAATTATTTGCTATTTGCTTAGACTTTGTCTGGGTAATGCATGCCATATATATAGACAGGTGTTTGACATTGGTATGAGAACTCCAAACAGAGAAAGGAAAACCAAGTCCAAAGTAATCATCATAATTCTGTGCGGCTAAAAACGCTAAAGACTCATTAATCGTAAGCCGAACACACAAAAGCCAGGCGACAGGACATTTGTAGCGTGTCCTGTGAGAGAAAGTCGCGACTTTTGCCGGCAGAGCCGTTTTAATTGTGTGCTTGGAGGGGACAAAACAGAACAAAAACTTCAATCCCCGGACATGACACCCGCGGCTGCGTCACTGTCACTGTCCCGTGTCCTGTCCGTCCAGTCCTACCGTTTTTATCGGTAATAAGGTGTTTTTGACGAGCTGCGGGGGCACCCGCATTGCATTGCGCTTTTATAAATATGACGATAAATTTCGTTGGCCACTGTCGCGCGACTTTACTTTTTTCATTTCAACTTCATTTTGGTTTTTAATTTCCTACTGGGATTTACGTAAAAGGTATCTCCCTCTATCCCTTTTTTTGTTCCACGTTGTTTTGTTTTACTTTCTGTCTTCATCATGTCTGCAGCATCGCATTTAATAGCCCTCGTCCAGTTCAGTCTGGGGCGATTTTAATATAAAAACTACAACAAGAACAAACATGGCCAAAAAGCAACCGTCATTTGTATGCTCTGCTTTGACCGACGTGGAACTCTGGTACCAAAAAAAAAGAGAAGTAAAGTGAGATAAGCGCTTTAAGCTCTATTAACGGGAATGAAACATGTAGTAGCTTGTATGTACGTATGTGGAGGTCCTGCGATGGTAATACACGTCTCAGCTTCTTTTAAGGTTTTGTTTAAAGCAGCGTTGCCCAAAAGTTGTTCATGGCAGTGCAGTTCAATATGGAGATAATCATTTAGGACTCTTCTGGTCCGAAGTCACAATTCTTTAAAGACACAATTGGATAATGTCATTTTTTAAGTAAAAATGTTACCCGCATGAGACTTAAAAATTAGTTTTAAAAATATCTCTTTAATCTCTTCCAACTAAATTCAAACCCAAAACCAATTCTCAGTGTTCCAGAAATCTCTAACATTCTTAATCTCGTTTGTTTAAATCTCTCGTTTCACGACCCTATTGAATAAGTTAAAAAATTGTTCGAAATACCAATCGCAGCCATATCAGAAAAACTAATTAGCTAAGGTGTGGAGGTTCCAGTTCATCCAGCTCCAATCACAGATCCAGAAGCTTCCGAAAACCTACAAATCCATAGGGAGGACACTCACAGACTACGCTACACCGGTATGGTCCCCTGCAGTCAGTGACACACAGTGGGGTAACTTGCAACTGGATGTGCCTCCATGATACACGATGACCACCTCCACGAGGAAACTCAAATCCATGTAGCTAGAACCCACTGCACCATGCTTGAAAAACAGTTGGTGGCAAGCAGTCTTGTGGTGGACCACGCAAACCGCAACTCGCTTAAAGTCCACCTCCCAACGAACACAAGCAGGATTTTCCTGCTAGACCTCGCCCAACTGAACAACAACTTGTCAGCCCTCGAAGCCCAGAATGTGCGAGAGGAACTCCACAAGAGGACGGTTGCGCAAGCTATAAATGGGCTAAAGAACAATGTAGTTCTTGCGAGTCGACCACCACCTATCAGCAGTTGCCTAGGACCATTAGAACCACCGTTGTCCAACTCAGATCCGGCTTTTCCTGCTTCCTCAATAGCTACATCTCAAGGATCAACCCAAAGGTCGCGGACGAATGCCCGAACTGCAAAGGAAGCTCCCTGTCAAGCCGCCCCCATCACACTTACACCAATACACCTATGGACCCATCCAAAAGAATGCGCAGCCTTCCTGGGGCTGGACCTTGGAGATTCGACTTCCCCCCTTTTCTCATCTTTCTAAATCATACTTCTCTCTCTCTCTCTCCCACCTACACGTAAACACCCAATTACACAGTTAGCCGCTACAACAACAACAATGTAATGTGCAATAAACATTAAACAAATTAAACATAAATAAAGTGTCGACTTTACAATTGATTGCTTTATCAAAAAGTGCATACACTCACACGCTCGCATACCCTACCAAATATGCAGACGGCGTATTGCGAAATAGTCGGAGCTTAACATAAACTGCAGAGGATCAACCTATTCGCCGCGAACAGAAACTAAACGATCATCTTTACATGCAGACGTCATTACAGAGTTTAAGGAGCTTCTTCAACCTGGATTACATAGCCACTCAAGAACTCTTGGTCCAATCCACCTAGTCAGAAAGAAACTGATCTGATCTGGCTGATTTACACTCGCACAGATGTCCAGTGAACTCGACGACATAGCTACAGGCACTCATGTGCGATTTACAACATCGACATCAGCCTTTGACATATTGGATGTGTTCTCCATGGGCAAAATTTTTGTTTCGATTTTTTTTTGCATATTTTAATAGCTTGGATATTTGAGGATATCACCCCAAAAGGATTTTTCGAAATACTTTAGAAGATATAGCCTTTTTGTCGTCCAATGTCTTCGATAAAACAAGCCATTTTCAATTTCCTTCAAACTTAAAACGCATTTATCTCGAAACTACGTTTTTCGAACTTGCGGCCATGATATCTACAGTTACACTGAACCGATTGTGAAAGTGCAATCGACGCACAATTGTCACCATTCTGGTCTGACCCTCAATCATAATTTTTGAATGAGGGCCCAAAATCGAATTTTAATTTTTCAATAGTCGCGATTTTGTCAAAAAAAATCAGAAATTTTTTTCTAGGGTCTGACCAGAATGACATCTATACTGATTATAATCTCGTTTTTAGTTTACATTTCACACAACCTGAAGACGTGGAATCGTGGCTTCAATCTGATTGTAACATAATAAAAAAAAGAGGATAGGTCCAAAAACACAGGCTTGAATGTTCGAGCTTACAAAAAAAAATGTCGCTCAAACATTTCAACAACATGGAGCAAGTTCCTGCGCAACAACCAATCAAGCGAACAGGTCTGTCAACCTCTTGAGCCACCAAATACTGGAACCGCTCACATCATATCTTAGATATACAAGCCAGCATTTAGCGTGAACTTCCCTGATAAGCCAGTCAACTCAACGCATCATTTAAGGGGGGAGTAGCTGCGGCGGTTCCAGTTCATTCAGCTCCAATCACAGATCCAGTTTATCTCACTAGTTCGCATACAACTACACCCGCCTTTTTATATATCTTATATATCTAACACACACACACCTATCTCTCCGCTTCAGCAACTCTCCGTCTCCAATAATCCGAACTTAAACCTAGTCTGTGTTTTAAACTAATTAGTTAACGTGGCCGAGCCACAAACCTCAGGTGGCTCCATCTATCTACCAACAAACGGGCTAAGGATTCCCAAATTATACTTCGTGACTGGCTCGGAATTATTTTTAAATTTTTGCATTTTGTTTTTAAAGCATGTGATTTAAATTTTTTCATTAAAAGAAAATGGAAAAATTCAATTTCCTGAAGTTCTGTGACACCGACGGATTCCTTGAGAGTTTCGTCCACAGATTTTCAGGACACCCAAGATTAAGTTTCTTATATTTATTAATGAAACAGAGAGAAACCGAGCCAAACTTTTTTAAATTGACTATTTTTGGCAAACCTTTAATATAAATCAACAATTTTGGTGCGTTTTATTCATTTAGGTAAAAGCAATTCAAGTGTTTGCAAATCACTAAATTGTTGTTTGAATTGTCATGCGCTTCTGGTTTTCAATAAACTGACAATTTCACAGACTTCTTGGTTTACCCAACTTCATATTCCAAGCCACAATTTGATTTTTTTTGTTTTATTAATATTTTACGCTCAACTAACTTTTGCTCAAAGGATTTTCGCAGGTCAGAAGACGATACTGCGTATTTCTATGCGAAAACCATACACATGTCAGTCACACTTAACCCCAGGCCATGGGTTATGACAAGAACAAGGGATCAGCAGGAGCAGCAGGAGACCGCAAGAATTTCGCAAAATCCCGATTTTGCTTTTATTGCCTTGCGGCAAAATTATTTCTATTAAGTCAGCGAAATGTTACTTGTTTCTTTCATAATTTCAACGTTTATTATGATTTCCGGAAATGCTTTCGAGGCAAACTGAAATTTATGCACATCGCATATGTCAACAGCTCGTTGCTTCCTTCGTTTTCTTTTTGTTTGATAAAAAGGATATCCATCTGCATCCTTGTTTGGCTCTGGTTGAAATTTGCATATTTGCATTTCAATTTGCTTTATTTTTTCTCTTTTGGCAAAAAGATTTAATTGTCAATAAAAATTTACCGTGCGGAAAATTTGTTGGGCAAACAAAATTGAAACTGTGCCTGGGAAAAACTTATTTGTTTTTTTTTTTAAATAACGCATGACACAAAATCCTTGATGGACTTGAGGCGGAAATGTGTTGGCTTGGCCATAAAGGGGAAGAGTAAGTAGCTTCCTTCTTGTAATATTGCAATTTACATTGCAGGGTTTTGAGTTTACACTTGCAGGCAATTAATAATGCTGCATTAGGGTTATCCAACTCCAAACAACAATTAAGCAGGATAATTAAGTTTATCGTTCATTGGCTTTGCAATTCTCTTCTGTGCACTTCCTGAGAGTGCTGTGGAAACATGTATGACAGATTAGACAGGGAAGAAGCCAATGGAATGGGCAGTGCAAGTGGGTGCAACCCTTTGAGTGCATTTTCAAATTCAACTTGTAAATGGAAAACATTTACATTGGCAAATGTAAAATGTTGCCCAAAAGAGACATGTGTGTCTGTGCATTAATCAAGATTTCTGATATGATGGGATGGAATTCTTAAATGAAACAGTTGGAATTCCAACATGTTTCTAGACTTAAATCATAAATAGTTGATTAGAGCATTTGACTAAATCTTTAATCTACAATTAAATACGAGGGGCTTAAGCAAAGTTCGGTGAGTTGGTTGGCCGTAAAATTCTATCTTTTTGTTATTTTAAAAAATCCAAAGATGCCAGAGTCCTTGAAAATATTTTATTATATTTGTATGATAAATTTAAGAACGATCCATTAAAAAGCAGATAAGCAAATGTATAAGAACTAGGGACTCGAATGAGTACCAGTTTTCTTAAAAAAACTCTCATGATAATTCCATTTTTATGTGAAAAGTTTTGCAAAATAGCCCCGGCTTTAAATTGAGTAGAAATATTTGGCTTGAACGGCCCATTAAAACCAAAGTCGAGCTTTGAGAACTTCTCTCCATCTGTGTATATGTTTACAGAGAATCGTAACAAGTTTTTTCAAACTTTTGTAGCTCCCCCAGTAACTTTTACCCATATGTCACACTGCACATTATCAGCAGTAAATTATATTAAAGACAAAAACGTATTGATTGCCCATTCTCTGCCCTTCTCCCCCCATCCTCCTTTCAATGCATTCATTTGACACCTTTGAAGTTGCAACACTTTGTATCTCAGTCTTGGCACAATGAGCCAAGCTCTGCACACACATAATGCAAAATAAATTGGATTATCCTTTGATTCATTCACAGTTTGTCGCCCGAACTTGGCTAGAACATAATTTATATGCTTTACATATTTCAAATGGCCAACCTGGATGTGTGGCTGCACTCAATCGGAGTGGTTGATGGTGGTGTGGGTGGGTCATTAATTTTCTTGGTGTCGCTCAAAGGAGGCGATAACAAGTTTTGGCTGATTTGATTGCCGTCGGTGTCCTCTATATGAGCAATGAGCCTGGTTAGATTTCCAGTATTAGAGTGCTGCACTGTGTGGGATTGGGTTTAATTGCTTTCATTTGGAGATATGTTGGGGCAATGCGATGAAGTGAAGTGCTTTTAGATTCTTAAAGGTATATTTATAAGAGATAAAGTTTATTACTAAATAAAAATAGATAACTTTGATTTTAAAATAGGTTTAAAGAAGCCTTGGCCCTGTTTCTGGACTTGGGATTATTATTATTCAAGCATATGAACAAGACGATGATTTACTCATTATGGAGTCAAAAGAAACATTGTTCCCAGCTACGAAGACATAACTGTTGCAAACATAAGGCAGTTCCTGGCCCGTGGAAGTCACTGAAAGTTAAACTCAAGTGAAACTCTGGATTTAATGAACCACACAGCGAGTCGCGTTGTGATACCGATTTGGAAGTATTCCCAGAAAATCTTATCCTATTCTGCAAACGGAGCTGCGATGGATCATCGGGACAGAGTGCTCAGTCCAATGGACGCCCAGTGAGTGAAGCGAAAAGGTTCAAAAATGGAGATGTGGATCACTACAAAAATCGTCGCTCTCATCAGTACATTACTGGCAGTAAAAAATACATTAAATTTACCGCCGGCCAATAATGTTCAAGTATACGAGGGAATCGTCGGAATGAACTACAAGCACTGTTGACAGTAATATACAGAAATGACAGAAAACATCTACTCTTAAACTCATTTGTTGATGCATGCGAATATGGAAAAAGTGCTAAAGAGACAAGAGCTCCTCTTCAAATATTCCGGAATTAATTTTCCTAGGTGGACCGCAAAGTAAGAAAAATTTAAGTGGATAAATTAATTGGCGATCATCTATTAATATTTTTTAAATATAATTTTTTCTCGCGATTCGCGGTCTATGTATTAAGGTTAATTAATTTCCGAATTTTTTGCAAGGAGCATCTCCGACCCTATCTATACCCAAAAGTGCTTATGCTAGAGATCTTAGATTTGGCATAGACCTTCAGTTAAGCAGAAGCGCACTAGGAAAGAAAATCAAAATTTTGTAAGGGGCAAATTAATGAACTATTGCGTTCAGGCATCATTATGGTAAGCTGTTTTGCTAAGAGCAAGGAGGGACGGAAAAGAGTGGAGAGCGCAGGAATAGGGAAGGGAGTGAGACGGGACGGTAAAGAGTGGAGAGCGGTGGAAGAGAAAGGGGGGCAAGTGGAAAGAGTAGAGAGCTGGGGAGGGGACTGCCATGAGGTCAATTGGTTTTGATATTTAGTCAAAACGAGACTTATGTCGAATTTTTATCTTAAAATACTGTCTCATTAATTTTTGGGCATGACTTGGAAATCTATAAGATCCCAATTATGGCGAAACAGTGCTGATGCTACTGTGAAATCCACAATCTTTAAGGAATTACTAGATATGAGAGCGGGATGAAAATATCGCCAAACTTGGTGGGTCCACTTGGTTGGGTCCACGTGACAGCGTTTTCGTGCGCCTAGAAAATTTGGTTGCGTCCTTTAGGACGGAATGGCCACCCTCTTGACCTTACACTTTTACTATTTTGGCAACGCTTAATCTTCTGCCACTGTGCGCTGTTAGATTTTACCAAGTTAATGGTGCCAGCTGATACTAGATAGAGCTTCACAGGTATAACAGGGCAGCTATGAAGCGAGAAACGACTCGATAATAAGGTAAAGATAATTTAAGGATGTTATTCGGCTTAAAAAATATCATTATTACAGATCATTATATTGCTATAGAGTAGAGTCCGGCACTATCTTATCTACTGTGCATACATCAACCCTAAACGAGCTTATACTGCTCTCTTCTAGAACAAGAAATAAGTGCTAAATGAGCGCACTCTCGAGTTACTAAACACACACAGGCAACGCCAAAATTAATGTTTTGCCGGCCCCTGCGATTGCACTTCCAACCAAGCTTGGACAACATTATTTGTAAGAATAAGACTGGCTACTATATCATATGGAAGGGAAACCGCTCACATTTTATCTACTTGCCTTTGAGCTGGCGGTTTCACATCGCTCAACTTTTGTCAACTTTCTCGGCATATTTCTTCACGTATAATGTTAAACAGCTTTTCCACCTTTTTTTTGCAAGCCAACTCCTACAGATTACACTGTGCATCAGCCAAAAAAAACTACCAAACTACACTATGCAGAATCGATAGTGCTACCCGAACTAAGTAAAACCATTTCAGCGTTTGGCTGGATTGGTAGCACTTTTTTTTATGGACCCTCAAAGTTTTTGAAATTGGGTGTGATAACAAAAAAAAGGTGTCATCAGATTTGGGAATACAGATCATTCAGTTTTAGTGATAGCTGCAAATAGTCTTCGGCAAAGTTGTAGCTGACAGTCCGCAGAATAAATTTTTCTTACAAAGATTTTCAAAAAAAATATATTTTCCGGGAGTTTTTCTTAAAAAACTTTTTTGAAAAATCGATTTTTTTTTTTTTCGAGTATAACTTTTAAAAAATCAAAATTTTTGGCATACATTCTTTGGGAAAAATGAAGTTTTTGAGATAACAAACATCTGTTCTGAATAAGGTTTTACAATCTGAACACTTCCACATCCTCTAAATCGGCCCCAAAAGTGTGTATATCCAATAAAAAATCACTTTTTTGTTATCATTCTTCATTATGTTCTTAAGTTTTTTTACCAAAATAGCAGCTAATTTTTTTTTTCAAGCTCTTGTAGTCCATGAAAATATAAAAAAATTATTTTTGGACGGTTTTTTGGAAATTCTCCAATTTATCAGCAAAAGTGTTGCCAATTTAATACTATAAAAAATATTTTAACAAGCTAATAAATTTTTTAACAAACTGAGATCATATTAGAGGTAATATTTAATATTTTTAATAATAATTAATAATAAAATAAAATAAATTAAAATAAAATAATAATAATAATTAATAATTAAATACAAAAAATTAAAATAAAATAAAAAGATTAACTCTAATATGATCTCAGTTTGTTAAAAAATTTATTAGCTTGTTAAAATATTTTTTACAGTATTAAATTGGCAACACTTTTGCTGATAAATTGGAGAATTTCCAAAAAACCGTCCAAAAATAATTTTTTTATATTTTCATGGACTACAAGAGCTTGAAAAAAAAAATTAGCTGCTATTTTGGTAAAAAAACTTAAGAACATAATGAAGAATGATAACAAAAAAGTGATTTTTTATTGGATATACACACTTTTGGGGCCGATTTAGAGGATGTGGAAGTGTTCAGATTGTAAAACCTTATTCAGAACAGATGTTTGTTATCTCAAAAACTTCATTTTTCCCAAAAAATGTATGCCAAAAATTTTGATTTTTTAAAAGTTATACTCGAAAAAGTGTAAAAAAAATCGATTTTTCAAAAAAGTTTTTTAAGAAAAACTCCCGGAAAATATAATTTTTTTGAAAATCTTTGTAAGAAAAATTTATTCTGCGGACTGTCAGCTACAACTTTGCCGAAGACTATTTGCAGCTATCACTAAAACTGAATGATCTGTATTCCCAAATCTGATGACACCTTTTTTTGTTATCACACCCAATTTCAAAAACTTTGAGGGTCCATAAAAAAAAAGTGCTACCAATCCAGCCAAACGCTGAAATGGTTTTACTTAGTTCGGGTAGCACTATCGACTCCGCATAGTGTTGCATGGTAGTTTTTATAAAAGTTGAAATTTGTTGCACTGTGTTATCACCGAAAGCCAAAGATGTTCTGCTCCCTGAATCTACAAATTTCACTCCTGGATGTGAGGGCGTAGCTCAAGTCTGCAAACGGTCAAAAAAACCGCGAAATTTGCAAAATTAATATAAGAGTATTTATGAAAGCTTTTTTACGCACAAATGGCTGAAAGGATTTGGATAAAACTTGTCAAAAAGAAAGTTGACATATGCTATAAAGCAATGGTCTAAGTAAAATAGTTCCAAAATTTTATAATAATTTTAGATTTTGGTAGATGGCAATTGTCTAAAATTCTACAGGCAGCGTAGCAACGCTCGCCCGGTACCTGCTAGTAATTAATAGCTACAGGAGACATTATAATCTACACATTGATTTCACAGTTAAAACATTTATGCTCTAAATTATCAACATTTCCCAAACATCTTCATCTTGAGGCCTTTCCTCAACTAACTGTTCTGCTTCCTAATTTATGCCTTCATTTGGTCACTAAATCTATATTTATATACCCATAACAATCTCAATGTTTACCATATGTATTCAAATTTATGCCATTTATATTGTATCCATAGACAGCGACGACCCCATGCGGTCTATTAGGCCAGTGCTTATGTTGCTGCCAACACCATTTAGCCGCAAGGCAGGCGAGGCACATAATTTCTATGATTATGCCATGGTGGAGAGTGCGGAGAGTGCGGAGTGGGGCGTGTCTGTTCTCGCCTAATACAACAGACCCGCTAATGCTGATGACGACGAACACGTGCACGATCGTTTCGCATAAAGTGCAACTTCGATGACTCTGAACGTTTTATGACAAGATCATTGTAAGTGGCGGGGAGTAGCCCCAGCTCTGACCGCTGACTTCTGACATTTGTGTGATGTGGCGTGCGCTGGGCCCATAACCATTTCTTTAAGCTAATCATAATAAACTTTTCATCTTTTTATGTTAAATATGAGATGCTCACATCTGGAGACACTTTGTTAATGGAGAGCGGGATGGGATGGTCGCTTGCCTGATGTTTGTTTTTAATGCTACTAAAAACAGTTTTTAAATGCAAATTAATGTAGGCTGGCTGCTCCTCTCCTGGGTGCGTAGTTTTTATTTGAAGTGTTGACTGACGGGCAACTGCAGGTTTGGTTTTTCTTCCTCCTCATCGTCTACTATTTCATCTGGTGCTCCCTGGCATGTTTATTTCTTGTTCTTGTCGATTGTTATCTTTATGAAATTTTCACTCGACTTAATTGCATGCATAGGTTTTAATGGCTCTTGAAATTGAAATTGAAATGCACATGTACTCGGAAGGGAAGAACTCTATTCTTAATATAGAATTGCGTTTTACTGCTTATTAAATGTTTGCTTAAACTATCAGCTTTGATTCGTGTTACAGTTGCCCATTCGTTGCAGTTCCAAGCAAAACACAAAAATATTTATGGTCAACGCTCAGTTAAACACACGAAAAGGTCTTTTGGGTCTGTAAATTATTGCGCATATGCAAATAAAAATACCAAAAATAAATTGGAAAATGAAACCCAAAAGTAGAGAAAAGAATTGTGCAAAAAAATATACAAGCAGAGAAATAAATACCAAATATTATTAAGTCGAAGTATGTTTGCTCTTCAGCAGGGACTATAAATAAAACAATGCCTAAATAATTGTATAATTCAGTTCCAAAAACCGAACCTTAACCGATCCTTCTGAGGTGTGTAGCCAACATTTGTCTATCTCCATTAACTGAGCAAAAATGTATTTCCTGACAAACGAAATGAGAAATCAATAGCATGCACCCCCTTCAAAGGGCATCAAAAATAACAAAATTCTATTGCCACAACAGAGACATGCAAATCAGTTTCTTTCTTTATATTTCGATTTTTTTTTTTTTTTTTTGCTGGGCCCATAAAACTCATTCAAGCGGCGCCAGGCTATAAAAAATCACAATTTCCACCAAGAAAAGGCAGCCAAAAAAAAAATGAGTAAGCGAAACGGAGATCTTTGGCTCGTTGGTTTGTGCTTAAGCGCATTTAAGGCGTCTCTCATGGTTATTGGGTGTCTTGGTGTGTGATTAGCATACGCAGTTTGGCATGACACCCTTTTATTTCTTCCTCGGTGCTTGCCACTAAAAGGGGTTGTATTACGAATATATATATGTGTGTAGGGCTTATCAAGTGACTTTTATTTGTTACACAACTCAACTCCTTGTTACCAGATAAAGGGTAATTTTTTGCATTTTGCGTAATTTATATGTGAATTTTCTCTGGCTTTGCTGGTTTGGGCATAATGTGTAACGGGTAGACGATTTCAGAATTGTTGACATTATGTCAGATAAGTGAAATTACATGTTTTGCCGATTTGTTTACAAGCGAGAGTTGGTTTTTTGTTATTTTTTTCTTAAAGGGGGAGAGTGTTTGATTCGGATATGGGGATGCATGCTGATGATATTTAATTATTTATTTTCTTTATGGGAAATATTGCATAATTTACCAGGCTTGTGGAGGGGCTAAAGTTAAACCGAGAGTGGCGTCCGACCATAGAAGTTCAGCCATAAATAATATAAAGGTAAAATTATTGGTTATTCATAATCAAGAATGAATTAAGGCCGCGCGGTCTAATTTAATTTTGTTATCGCGGCCTATATTCATTGTGAAAAATAAAACAAGGCCGCTCGGTTTAATTTCATATTGTGGTCGCGGGCTTGATTCATTTTGCAGAATAAAATAAACCCGCCGACTGCGGCTTATTTCCATCACACTGATTTCTCATCTTCTACAAAGAGCTATCTGTCACAAATAACAGTAAATTGAAAGTTTATCTGAAAGTAGAAAATTCTGTCCTTATTCTAACACCTCCAGCTAATATTTGTTATATTAATAACAATCCACATACAAATGTAGTGCTACAATTAAGGCTGCAAACCTCTGTCGCTTGGAACAATCTGGAACATGCTCATTTTGTATGATGTTTTTTTACTTATGAGGTCAAAGTAAAAAAATAATTGTTCAAGAAGTGATTAGAGATGGATTTTTAATGTGTTTTTTTTTTTTTTTAAGTTTTTATCATTTTTAAATTCTTTTGATAAGTATTATGAAAGAAAAATTATTTGATTTAACGTAGAAGTATGGGGGAATTGTAAAAGTGTGCTTCTCATAAAGTTAGACTGACTTGAAGAGAAATTTTCTGACCACGCATCAAACTGCAACTTGTATTTTCTTTTGCAGTCTATCGAAGAAATAACCACATTGCGCAAACCGGTGCATAAAAAATTTTGGCATTTTAGAAAAATATTTAGACAGAGCCGAAACCTCATACTTTTTATCTATTTCTTTAAAAAACCTTTTTTTTAAATTATTAAAAATAAGAAAGCTCATGGATTCTTAGATCGTTGACATTTATGGACTAAAAATAGATAGCAGCTTAGTATTTTAACTTCTATAACGGATTACAAAAGGTCTTGTTGTACGGAATTTTACACCTTGAACTGCTATTTTTCAGTTTTCATAAATCTACAACTGTACATAAGAACTGCTATTTTTGGCTTTTCCCAGTCGAGATTTGCGGAGCATTTTTTTATAGCTTGGATATTTGAGAATATCGCCCCAAAAGGAATTTTCGAAATTCGAAATACTTTAGAAGATATTGCCTTTTTAGTGGAGCAATGTTTTCGAGGAACGAGAAATATTTGAGAAATTAATTTCCAGGCAATAAAACTTTGGTATAACGGCTGGTTCTTGAATTTGAATGGCGAGATATTTTCGCCCAGATCAATATCGATAATTAATCTAATTAATCGATAATTATCGAAGGCTATCCTACCGACCAAATCGCTCAGAAACTAGAGCTGCGGCCGCATTTAAAGAAGGCAGAATGGCCCGCAGAGTAAAGAGAGCTGCTGCTGGAAACAGTTTTTTTTTAAATGAGGAAGGTCCGCTGTATGCAGTTGGGATCGTCCACTAATATCTGTAAAGTTTTTGTAATATTATTGGTTACTTTTAAATCAACTTTTTTCGGACTGCCAAGCAACTTTTCTCCAGTTCTACTAAACCGATTTTGATAAATTTATGTGCAATCGACGCAGAATTGTCACCATTCTTGAACTGCAATTTTATTTTTTTTTTCCTAAAAAAAAACGAACTTGAAACTTTAAACGCGTTTATTTCAAAACCATGTTTTTCGAACTGGCGGCCATGATATCTCCAGTTACACTGAACCGATTTTGATGATTTAAACTGAAATCGACGCAGAATTGTCACCACTCTGGTCTGAACTTCAATCATAATTTTAAAATTTTTTTTTACACTAAACTACAAAAAAAGGGTCAAAAATCGATTTTTCATTTTTTAATGACCGCCATTTTGTCAAAAAAAATCACAAAATTTTTATCAAGGTTCAGACCAGAATAACATCTATTCTGATTATAACCCCGTTTTTACTTTTCATTTCAGACATCCTGGAGACCTGGAATCATGGCCGCCAGCACTAAAACTTTTTTTTTGGACACCCACTCCGATAACTTTTTGAACAGCCCTCGCATCGAAGAAGTAAAAATTTTTTTTACCTTAATCTGTTTGTAACAAATAAAAAAAATTGGAAAAACTCTATGCGTTTTCAAATAAGCTTTTTTTTTAAAAAGGTCCAAAAAACAGCCTTGACATGAGGAATACCCCCTTAAAGAAGGCTGCCTCTTTTTGGGGTACCAACGGACACTATCAGCTGTGCTCCGGCTTTCACTTACTTTTGCGATTTGCGATTTCAACAAATTCGTTCCCAATTCGTTCTGCAACACTTCCAGTGGCAGAAGCAGCAGTATCGATAAACTAATTGGTAATCGCCCCAGCCAAATCGCAATTTGTTGTTGTCAAAGTTAGGAAAAAAATTGTTCAAGACAATAGTTTAATCCAAATCGTATAGGAGAGGTCCACGAAAACAATTTCAAATAGTCACAGAATATTAAATAAATAAAATTATTTAAAGGCAGGCCGTTTCTCTCTATTTATATTTTCCTTTTACTTATACGGACTCATACGTCGCCGGTTTTAAATCGGCGAAATTTTGCGATTTGCGAATTTCAGAGCACCTACTTTTGCGATTTATTACGACCAAATTCTAAAAAAAAATGCGAAAGCGAAAATGAAATCAAGCGGTGTGTATCCCCTGGGGGGCAAAGCTCAACATGTTCTGTGATTAGTATGCATTACGCCTGACGAAAAAGCATACATCTTTTATTGCTAGTAATGCAGGCTGTGGGCACCCCGCTTACAAAGCGGGCATGCTTATGGCAAAGTAATGCAGTTTGATCAAATTTTATCTCCAATACTCATGGCTTCATGGATATAGAAATAGTATTACGAAGCGATTGATGATGTGCGCACTTATTTATTTAATGACTCATTTCAGATTTAGCGAAGAGCGAGGCCAAAAACTAAGAGTGTATTGGTTTTCGAAAATAAAGCAGTGTTCCCCAAGAAGAGAACGTGAAAATGTGGCTGTGTCTCCCTTTAACACACATTTATGCACGAGCCCAAGGGTTCTGGCTGGGGTTCACTGAAATTAAACGACGTAAACACGTCCTGATTCGGTGCAATAAATGTTTAACATAGATGTACAATTTAAACGCCTATCTTTTTGGAGAGATTGTACCTCCATTGTGACAAAGAGATACTTCATTGTGTCAACAAGATACTTTATTTAAGAATCGTCGGTGTACAATGAATTGCATTTAGAACGGGTGTAATCTGGACAGAACTGACTTGATTAATGTATTTAATTTATTATTGAACCGTTTTTTCCAGTGTATTTTTGACATATTCGTAATGTTGGTAGAAATTTCATTTCTCTTTCCAGAATATTTGTTATCAAAGTAAAAAAGGTTAGTTGTCTTTAAAAATGTTTTTATGACGATTGCTCAAAAAAATGAAAAGGTTTCGTGCTTTTTAATTTTCAATAAATCGAAATTTGGATTTAAACGAACCTGTAAAAATGATAATAACTGTTCAATGTCTTTTAATTTTTTTTAAGAAATAGCTCACCTCTTGTCCAACATCCTCGAAATAAGTGTGTACCGTTAGCTTCAATGGCTTCTCTTTCTTTACTCCATTCTTTTTCAATATTTCCAGCATTGGGAGCACTACATCCGGGGTTATCTGATAGCATCCAAAAACATCTACGCAGCGTAGTTTCGGGCTACCTTCAATCAGTTTCAGCAGACCTTTGTTCGTCATGCCTATGGAATTTTGGAGTATTATATCGTCCAGTTCTTTCAGTTGACAGATGTACTTGAAACATCCATCATTGAGCACTTGTATATCGAGCCTGGTAAGTGCAGCTAATTTTGAAACGACTTCTGCTTCGACTTCCGTAATCGGTTTTGATGATTCAAACGAGAATCGAAATGACTTCAGGCTACTCCCATAACTAGAAGAGGATTTGTCAAAAACATGGCTAGGCCATACTGCCGGGTGAACATTTCCTATGGCTAGAAATTCCAATTTCGGAAAATAAGGCAATGCGGTTTGGAATATGCCAAAACGAAGACGGAGCAGTTCTAATTTAGGCCATAGAGTTTCCTTAAATTTTTTCGGATTGAATTTTATGATGCCAGCATTTACTTCCAATTGGGTCAGATTTATCAGTGAGGAGAAGTCATCAAAAATATCCAACGGCTCTTTATTAACTATTTCCAATACATCCAGGTCAACCAGATTTTTAATATAAGTTACTAAAAAATTAATATAAAATGATAGAAATTTTATTAATTTTGATGATCGCTTATAAACTTACGCTCTGTGTTGGGAAAGTCATTTAAATACAAATTCTTCAGCTTTGGCAATTTTTGGAGAACATCCAGAATTTGTCCACTTCCTGGTTTTTTGAACAGTCCCACCCAATTTAGGGTCTTCAATTTAACGAGAAATAATCTAGCCAATTGACTTGTACCGGAACTTACGGCAAAATAGATTGTTTCCAATTTTGGGCAAAATTTCAATGCCAGCTTTAACATAGGCACGGTGTTGTCTTCATCTTGAGAAAGCATACTCTCAACAGAGGAACCGCACACGGACAAAATAAACATCCAGTCATCGAAATCAATTGGTATTTGGTCAAACTGAATTTTCTTGAATTTAGTGCTCCATTGAGAGGAAACTGCATCGCTAAGGATTGGATGAGCTTGAGCGAAAGTTACTTGATCCTTGAGATTGCTGATTTCAGCAAATATTAAGTGAAGAACATCCAAGGGTAAATCGAGCAATTTTCCGGAATCCCCCATTTTCACGTCTGATGTCTGCTGTACTTGTCGGAAAACTGAACTGTCAGACTATGTTGTTGAATAAATTGTTGCGAGTCGATTAGTTTAATCGGACTATCAATATGTAAGGAATGAAGCTGCTTGATTGTGCGTCAAGCTAGCGACCAATTGGAACGAATGAATATGGAACAAAATATTTTTCTTCGAAGTCTAAAATTCTGAAGCAGTGGTGCCCAAAATGCCAAAAGCCTATCCCATGGGAGAGGAACTCATAATGTTTGATGTCTGCTACACAGACAAGTGCCAAGCTTGATAATCCCTCTAGTACGGCCGACCGACGCTATATCAACGTTCCGTCGACGATATTGTGACTGTCATCAACGCACGCTTATTTCCCTCACAATGAGCTCGACTGACGTATTTTCCAAGGGGATGTCCGCTCAATACGTTAACGACTCTCCAGGCACGCTAGGTCGACGCAATGCCATGCAGAGAAGCTACGTAAACGACGCTCGTTCGCCCCAATGACATGTATGGAGCGACATAAGGCACGCTCTTTCGACCCAATGTCTGCTGTATGTAGACGCTCTCATCAACAGAGCTCTTTTAGCAAAAAGACATATCTCTATTATTTCTCTAGATTTCGCTAAAGCATTTGAAAAGGTCGGATTGCACACTATATCCAATCAGCTGTCAGTATGGGGCTGCGGGCCAATAATCAGCAATTACATTAGGCATTTCATGACAAATAAAAAAATTCTCAGATAATTACCCCTTGCATAACGGTATACCCCAAGGATCTCCCCTTTCAGTCATACTATTCCTAATCGCCTTCAATAGCCTAGCAGAAATTATAAACATGCACAAAAATATACAATTTACCGCTTACGCAGATGACTTTAACTTAATCGTCGACCTAAAAAAACAGAAAAACATTCAAATCAACCTGGATAAGCTATTCACTGATATAACAGACTGGTGCAATATTTCAGGTGCCTCTTTATCGGTGACGAAATGCAAACATATGCATATCTGCAGGAAAATGAATTGTGTTAGTCAAGTTTCAACACGCACAACCAGACTAGAAACAGTTAAGGAACTAAAGCTCTTAGGTCTATCATTTGACGAAAAATATAAATGGAAACCGCACATCAAAACATTACAGAACACACTTAACAAGTCCCTGAATATAATAAAATGCCTATCAAATGAAAAATTTAACTGCCATCCACACACTTTAGTCCAAGTAGTCAGAAGCATATGCTTAGCAAAAATAGACTTCGGATTACCCATCTACGGACTAGCACCAAAAACAACACTAAAACCAACAAAAACTTTATTAAATACGGCACTTCGAATTGCATTAGGAGCATTTTGCTCAACACCACTAAACAACCTATATTTCGAAGCTAACGTACCTACAATTGAAGCAAGAACCCAACAACTACAAGCCAAACTATTCAACACAATAACGCATTCATATGATACGCCCCTCAAAAAAATAGCAGAAAATATCATAAAGAACAAAACCACAAGATTTAGGACCTCTGCAGTTCACAAATGCATAAATGTCTGCGCTACATTAGGTATAAAGCCCTGTGTAACCAAAGTTTTGTCTAAAGGACCACCCCCTGGCACTTAAAAGAAGAAACAATAGATACGCACCTTAGATCCTTTATCAAATCGAAAACAAGCAAAGACATCTTCCAAGGAGAATTTAACGAAACAAAACACAAGCTAAGCGACCATACATTTATATACACCGACGGATCTTTAAACAAAGGAGTTACAGGATATGCAATAACCACTGATAAGGAAGTCCTCAAGCTCGCGATTTTGCCCAGCTATTCATCTGTGTATACTGCGGAGATGATAGCTTTACTAGAAGCAGTCCAAATGGCAGTCAAAAAAACAGGGAAAATATGCATATGCTCCGACTCATTAGCAGCGATTGATGCTATTCAGAACATAAGCAATTCGTCCTTTTACCCAGCAACCATCAGAGCTCTCCTAATAAGATTTTTTCCAAAAATTAAAATCCTTTGGATACCGAGTCATGTCGGAATATTAGGAAACGAATATGCTGACGAAGAAGCAAAAAGAGCTACAACATCACCTCTTATCACATCTTCAAACATTAATAAAACTGACATTAATAGATATATAAAACACGCATTCTCAAACATTAACACAAACCTAATCCAGCACACTTCACCCTGGTACCAGTACGTAAATGCGAACAAAACCAATATCGACCAATACCTTAAGCAGTCAGAGATCAGTCGCCTACCTAGAAAAGAACTTGCAAAAATTATAAGACTTAGACTCGGACATACAAGGCTCACCCACGAATATCGGTTTTTACAAAACAATAGCAACTACTGCCACCTTTGCAACTCAACTGATCCTCTCACAATAGAACACGTTCTAAACGAATGCATTTCTCTGCAAACACAACGGAACTGCTTCCCCAACCGAAACCTAACCTCCCTCCTTACCGATCCTTCTCCAAAAACCTTCTAGATATAAATAAATTCCTCAAATCATCAGATATCATTCATTTGCTCTAATCATAATTAATTTCAATATACAATATTAAACAATCTGTTACTTTAAACTTAAGTCCCTCTTTATATCCACCTGTATTATCAATCAACATGTAAAAATACATACGAATCAGCCGAAAGCCACAGTAGCTATGGCTGTCCCCCCTTGTAGCTGTAGTTTCAACTATAAGCTTACAATATATAAATAAATAAATAAGATTTTTTTTAAAAAAGGTCAAAAAAACAGCCTCGACATGAAGAATACCCCCTTAACTCAGAAACATTAGGAACTAAAGCAATGCTCTAATGATGTAGCTATTTAGAAATGGAAATGTATGAGTAAACTTCTCACCGTTTATGCAAAAATAGGCTGTGCGAATCATCTCTATTAAAACTATAGAGCCTCGAACCTCGTTTTGATTCCTTCACCTGTTTAGTTATGTCGGCTCTATTTCATCCGTCCCATCCAAGGAATAAAAAATGGGAATTCTTTTAAGTGTCCCAATATATTTCAGGGTCCGTCTTCAGGGGCTAGCCCCCTATACATAAACATAATTAAACAGATATAAATAACAAGATGTTTTCTAACGAATCGTAAAAAAAACATTCGAACCTATAAATATATTGATACGGAACAAGAAACAAGTGCTCGTCACGGAGATTGATGTAAAACTAGTTAAACCTAATGATTGATTTGGTCAAGTTAGCGTCTATATATAAGGCCACCTTTGATCAACAGAGGCCGAATTGTCTTCCATCAGGACAACGCTAGGCCACACACATCTTTGGCGACGCGCTGGAAGCTCCGGGAGCTCAGATGAGAGGTTCTTTTGCATCCACCGTATAGTCCTAATCTCGCACCAAGTGTTTACCACCTATTTCTGTCCATGGCGAACGAGCTTGGTAGTCGGAAGTTGGCCACAAGAGAGTCCTGTGAAAATTGGCTCTCCGCGGTATTTTTATTGAATTTTCAATTGTTCATAAAATTGGTTATAATAATGCGATTTAAGTCAAATATGCGCCGTTTTGTTCGATGACGAGTTCCCAACGAGATGCCAACTTCATAATGCCCCTCTTCAAGAAGCTCGCTTCCCTATTGGCAAAAAACTCGACTTATATGTCCGCGCAGTTCTTTGTGTCCGTTTCAAAGTTTAGCCGAATGTTTGTTGGTATGTTGATTATATGCAACATCCTTAGAGTGAAGCGATTGTTGTAGTTACGCTCTTGCTGTAGAACGCTCGTGGCGTCAAAATCAGGAGAGTGTTCGCTCTCAACACAGTGCTGTTTTTATATATTTTGGTCTGTTCAGCGCGTGTTTTTTTTTTCTGTTTAGCTTTTGTCTATTACAATGTCTATCGGATGTTCTGAATGGTGATTTATTATCCGTACTGAGGCCTTTAATGTGTTATCAATCCTGTGCACTGTTGAGTCCAAACATTTGGATGTCCTCTTCTCTGATTTTTTGCAAAGAAATCGTCAACATATTTGCTTAAAAGTCTCGTGGTCTTAATCTGTTCAAGGACTTCTTCCATGATTATATCTGCAATTATTGAGAGAATCCTTTCAACTAAACATATAGTTCTTCTCTTTTATACCAAATGTTAACGCTTCCAGTAAGTTTTTTTTTGGCATATTTGTGTGGTTCTTGATTAATTCCCATTTGTCACAAATTACGTCAATTGCCAGGTCAGTAGGGATACTTGGGAATAGTGAAATAAAGCCGATATTAAAATGTGGGATTCATTTATCCTTTTCTTAAATTCTGTTGCGTTTTACGTTGAGTGTCTGTCGTCTAGTTTTTTTAAATTTCTAACTTATATTTGGTAAGCAAATAGATTATAGGAAGGGGTTTTGGGATTTACGGTTTCAAGCTATCTAGAAAATAAAAATCAAAAACTTATCTATTTTATATTTACTGAATTCCTATTAACCTATAAAATTAGTGTTTTTACTTTGAATTGGGAGATACTTTTATTTCTAACCGACATATATCATCAATAGTAATCCAATTTAATAGACCCAAACGGGTCTAGTTTTACTATTAATTTCTTATATATTTTTTTAGTGATTGTAATTGCTAGGATATCGTTTATAATACACTTTTCCTTTAACTAAATTTAAAGTTTCTTTTCAATCCTTTACTCTCTCATTTCCCTATCTTTTCCCCCAAATGTCCCTTCACTCGTTCGTGTCCATCCATCGACACGACGTCTGCAACTCGTAAAATCTGGCAAATGCCATTTTTTAATTGAATTTTCATTACATTTCCGTTTCAACGGTTTGCTGTCATGCCGCCCCACCAGGCTAACGAAACAATTTAATATCAGGAATCAGTAAGTCTCTGCAAAAGATTTTTTTGTTGATTGCATTTGCTGTAATATTTTTTGGTTTGTTTTTAATTTTTTGCTTGCAAAAAGGAGCTTACGTTGCATCCCTGCAGCAGGAGACAGGAATTTGGGTTTTGTTTGTTTTTTTTATGATGATTAAAAGTTATCTTAATGTCGGCCAGGTTTACGTTTCAGATGGCACTTTTTTGAATGCAAAACTTTTTGGCACTGTAATGTGAGGGGTAAAATGAAGCGTGAGGGGAGAAATGGCAAAAGTCATTCAGTTGACAATGAATTGTTCATTTTTGAATGGTTTTAATTGCGTCTAGCAATGTCTCCTTTAATGACTGACAATGGCAATGTTTTATGGACACATGGACTAAGTTTGAGTGAGATGAGGATTATATAAAAAACTTAACACTGAGATACTTACCTTAACCGTGACAGACCTTAGAAAGGACGTATTTTCCTTTATAAAAAACAGAATTGAAACATATCATTATTCCCCTAGCCACAACATTGAAAATACCCATTAATGTCTTTCCCTTCCATTTGGTTTTCACTGGCGTATCTGAAGATCATTTTTAATATGCCGTAGTATGACAACTTCTCAAGCGCCTCAAGTGTTGTCACAAACGCATTACATAGATTTTTGGTGGCCAAGTGCCATGAAACCGAAAATACATACATATCTCAACCCAAAACACTTGACACTTGCCGCTGCTGTCGCTGCCGCTTGTGGCATGAGCCGCCGCCTTGACATGTGGCTGCTGCTGGTCCCCGCTTCTGTTTTGCAGCCTGAAAAGATCATCTCGTTTCTTCTGTTTTTCACAGAAAATTGGTTTGCCGCAACACACAGCGCGGCTTGTCGCTGTTAGAAAAATATTGTTTTCTTTATGTTTTCATATATTTTTCCGCTGATAGCAAAAGGGCGGCCAGCCGCTGACGCTGTCAGTCAGTTTACATGGAGTTTGGCCAGGGCTCCGCGCTTGAGTGAAAGTTGATGTGCATGAAAAGTTTTAATTGCGCGTCGAGTTGGAGTTGGTGTTGGGTGGCGCGCGTACTTTATATTTTGATTTTTTTGTGTTTTCCCCCCATTTCTAGAAATATACAATAATTTTTTAACACACACACACAACACCCAATTTTTTGGGTCATTTTTTCTAATAGCCCGGGGGCGATAAGAGATCTTGACAGCAAAAAAAAAAAAAAACTTAAGTGAGGCAGCATCTTTGTTTCGTGTCAAATGAAGTGTGGCATGTGCTGAAGAACCCTTGGGGAGTAGAAAGGGCACGTGTTTTGAATGCTGCGTAGGATCATGAAGAGGCTGCCACTGAAAAAAGAAAAAGATTTTTAAATTGGTTAGATTTAAATCATCAGATTTGGAAAGCTCGCGCTAATCGTGGGTGTCTTATTAAAATAATTGCTTTTCCAAATATTCTCTCTGTATTTTTATACTCTGTACCAAAGGTAAAAAAGGTAAGTTTGTGCCAAAGTGTGTAACAGGGAGAAAGATTCATTTTCTACCCTGCTGAGCGTTATTCTTACTAAAATTGATCAAATATACAAAAATTTTTAGGGATACAAAGGACATTATTGTAGGGCTTAACCGACCTTCCTATTTGTTTAATCTCTATTTTATATTCCTTGCCCTGTGAACCAGGTCTGATTGCTAACTTGTCATTGTTTATCACAAACTTATTCTGAATATTTTGGGTCACGTTCACTCCATTGTTTACCTTGAATGAAATTAGCAAGTGAAAAATTTGCAAATGTGCAAAGTGGGCCAGTGCTGTCAGATGTCGAGAAAGGCCCAATTCTGGCGCTGAAAAATTAGAATTGCTCATTTCGCTCTGGTCGCTCCTAAAAAGTTGTGCGAAATGTATGGAAAAAACAAGATGAATATGGAAAAAGAAAAGCGGAGGACGCAAGCCAAAAATTGGTCAGCGTGACCAGAGCCAATAAGTGAGTGCTGCAAGAAATTCATTAAAGACCGCTAATAAGTGAGATAAAGATAAAGAAATCCGAGTAAAATACTGGACAAAGGTAAAAACTTTTTGTACAGCAATGCAAATTATAATATATATCTTTTATTTTGATGAGAAAAAGTTTAATTTGGACGATCCTGATGGGTTTTTGCACGACTGGAGGGATTTGAGCAAGGAAACCCTGTACTCTTCTAAGAGAAATTATGGAGGAGGATAATTGTTGGTTTGGGCTGGCATTTTCAAGCACTCATATGAACTCTACGGAGTACGTGGACATTTTTCAAATAAATTTATTATATAAATATATTTTCTTCGGGGTCTAAGGCGTTAAAAGTTCATTTTCCAACAGGACAACGCTTCAAAGCACGCAACACAAGGCAATAATTTTTGATTTTCGGAGTGCCCCGCGTGCTCTCCGGCCATAATTTTGATAGAAAACCTGTCTGCGGTTCTGGAATGAAGGATTTATAATCAACCCATAAGTAAATACAATAGTACTAAGGAGGTAAAATTGTCAATAATTAAGACATGGGAATAACTGTCTCTTAGTGATTTAAAAAATCTCGCAGAAAAAATGCCGAATGGGACCTATAAGTTTATTAGTGCCAAATGAGGATATACTTGTTATTAAAGTGGATCAAAATGTATTAATTGGGTAACATTTTTGTAAAGTTTATTTCATTCAGAGTTTATATGTCCGGTGCTATAATGCATCCCAGTTCAGTGAGGCCTAAGAAATCTGATTGAAGGCCAAGCCAACTTCGTCTAGCAATAAAATCAACAGTTTGTCTAACTTAAACCATTTTCCGGACGAAAGTCCCTATGGCAGCAACAAGATATAGTCCTCCGATTTTGACCAAAATTTGCAAAACTGTGTAAAAGCATATAATATTAATATTCGCTTTTTTGGGAGACGCCAACATTCAAAACAAAAAAGTTTTTCTCACTAAAACCTACCTTCGACCGATAGTGCCTATGGCACTTAGATATAGTCTTCCGATCTGGTTGGTTCCGACATATTAGCAGTGTGCAGTAAAAAAAAAGACTAGTTTTCGTAGAAACAAACAGACGGACGGACAAAGCTCAATCGACTCAGCTCGTCGCCCTGATCAAGATTATATATAGTTTAAATTATAAAAATATTCGTAAGTTGTAAGCCCGTGTTACTCTATACTCAGTACTCGATACTTAGTTCTCGATACTCAGTACTCGATCCTCAGTACTCTATAGTCACCACTCGAAACTCAGAACTCTATGCTCAGTACTTGAAGCTCAGTACTCAACGGCTACTGCAAATGCGGCTGACTTTGCAAAGACAATGGCGTATCGTACTTTTTCAAAAAAAACCCAATATTTATTGAAGGACTAATAAGTAAAGATGTGTGTGACCTGGCGTTGTCCTGATGGAAGACAATTCGGCCTCTGTTGATTAAAGATGGCCTCTTCTGCATGAGTGCTGCATTCGAGCGGTCCAGTTGTTGGCAGTACAGGTCCGAATTGAGCGTTTGGCCATAGGGGAGCAGCTCATAGTGGATGATTCCTTGCCAATCCCACCAAACACACAGAAGAACCTTCCTGGCCGTCAATCCAGGCTTGGCCACCGTGTGGGCAGCTTCGCCGCTTTTCGACCACGACCGTTTGCGCTTCACGTTGTCGTAAGTGACCCACTTTTCATCGCCAGTCACCATCCGCTTAAAAAACGGGTCGATTTTGTTGCGATTCAGAAGCGATTCGCATGCATCCATATGGGCAAAAATGTTCTTTTGCGTCAAGTCGTGTGGCACCCATACATCGAGCTTCTTTTTGAATCCAAGCTTCTTCCAATAGTTTATAACGGTTTGATGACTCATGCTCAGCTCTTGGCCCATGCTACTGCTGCTACTATGCCGGTCTCTTTCGATCAATTCAGCGATTTTATCGCAATATTCTACGATAGGTCTTCCGGACCGTGGCGCATCTTCGATCACCTCTGCACCAGAACGAAAACGTTGAAACCATCGTTGTGCGGTGGAAATGGAAACTGCATCGGGTCCATAAACTGCAAAAATTTTATTGGCAGCATGAGATGCATTTTTGCCTTTATCGTAGTAGTACTGTAAAATATACCGTATTTTCTCTTTATTTTGCTCCATGTTTGCAACAAAAACAAACAACAATAAATCAAACACGTGTTAGCGAGTGAAGAGCTTTCCAAAAAGCTCTAGCGTGAACCGATGCGACGAATACAACTAGAACTACGCGCTTGCAAAGACAAGCTTGCTGAAATACCGCAAGACTTTTTTGACTTTTCATGTTGCTCCCACACAAGGAATTTCAAGAATTTTATTTAAGGATAGTGCCAACTTTCACTGCAAAAAACGAGAGCGCAAGTTAAAGTCGGCTTTAACCGACTTCGATATACCCGTTACTCATGAAAAAACATGTTTAACAGTGTTCCTGCGTTCCTTAGGGTGAACATCTGAAAAGTATGCAACACTTTTTTAACTCCTTATCCTTATCATTTCTTCAGCAACTATCTCTAAAAGGTACGAATCGCCTATCTTTAAAACTGTAGGAGATATAATGATTTTTCGAATTGCGGGGGCGGGTGGGGGCATGGCAAAAATTTGAAACAAACTTGATCTGCCTGCAAGTATAAGAAGCATTTGTCTCTTACATGTCAAACCTCTATCTCTTACCATCTCTGAGATCTAGGTGTTCGGACGGACAGACGGACATGTCTATATCGACTCGGCTGTTGATGCTGATCAAGAATATATATACTTTATATGATCGGAAATGATTCCTTCTGCCTGTTACATACATTTGCACGACTTTAGTATACCTTTTTACTCTACGAGTAACGGGTGTAAAAAGCATTGACTAAATTTTCATAATTTGTGCTTACCGGTTAGGCTATACGTTTTCGCTCTATATTTAACCGTCAAACTTTTTTAGCAGGCTCTAGGTCATTAAGTTCTAATTTTGTCCATAACTTTTCTAAAACAAGACACGCACAACAACACAAAGGAGGCTGGTTGACTGCATAGCACTGTTTCATGAATACCAATTCAATCTTTAGTAGGCTGCGCCTGTCCTTAAGGAGTGGGCAGAAGGTATCTCATGACAGAAATGCTATGATTCAGTCTATCAGGACATTTCATTTTTTGTCTGAGCCCCTTTATTTTTATCTAAGAATGAGCTCAAGTAATTAAAAATTTAAAATAAAAACCATTTGCAATAATGCCAATTTTTTATCCATTTTTGTTTCCCATAATTTTGCTTAACAATTGTAACTCGCTTTAATTTAGCATAGCATACTTTTGAGTTCCCCCCCATATTCATTTTTGATTATAATCATCAATTTTCCTGACACAAAGACATCTCTTTCTTCATCTTCCCACGTACAAGAAAAAACCATAACAAATTTGTTAACTTTAACCAAATGAAAAATGCCAACACGCGCACCCAAATCTTGGGTTGGCTTTTTTGATTTGATGATCAGTAAAACTGAGTAAGATTAACCACCTCAGAGAGTTCAAATGGTCAAAAGCTAATAAATTATTCGGGCAATGGCATTTTATGGCACCAACCAAAAAAAAAAAAAACGAAAATCCATCAAGAAACTTTAGAAAATGTAGATCAAGTTGAGGCGATAAAAGGGCCACCTTTTTCCATTCCGCTTTTCACATTAATTATAAGTTTTTAAAACTACATAAAAATTAACGTTTTGATTGAATTTTTTCTTGTGAGCAAGCGCGTAGCTTTCTTTTTGATTCCAAGAATAAATAGTTTCATTATGCTAAGAAGTCATTAAAGTGATTTTATTAAACAAAATTTATATGTACCTAGATGTGTATGGCTGAAAGTTAATTGTGTTGTCTGGGCACTGAATTCTGCTTAAATGTGTTAGTGTGTTTGTGTGTGGCTGCTCTCATAATTTTTTGGACACACTTTTCTTTTTAACGATCTTTCGCTCGTTTAGGGTCGTAATTATGTCTTTTTATTTCCACGTAATTCTAACGAATATTTTTCTTGTGCCACTAATTGCATTCCTGTGCTCTCAATTCTTTTGTCTGGTTTCTTTCAATTAGCTTGGAGTTGAGATATTACATGTGGTATGTGTTTTTTTTTTTTGATTAGTTGTGTTTTATGGCTTAAGAGTATTTGGGCTTTCTTTTATTAGAGAGCTTAAGCATTGTTTGTTAGTTATGAGTGTTGGTCTGAATTGGTTTGACAGGCTTAAGATCCCCTTTGTTAGTTTATTAGTTGTTTGTGGAAATAAAACTTTCAATCGATTTTAAATGGGTTGACTCATGATACACAAATTTTTCTATTTACTTTGAATTTGATCTTAAAGAACTTTTTCACAATTTCTCTTTTGCTTCCGCCGAGAACTGATGAGTACCGTGGCGTTCCGTTTTCTAAAACTACAGGACGGATTGCAACAGTTTATGAAGGACAACCAAATACCCACAAGAGCCCAAGTGCAACGACTGTTCAAATAGCCCTAACAAATACTTGACATTTCAAACGTAAAACCTTTAGGAAAAATACAACAATTCCCCGAGCATTATCTCCTAGGCAATGACAGCAACAACAACAAAAAATGGAAAGATTGACAGACAATTCAATGCAAAAAATACTAACGATTTCATTAAAAACGCAGTCAACTAGAAAAAACTCAATTAATTTCCATGTAAAAAACCAACCCACAACAAAAAACTATATGGGGGCCCATATATCCGAAAAACAAATTTTGGTACAATTTTTTTCCTGCAAATCATTCGGCAAACAAACACAAATGTGCATAAAATTACAACAAAGCAACAAATTGAGGGATGACCAAACACCCCACCCATTCCAATCCCAAGTATGGTTTCCCCTCTCACTTGATGTGCAAAGTGCACTGATATGCAAAAAACTGCATGTCATTGCGTTGGCAACACTCCGCAGGGGGGACAGCCCCTTGAGGGCTGCGTTTTTTATGTGGTTCACTTTTTGAAAAATTGACAGCTTGACCACCGCAGTGGTTTGTGTGTGGATATATTGTTATTGTTATTACATTGTGTTTGTTGCAGGGTCTCTGTGGCTCTGTGTTGCCATTGCAATTGCAATTCAAGCGCAAAATCATTAATATCCTTTGGCCCAGTCGAACAAACAGAAGAACAAAAAAACATAAAATGCCACTTGCCTTTTTCGGAATGGTGTGCAGTTGTTGTATTTCAGAGGCTTCCAACATTTTTTGTGCCTCTCGCGAACTTTTGGGTCACTTAATGAACTTTTGCAAATGTTTAAGTGGTGAGGGCAGACAAATGCGGGCTGTGGACAGTTGATGAAGTTCAAAACACTTGAAGAGAAGCCAGGGATTACGCTGTGGGGGAAACAGTTGGCGTTTCTGTTCGCAGTGCAGTTTGCTGATGCAGTTGGAATGTGTTGAAAATATTGCACAGAAAATTATAGACTCAAAATATTTGTATTATATATCCAGGGTGCAATCCTACAAAAAAACGCAACATAAACAGCCGTGTTCCGAACTCCTTCTCTTATTAAAAATTATAAAATTGATATAAAAAGTGCGAAGAAAATCTGTGGTTACTATATTAGGTCGTCGTTTTTTGGCTAATTGATTCCACTTGACATTGAGCAATCGGTTTCAACTACTTAAGCAATTCCGATTTTCCTCAAACCCGATCTAGTAACCATAGAAATGATTGTCAACTTCCATGTAACATTGTTGAATTGGAATTTTACTTGCAAACGCTTACACGAAAACCGACTCGTAATTCGGAACAGGACCGAAAGTCTTAGGGTTTAGGGAGCTTGGTTTAAACATTGGTTCATAACTTCTAATAGTAGGATTGCCGATATTCTTAAAATATCAATATATTATTGATCAAAAGCGAGCAACAGCAGCAGTCGTCGCTCATAATTTCTGACTTTGACCTTTTTTGTTCAGTTTCCGAAGCTGAAGCAACAGCAAATGTTCGCTTCAGAATTCGAAAGCAACGCAAGCGCGATAAAAGTCTCTCACATCTCTTCCTGCTTTTGCATTTCGCGGTGCTGTCGTATTCTGAAAGCGAACACGTGCTTCTGCTTTGACTTACGGAACGGAACAGAATCACCAGCAAAATAAAAAAAAACAGAAATCGTTTAACTATCTTAACCAAACTTTTCACGAAGTCTTTTAGTATAAATACGCTGCACATTTGTCGGAACCGGCCGGATCGGATGACTATAGCATATAGCTGCCATAGGAAGGATCGGTTGAAAAAGTAATTGCAGTGAGAAAAACTTTTTTCTTTTAAGTGCTATCGCTCCCAACGCTCGTATTTAAAAGTTTCCTTAATGATTTTACATAATTTCACCAAGCCTTGTCAAAATCGGACAACTATATAGTATAGCTGCCATATAAAAGTTAGGTCTGAAAAAAAGTCTTAGGGCCGTTTTCTCATGTTGCTGTTTTTGCAAATCTAGGTGGATTTGCTGCATTTCGTTGCATGTATGTGTAAGAAATCCACCTAGATTTGCAAAAACAGCAACATGAGAAAACGGCCCTTAGTGAGAAAAACTTTTTTGGTTTCAATATTATTGCTCCCAACGCTACGTATTTATAAGTTTTCAATTATTTCACATAATTTCACCAAAATTTTTCGAAATCGGACCACTATATAGTATAGCTGCCATACAAACTGTCAGGCACATATCAAGCTCCAAGGGTATATAAAATTCGGTCGAGCCGAAGTTAGCTTGCTCTTTCTTAGCTTTTCTATATTAAAATTTGGGTCCCGAGGGACTCCAGCAAACTTTCGAAATAAAATATAGCTCATACATTGAAAAAGATTTTATATAGTGTTTGGAACCAAGCGATGGCGTATCTTTAGCTAGAATCCTATATAGTTGGAAGTTAACAGTTTTTAGTTGACTTGAAAAAAAAGCCCACCTGCCCTCAAATACATACCCTAAATACCAAACCCCTATCGCACAGTTGGTCCCCCAGCGAAAACAAAACCCTTCTTAACTCCTTCAAAGCAAACAAAGAGGATCTTCCCTCTAAAAATAAAATACAAACATTTTAGAAATTCCCCTAAGCTTACATCTAAGAGATCCCCCATCACGGTGCAACTCGGCATAATCACAGAAAATGCATAAGAAATCTTTCCAAACAATTAAGCTCGAACTTGACAAAACTCAATCCTTTTGTGCAGTCAAACAAAATCCCTTCCCCCTCCCCCCACCAAGGCTCACAAGCGCAATGAAATGCCGACACACTCGAAAAATATAATATGATGAGAGGGGAGAGATTCTAAAGGAATTTCTCAAGTGTTTGCCACGGCAGCGAGTTATGCAAATTTTCGAGTCTGGAAAAAAATCAAATCTAACCAAATTTGTAGTAGTAACAAGAGGGACAACAACAACAACAACAGGCACTTGCCAGGCCGGGGCAACGGAGCGTACGACACTTGTGCGTTTAGTGGTACAGTTGTCACTGGGACGACGTCGGCGGCGGCGCATTTGAATTTCAACAAAAGGCAAAAAATGCGCTGAAAAATATGCCGTGGTTTTTATCCATGACAGATGGTCAGTTGGTAAGTCACATCAACCAACCAACCACCGTACCATACCATTCGAACGTGTTGGCAGTTCGTCAGTCATTCAGTCAGTCAGCCAAGGCAAATATGACAGTGTCGTCGCGTCGTCGTCTTGAACCCTCATGGCAGAGTAATTTGGGGGTTGCTTATAAGACCCCTGCCCCTGTAGACCCAAGTCTGCATGTAGGTAGGTAGGTACAGTTTGTGCATTGATACTGTTGTGGTCGTCGGTCGAATGACAGCGAAGGGGGGCACACTGTGTGTGGGTAAGGTCCATGCCTGCTACCGCTACCCCTCGCTCTAACAGATGAGGGTTGGATTTAAGCGTTAAGTGGTTATATTGAAAATATTGTATTTACATCAGTAGGTGATTATGTGTTGTGTTGTGTTGGGTTGATGACTCACATGGTCTTCCTCGAGCGGGATATTGATAATTTCATTAAACTATTGAACCAGATAGAAATGTGAAATGCGATGAGTGTGTTTTGGGTCTAAGCGTAATTGCTGCCGAAACTCGGGATAAGTGAAAGGTGTATTACATTTTTGGGCAAGTAATGAGGGTTAGTTTGGAAAGGGAGTGGTTGACAGCAAGCAAGTGTTTTAGCCGAGACTGAAGTGGGTGGATGTGATATGAAGGTCTTATCAGTAACTGACTTTGATGGATGCCAGCTGAAGGTGGAGAGCAGTTCCTATCTGCAGGATTCAAAAGGCCAGATTTGATCTTTGATACTTAGTTAAATAGGCAAATGTGATAAGATTTATAAGATTAAGGATATTCAAAATTTGATTGATGAGTTAATTGAGGAAGAGCTAGAGTCAGCTTCGTATCAGCTGCTATTTAGTGTTAACAAATGCTGTATGTTTGCTGTATGTTTGTAAAAGATAATACGGTGTGAATAGGCTATTAGAGGATTTTTTCACACTTTCAGTTTAGGCCATATCTCAGTTCAGAAACGTTAGATGGAGCCTAGCTCATAGGAAAAATATTATACTATTATTTCTACTTATGAATCGCGAATTATGCCTAGCTGGACTCCGTCAAACTATTCTGAAATTGGCCTAAAGTGTAGTTACAGAAAAAATTAAAAAATTGCATATTCAAAGAAATTTCCCATTAAAAAAATTTTAAATCAATTTTCCAGTTTATCATTCCACACAACATCAAACAATTTTTTTTTAAGTTCAGACTGGTTCGATTAATTGATTTTTGATCAAATTTCTGCTGGATGGGTAATGCCTGATACGTATATGGCAGCCAGTAAGCGACATCTAATAGACCTCATTATTTTCGAACAACTATAACAACATCAATGTGATTATAATTATAGATGGGAATAAAATCGACTACGATTAGTTTCAGCTAAAGAAATTGTCAATCAAACTAAGGCTATAGGAATTAAAATTACTAAAAATCACAATTTGATAATAATAAAAATATAAAATATTGTAACTTCCAATTAAAAATTCAAAATATAATAAAATTAAAGCCAAACCAACTTCATAAGAAATAGTTTAAGCAACAGCCCGTAAACCTCCTAATAAAGCATAATTAGAATTTGAAGATCAACCCGCAATTAATACTGTATAAACCCCTAAACTCTTACAACATGTTTTAACAATACTTTTGTTTGGATTCTTTCTAGTATAAGAAGGGTCAAAGGTGTACCATTTTTTCGCATAGCCGAAGAATGCTTCCCCCTCTCTTTGATAATTATAATTGTCTTGAATTTAGTTATTTTGATATTCTAGGAAAAAAATTTGTTTGACAATTTGATTGCTTGATTAAAGGTGGTAAAAAGCTTACTTTAAGTGACTTTATTTTATTTCTGCTTGAATTCAAAAGGAGTGATTCTCGAGCAGAAGGGGATTGGAGCTCCTTTATGATGCTCTTTCACTTAGTAGAGAATACTGTGCCCTACTGTCCGGCCTAGTATCCCTACATTAACCACACAGTTTTCCACCTTTCCTTACAGCACTTTCCTGATGTGGTTGAATAAATCATACAATGCATATACTATGCATACCTATACTTTGCTCAACCCTTCACATCAGCATCCCCATCAACCAGCTCAAGCTAAACTCCGCCACTAACTAACCACAAAATCCCTTTTGTTCACAGCGCTCACATCATCAGCAAATGAATCGTCTCATTCCCCATCCAGCTACCCCGAAGCATAGACCAACTAATTGGCTGAGTCCAGGCTACTTACAATGACCAGAGATCCCAGCGGAGACTACTTTTTGCACAATGGCTCAATAAAGAAATCATTGGCAGCCAGAAGCCGAAGTCACCACATCAATAGGCCGCTGGATGCATCAACACTTCAATGAGTGCGCCGGCCAAACGATAGCGGACCCTGGTCAGCTACCAAAGCGGAACTCTTTGGCTTCAAGTGTGGGTTGTGCGGGCACAATGAGGTACTTCTTTTCCTTGGTCCTCGCACCACAAATATTTCCATTTGATTGAGCAAAGAAGTGTGTGTGGAGGAGCAGAGCTTTCTTTCTTTCGATTTTTTTTAACAGCAGACTGGACACATTATTGGGGTGCCAGCGTGGATGTGGTCATTGCTTGGCTGTGTGTTTATTGCGCTATATGCCTGAGTGCATTTGGATATGCGGTTGATGATGATGGATAATTGAAAAGATTGAAGAGCCTGCTTTATTTAATTTTGAGAATTGAAGGAAGGATTAGTAAATGCCATCTTAAGAAAACGAATATTTAATTTGTACTTACCCTTTAAATATTTTCAACCAATTAAATGCAACTATTTTAACCAAGTTCAGGTGCTGGAAGTCCTTCCTTTCAAAGTTTGAACAAAAAGTGGTAAAAATTTATGCTCAATTTAACACGCACAGAACTCGAGTCAAGTCACAAAGTCACACAAATCCAATTAAATAAATTGGCGCAACTTCGAGTGGCAAAACTATGATAATAACCTCTTAACCATAAGTTACCCGTTTACCCCAATGGCCATTGCCATTGCCTTTGCCAGGCTGCACCCGCATACCGACTTTACCGACTTAATGAGCAAAGAGCTTCACATTGGAAATTAACGTAAATAGTTTAGTCAACGACTTGGTTGGTTCGTTGGTTTAACTCTTTTGAACTGCGCACCCACCTGGCGCTTAGTCACCCTTTATATTTGTGACATTTGGCAGCAATTATCCTTGACATTCTCAGCTATTTTTCTAGGGAATTTTGCAGTGTAATGCTCCATGCATGCTTAAGTTTTAACGGTCATTTGAAGTAGTTTGGTATCTCTGAGTCATTTCCCCATCCATTTTAGCACCCAATTATATTTTAACAACAAAATGCAACCAGCAATCAATACCATCATTTTACATCTCATTATCTCCTGCCTTTCACCTACTGACCAAAACCGTTGGCAATCCACACGCAAAAACCGAAAACCCAAAACCCAATTCCAGCCGAACAGAAAATCCACAAAAATTACCATTTTGACCGCAGACAAATTAGTGTTATTAACACTTTTTTTTCCTTCCTCCTCCTTTTGTTGTACTTACGGCATTTTGGGAATGGCAGAAACATTTTTCACGCTTCAGCCACGCGCAGTTGTCATGACCGAATCTCCTCCGAGAGTGACTTTTTAATGGAGTAAAAATCGTACAAATCTGCAACTGCAACACGCCCTGACCGCAGGTTTTAATATTAAACAACAAAACCAAAAAATGAGCTGAGCTTCTCTTTGGTTGTTTGTTTGTTTGTTTGGTTCGATGGCTGCTCTGCGAAAACAAACAACAATAATACCGCATAATACCCGGGGAGCCCGGCAGCAGCGCCCCACCCATTCGACAACAGACAAAAAAATATATCCATTAAAAATGCGTTGCATTTTTTCGGACATTGTGGCAAGGTGTTGGCTGGTTTCGTTTGACTTTTTGGCCTTTACTCAACATGGGGAGGCATGAAAGTTTTTGAGTATCAGGACCAGGGATTAAAACCGACCCGAATTTCTGTGAAAGAAATAACTATAACTTCGTTAGTAAAATTTTCAATACAATCATTTTTCAGGCAAGCTAACTTCGGCTCGACCGAAGTTTATATACCCTTGGAGCTTGTAGTGGCCAATTTTAAAGATACAAATACACTCGAAATACAAGTACTTCTACAGGCTGTTCGTGTTTAAAAATAGTAGTAGAAATCGTAAGGCATTGACTAACATAACAAAAGAGCGCAAGTGTCACTATTGAGTTTAAATTCATCTTAATACACTCCAGTTGAAATTTCACTCAAGAAGTACAATTACCAACTGTTCTTCGTTGTAAGTTCGAGTGATTATCAGCATGATCATCCGATAATGCCGTTGGAAGCTGGCGCCCACGCATGCGTTATCCTATGTCTGCCGTTGGAGTAAGCAGAATAGATATAGTCTAACTAGAAAAGCTCAAGTCAGGCTAGCCCTTGCCTCAGTGAAAAGTTCTGATTGAGTTAGTACTAAAGTCTGGCTGGAGTTAATCAAACGTGTCGCTAAAGACCACCAAATCTAAATTATTATATAACGTGCTTGGGTCACGTTGCTTAACCTTAAGTGAAAATTCTGAAATTTTCGTTGCTATTAGTTGTGGAACCTCTGTGTTTACCGCGATTGGGAAACCTTACGAGAAGGTATATGGTGGTTCTGCTTATAGTTATGTAAATCGGTTAAATAGTGAATTTCTTTAACCTAGTCAGTGCTGTGGATGCGGTTTCACCAGCCAAGCCGAGCTCATCCGGCTATTGTTGGATCTGACGGGAACCCTTTTCTCCAATCGGACGAAATAAGCTGGATTCAATTCCTTGGGATCAGTCCGTGGATGACCTTTCGGCCCCTGGCGACCCCTGCCAACAGCCAGCCCAAGGGAGAGTTGCATAAGCAACAAGAGGCCTACCTATAGGAGTACCCACATGGAGACCTTAATAATCCCAGTCGCAGCTCATCAGTATCCATCTATAAAACAGTCCACGATATCCGAACAGCCGACACATTAGTGCTATAGCCTGAGTTTTGTGGAAAAGACATTATTATAGCCGTCTAGCTCAAGTCTCGTGTTAGCAAACTTCTTAGTAAATTTCAATACACTAGTCGACTGAATCTTGTTGTGTTTATCCCCATAAACTAAATTTTGTATGCATGCTTGGCGCTTCGCTTCCTGAAATGGTTCGGGCCCAGCTGCAGTAGCCTGAAGTTAAAGCAGTGACTCTCAAACTGTATTTTTTTTTTTATTAATTACAATCCCTTAGAGCTTAAGTTATTTCCAGTAAGAATGTTATTCGAATAGCTAATGCAAAGTGTTTGGATATCGATCGGGTATGAATTCGAAATAATAGTACTAATTAGCCATAACCTTATATCGATGTATGCCACTTTTATCCACAGCAACAATTACCTACGTCGTCTCTGAGCTCACCGACCACGAGGAGTAAGTTTCTTCGTTAAGAAAAAAAAGCTGTAAGTTTCCTTTATATATTTAACCAAACATACATCTATTGAGTAACAAATTATAAACCATAACCCTATTAATTTTTTTTGGCAAATCTTATGAAAAGCGCCTTATATTACATTTGAATACCCCGTTTCGAGCCCCAACCAGTTTTCTTTAGTTATAATTATCACACTTGTTATACCCTTATTTTTCAAATTAGTCTGAAAATGTTTATAAACTTGAAATCGATACGAAATTTATTAAATGAAATTCCTTTGTAATTTTAAAATTTATATAATGTTCTAAATAATTCATTTTCGCCCTGAGTAAAGTATGAAAGGTGTGAAAACAGCATGAAGCTCTGGTAACTAATTGTTAAGGGCGCGACGACCTGTATTGGTCTGTTTAGCGCAGGTAGGGTGGGTAAAGACATGGGGACTTAATACCACCAAAGTTCCCATAAATTCGGTCAGACTTAGTTAAGATACCCTGTAGTTTGTCGGGAATATCATTTTTTTTTCTTTCATTTTTACCCTGTTCATAGTTGCTAACATTATTTACCCCCAAATGTGCACTTAAATATTATGTTGGTGTGCGTTAGAGTATGTATTAAAGGGACGGTAGAAAGAACCCCCGACATAAGCCGGCGAGCTAGCAAGAGCATAGCTAGAAGTGCACGTATCGAAATCCCAACATACTAGGCTGGTCGAACAACATCAAGACCCACGCATTAGTACACTACATAATTGGCGCCCAACGTGGGGCCCAAGAAAACCAATTTGGCCATCGATGTATATATCACCAAGACATCACAGGTTATGATGGCTAAGCTCCAACATTGCTCTGTCATTTTGAAAATAGTTTTGTGAGTATTGTAATAACAGTCATATATTGTTATGCGTCAGTAGTTGTTACATATGGAATTAGCGACTCTTATTCAGTTTTTGGATACATCGACCTATGTATATTCTGTTGATAGCAAGGACTAACAGTGATTGTAATTATTAATATATCTAGTTCATTTAAAGGACCACAGACTTAGCAAAGAATAACTATTGATGCTTATTTTGGAATTTGCAGTTATCATTCATATCCATGAGTATACTGACCAAATTATAATCAATAGAAGAAGTTCAACAATGCTTTGAGAAATAACTGTGTCAGAAAAATAGTTTACAGCAGGAATTCAGTTCAGATATTGGAATAGCAGTCTGTATTTACACTAAGTATAGAATGACCATGTCAGACTAAACTCCAAGAGTAAGCTTACAATAGAATAGTTAAAGTTCACACAAAAAGGGTTCTTACTAAGGAATTGTAGACCATCATGCTGTACAACCGCACCATATCATGCTCGAAAGGGGCGATCGCTTTATAATTTATAAATCATACAATTTTTATAGCATTCTACATTAATCAAACGAAAAATTTATTTCATATACCGAAATGCCACTGGAGCATAGCAACGAAAATATAGCGGCAGCTTTAAACCAGGCTGACCCATTTTGTGGCATTTGCCAAGAAATTCCAAGACAGGACCAGTTGACGGCTACGACTCCCTGTCATCATAAATTTCATAAAGATTGCATAATTAACCATTTAAAAACTGCTCTTGAATGTCCAGTTTGTAAGAGAGAGTGTAACCCAAGTCAATTGGGGTATGAGAATAATACTTTGGCCGCAGAGTTGCCAGCGGACTATAAAATCTCTTCCCTGGCTGTAGCAAATGCTACTCAGAGGAGCACGATGTCTAACATGGGTGTCGATCCTAATAATAGGGGAAGGAAACCAGCTAGAGGTAGAGGATATGGTCGAGGAGCCACTCCTAAACTAGGAATGCAAACCCGATCGCAGACACAAACGAGACTGGCCTTTCCTGAGCGAAGGCTATCTCAAGACAGTATAGGAGACAAATCCATTGGTCAAGAAACCACGGACAGCCTTACTGGTTACATTCAGATGGCCATACAAGAGCAACAAAGGGAAATGATGAAAGATATAAGCTCTTTTATAAAATCCTCAATTGAACAGGTTATGCAATCGCAACTAGCCAGTGTCAACTTAGTAGATGTTAGGCAACCGCAGGACTCACCTCAGGACTCTTCAAATAATTCCAATGACCACACGTCAGATCATCCCAATGAGACAAGCTCTCGACGCCAAACTTCGGAAAACACTAGACGCAGGTCTTCCACAACTAGTGTTGCTCCAGAAAAGGCAGCCAGCATATTGCTAAGTTGGCGTCTAAGGTTCGATGGAACTAAGGAATCAATGCATGTGGAAGAATTTCTCTATCGCGTTAGCTCATTAAATGCTCAAACTCTTGGCAAAAATGATGATTTACTTTGCGACAATTTACATTTGCTATTTTCGGGCAAAGCTAGCGATTGGTTCTGGAGTTTCCACAGGAAAGACAGCCAATTCAAATGGGAAACATTTTGTACGGCCTTTCGTCAAAGATTTGATGACGCAAAGGACGATTTCGATCTGTGGGAATTAATAAGAAAGCGTCACCAAAAGGACCACGAATCCTTTGACGATTTTCAGTCGGCGATCGAGGATTTAGTATCTCGTCTATCGCATGAAGTTAGTGAGCTTAAGCTAGTAGACATTTTGAAACGAAATGCTAAGAACGCTCTAAGATATGAGTTGCTTCATCTGAAAATTAAAAACAGAAACGAACTAAGAGATGAGGTTAGAAAACATGAAAATTTTTCTCGTGACTGCAACCATTTTGTTCCAAGACCAAAGATGGGAAAGCATGTAGTATCGGAGATTCTTAGCGAAGGTGAGGAGCTTGAAGACGAAAGTATCTCGGAAATACGCCGTCTGAAGTTAGTCTGTTGGAACTGCGATAAGGCAGGCCATCGATTTGACGACTGTGTGGGAGAAAGACGCGTATTTTGCTACGGATGCGGCGCTAAGAATACGTTCAAGCCCCGCTGCAGCAAATGTAATCCGTCGGAAAACCGCAAGAAGGATGCGCAAACCAACACCATTTTGTCGCATCCAAACACAAACACGAATCAGTAACCACAACTAACTCCTTGTCGAACCCCGATATGGTGATCGACACAAACTCGAATAACGTATACAATAAAAACCCGGCTATGTCTTTCAATAATCATGATGTACAAACTCAAACTGACCTAGACCTTATTATATGTAGTAATAAGGAAACACAACCAATAAGCATCGTTTTTCGTCCCAAGCGGTCAACTATTCGTCAGCGAGAATTTTGGAAAAGATTAAAAAAGTGCGTAAACGTCTTATATCTTCAGTTTTTATGAATTCTGATAACCGATTATATACTGAGGTCACTGTAGAAGGCCAACAGTTCACCGCCCTATTAGATTCAGGAGCTACAATTAGCTGCCTAGGAAATGAAGCAGCCAAAATACTGGCCAAACACCCAAAAGCACGAAAATGCTCTGGTCGTATAAAAACAGCTAGTAATGAAGCTTGCAGGGTAACGTCTGAGCTAAAAGTTCCTATTAAATTTCGAGAACACACAAAAGACGTAAAATTCTTTATAGTACCAGATTTAAAACAGAATGTGTATTTGGGAATCGATTTCTGGAAAGATTTCGGATTGCTTACTAATATATTAAGTGGCACGGAAGTCATTCATGAGTTAGATGTCGGTAGCGAGCCTAAGTCCGACGAGTTTCCAAAAATGCACGTTTTAAATGCTGAACAGCGGCGTCAGTTAGATTCGATAATAAATATATTTCCATCCTACGAGCGTGAAGGTTTAGGGCGAACACATGTAATTGAGCATTCCATAGAAATGGAACCCACCGTTCCCATCAAGCAGCGTTTCTGGCCGATATCGCCGGCTAAGGAGAAGTTGATGTTCGACGAAGTTGAAAATATGCTGGCATTAGATGTGATTGAAGAATCCCATAGTTCGTGGAGTAGCAACTGCGTACTCGTGAAGAAAGGTACAAAAAATCGTCTCTGCTTAGATTCTAGGGAAATCAACAAACACACGCGAAAAGACGCCTACCCCTTGCCTCATATTGATGGCATTATTAGTAGGTTGCCTCCAGCAAAATACATAACAGGCTTAGATATGAAGCATGCGTATTGGCAGATACCATTAGAAAAGAGTTCTCGACATTACACTGCTTTTACGGTTCCAAATCGACCGCTTTTCCAGTATAAAGTAATGCCGTTTGGCCTTACAAACGCTGCGCAAACTCTCTGTCGTCTTATGGACCACGTTATACCTGCAAATCTACGCAGTCGTGTGTTCGTTTATTTAGACGACTTATTGATTTTATCTGATGACTTTGATTCGCATATGTTATTACTGCAAGAGGTGGCTGTTCACTTAAGAAAAGCCAACCTCACTATTAACATAGCCAAGTCGCACTTCTGTATGGAAGAAATTAAATATTTAGGTTTCATAATTGGGGATGGACAACTAAAAACTGACCCCAATAAAATTCGAGCGATTAACGAGTTCCCCAGACCGAAAACGGTAAAGCAACTTCGAAGGTTCCTCGGATTGTCCGGCTGGTATCGCAGATTTATCGATAATTATGCTACGATAAGCTGTCCTTTAACCGAATTGTTAAAGAAGCATCGGCCATTCTCCTGGAACCCCGCTGCGGAAGAATCTTTTATTAAGTTAAAAGAATGTCTGACCTCAGCTCCGATTCTGTCAGCCCCAGATTTTAAAAAACCTTTTGTATTGGTATGTGACGCTAGTACTGTTGGGCTAGGCTGCGTGTTAGCGCAGTTAAACGAGAAAGGTGACGAATTACCAGTTGCCTATATGTCTGAAAAACTTTCCAAAGCTCAGAAAAATTACTCTATCACAGAGCTCGAATGTCTGGCCGTAATTAAAGGAATAAAAAATTCAGGGCATACGTAGAGGGCCAGGACTTTCAAGTTGTTACTGATCACGCTTCGCTACTATGGCTTATGAAGCAGAAAGACCTGACTGGGCGATTGGCCCGTTGGGCAATTAAACTACAAGGGTTTTCCTTTAAAATTTCTCACCGTAGTGGAGCTCAAAATGTAGTTGCAGATGCACTATCCCGTCAAAGCGAGCTCAACGTCATGGAGCTCGATGAACATGGACCCATAGTTGATTTGAAATCTGATGAGTTCAAATCACCAGAGTATTGCGATCTTATAGATCAAATCCGTGCAAACAAATCCAAGCTACCTGACTTAAAAATAGAAAACGAATTCGTATACAAAAGGACTGAGCCACTCACGAGTGAGCCAAAAAGTGATAAGTCAGCCTGGAAACTTTGGGTGCCTTCTGGTCTCACCAAAGAGATTATTTGTAGAGCCCATGATCCCCCAAACGCCGCACACAGTGGCATAGCCAAAACTATTGATAAGCTTAAAAGGTATTTATTTTGGCCAAAGATGGTCAAACAAATACGTGAGTACATCTCACAGTGCGATATTTGCCACCAAACTAAGAACCCAAACATAGTTCTGAAACCGCCAATGGGCACGCCAATGGTTTCTGAAAGACCTTTTCAGAAGTTATATATGGACCTGTTGGGCCCATACCCTCGTTCAAAAACGGGAAATATTGGTTTATTGATTGTCGTTGATCACAACACCAAATTTCATTTCCTTTGTCCCTTAAGAAAGTTTACCTCAAACAAGATTTGTGAGTTTTTGGAAAACACGCTCTTTTGTACATTTGGAGTACCCGAAAGCATATTAACGGATAATGGCACCCAGTTTGTATCCGGGATCTTTAAAGCATTTCTTACCAGATTTGGGATATCTCATATTTGCACGGCCATATACTCGCCGCAGGCCAACGCGAGCGAGAGACTCAATCGGTCCATATTAGCAGCGATACGAGCTTATATAGGTGATGACCATACGAGCTGGGATAATAAATTACCAGAGATTAGTGCAGCCTTAAGAGCCAATGTTCATCGCAGTACTGGTTTTTCACCATATTTTTTAGTATTCGGTCAAAATATGGTTCTAAACGGAAAGGACTATGAGCTACTCCGACGATTAGATTTATTATCCGAAGATACTAGAATCGACCAGCAAAGCGCCCTTCAAGTAATGCGTCAAGCAGCTCAGCAAACGATAGCCGACACACACGAGCATAATGCGAAGGTTTACAACTTACGTAGTCGCAGTTTACAACTAAAGGTAGGGGCTCCTGTATATGCTCGCAACTTCTGCCAGAGCAACGCAGTTAAGAAATTTAGCTCTAAGCTTGCCCCAGTTTTTATACCGGCTGTGGTTACACGTAAAGTCGGTGCATCTTATTACCAATTATCTAACGATACGGGCAAAAACATAGGGGTCTACCATCTAAAAGATATACAGGTCAAGTCATAACTAATCATCGCCTGTTTCAGTTGAAGCCTTACTATTAAGATTAGACTGCTTCAACTGCGCTGTAGTGGCCAATTTTAAAGATACAAATACACTCGAAATACAAGTACTTCTACAGGCTGTTCGTGTTTAAAAATAGTAGTAGAAATCGTAAGGCATTGACTAACATAACAAAAGAGCGCAAGTGTCACTATTGAGTTTAAATTCATCTTAATACACTCCAGTTGAAATTTCACTCAAGAAGTACAATTACCAACTGTTCTTCGTTGTAAGTTCGAGTGATTATCAGCATGATCATCCGATAATGCCGTTGGAAGCTGGCGCCCACGCATGCGTTATCCTATGTCTGCCGTTGGAGTAAGCAGAATAGATATAGTCTAACTAGAAAAGCTCAAGTCAGGCTAGCCCTTGCCTCAGTGAAAAGTTCTGATTGAGTTAGTACTAAAGTCTGGCTGGAGTTAATCAAACGTGTCGCTAAAGACCACCAAATCTAAATTATTATATAACGTGCTTGGGTCACGTTGCTTAACCTTAAGTGAAAATTCTGAAATTTTCGTTGCTATTAGTTGTGGAACCTCTGTGTTTACCGCGATTGGGAAACCTTACGAGAAGGTATATGGTGGTTCTGCTTATAGTTATGTAAATCGGTTAAATAGTGAATTTCTTTAACCTAGTCAGTGCTGTGGATGCGGTTTCACCAGCCAAGCCGAGCTCATCCGGCTATTGTTGGATCTGACGGGAACCCTTTTCTCCAATCGGACGAAATAAGCTGGATTCAATTCCTTCGGCCCCTGGCGACCCCTGCCAACAGCCAGCCCAAGGGAGAGTTGCATAAGCAACAAGAGGCCTACCTATACCCACAGGGAGGCACTAATAATCCCAGTAGCCGTTCATCAGTATCCATCTATAAAACAGTCTACGATATCCAAACAGCCGACACATTAGTGCTATAGCCTGAATTAAAAAGACATTATTATAGCCGTCTTGTTCAAGTATCGTATTAGCAAACTTCTTAGTAAATTTCAATACACTAGTCGACTGAATCTTGTTGTGTTTATCCCCATAAACTAAATTTTGTATGCATGCTTGGCGCTTCGCTTCCTGAAATGGTTCGGGCCCAGCTGCAGTAGCCTGAAGTTAAAGCAGTGACTCTCAAACTGTATTTTTTTTTTTATTAATTACAATCCCTTAGAGCTTAAGTTATTTCCAGTAAGAATGTTATTCGAATAGCTAATGCAAAGTGTTTGGATATCGATCGGGTATGAATTCGAAATAATAGTACTAATTAGCCATAACCTTATATCGATGTATGCCACTTTTATCCACAGCAACAATTACCTACGTCGTCTCTGAGCTCACCGACCACGAGGAGTAAGTTTCTTCGTTAAGAAAAAAAAAGCTGTAAGTTTCCTTTATATATTTAACCAAACATACATCTATTGAGTAACAAATTATAAACCATAACCCTATTAATTTTTTTTGGCAAATCTTATGAAAAGCGCCTTATATTACATTTGAATACCCCGTTTCGAGCCCCAACCAGTTTTCTTTAGTTATAATTATCACACTTGTTATACCCTTATTTTTCAAATTAGTCTGAAAATGTTTATAAACTTGAAATCGATACGAAATTTATTAAATGAAATTCCTTTGTAATTTTAAAATTTATATAATGTTCTAAATAATTCATTTTCGCCCTGAGTAAAGTATGAAAGGTGTGAAAACAGCATGAAGCTCTGGTAACTAATTGTTAAGGGCGCGACGACCTGTATTGGTCTGTTTAGCGCAGGTAGGGTGGGTAAAGACATGGGGACTTAATACCACCAAAGTTCCCATAAATTCGGTCAGACTTAGTTAAGATACCCTGTAGTTTGTCGGGAATATCATTTTTTTTTCTTTCATTTTACCCTGTTCATAGTTGCTAACATTATTTACCCCCAAATGTGCACTTAAATATTATGTTGGTGTGCGTTAGAGTATGTATTAAAGGGACGGTAGAAAGAACCCCCGACATAAGCCGGCGAGCTAGCAAGAGCATAGCTAGAAGTGCACGTATCGAAATCCCAACATACTAGGCTGGTCGAACAACAATACTTTTTACGTGAGATCAAAATATGTCGATATATAATTTTAAAGGTTCATTTTTATGTTATTGCAAGAGCGTCATATCTCAGTTGTCCTGCAGTCGATATTGCGCAAACAGACTTCGGCTTTCAGTTAACGCATCATATTTTCAATATTGATTAAGGAGCATTTTGAATATCAAATATTTTACTAAATTAACTCAACACTTAAAGAATCCTTTTTTGCTGATTTAAACCCATAGAGAACTTTGAACGCGTTTTCCTCAAAATGGATTATTTCGAGTTATGCCAGTATTGAAGTCAGTAAGCGATACGTTCATCGCTAATGCTAGGAATACTGTATTTCACTCATGGTTTTGAGCCGGTGGCGGCTGCGAAAATTTCAGTAGTGAGATAAGGCGTTAAGATAATTTGTGAAAAAATGGACAAGTAAATAAAAAAGAGTTTAAGCACCAGCACAACTTATGCCTTATAATTACCTAAATTATGCATTTAGGTTTCTTACAAAAAAAGAGCAACTTGAGCTGAGTCTTCTTACACAGACGCTGAGACCAGAAACACTAGTTCTAAGGTAAAAACAAAAAGTGAGTTTGAGAATAAAGCATTCTATTTTGGCCAAGAGGGTATAAAATCTCTCATTATGATCACACCAGCCAACGTAATTTCTAGCGAAGAAACTGATATAATGACACTAATTAAAAACCTTGGGTATTTATATAAATGTGATCTAGATTAAAATATTTCTTAATTGCCCGTTTATATCTCTGCCCGGAGATATCTTTATTTTGGGAAGAAGGGGTAAAAGTAAAAAACGGGCTTAATTTTGAAGTGTTTAAGGAATTAGTGGGATTTTTAAGAAATCTTATATATTGTCCCTTCCACACAGCTCTGCATCGGCAGAGAATAATTTTTTTTGCCTCCAGTGTGATAAAAACAAAATTGAGAAACAAACTCGAAGTTTATGCAAGGAACTCTGTATGAGTACATAGCGAAATTATGTGTCGTATGTAAAAGACTTATAAATATAGAAAAGCAACTGATCTCAGTGTATGATATATTTAATATTATGTAAACAATCAGTATATTGAATATTGACTGTTTTGTTTTCATAAGTTAAAAAATTAATTAATACAAGAAATATTTTTTTTATTTTATTTGTAAGTTTAAGAACACTTAAGAAATTGAATGGATACACGATTTTACGTTATTGCCAAAGACATATTTTGAAAATATAACAAGTAAGAAAATATTTTTTGGCTCTTTTTCTATAAAAATGGTTCTTTTTTGAACGCTTTTTGGTGCATTTATTTTTTCTTAAGGGGCAACCGTGGCTATACTATATAGTGGTCCGATTTCGAAAAGTTTTGGTGAAATTATGTGAAATCATTGAAAACTTATAAATACGAGCGTTGGGAGCGATAACATTGCAAACAAAAAAGTTTTTCTCACTAAGACTTTTTTCCAGACCTCACTTTTGTATGGCAGCTATACTATATAGTAGTCCGATTTCGAAAAGTTTTGGTGAAATTATGTGAAATCTTTGAAAACCTATAAATGCGAGCGTTGGGAGCAATAGCACTAAAAACTAAATTTTCAACCGATCGTTCCTATGGCAGCTATATGCTATAGTCATCCGATCCGGCCGGTTCCCACAAATGTGCAGCGTATTTATACCAAAAGACTTCGTGCAAAGTTTGGTTAAGATAGCTTTAAAACTGACGGAGGAGATAGCATAGAAACAGACGGACGGACGGACAGACGGACATGGCTATATCAACTCAGCTCGTCATGCTGATCAAGAATATATATACTTTATGTGGTCGGAGATGCTTCTTTCTATGCGTTAAAAACATCCGGACAATTTTAATATACCCTCTCCAAGGGTATAAAAAAAATTTTTTCTCACCAAGATTTTTTAAGCCGGATTCAAAGTCCAAAGTGCTAACCATATCACCATAGAACACTTAATTTAGGATGAAATATTTAATTTAAATGATCGACATTTTTTTCAAAGGTCTCTGCTACATTAATAGTACAAAGATAAAATATGGGGATATTGGAACTTTTAAAGACTTGTTGAGGCCATCAAGCCTTTAATTTTTTGATTTTCCCGAAGAGCATTGTGAGTTAATATTTTTTAGTGTGTATAGATGAGCGAGGGTTTCTGGTTGCCCCAGGGGGCGAAGACATTTTGCTATTTACACATATAAGAACCGAACGCATGCCGAATCTGAAATCAAGAGAGCGGAAAGCAGTCCGTCGCTCACCAGAGTTTGAAGCGATTAATATTTTTCCATCTTCTTTCTTATCTTTACACACAAATACTCCTCTTTCTCCACCACCCCTTTCATTGAATAAATAAAGGGTCGAAAAAATGAAAGAATAATTTATTAAACTCCCCTCGCCATTCCTCCTGTTACTGCCTTTTGCATAATACTTTAATACATTAACCAGTAGCAGTTCGCAATTCCTTTTTTTCTGTTTCCAATTTTCATAATGATGCAGACAAACGAACATTCGGTAGTCTGCCAAATCGCAGCTAATTAACTTAATAAGTTAATTTTAAAGCGTCAATCCAACCAAATAAGGGCAAGAGGGCTCTGGTTTTATTACCAAATTACGACCTACTTTAATGTTACACTCAATTTTTCTTCAACCAATTTCCCGCCCTTGTTTACACTGCCTAATTGCAAACTTTTGTCTGAGTGTCTCAGAAGCTCAAGTGGTTTTTCAGTTGTCAAATTCAAGGTTGGTCTCTGATTTTGCATAAAGAGAATTTGTTTTTTTTCGGTATGTCAACGGCAGATGAGTAAAGCATGGCTAATGCTGTGCTCTAGGTTTGGCTGGCACTTGAGTGTCTTTTGCTTTTGACAACAATATCCGAAATGATAACAAAGGTCGTGGTCGTAGTCGTCGTCGTCGTCGGGTTGGGTGCCATTGACAGTGGCAAGTTTTCAAGTAGTTTGTTTATTTGTTTCTATTTTCAAACTAATTGCCAACATGCCTGATTTTGTTTGTTTATTGAAAAGTGTGAAATATTGTGAAATAATATGTTTGTACTCCTTAGAAGGGGTTGGTTCAAAGGGAAGTTTAAAACTGGATAGTCAAAGTTTCCTATAAGAAATCCGTTTCTATTTAAATATCTTTGTATACATGAAAACAGTTCACTTATCGGCTGTGTAAGTAGTTTTACAAAAGCCCAGCTCATATCATTAAATTCTCATTTCTTTCCCTTCCTCCTCGCCTCATTCCACTCACATATGAATGTACTTCACTCCCCATAAACTAGCGCCAGTTAATTGCCAGACATAAAACCCAAAAGCCGTATCCCAATCTTATTGCTAGACGCATGTCGCGACTGTCGTCTTCAAGATTCACTCATCCAACAGCTGTGATCAGTTGTCGGTTGCTTTTCTTTCAATCCAAAGCAAACAACAACAACAAAAAGACCAAACCCGTCTGCGGTTAATCGTGCCGCGTCTTTATATGTTAATGGCACTTTGCCCGGCAAAGACTCCTCTGACTCTTGTACTTAATTTTCAACAATTTCTTTTGACTAATTTACTTTGATTTGTTTTTCTTTTTTTTTCGTTGTTCGTGATTTGCAGCAATTTTGTAAAGTGTCTAGCTTAGGTCCTAATGTTACGACCTGGGCCACACCGTAGTGTCCAGAGCTAATGCATTTGGACTTCTCTGTTTTGTGGCGATAAGGAAAATTGTTTATAATGAGGTTCTGCGGTCCGGCGCGACGGCCACTGGATTTACGCCGAGTCTCAGCAATTAGGCCAAGTGATTTTCCTTTAGCTAATGCCCAACTAATTAAGTAATTTTTGACTGCCTGGTATCAATCATTTAGAAGCTGGATAGCCTACCCCTTTTCCTTTACCTTTTTGTACTTTCCCAGCTGGGCATTGCAAATTTCCCAAAAGGCGCTTAACTTTACGCTTTATTGTTACAAATTTGCTGGCAGTTGTATCCCTTTTTACAGCTTCCCAGGAAACCCAATTCCTTGGGGCGACATGCTTTCACTTCTTAACCTGACCATCAATCATTTCCTTGACTGATTTCACTGTCTGTTCTTTTTGGTTACATTTATCGGGACAGACTTCTTGTAATCTGCTGCCGGGGTAAATAAATGTGACTATAAATCGAAAAATTATAAACGCTTAGCGCTTGACCATCATTTGACCATCATTTTGTTAAGCCACCCCACAAATGGGAATGGACTTGAACAACGAAGTTGATATACTCTATTTAGTGTTGCTTTAATACCAATTAAATCTTCACCTAAAAATATATGTACGGATAGAATTTCTGCTAATTAGAAAGGTTAATGAATTTTCATATAATTTGTTGCTAAAACTGAAGCGTCTTTAACCAATTCCAACTTGCCGAAAGGGTGTAATACTACTTACCAGGGAGTCGAATCGCTCCAGAGTTGGAGATTCCGGGTTTTTTGGGAAATCCGAACCAAACCTGAACCGGAGCAGAAAAAAACTTTTTCCCGCCCGAACCTGAACATGAGCAAACAAAGTAAAAAATGAGTTTGGTCCAAAGATGATAGAATTTTTTTTAGCTGCTAAAATTGTTAACTTTTCCATTTTCCCAATGCAAAGGATACATGTATTTTTTATTGGTAATTAAGGCAATGAGCCTTATCAATTATACTGGGAAATTCAAAGGACCGGAAATTTTCTTATATTTTGTAAGACCCCTGCGACTGAGCTCAAATATAATGTTGAAAATATTAAGATTGAAATTGCACATGTAAATGAATGAAATGTTTAATTTTATTCTAGTTTACTGTAAAATAGAGTTTCTTTTGGTTTTTGGTACCAGCCCGGATTATACACTACACTGTCAATACGAGTTGTCTATTTTCGGTTACTTGTCACGAGCTATTAGTTCTGTCTGTTTGTCTGACTCGTCTTGTCCAATAATTTACAGCGTCTGTCTTCGCCCGTCTTATAAAGGGTGATTTTTTAGCTATTATTTATTATTATATTATTTATTATTATTCGCACCAAATTTACATTGTTGGACATTAAACCACCAACACTCTTACGTAGAGTGCGAACTGAAGAAAATATCGCAGCTGTATCGGCCAGTGTTAATGCTGACCATCAATTATCGATTCGTCGCCGTTCGTAGCAATTGGGCCTCTGTTACTCAACAAGTGGTCAATTGGCCGCCTAGATCGTGCGATTTAACGCCTTTAAACTATTTTTTGTGAAGCTATGTTAAAGCTCATGTCTATACAGACAAGACCGCTTCAATTGATGCATTGGAAGACAACATGGAAGCATTTATTCGTGAGATACCGGCCGAAATGTTGGAAAGAGTATGCCAAAATTTGACTAAGCGGATGGACCATTTGAGGCGCAGTCACGGTCAACATAAAAAATCACCCTTTACAATCTACTCCACGCCCGTAATCTTCAATTTTTTCCTTAACGCTTAAACATCGAAACATTTATACATATTTGCGATAATTTTCAAATAATTACAAACACTGCATTACACATTTTTTCCTGAACCCAACCCGGCTCCAACCTGAACCCCGTCTCAAACTTAAACCTAGGTTCAGCGACCTTCTGACCCTGCTCCGTTAACGCGAACTGACAAAGTTTTACGGGTTCGAAACACGGAGAGAACCTTTCCCGATTTTCACGAGGAATAAGATACTGACAGCGTTTTCATTAGGGCTTTTTAATAGCAATTTAAAAACAAAATTTAATAATACAATTTATTACCATTTCTCGAAAAATTTTTAAAAAATTTATAAAAAATTAATCATTTGCCAACCAAACTGTGGTCCTCGAAAAAAATGGAGCACAGAACCGAAAATATTATATTTTTCGACTTGGACCAAATTATAACTTTTATAGCTGCTATGTGTCAGATAGTCATCGATTTTACACTGTTATTTGTTAGTTTATGTGACAGATAGCTCTATGTAGAAGATGTGAAATCGGCCCTTAACACTTGAAAATTTGTTATCGATATTGATAAAAGTTTTGCCCATTAGAACTACTTTTTCGACTGATCGTTCCTATGGCAGCTAAATGCTATAGTCATCCAATTTGGATCAAACTTGAGAGAATTGTGTGGTAGTATAATATTAATCAGTAAAAACCACCTGAGAAACGCTGAAATAATTTTATGAATCAACCTTTTTGTACTATCACTAAGTCTGGCCCGCGTTTGAAACATTCGTGCGATTTTTATTCCCTTGGAGAGGGTATTTTGAAATTGTCCGGATGTTTGTAACGCAGAGAAGGAAGCATCTCCGACCACATAAAGTATATTTATTCTTGATCAGCATGTCGAGCTGAGTTGATATAGTCCGTCTGTCCGTCCGTCAGTCTGTTTCTATGCTGTCTCCTAGGTCAGTTTTAAAGCTATCGTAACCAAACTTTGCACGAAGTCTTTTGGTATAAATACGCTGCACATTTGTCGGAACCGGCCGGATCGGATGACTATAGCATATAGCTGCCATAGGAACGATCGGTTGAAAAACTAGTTTTAGTGAGAAAAACTTTTTTGTTTTCAATGCTATCGCTCCCAACGCTCGTATTTATAAGTTTTTAATGATTTCACATAATTTACCAAGCCTTGTCGAAATCGGATAACTATATAGTATAGCTGCCATACAAAAGTTAGGTCTGAAATAAAGTCTTAGTGAGAACATTTTTTTTGTTTTCAATGTTATCGCTCCCAACGCTCGTGTTTATAAGTTTTTAATGATTTCACATAATTTCACCAAGATTTGTCGAAATCGGACCACTATATAGTATAGCTTCCATACAAACTGTAAGGCATATATCAAGCTCCAAGGTTATATAAACTTCGGTCGAGCCGAAGTTAGCTTGCCTCTATTTTTTAAGATCATTTCGTCGAAAATTTCAGCATCCTATCTAAGCTGGTGTAGAAATGCCCACAGTGCAATGTACAAACCGCTCCACCAATTCCTTATACCTTACTCTTACAATAGTGAAATAGTTAGGTTAATCCCTTAACAAATCCGTTTGTGGCCGGCCGGTCTGCTTACCAATTCAATTGAGGGCTAAAACTCTTTTTTTTTTGGGAGCCATTTCTACATTGAAATTGGTACAAAATTTATGCATTTATTTTGACAAGCGGCATGATTTATTAACCGTAAGTAATTTGTAAATATACCCAAAAACTGGCCACCCCGTTCCACTCCCTTATCGCTAGAGGGTAGAGAGTGCGTATTTTTTTAGTTAAAAATTTATTTGCATTGACGCATTTGTAACCGCAACGAATTTGTTTGTAATAAAAATGTAAATGCCATTGGACGCCACTTCAAGACGAGTTTTTGCGGCCAGGCGGCCACAAGAAAAGCAGAAACAAAAAAACCTGAAAGAAATGAAATACGACCGCAAACTGACACTTGAGGATGGGTAACTTGGACATGGGGCGAGTGAGTGCGTAACCCTTTTCGGTTGACCAGCAGCAGGATTGAGATTGGGTATTGGATTCGGGATAGGGGATTGGGATTGGGTATGGTCTTTTTTTCTGGTTTGGCAGGTTGGTAGAAACAAACACAAACAATTGCAGGGTTTGACCCGGTTGGCTTTTGTGGAAATAGCCTTTGCCTTGCAGAGTTAATACTATAAATGGGTTGTTCATATATCATCGCTTTGGCTTTTTTGAACGTGTTGTTGATTTATGGGAAATGTAAATATAAAATAAAAGTCGGTTGATAGAAAATGGAAACTAGTAGTACAGCCCCTTTATTCCTCTCTCGGGGGGCCACCCAGTTATTATCAAACACGCTAATTAAAACGCTGCTGGGGAGCATTTTCTTGCCCCGTTTTCTTCATACCCCAAGCGAAATAAAATCCAAATTAAAAACACCTCATTCAGCCCTTCCATGGCGATGCCTGTTTCAAGTGGGTACATTTAACCAACACACACAAGCACATTCCCCCCATTTGCCAAGGTGACGCCTTTTATTGCTCCATTTGTTGTTATTTTTAGAAGGAGAAGCGACGAGAGAAAAAAACCACCTAAAAAATTTGAAAATAAATTGAGTTGCCGGCTGCATCCAGCAGACGAGGGGGAGTAGGAGAGCCGCCTGTCTTCAAATGACTTATTAGAATTTGTTATCTGGGCTTACAAAACAATGAAATATGTTAATAATTAATTACAGTTTTTTCCGGGATGTTTACACAAATTTACACTTCATTTTTTCGTTTTTTTTAAGCTGTTGACATTTTTGTGGGCTGAAGGAAAAATGAAAATAAATTAAGGAAAATTGTTCAAGTGAAAACAAATCAAGGCTAATGCCTATTAAATTTATATGCATTTTTATGGCCAAACCACACCCATTTAATTACCCAAACAAACACTTGAAATGCACTTAAAACCATAAATTAAATGTGGCCAAAGGGGCTAGCGAAACTATCGGAGCTGCTTAATAAACAAATTTCCCATCAGGCACAGGAAGAGCGGGAAGTTAATACAATTTATGTGCCAAGGAGTGGCTTAGAGGCCACCACACAGGAGATAAGGCCACACATAAAAAAGATTAAGTGCCAACCACCTTAGGTAGTCGCAGGGAAACCGAGCGAGTAATAATTATATTTTTATTGGACATTTATTGCCCAAAAATGGGCAACATTCTAATCAAATTGTTGGAAAAAGGTACACACAGAGGGAAATGAAAGCTAATTTATATTCCTCCTCCTCCTGGGCAGGGGCCTGGGAACGCAACTCAATTCAATTCAACTGTTGGAATGCCAACAATGATGCCCTCACCATGAATTGCTTTTAGAAAATGTTTATTGAACAAACAGTTTCCTAAGACCATCGAATAATTTGCGCTTCTTTCAATGCCTTCCAAAAATCAAATGTAATTCAATACAAAAAGAAAATACCTCAAGTCACTTTTCGGGTTTTCCCGGCTGAACCAATAGATAACCACAAACAAATAAATAAATAAATCGCTCTGCTAATTAAAGGCAAAGTTGAAGGCGGCGCAGCGGTTGGCGGCGACGGCGGCGGCATGTGTTTGAAGCAAGACCAAAAATAAGAGCAGAGAGCGGCAGCAGTCAACAGAACAACACTTTGTTGTTTGGAGTTTGTGGAATACCCCTCACCCCAAAAAAAGAAAATTCAATTGAAAGAAAGCGACACACGAAATGACATGAGTGGCAACAGGAAAGGAAGAAGCACTAGATCTATTTGGTGTGTTTTTACATAAGAGTGAAAGAATTCTAGATACCCTTTCTGGATTAGACGCCAAATGCTTAAAAAATTTTGTTTTAAGGGAGGCATGGTTAAATTAATTAAATAAAAACCAAAAAATTTAAATTGTTTATTGTTGTAGCTTTCTTATCTTTTTTTTGCGTCTATCTGTCTTTTTTATATGCAAGCTTGTGGAAACGTGGTCGTTCTAGCTGTCGTTTCGCTTATGGCAACTCTTCGCTTCATGGCAACACTTTTATACTGGTCCCGATCCAGTAAAATATTCAGTTTTATTTTTCCACCCTACAGACCTTAAACGACTTCTGAGATATAGCTCTGAACCACTTTTTAAGCATTTTTAACCCGATTTTTACAGTTTAAGAGACTTGAAATCCAAGCCTAAGGCTTTCGCGATTTTTGGGACAGTCCGGTCAACACCACATATATTTACCCTCCACTATTGCAGTCTATCAATTCTTCATAATAATTTTAGAAATAAAACTTTCAAATTCCATAATCAGGGCTTAATCCCAATACGAATTTCGGTTCCGGTTCCGGTACCGGTACGTCCCGAAATGAATGTTTCGGTTAAAGGTTCTATTTCGGTTTTCAATTAATTTCGGTTTTCGGTTTCGATTCGGTACCCGGATTTTTAATTCGGTATACCGGTACGTACCCGTATAAACTACACAGAGGAAAAAACGTGTTCAGAAAATAAGTTGCCGTCAACTTAAAATAGAGAACAGAACTATCTCAAAATTTTTGAGAACAAATGTTCTAAATGTTCTTGGAATGAGTAAATTTGTTCTCAAACGAATAATATTTACTTTAAACAACAACAACACCGGCTTTCAGCAGAGAGATATACAATAGAGACAGCGAGTTGGTTCTCTTTTTGCTCTCTCTCTCTTGTCTGCTCAGCAAAGCATAAGTAGCCCTCTTGACGGGCATCTGCAAAACTGTTCAATGGCTGAATTGTCAAGTCAGTCATTCCATACGTTGAGTGCATAAGGTACCGGGCTCAAATCCCAGTAAAGCCCGAACAAATTTGTCTGTGTTTTTCTGGAAACTTAAATGAAACGAGTCAGGTGAAGTGGGTGGGTGGAGAAGCAGCAGCGCCCATATCCAGAGTTGCCTTGCCTCTCTTCACTTGCAGTCAAAAGAGGTATGTCCTCGTTCCCTATTTCCACCCAAAAGTGAGAAATCTGCCCACCCCTGGTCCCAAGTGCAATCAAATTTTTTTCCAGGTGAGTTTAAAATGTTCTTGAATACGGAACAATATAAACTCAAATCTTGTTCTCAAAAATGGAACAATGTCAACTCAATTTGAGCTTTTGCGTTCTCAATAAATTGTTCTCTAAGTGAGAACATTGCACTACATGTGAGAAATCCCGTTCATGCATACTTTTTGATAACGTTTGTGCTCGTTTTGAGTCCAATGTTCTCGGTTTTTTCCCTCTGTGTACTCTTTTTAATATTGAAAAAAATAAATCCTGAGATAGTTCTAAATCATTTTATTTCAGTGTAACACTGTGCAACACTAAAAAGTTGATACGGTCGAGACCAAAAAATTCTGAAAGGGTATGATAGTAGTACAAAAACCTTCCGTGGGTTTGGTCTGGTTAGCTGCCGGTTTCTTTTTATAGCACTTTAAAGTTTTAAGCATATGATTGGGACTTGTAACTCCCTATCTCGTAAACTATTTGGAATTTCGCTTTGACGTCTGAAAAGAAGTTGTTGCTCTTGACTTGGTTTACAAAACATTTCTAAGTAACAATTCAAAATAGTCACATCTTTAAACTCAAAATTGCAAAAATGTCTTAAATTCATCATGTTTTCCCCTCATTTTGTACTGTTTTTCAACTTTTTCTTGAAAACTATAACGAATTTGACCAAGCAATGAAGGACGAAAAAGTAGCATTGACTAACGTAAACAATCGGTTGGAACATACCAACTTCATTCGAATGGTCCTTCAAATAGTTAAAGACCCTGAAAGATGAATAATTTCAACCAAAACTCGAAAAAGTACAGTTTCCGGTAGAAAATGTTTGACACTATCAAAAATTTCAATTGTTTTGTATTAAATCAATAAAATTGTCAAAAACTATAACTTAAAAAATGTAGCTAAAGAAATTTAATTTATTTACTTTTTTACCGATAAAATTCGTTTTTTTTCGAATTTTTTTGACAGCTTTTCATGCTTTTGGTCTTTTTACTATATCAAAGAGTACTTAAATTAAGTGTGTTCCTACTAACTGTTTGTTTATTTTGGTCTAAGCAACAACTTTTACCTACATTACTTGTCCAAATTTGTAACGGATTTCAGGAAAAAGTTGAAAAACTAAAAAAAAGTTGTGAAAAATTGATTTTTTGGACATCTTTTGTAATTTTAAGTACCAAGACGTAATTTTTTTGATTTGCTACTAAGAAATGTTTTGTAGGCCAAGCCAAGATCAACAACTTTGCTAAAGACACAAAAGCAAAATTCAATATAGCTTATGAGATATGGAATCATTAATCCTACACTGAAGCTGAAAAGTTCAAAGGTCAATAAAAAGAAAACGGCAGCTAATCAGACCAAACCCATGCAGCTTTTTTATACTACCATCACACCCTTTCAGAATTTTTTGGTCTCGACCGTATCAACTTTTTTGAGTTCAAAAATGTGTCACAGTGTAATAAAACGAATAAGAATGCAACACAAAATGTATGGTTTTACAGACAAAGTAAAATTAGAAAAATAATTTTATATTTCTTATTACAGAGTTGTTTATTAGCGACCTTTCTAATTGTAGAAATTTGATGCTTGCTGGCTCGAGGTCAAGAAGAAAACTCAGTTTGTGTTTGTTTCCTACAAACAAACACAAACTGAGTTTCTATTTCTTTTTTTACTATATATCTGCTCGCATATAATATTTAATTTATGGTTTTTACGATATTTTGGTTATTAAGAAATCTGTTTTAAAATTACTACCAAAAATAATTTGACTGCACCATTCTAGACCCAGGTCATGAGATTAACGCTAACATGAGTAGCTGGATCCGAAAGCCTTCTTTTAAAATCTTGTACAGTTCTGGAAATTTTGTAGAAGATTTTGATTCTTCTTTTTCATGGTTTCGAACAAGTTCTTTTCCTGCAATATCAACTTCGTCGGCGCTTTCGGATAAACTTGAAAGAAAACTGCATTCATCATAAAGCAATGATTGATCAGCTACCGTCTCAGTACTTAGCGTTATGTTTTATCTAGGGTCCAAATATAAGTCACATGTTCAGTCGAACTTCCTTATATCGAGTTCCAGGGGGACAAAAAAAGTTTCGGCCACCTCAGCTGTTGTTAATATGCGTAGAATTCAGCGAACTGAGTCCCATACTTTATGATGCAGAAAAAATTTGTTATTTGGAGCCGCAAAATTAGAGCAGATGATGGGGAAAAGAAGCCGAAACTGTACCGGTACCAACATTTCGGTTTCGGTTCGGTACTATCGGTTCCAAAAATAACGGTAAACGGTATTCGGTTCTCAAAAAAAAATGTTTATGTTTTTATTTAATCTACATCTCTTATTTTAATTATTTTGTAAAATTTCGTGGTTTTTGGTTTACACTTCTTAAATATGCGTCCATTTATCCAATATTTACAATAACCATAGATAATATGAAAATTTTGCTTATTTCCAGATTTTTTGAGCATTGGATCTTCCCTTTCAATTATTCAACTCCTGTATTGTTATCTAAACACTAAGCACTTTAATAAATAGTCTTATACTAATTTTTTTTTTGTGCGTGAAAGCGCTTTTATAATGACTTTTATAATCGCTTTGCAAATTTAGCTGCTTTTTGGACCATTCACAAACTGGAGATATAGACTCTTTGACTCTTTCTCAATCGCCATGAATATACTTTCGTGAAGATCGGTTCAACGGTTTAGACGACCATTAGAACAAAACACATACATATTATAACATGTTATTTGATGTTGGGGAAATAGCGTACCGCCTCCAATCCTGATCTATTGTGCCCCCTACTGAATTTGAAACTCTCCAGCCCTTTTTTCTGAACAATGGTCAGTATTTTCGTGGGTTCTAGCTTACTAATATTGATTGTCCTCCTTGGAACGTTTGTCCCCGGTGGTAGGTGGTGTTTGTGTGGCGGAGGGGATGTTCCTTTTCCGTTCCCAAATTCTTCCTTACAGCAGGAGCTTGTTAAGAACCCCGTGGTGAAATTTTGCGCACTGCTCTGCGCAGTCTCTGCGAAAAGGGTGATGGAAATTAGACCGCGTGAATTAAGACCGCCGTCGGCGGTCCAGTTTCATTTTGCAAAATGAATTTAGACCGCCATTACAAAATGAAATTAGGCCGCGGGGTCCAATTTCATTCTGCAAAATGAATTTAGACCGCCATCACAAAATGAAATTAGACCGCGGGGTCCAATTTCATTCTGCAAAATCAAATTTGACCGCCATTACAAATAAAATGTATTTTTGGATTTCTAGTAAAAGAAATTATTTATAACAATAAGAAATAATAAAAATTTGATACAAAAAAATCGCACGATTTTTTAAATAAAATAATGAAAATTTCCACAATGCAAATCACTTAATTTATCAACATACTTTTGCACATCTGATCAAATATTACGCGCAAGCCAGCGGTCTAATTTCCTTTAGTGATCGCGGCCTAAATTCATTTTGCAGAATGAAATTAGGCCGCCATACAAAAATGCACCGCGTTCTAAGTTCACGCGGTCTAATTTCACAGAGCCCTCCTCAAACGTTCTTATACAAACGACTTTCATACTTGAAGATCCTCTTCTTGAGGCTTCTAGATGGTCGACCACAGAACAGGCGGTCGTTGCTAGCCTGAATACACCTTTTGAGACTGGACTATTTGTTAAGCGGGCCTCCAGGTAGGCAGAGTATCGGCACGGTTCGAATGACACCTTAGTCCGGCCCGGGGTGATTGCTCGTTTTTGTTCAGTTGTTCAATTGCTCAAATTGATCACTAAATTTTTTTTTTGCTTGGTCATTATAAATAATTTTCAGAGAAGTTACTTCAATTTTAATAATATTTAGGTTAATAATTCCTAAAAACTTGTAATGTTCCATCGTGACAAGCTGCACGTTAATTGCCAGCTACCCAAAATTCCCACCGACAGTGTATATCAAAAACTCAGTTGAGTTAGCATACTCTGGGGACCAACGAAGCGACCCCCTGGTGCGTTTTTATATAGAAAAAGTTTTACTTTGATGTGTTGTAGATGTGTCAGTCAGCAGGTTGTTTGATCGGGTTATGCTGCATTCCGTTGCAAGGGAGTGCTTGCTACACATTTTGGAGGGGTGGCTGGCGGCACCAAGTGTTAAACTGCACTCTTTTTTTGGTCTGGGTAAGGGAAACTTTGACTAGAAATTACATTTGGCTGGGAAATGCCACACAATCAGGTGCTGACAGCAACAGCCACGACATACTCGAGCGGGTATTACCTTACACATTTGTCTGACAAACGAAATATGCTTAACGCTGACAATTGACAGATGCAATCGGAGCAACCTCGATCCTATATCTATCTACGTCGGAAAATTGCATTTCATCAAAGCATTTTTGTGGCTGTCTTTGACACAACAAAGACATTTTTACCCTCTTGACTGGCGAAAAGAATTGCTCAAAATAAGCTTTGACAGCCTGTCAATATGTAGATTGTTTGTTGGCTGGCGCAGTTACACGCACGATTTGGCGAAGAAGCTCAAGTTCAAGTGTGTCGTTCCATTTGATTGGATTTTTGTTTTTCTTCAAAATGTCTTGTAAGCACTTTAAGCCCTTTAATGGAATTTATGAGCATTGAAACTTTATGAAAATGGTTTTTGCACTTGAAATTATTAATCCGCTTGCTGAGCAGCTTAAAGAAATTTCAATGCCAAAGTCAATGCTAAAGCCATTAACACGAAGGGAATTACATACATGAATGAAAAGTGATGTCAACATTCATAATTTAGAAAAACAATTTGGAATCAAACATAAAATGTTAAATGGACAACGAGTAAAAAAATTCAAATATCTTCTCAACATAATATTTTTTTTTTTTTTTGCTAAAATTTTATATATTTATATATGGGTCATTCTTTAATAAACAGCAAAAAAATTTTTTATTTTTCATTTTAATAAAAAAAAATCCGAAATTAGATCTCGACATGCCCACCAAAACGTAATTTGCGGTTTGGCACAAAAATTTTTGGTTAATTTTATAAACAATTTCAAAAATCGTCAAAATCGAAAAATGGAAAAAAAGGGTTTTTTTTAAAAACGTGATATCTTAGGTTTGGTTTATCGGACAGTGCTCAAGTTGATATCGATGGAAAGAATTTCACTGTATCTATTCAAATTATAATTTTATAGATTTTTAAATTATTTAATAATATTAAGTAATTGTTGCTAAAAATTACATATAATTTTTTCTCAGTGTTAACCACCATATTATAGCTTCTGGGGATATACAATTTATTGTAATAAACACAACTAAAAAAACGGTGTTTTCAAAAAGATGGAGACTTTTATAGTTTAAAAGTTATGAATTTTTAAAGTTATAAACAATTAAAAAGATGCCCTTAAATAAAATTTTCTCACGCAGTCAGTTTCAAAGCTTTTTGATTGAAACTTGGCACGTGTGCTTTATATTTATCAAGCTTTTCAAAAATGTTAACATCAGGCGGATCGGATGACTATATCATATAGCTGCCATACGAATGTTACGATTAATTGAATTTTGTTGTGAATTAGGGTTACCAGAGCTTGCAAAGTAATTTAAAACACTACTAAATTCAGCATTTGTATGGCAGCTATATGATATACTCATCCGATCCGCCTGATGTTAACATTTTTGAAAAGCTTGATAAATACAAAGCACGTGCCAAGTTTCAATCAAAAAGACTGCGTGAGAAAATTTTATTTAAGGGCATCTTTTTAATTGTTTATAACTTTAAAAATTCATAACTTTTAAACTATAAAAGTCTCCATCTTTGAAAACACCAAAATTTAAGTTATATTAAGGACAATAAACTGTTTATCCTTAGAAGCTATATCATGGTGGTTAACACTTTGAAAAAAATTATAAATAATTTTTAGCAACAATTACTTAATATTATTAAATAATTTAAAATCTATAAAAATAATTTGAGTAGATACAGTGAAATTCTTTCCATCGATATCAACGAGCACTGTCCGAAAACCAAACCTAAGATATCACGTTTTTAAAAAACCCTTTTTTTCCATTTTTTCGATTTTGACGATTTTTGAAATTGTTTATAAAATTAACAAAAAAATTTTGTGCAAAACCGCAAATTACGTTTTGGTGGGCATGTCGAGATCTACTTTATTAAAATGAAAAATAAAAAAATTTTTTGCTGTTCGGTTTATAAAAGAATGACCCATATATGTCATACAACTGATTATCAAATCAGCTTAATTGTACTTCAAGGCGTGCCTGACAATGGACGAATTATCCAAATTGAAACGAACAAGTAAGAAAGTCGGTCTAGTCCGACTATAATATTTATTTATTTATTTGAGCATTTTATTTACAATGAGCATACAATAAAAATATTGAACAGGGTTGGAAATAAGGCTTGAATTTAAAATTGAAGTTAACTATTTAAGGGCCGATTTCTGTTCTCCCAAATAGCTGCTATGTGTCAGATAGTCATCGATTTTACACTGTTATTTGTCAGTTTATGTGACAGATAGCTAGCTCTATGTAGAAGATGTGAAATCGGCCCCAAGTGTAATATCTTGGAATTATTAACATTATAAGAACATTCGAACAATCGAACAGGTGAACAGGTTTGTTTTGCTAAGAAAATCAGTAATGTCAACTTCACTCAATAATAATTTGCGTATGAAAACTGTTCCATGGCACAAGGCAAATCGATAAGTTGCAATATTTGCTCATTGACAAAGATGAAAGTTTATTTCCAGAGAGTTAAAGCCACGTAACGCAAATATCAGAAAATGTTTTTGAGCAGTTTCTATTTTGTACAAAGGAGACCAGATTCAAGATATAAATTCTAAGATAGGCCTAACCAAGGAGAAGGCTCAAACCTTATACAAAGAACATTAGCCACAGATATACATATGATCGACGGGAGTTCCATCAATACTGAACTCAAAATGATAAGGATTGATGCAATTAAGGGGAAGAAGGTTTAATATACTCAGTACTAGGGATGTCGGATACATTATATCATTATTTACATTATAACATTAACATACATAACATTATTTTGGACAAAATGACAAATATAATTATCTCATATTTTTGCGGGGTGATATATCGGAAATCGAATTTTTTTGGCGATATTTTTCGTTGATATTTTTGTTCTGCGAATAACTTTTCCTGTTCTCTGTACAAGTTATTTTATTGGAAGATGCACAGAAATTGCAATGCAAACTGTGTAATAAAGTTGAAAGACCACACTGAGAAAAAAAGGATAGTTTTTGATGATCCGAAGGATGATTTTTAACTATCCATTCGAACTGGATAGTAAACTATCCTTTTTGGGAATCCATTGGATCTTTTATTATTATTTATTATTAAATTAAAAAATCCATATGATATTTAAAAATTCATTTGAACTGTTGAGAAATATCCCTTTTTCGATATCCATTGGATGTTTTCGAAATATCCTTTTGATCTTTTTTTAAATATTCTTTTAATATCCATTGGATCTTAGTGACATATGCCATGGATCCATTAATAACATCTTTTAATAACCATTGGATCTTAAAGACATATCCCATGGATCTGTTAAAAAGATCATTTCCAAATAAAAGACAGCACAATAATTTGTATCAATTTATTTATAATATACATATAATAAATAATACACAAAAATATCGGTAGCAAAAACATTTTACTCTTTATTACATGTTTACCGTTACATGTTAAGTATAAATGCATGGGAGGACCCTTAAACTTAACTACTTTAACTAATATTTTTCTTCCAGTCGTAGGTCTAATCTTGTAAGCTTGAAAATGATTGGCAAAATTTATGCCTTCAAATATGTGAACAAATTTATGCAGTTTTATTCTTTCACTTAAATTAATAATAGTATAGTATTCACTTACTACAGTAAGAGTAATGAATGGTTGCTGGAATTTATTGAATGCCCCCAAATTGATCAAATAATGCTCTAAGCTAAAGCTAGGCCATGATTCTTTTAGTTTGCGCTGCCATATTTTCATGTTTACTCGTTGAGATTTTGAAGCAAATGATGTTGGTGTTGTTGTTCATAAAAATATTTTTTGGATGAAGGTCCACACCAGATGGGATTCCTCTAGGTATTTAAGGTCAAAAACATGAAACAACATAAAACAGCAGTTTAAAAAAGCAGTCCTTCGAGCCGAATCTCCTACAATTAATCCGAGTCTCATTTGCTCGCCCCAACTCGTAAGGATAGACCCTGGTTAGCTCTAATTGGTATAACTTGGCTGTTTTCACACAGACTTTTTTCTGTCAGGAAAATCCCATTTATAACGTTCTGCTATATTTTGTGACATAGTGTTCCATAAATGGAACCCTCGTATAACCGGTTTGGACTTACAGCCTAAGAATTAAAAAAACAAATTCAAGCATAAACCTCAGCTCTTACAGGCTATGCTCCAACTCAAATATCTAAATATCCATAATTTGTTTAAAGCCTAAGCCCAGTTCTCACCTCTTCCACATTCCAACATATCTAAATCGCTCAACGTGACATGATGATATGGATGATAGCTCCTTAAACCTGCTGACCCTTTCCTCTCTACAAAGTTCACTCATTTGTAAAGCTCATGAATAGCCAAAAGGAAATCCCACAAAAATTAATCAAAGCAAATTGCGCACCAAAAAACCAACCAAACAAGTCAAAAACTTTTGACAACACATATGAAGGATTAATCATCTAATGCAACATCAAAAAAAAAAAGGAAAAGCATCAAACTTGAAATTCGTCTGGGTACTTCAAAAAAAGGGTAAAACGATTTTGTAAGCGACACGCTGTCTTGTCTGGTCAGCCTCAGTGTCTCATACTCATCCTCACTTGACAAAGCGTTCAATGGCCAAAAACTTACTTGGTCAAGGTGTTGACTGAACACCTTTTGTCTGTATGGAAAAGGGTGGCACAACAAAATGGCAATTAATTGAAACATGAATTATTAACGCCACCCATTTTAGGTCCATTGTCCAAGATGACCAGGTAAATTTCAACGGATGCTGCCAAGACGAGGAGAAGCGTTTGACTGACGGATGGATGTGTTTTGGGTTGATGCGTGGATGCTTTTGTTCTTGATGTATAAAAGTTCATTAATCTTACTTGCTGAATTCTATTTTGTAGAAAAAGCGCAGTAAAACTTTAAAGAAAATCAACAAAAAGTTTGTACGTTTTTTTGAGTTTACATGATTAATTAACAAATTATTCATAGGGCTCGAAAAAAAGGATGATGGAACGTGAGAAAATTAATTGAATTATGATTAAGGAGATAATAAAATGTAATTTTTCCAAGGTAAGATGGCAGTTTGATAAGAGCGAGCAATTTTTTATTATAAAAGATAGACATAATGTGGGCTTCTTCCCTCCTTCTCCTGATGCCTTTAGAATCTGGTATCGGGTGCTCCTAAAAATTGGAAAATGGAAGAAGCAGTGAACTTATCCTTGATTTATCCCACTGTCCTCAGATGCAGTTTTGTCCATCATTCTATACCACACCCCTTTCAGCCCCACTGGTTCCGCCCCAACATTTGTAGCTCGTCATCATAAATCATGCGATTGGTAAACCAACCAACGATCTGTTTCTTATAATAAGCCCAAGCACACTTACATACAATTTTCAAGGAAGAATTTGTTAAGTCAAAAACCATAGCTGACACTTAATTATAGGCTACAGGCGGTGAAGCGTGCCTCCCTTCCGGGTGTCACCCCCCCACCGATCCTCTCATAAATCTTGCTAGTTCTACCAAATGTCAAGGGTTTCTTGACGCACGCGTCTGGCCTGGGCATTGTCACTGAAAAATTACTCTAAATGTTGGCACAACTATTGAAATTAATTGATTTAATGCCCCAACGCCTTCCACTTGGTTTATATTAATGAAGATTTGAGAGCCAAGTTCTAATTAGAAAACCAGAAGTCGACTTCTCCAGTGCTGACATTAAAATTTCAATTTTTCATGCGACAAAATTAGAACTGAAGTGACTTCCCTCCCGTTTGTTTTTTTTGCTATTTATTTTAATAATCTACCTGGCGCCTGCAGAATAATGCACTCAAAAATGAACTCACTCTGCAGTGCTGTTCCTTTTACAGCTTTACTTCAATGACAACACCTGCTGCTGCTGCTCCTTCTCAGCGTCTACTACTTAAGGCGGAATTTTATTTTCATTGCAGTTTCTGGCTGGCAATTAAATTAAAGCGCATTAAAGCAAATTTATGACAGCTTAATTTCATATATTAAGATTTTATGGGGGAGCCATGTACCACCACTACCACTGTATGTAGGTGCTCAGCTCATAAAAGGGGTTTGACGGAGAGTGGAAGGACATTAGATTAGCTTGTGGATAATCAAACTGCACACCCAGAGCTACCGCAAGCTACCACCGTCTTGCAAAATGTCATTCAATCAGCGCACACAGGTAGATGGATAACTCACACCCAATACCGGGCAGACAGCCACCTACTCAGTGATGGACGAGTAACTTTTGTCTGGAACTTGGCCAAGAATGCTATTTATGGGCTACTACGAGGGAAACTTGTTTAGTTCTTTAACAGGAAATATTTGTGCTTACACGATCTTTGGTAGAACTTCGCTTTGCTTCGATTTTGTCCACTTGTGCTTCAGAATGTACGAACTTTTTCAGCCAATTCGTGTGAAACCTACACTAACGTATATAGTTACCGCATCTCATACAAACTTTTTTTTTTGGATCCAATGTCAGATCCCAAGACAATACGTTTTTGGTGTCACATGTGACATCTATAAATTTTTGCTCTCAGCCGTATAGCTAATTTAGAAAACGTATAACTAAATATCAATAAATGCATCCTCGTCACATGCGTCTTCTATAATATCTATAAATCTTTGGTGAAACTCCTATATCCGCAGCGAACGATATCGAGAAAAATAAACGATTACTTCATACATCTATTTAATGAATTGAGAATTAAGTTATTTTCTATGAAGTTAGAGTAAACTTAAAAAATAAACAAAAACTAAAAGTAAACTTAAAAATATGTTCGTAAAATTTAAAAATATATAATAAACCAACATATCTCTTTCCCTGAAGGGGAGGATTTTTATCTCTATTATATGTGACTTTATTGAGGGTTACACATAAAGTCGGTTTACTGGCATTTTCTCACCTTTGTCGAAAAAGGTTTTCTATGCTTCAGTCGCAGCGGTTTCTTCATTATTTGAGCCGTTCTTTTAGTCAAAGTCTTTCGGTTTAACTTAAGCAAAAATAGATGTGGTTTAAGCATTGATTGATTGCGTTTTTAGTCTTGTGGCCGGCTTCCAATAGGTTCCGGATCCTATTAATATATACGATATTAATTTTTCGCGTCACAGAAAGCTTCTTATTATACTCTGTGTAGCTTCGCTAAGGAGTATAAAAGCCGATTTGAGAACGGATTCTAATGCTGTACTAGCAGAACCCGCCGTGACTTTATCCGCGTCTTGTAGACAGTTTCGAGCTCCCCGTCATTCCGTCCTAAAGGACCAAACCAAATTTTCTAAGCGCTCGACCTGCCGCACGACCAGTGAATTTCGGGTCTAGCGATATTATTTGAAGACTGTGTTTTTCAGATCAGCATCAGCACTCACCCGCTCACCTTACTTTCACCAGCACACTATCACTCTCTCTCGCTCTTAGCAAAACTACATGGTCTTTAACAACTATAATTTGGAAATTTTTCTTTCTTAGTGCGCGCCTGCATAACTAAAAGAATGTCTGTGTAAAATCTTAAATGTGTAGGATAAACCGTTTTGACTATGGTTAAATAATATGTCAGTTTGTCAGTCAGTCGGGTGGACTTGAACCTAACCTTATCTGAAATTCAGCTATTTGCAACCTTGTTTCCAAATGCTGTTTAGGGCCGATTTCACATCTTCTACATAAATCTATTTGTCATATAAACTAACAAATAACAGTGTAAAATCGACGACTATCTGACACATAGCAGCTAGCTGGGAGAACAGAAATCGGCCCTTAGACTGCTTATTCTAACGGGATTCAGCTGGGTAGAAGTTGTCTTTTCATGTAGTGAACTATTGATAATAAACTGTTATTGTTGTAGTGAACTATTATTCCCTTTTTGGTTAGAATCAGGGCTGCAGGGGGGTTCGAATCGGAACCGAACCTGAAATAATATTTATTTTAGCTGCTAAAACTTTTAACTTTGCCATTTTCCATGAGTAGGTTCTAAATCAGGGGTGCCCATTAGAGTTGGGTAGCTCATGAGTGAGTGAACAAAATTGAGTTGTTCTTTAAACTGAGCAAGCGAACATGTTCTTCTTCAATTGTTCTTTTTTGTTCAGCGAATCTTGTTCAGTCTATCTTGTACACTCTGTCTTGCTCTGAGTTGATCTGGAATTGTTCTCTTGTTCTGTTCTTGCTCTGAGTTGTTCTTTAATTGTTCTCTTGTTCTGTTCTCGCTCTTTTGTTCTTTTGCTCAGAGGGTTGTTCTGTCTTGCTCTGTTAACTGTTCAGTCTCTCCCTTGCTCTGAGAGTTGTTCTGTCTGTCTCGCTCTGTGAGCTGTTCAGTTTTGTCTTGTTCTGTGTGTTGCTCTGTGTTCTGTACCCTAACATCTGTTCGGTATCTAGTTCAGTGAACTGTTCAGGGTGACCTGACTGTTGAATTAGTTCACTGTTTGTTGTCAATTTATGGCAACTCTGCGTTAAGCAACCTTTAAGTGTAATCAGAAAGCAAAGCGACCGAATTGGATATTAAAACGGCGAAATGAAAATATTGCAGCGTTACCTTAAATTGCAAATCACAAAGCATCCCACCGCACAGTGAATCCAGTTGTACGGCAGAACAACAACAACGACCATTCTGCCCTTGTGGAAAATGTCGAGCAATTCGGTCCTCTAAGCCAAAAAGGATTGCAAGCTTTGTGTATAAGCCAGCAATACATGTTGCCAAAAATACGCGACGAGTAGATGGCTAATATGACGAGCAAACTGAGCTTGGCATCTGCATGATCATCGGGGGGCCAAACAGCAATACACACACATACACTTGTAATCATCTGTTTTCTCTCGCTCGCTGAGAACACAAGAGCAATAGAACAAGAGCAAGTGAACCAGAACAAATGAACAAGAACAAGTGAGCAAGAACAAGTGAGCAAGAACAAGTGAGCAAGAACAAGTGAGCGAGAAAAAGTGAACAAGAGAACAAGTGAGCGAATTGAGTGAGTTGACTCACTTAGAAAAAAAGAACAAGTGAACATGTTCAGCGAAAAGAACAACCTTTACCCAACACTAGTGCCCATGCCCATTCCGCAAGCCATGCATTCGTTGTTGCTTGACGCAAAGAAATAGCGGGCGCGTATTAAGCAACAAAAAATTTATAAGCGTGATCTCTCTCTCTCTCTCTCTCTTACCTAGCTAAAGTTTTGTTGAAGGTAAGTGCAGACAGCAACTTCACAAATGCCTTTCTTCACTCTCTCTCTCTCTCTCTCTCTTATTACTCTCGCAAACTCGGACCCAACAAGTTGCCACGGTAGTTCGTGGTTATCCATTGTAAGCTCATTCTGGGCACCCCTGTTCTAGATAAATAAAAATCCGCTGTGGTGTTCCTTGTAATCCCCATATGCTTTTTCCCTACGCATTTGATATCAATGTGTCTTGCAAATCTGATGGTCAAATGTGATGGCAAAAAAGTATGCTGAATGAGATTACCGGTAGGATCTTAAAACAGCAGTCTAAATTTAATAAATCTTTGTTGATTTGTGTTGATTATAGAATTATAATCAACCGTTGATCTTAAGCTGACTAAAGAAGCACTTTGTATAAAAGGTAACTTTGATAGTTTGGTCTAACAAATAGTCAAATATAAAAGTTCAGAGTCTGAACTTGATCATTGCAAAAATGAAATAAATAGGCAGCTAAGTTAATAAAGCACAAAAAGTTAGAGGCAATTAAATAAAATTACATTAATTAGAAATTTAAGTAATCGTAGAAAAATTAAGAAATGCCCAAAAAATGTTGCCTTTTGTCGTAACAGCTCGAAAATTATTTCAAAAATATTAAGAATCTGAACTTCTTAATATTTATGTAAAAAATGTTGAATTTTTTCCAATTTAAAACACTTTTATCTAGTCTACGAAAAACAAAATTGTTCCTGACCCCAGTAGTTTAGACCTGAACCTAGGTGGTTTACCGACCTTCTGAACCCAAGCCCAAACAGTTTTAAGGTTTCGAACATCGGAGAGAACCCGTCTCGATTTAAGGAGCTTTGGTTAGAATAATAATTATGCCATAACATTTTAAATATATTTTCCTTCATCTAGGCGATAAACTCTATGTCCACCTCTCGAAGTTTTCTTGGACTGCTCTGGTTCTGGTCTGCCATTTTCTTTTATGTGTTGCCTGTGTTGACAGCCAAGTGAAAAATGCAACTTGCCCCCGGGCAACTGAATGACTTGAGATGGCAATGGCAATGACGATGATGATGATGATGATGTGGATGTGAATGACGTTACGTAGCTGCCGGGCCATTAGCGAGCAATTGCGCATAAAAGTCACGGTAGCAAAAAAAAAAAATAGAAAATCACAAAAACTGATGCCTTGCACTTGCAGCCAAACCGATCAGCCAATATTAAATAATGTTGTAAAATACGAAACATTGAACCGCTTTGGCTGTCATGGCTAAATAAATAAATAAAATGAAATTCAGTTCGGAGTTGGCCCAAGCCAAAGAAAGCGACATTTGTCTGTCTGTGCTTTGGCATTCGATTTGCGACGCGAGCCAAAGGCACAAAGGTGAAATGACACGATGACGATGCCATAAAAAATTGCAGCTCATTTAAGCTTTTTCCTCCGATTTGTGCTGCTCGCGTGTTTCTTTGCTTGCATTGGCATTGTATCGAGTTAATTTATTGATGACAGACGCACGATAAAAACCAGTGGGAAAAAAATAAAGCGAATTGTCATTAGAAGTCATAAAGTTGATTGACAATAAGAGGGAATAGCGATTAGGCGACGAAGTATATGTAGGTATGACCATTGTTTGGGTATAATGAACTTTTTGATTTAAAGGAATGCCAGTTTGTTGAGAAAAATAAAAGGATATAAATTAAAGAATCCACAGGTAAGAAGCCAAAAAGTTTAGAACTCACCAAAATATTACAGCTAAATGAATAAAGCTCTCCATCGCATTCAGTCATATGCTTGGTTCCAGGGGAAAGGAAGATCTTATCAATCCAGTATATTTCTCTCGGAGAAACTGACGGCTGTAGGTCGATGCATTTCTGGATGCCCATAGAGTCCGAGAACAATGTGCTAGTCGAGCTGCTAAATGAAATGAAATCCCAACAAAATCTACAGGAAAATTGCATTAACTTTGCATATTGCATATTGTACTCAGACACTATGGGCATCCAGAATTTCAATAGAGCGGTAAGCACATTGGCAAAGTGAGGGACCACATATCGACGGACTCGAACGTAATGTTTTGCCAAGGAATGGAAGCGACTGGCAGAAACGTATCTTTTCTTCGATAAGTCGCCCGCCATTCTTGGCAAAGCACTTGTTCATGATTTCCAACTCTGTTGCAGATGCCAATGTCATAAAACTTAATTGTAAAGAATACAGCGAAATAATTTTCTTGACAGAAAGTTTACTTAAATTAGTTACACGCTCACATATAGAATTGTTTTGCAAAGCCGGAAATGTGTCAGTGTTGCTTTTGCACTGGTTCAATTTGAGTCGGAAATCGCACCCACAAGAATTGTGCTTATTTTGATTGAATTATCGTTAAATTGGAACGATGGAAATGGACACAATTAAATGTGAATTTGAATAAAAATATTTTTGGGACTAAATAAAAATGTATTTTAAATTGCGCATAATGCACGAATGTAACGTTGTTTATTTTTTTGGATTTTTTTAAGCTTTCTCGAGTCTAATGTTTTTTACGTACACACAGACATTAGTTTTTGAATATCCAATATATTTTAAACCCCTTCGGGACTCGTCTTCAGAAGGAAAAAAACCCTGCGTCCGCTTAGTCATCCGTAGAGCTAATAACTGAATGTAACTCTAAAATTGTAAATTATTTACAAATTGCGCGCAAGAAGATGTCTAAAATGGAGTCCTTGAATAGGAACAAACTGCTATTTAAGGAGCACAAGTATTCTCTCGTTTTATGCGTGTGTCGTCAGCGACGCTGGCAGAATTATGACTTCCTGTCACACGGGATAGGGCAATTGACATTTGGGCACCACTGCTTTAAAGTAAAGGCTTTGATGTATATTTGCTTCCTAATAGGCATTAAAAGATAACCCAAAAAATATAGTGGCAGAGTAAATTCCGTGCAGACTAATAAAAAGAAATTTGGGCATTTCCACGGAAAGGTCCACCGAGACCATAAAATTAAAAGCACTCCAAAATAGTGAAAGCGATTTAGTTTGAATTGGATTTCGTCGAGGCTGATTTAGATTTCATTTAAATTCGTTTTGCTTGCAAGTGTGACCGTTCCCTTCGAATAAAATAGCGTGTTGCGCTTGATGATTATTTAAATTACGCTGTGATTTCAACGTGGGAAGTAATTGTTGTCCCTTTTCAAGCTTTAAAGATGAAGAATTTAAGGCATTTTAAATACATAAAAGTCTACTTGAAGAAAAGAAACATCAGTGCCTAAAATGGACGTAGTAATTAGCAGGGCTGCAAACCTAAAACGCAGCAATCAGTGATTCTTCTTCTTATTCTGAAAATTATTAAACTAAATTCAATTTATATAGCATTAAACTAAATCGCCTTTCTATATGCCAAGCGTTCCTTACATTCATTGATCAGAACATTCTTCTAGTTCTTAAAATATCACTTTTCCATTCCTGCTGCGACATTTTTCCAACTCATTAAGCCCAACACTGAAGTGCACTTCAATTCTTCCGAATGTCACTTAATTAAGTCAAAACTCAACCATGAAATTATACTTAATGAACCAAAAATAACACAAAAACCCGCAAAATTTCGTAGGTAATAAATTTTCTCAAACTTCTGAACCCTAACATGTAAATTTGTACAAATCTTGAGTCGATGATGAGACAGAAGCGGAATCCCAGAGCCAACGCGAGTATACATTAAATTAAATTGCTCAACAGTTTGTAATGCGGCACATTAGTGTCAAGCAGTGACGAGAACGAAAAGGGTTAGATCCGGGCCGGCATTAACACGTTGTTAGGACAAAACTGCTGACAGTGGGAACAGGAAGAGAAGGCCGCCGCGTTATTTTATTTTTTCCCTTTGGGTTGCGGCCTTGCCAAAAATAATTTAAAATTTATAGGCAGGACACACTACTGGTCCAGCGAAAGTCCTGCGCAACCCTCAATGGGACACTGGAGAGCGCTTCGCTTGTGGAAGATTTATCTTTCAACACTTTTGAATGAGCATAATTAGTGGCGAGTTTGCTGAGGGAAAAACAATTTACATGCAATTTGTTGCGTTCAAATTTGTTTTATATGCAAATCGTGGTAAATCGTGGTCAGCTGGCCAACAGGATGCTCTTGGAAGACGCATCCAGTTCCTTTTTATGATTTTTAATGAGCTTGTTTTTTATGATTGATGCAAGCATTTTTTTCTCTCCTTTATTTTATTTGGGAAGCTGTGAAAATTTTTGTGAAATTTGAATATTTATGACCAACGGTCATATATGGTGCGGAAATTTTTATGATCTTGATGCATAAAATTATGTGCTTTTGTGATGCCTTCAGATGGCGTTAAACTTGTTTCTTAAGGCGGAAAATTTGTTAAATTATGGGAGTTTTAAAGACATAATTATGTGCTGTATTTTTTTTTTTCATCCCATTACGATGTTATTTAAACTTGAATTATAAAAAATAGATTATACATTTTTATAGAGATGGCCACAATGTGGCTTTGTCCAAACTTGAAATTATTGTAATATATTCACTCATTTCCGAGTTTTATTTATCATTTTGCATATTTATATAAAAGGTAGAAAATAAATAGAAAATGCTATTGGCACGATGGGTATCTTTGTTCGAAAGCGCGTATTCGTCACCGCTAATGAAAGCAGGATTCTCAACTTCCCGACAAACTCTTCACTATTATTTCTGGTGGTGGTCATAGATATTTTGAACATTCTGGCGTTTGATATCAGGTGAAGCTGCTGATCGGTTAAACTGGGCTAACACAGCGTGATCCTGGTTTACTGCGTCTAAGTCGGCTCTCGTGACCACCGCTAACATTGCGGAACGCATCCACAAAAAAAATACGATCGTGGTGCTTCAAAAGTCGTTTATACGTGACGAACCATCAATATATATACGTATGAGATGTAAACAGAAGAAAACTGCAATCGACCGTACGGGTGTTTCAAAACGAACAAACGGTTGCCCGTTTCTTCTGCCGAATGGTGGCCACTATTCCACTTCAGCAATTCTAAGTTAAGCACGACCATTTGATTGATGGAAGTCATCGGAGAAATATGCAAAGCCAGCGCCAAAGATGATCATTCTCACATCGCCCCACGAATACGACTTTTTAACCGACCAAAACGTCGAATCGAAGAGTCATCCGCCGTACAGCCCAGATTTTGCATCCAAAGATTTCCATACATCAAAAATAAATGGCGTAGTTAACGTTTTTTTAACGTTCTATGAAGCTATTAATGCGATTAAAAACTATGTTTTGGAGCTGCCTCAAAAGGAAGTGGTCTATAAATTTTCGTGAACACATTTTGAAAAATATTAAGGCCCTTGACAGGAAACTTCTGTCATGACAATATTACTGAGCGAGTGAAGAAGGCATCCGTTGCCCTCTTTTCTTGTAAGCAGGCGATAGGCCGCATATGGGGATTTTCCCCAGCAATTGTTCATTGGCTTTATACAGCCATAGTAGGTCCCATACTACTCTATGGAGTTCCAGTATGGTGGCGAGCAATCGAGAAGTGCTGAAATATGTATGAGCGGTGCGGTCCGAACCACTCCAACGGAAGCACTAAACACCATATTTGATCTGCTTCCTTTAGACTTGCTGTCTAAACAGTTAGCGTGCATTACAGCCCTGAGATTAAGAGAGTCTGAAGCCTGGAACACGGGTAAATCTAGATACTCAACTATACTGAATTACCATAGCGCGGTTCCCGCCATTACAGACTACTGTATACCCACAACGTCATTCCACAAACTCTTTGACGTCAATATCCCTAGTAGACTCGACTGGGATAACTTGCCCCACAGCAGAGCAAATCTAGGAGGCCGCAAAATACCTTAGCACACTCATGATCATAATCAATGAAGGGAACATATACATTTACTCAAATAGTCAAGCAGCTCTAAGGGCTCTTGACTCGCACACCAATAACGCCAAAACTCTCACGGAATGCCGTAGATGCTTAAATGCGATCGCTCAGCATCTCCGTATCCACCTCATCTGGGTGCCTGGACACCGCAACATTATGGGAAACGAGTAAGCCTGAGTAACTCACAACGACTTATGTAGAAGCTGCCAATGTGAAGAAGAGGAGGAGACATTACTACATCTTCTTTGCCATTGCCCAGCTCTTAGTAGAAGGAGACTCAAAAAACTTGGTCACCCATTTATACTCAATCTCTCGGAAGTATCCGTTATTGAGATTCCATCTCTTCCATAATTCTTAACGTCGTTTTAGTCTGGAGAAATAAAAAAATTACAATTTCGATATTAATATTTGGTAGGGAACAAAATGGGTATGGATCTTTCAGATCGGACTTTGAATATTAATTATTTAATTAGTTAACGTCGGCGACAACATAATTGTGTCGTCACTGAATAGACATAAATACAACAACATTATTGATATTGACTTTTACATTTACAAGTAGAATCAAGAAAGATAAATCATCAAACTAAATCATTTTAGTTTCCTAATTAAATAGTTCAGCGATTTTTCGATAAAAATCTTAACACCTTAAGAATGTGTTCCAATGCCAATGTTTCAAATATGTGCTCTGACTGTACTTATTATTCTTTTTGTTTTCTAACACTACCACTCGCTGCCACACACACGTGTCAAGACACTTTGCATTTCCTGTTCGACTTTGACAATGGAAAACCACAGCACAATTCTTCATCTCCAGTACGATATAATTGATAAAATATTTTATCACCTGACTGATCTGGAGGATGCATATAATCTGGCTCGTGCACATCCCCATCTCCTCAATGCGTTCTCTTACCATGGCCGACTTCGCTTGCGGGAAATCAACTATGATGAGCAAAGTCATCAGCGCTGGCGACACATTCTGAAATTATGCGGATCAGGTGTGGTTTCTGTGATATCAGTTAGACGTTATAAGAACGTCAAAACGAACGCCATGTTGCAGTTGATCCATAAGTTTTGTCCAAATATCCAATATCTGCAATTTTGTTTCAACTGTACCAACATAGAAATCCAAAACATACTGCCGAAAATGAAATCACTTGAGGGAATTTATATAACTGGCCAAGCTTGGGATGATTTTGTTACTCAGATTGGCAACGAATTGGAACTGTTGCCGAATTTAACAAAATTGTGGTTCTCTGGGAGTGAAGCTGTCTTGAATTTGAACTGTAAGAGACTATCCCATTTATCTGTTTTTTCGTTCCCATTTCTTATAAATGGAGTTTTTCCCAATTATCCTTAAAAGTGAACATTTAAAGTATTTACAAAATACAACAATGAAGATTATGGAAAAATCTACAGCTGCAACTCTTTAAGTGTTAATTTTTTCTTATGTATCTTTTCAGCTGTCCCTTCAATTCGCCTCAAAGAACTGCGTTTATTCTCCAATGTTTTTCTACAAAAATATTCGCGTAATGAAAATCTTCGATCGCTGCGCTTGGATGAGGTTATCTTGATTAAGCATTTCGAATCACTTCCTTTTTACTATCCGGCGTTGGAGTACCTGACGGTAGGCTATGCCTGCTGGGAAGATCACGGAGTCAAAGTGCCATATTTTCCAAAACTAAGACACTTAAGCCTGACAGAACTTGGATATACGCAAAAAACAATTGGCAAATACATTCTTAATTATACTGGTCAATTGGAGCAATTCGACCTTAAACTGAATAACCATAATGATGTCTCAATGATATCTGAATTTCAAATGCTCAAAGAGTTTAAATGTATTATTGAAGCTGTGGATTTGATTGAATTTTGCCTGTCACAGATATCGAAATTGCCGAAATTGGAACGTCTATGTATTCGCGTCCAGAAAGGCTTTTTGGATGAAGAAAACCTATTGACAGTTTTGCAGGAGTGCAAAAATCTACGATATTTGGACGTGCAGGGTTGTAGGGGTATAACAAATGAATTTGTACATCGAGCTATTCCCATCTTAAGGGAGAATGGAGTAAAGTCAAGTAATCCATTTGTTTTGCTGGCTGGATATACGCATATAGATCAACATATTATGGAAGAGGTAACGATTTTGTTTGATTTATTTACAGCTTTGGACATTCAAATGGTAAAAATGAATATTAAAGATATAGAAGGTATAAACACTTCAAAGAAGGATCAGAATTCTATGAATATATCGTATCGAATCATCTTTTAGCATGGGTAAACAAGAGTAAGTAAGCTCTCTTCCAAATGAAAGATTCCTTTTCATCTCTGCTATAATCATTTTTGCTGTTTGTATGTCCAAGGCTGTTAGAGGCTCTGCCTTAAAATGTTTTACTTTCAGTTGCAGTCGGATTTGGATTCAAAACATTTAGTGGTGAAATTTGGACTGCAGCCGTTCTTCAAAATTCATTCCTTCTGCGACTTAAAAACATAACGGCTAATTACAATGTGAGCAGGCCATTCAGTTGCCATTCAAATAAACAATCAATAAAAAAAACTTTCATCTTCTCTGCCTAACAAAGATCTGGATTTTTCAGTATGGTAGAACAAATTCAGTCCTTTAACTACTTTCTTTTCATCAAGCTCCAAGCACGAAATTCTGAAGACAAACAAAATATTTAATATCCCACACAGTAGCAATATCCACTTCGTTAATTAATCAAATTTGTCACACTTCCTCCGTTTAGCCCTCAAGTGAAACTCACTCAAGCATAAGACACTGCCTCTCACACTGTGTCAGATCATCAAAATGCATTAGGACAATCAAGAGACGAAAAACTAATTACAAAAATAACAAAAATTTTCGAAAAGGAACATCCCACACACAATGAGACCTGGTTCCGGCAATCCTTTCTCACTTCCTAAGCTAATCACAAAAACGTGACGTCATTCGCCATGCTTTTATTATGATTTTTATTAATGATTCCGAGCTCTCTAATATGCATATGACAATGATTCTCCCTTCCAGTAAAATATCAAATTTGTCTGTGGAGACAAAGTGCGAAACTTGCCTTGTGTTTTAATCCGCGCGTTTAATTGAAATTGGCTTTGCAACGGCGTCAAAATGTGCAGCCTTAAGGCCTAATGCGGGTCTCTTCTAAAAGTCAGTGGTGGGTTAATGTACGCGCCGCGGGTTAAAGTCTTGTCAAAAATCTTATAGATATTAATGATGTTTAGACATACAACCAACCGCATTGAGAAGCAATTAATTATGATTTTTTTTTTGTTGTTTTTGCGTGACTTTTACGCCCTGCCAAATTGGCTTCTAGATGGGGTTAAGCCTAAGCTATGGAGTTGTATACCCGCATAATTCTTAAGGGATAATAGGTTGGTTTTTTTTAACTGTAACATTTTTGGGCTTTAATTATGAAATATGGTGGGAAGAAAGGTGAGCTGGTAAAAGTTGCAATAAGTGGAGAAGGATTTTAATTTGGGGCTTGTTAGACAGTCTAGACTTTAAGCTTTATCAATTTAGAAAAATAACTATTGCAATTTGGAAAACAGATTTGTTGCCTTCGTCAGAATCAAATTGTTAAAACCCTTTGCAATATTCAATGAGCGAAGAGAATTTTTTAACATTAAAAGTACATTAAATATCAGAAAATGCTTTATTCTTCCAAACTTAAACCAGATTGTCCTTTTAAATAATTAAACCTCTAAGACTGGTCCTTTCCTCCAAATCTTTTATATTCAAACAGCATTCGACATCAATTCATTGCAATTACATTGTTCTTAATTCCACTTTCACAAAAATTTTGAGATTTATAGTCGTGCTCCAAACTTCGCTTTCGCAAAAGTTTTGCGATTTTAAGTGTCAATTTGGCTCTAAGACCGGTTTGAAATCGTAAAAGTTTTGCGAATGTGAAAATGGGATCATGACTGTTAAATCCGGTCTTGGTGTCAGATTTCGACTCTAAATGAAAAGACATGTGGAAGTGGAATTGAGAAAATGCCTGACAAAGTCCGATATTTCATGTTTTATTAACTCAAAATGTAATTAATTTTATAGTTGTACAATAACAAGATAAGAAAAATCTGATTAAAAAAATGTACGGTCAATGGTGAAATTTTGGCAAAAGTTAGACGATTAAGTGCACTTCTGACCTATCGAAAATTGGTGGAAAGTTTTGGCAGACTGCCACTATGCTGCGGCTTATGCCGTAAAAAGGGAATAAAGTAAAAATATGCCAAATATATATGTTATATTCCGATTTGCGTTAAATGTTTAGTATAGTTATATTTTAGACTAAAATTATGTCGATGAACCGCGAGTTATCAGGAAGCTACGTGAAGAAAACTGTTGTCACCCGCGGTTCTCTCGTAATTAAATTTCAAAGTTTGCATTTTGCCCATACAAATATATGTATAATCGCATGTGATTTCCAGGTAATGTTTTTGATTTGAAGAAAATATTCTATAAGCATGATTAAAGGAGGAAATCTTTTTGAAATTGAGGAAACTTTTCTAAACTATTTTCCACACCACCAAATTGAGGATTTTTTGTATGTTGGTACATCAAGGCCCATACTCAAAACATTGCACAGCTATCGCGGGATGTAAAGGGGGCGAATCCTCACTATGTCCGAAAAAAACGACCTTTATGACCCTCGGATATCTGGCAATTGTTCAAGTAACGCACCGAGCTCTGCATAAAAATTTTTTGTCAAAATTTCTTCATCGACCCCTCAGCGAGTTATGGCGAATTACCATGCAAAAACCGATCGCTGCGTTATCCATGCTTTCTTTTAAAATTAATTTTCAAATAATCTTTTCGTCTGAAAAAATTCTACTTTTTAAATATCAATATCCAAAGGAGTTTGCCAAAATAAAGTATGCTCATTTCGAGATTAAAGCATATCCGAGATGAATGGCTGAGTGGATGAATGGTAGTCGTAGGAGTGGTCCGATCTGTCTTAAATTATCTGTTCCAAATTTTAGTCCGACATCTTAATATTTGGATCCAGGAGCTTTATATATACCTGACAGATTGTATGGCAGCTATACTATATAGTGGTCCGATTTCGATGAATCTTGTTGAGATTATGTGAAATCATTGAAAACTTATAAATACGAGCGTTGGGAGCGATAACATTAAAAACAAAATAATTCTTCTCACCGAGACTTTTTTCAGACCCAACTTTTGTATGGCAGCTATACTGTATAGTTGTCCGATTTAGGCAAGTTTTCGTGAAATTATGTGAAATCATTAAAAACTTTTAAATACGAGCGTTGGGAGCGATAGCACTAAAAACAAAAAAGTTTTTCTCACTAAAACTAGTTTTTCAACCGATCGTTCCTATGGCAGCTATATGCTATAGTCATCCAATCCGGCCGGTTCCGACAAATGTGCAGCGTATTTATACCAAAAGACTTCGTGCAAAGTTTGGTTGAGATAGCTTTAAAACTGACGGAGGAGATAGAGCATAGAAACAGACGGACGGACGGACATGGCTATATCAACTCAGCTCGTCATGCTGATCAAGAAAATATATACTTTATGTGGTCGGAGATGCTTCCTTCTATGCGTTACAAACATCCGTCTGTCTTTAATTAAATTTCGCAGTAAAAATTGTTTTTTATATCCGTTACTCGTAGAGTAAAAAGGGGTGTACCCGTGCAAATTTATGTAACAGACAGAGGGAATCATTTCCGACCATATAAAGTATATATATTCTTGATCAGCATCAACAGCCGAGTCGATATAGATATGTCCGTCTGTCCGTCCGTTTTCTTATACTTGCAGGCAGATCGCGCAATTTGGAAAAAACGGTTTATCTCCTACAGTTTTGAAGATAGACGATTCGTAGTAATAAGCAAAATGAATCGATTTACTAAAGAAATGATAAAGATCGGATGAGCGGTTCTCAAGTTATGATAAAAAAAAATGAACCAAGCACCAAGCTAAAAAAAATGTTGCATACTTTTCGGATATTCACCCTAAGAAACGCAGGAACACTGTTAAACATGTTTTTCATGAGTAACGGGTATATCGAAGTCGGTTAGGGCCGACTTTAACTTACGCTCTCGTTTTTTAATAAAAATGGAGTGAACATCAATATTCGATGTTGTTGATTTAACTTAAATTATGCACGTTTTAACAATTTCTTTAAAAAAAACTATTTTAGAACATGTATTAAACTTTTTTCTAACAAAAATATAGGTGGCTTTAATTAAATTTTTTTGAGAGTATACATTCAAGAATTTTATCCACTTCCGTTCAATTGTAATATAATGAGGAAAGTAGCTCTGACCTAACTACTTGTCTGAAAGTGGAGATGAAGTAGAATTACACAGGCCAACAAAATGACCATCTTTGTGAGGTGCAGCCCTGTGGCCTGAAAAATATGATAAGTTTATGTTCACTGATTCCAAAACTGGTTTCGGTTATGTTCAATCAGCTCTTGTTTCCAAGATATAGCGGAAAAACGAAAATCTTGCATTTTGGCACTCTAGGATTTATGGAGGCCACACTAGGAATAAATGTCTGAGTTTATGAGCTAATTACGGCAAAGGACATATCAATGCAAATTTAAAAAATCATAGGCGCTATATAAGTACAGCGGAAAGGGTCTAAATTGGTCTCTAAAGACAGACATTTTTTGATTTATAGCATTTTTAGCAATATAAACCACCCCGTTTAAGCTAGCGCAGTTATTGAATAATTAATTTTGCCATCTGAGCTTATAGCCAAACATATGATCTAATTTTGTGATTTTTATGGCATTTAAATAAGTTTATTTGGCAAACATATGGCGTGTTTAAGACGAAAATACATATTTAAATTTATGGGAGGAAAACTAGATTGTTACTCTAAATCTGTATAGGAACTGTAAAGGGCCTACTTGGTTCGACATAAATTGTTATATGTTTACATGCAGATGATAAATTATATTTGGAAACAAGTAGCCTTTTCACAGTTCCTATAAAAATTTGAGTTACAAATCTAGTTTTCCTCCCATAAATTTAAATATGTATTTTCGTCTTAAACACGCCATATCTTTGCCAAAAAGACTTATTTAAGTGCCATAAAAATCACAAAATTAGATCATATGTTTGTCTATAGGCTCAGATGGCGAAAATATTAATTCAATAACTGCGCTAGCTTTAACGGGCTATAAAAAATGCTAAAAATGCTATAAATCGAAAAATGTCTGTCTTTAGAGGCCAATTTAGACACTTTCCGCTGTACTAATATAGCGGCTATGATTATTAAAATTTGCATTGATATGTACTTTATCGCAATTAGTTCATAAATTCAGATAATTATGCCTAGTGTGGCCTCCATAAATCCTAGAGTGCCAAAAAGTCGACTTTTTTTTTTTTTATTAGTGAATTTGTATGAAAAGAAACAGTTTTTTTACAAAACAGTTTAATGGCATCAATCAGGGTTTTCCTGAGCATTAAGCGATTACAAAATGTAGATGTGGTCAGTTAAATGGGGGAGCTATCGCGAGTCTAAATACACACACACATGAGTGTTATTTGCAAGTTTATGTGATATTTAGCTCTATGTAAAAGATTAGAGATATTTGATTTGCTATCGTCAGAGAGTCTCTTCAGTGAATTATGACAAGTGTAAAGGCAGCTTAAGTAATTGTGAAATGAATTTTAATTTGCTGTCGAAAATCCATGGTTTTTACTGTAAATTTCACAAACACATCTGAGCATTTGTAGTCATAATTTTTTCTCCTCCTTTCGCTATTTGGCTTTCCATCTCTCCCTCTGCCCCGCTGTTTTTGCTCCCATAACTCAGAGTCTTATCGCTTCCCCCATCGTCTGAACACACATAATTCTTATCGTTTGACATAATGCACCTCAATGTTTTGTTTATCGTTGGCAATTTTTTCCATGTACCCATTGCCTCGGCACTTTGGCAAGTTTTTAGCAATTTACAAAATATGTCATAATTTCTGCCTAGGATGGGGCAGGTTTTTTCTTGTTGCTTGTTTCCTTGTATTATTGCCTACTTATTGACTTAATGTGCGTCTCGATAAGAAGGTAATAAGTTATGTTTGATATATGGGCGCAGAAGGAAAATGATTTCACAGCGGGTTGGAAATGGCTTAGCAGTCAGTTCTGGGGTGGCAGCTGCGCCAAAAAGTCAAGTTCCAACTAATTAAAAGTGACAACTCCCGAATCATTAATAAGGATTTTTTCCTCCGTTCTCACGTGTTCAATGAGACAAAAGTGTTTGAAAACGAAAGCAATGCAAATATTTATATAAGAAGAACTTTTGTAGCGATTTTCTTTCATTTCTTTCTTTGAAATGTCACATGGCCTAACAAAAGGGTTAATGAGTTAAAGCAACAAACAAGGCGGCTACTTTAAGGCCTGATTAATGACAAAAAAGAACTGCCATCGCATGTATGCAAAATACAAAATACCCAAAAAGAGAACTTTGCATAAAATCATTAATTAAATGACAGTCAAAGGATCACACAGCACAGCAGAGTGAGAAAAAATATGTAAATATTTTGCATAATTTCCAATTATAAATTCATTGAAATGACATTTAGGCCCGAGAGATCGAGATCTCACCTCAAACTCCCATCATCAGTCACCTGGCCAGAAGCTGACGCTGTCAGCGAACTAAAAAATTAATGAAATACACCCCTAAAGGGTAAATAAAAAATTGTAGTTAAATATAATAAATGTTTGTTTTTGTTTCTCAGTTCTCAACTCTACACTCAATTAACTTTGTTGTCAATCAAATGCAAATATTGCGGTTCCTTGGAAAACTGCAATTTGTTGCTACCACTGAGTGGTGGCTTCTCCTGTTGTTGTGGCTCATTAGAATTGCTCAATTATTCCATCAATATGCATTTGTTGTTAATCGAATTTTGGTTTCGTGTGGCGTAAAAAATTCATGCATATTTAAGTGGCCCATCACATGTAAATTTTTTTTGGTGGAGAAAGCCAGGACTTGTGAGCGAGGAGTGCGATGCGAAAATAAAAAAAAAATGCCAATACATGTGAAATGGAGTTTTCGGTTGTAAATTTTCCTGGGAAAGTTTAGCTAGCGTGACGTAATCCTTTTTTCTTTCGGTTGGTTTATAGACAAGAAAAATAATTGATTTGCATAATTAAACCGTTTCTGAATCAATCGTATAAGATCGGATTTAGAAATAATTTTAAAATACAAGGAGACAACAAAACAAAGAGTTCAGTCTGAAATTATGTATGATGTCTTTTAGTCCTTTGATTGTACATTTCAGATTAATTTTTAACATGGAAATTCTTAGTAATTCTTGAATTAAATTATGAGCTGGAAATTCGAATCTGCAATTTGGTATTTAATAAACTCGCTTACAAGAAAAAAGCAAACGTTTGTCAACAATGTTGGACAAGCTTTAAACCTTATTGCCTTCCCATCTTCCCATCGAACCATTGAAATTTCCCCGCTTCACACTTTTAACAGCGAAAACAGCAGGATGATCAATCAAAATCTGAATTTTAATGTTATGCGGTGCATGAAACCCTAACAACAGGAAACCATATCCTGTTAAAAAAAAAAAAGCAGCCACAAAAAATGAGTGTAAAAGAATTTTCAATGCGACAACAGCAGCATCACCCTCTTGATACACGCCGGCATTTTTCTAACCCTTTTCGGAAAGCCAAAATATTTGGGAAATTAAAAAAAAAAGAAGAGAAAGCGACTGCCTGACTGGTAACCAGTAGCTGCCGCAGGAAAATAGTAAAAATTGTGAAAATCCTATTAAGCGTTTCCCGGTTGAGTCTGCCACTGCTCCACATGGAAGGGAATTCCCCCTCTCCGCCAGCTTAAATGTCTAATTTAAATGCATGCGCTTTTAACAGTTGTAGACAGAGATTGATGATTGTTTTTGAATTGGGAATCATAAAAGAATTTGCCATACCAATATAATTGCTTCAAAAAGACTTTGGTTATGACAGGAGAGTGGGACAACGCTTTTGCTCATTAACAACAAACAGGTGCAGCATTTCCCTTAAGAATCCTCCCCCACATATGAAAGCACACATACACCACACACACATGTGATGTCATCTCTACTCCATTTGTTCGAGCTGGGCCAAATTTATGATCTCTAACAAATCAAGTTAGCCATGCTCACTTAACAAAACAAAAAACTTTTTGTATTTAGGTGTACAAAATTTAAAGCATTTATCGTAAATTTTGATCGCTTCTGCTATAAAACTTGATAACAATATGAAATGGGGAGTTCTTTCAGTTTTGGTCACTGGCCTGCCTTGGGACGACAACCCTTAGCCACACATCCTGTCTGCCTGCCACTCCCATAACAATGCACAGTCCTGATTACGAAATGAAAAACAGTAAAAGGCTACCACACATTAGTGAAAGGGAACGGATGTCATTAGGACTATTTAAAATAGTTGTAGAGAACGGAAATCTTTGCCCAGAGACTGGGTTACATATTTATGACCACTACGGCAATTCGTTGCACCTTTTTGAGAGGGGTCAGCATTTTGGTGTAAGCCTAAATAAATATGTCAAAATCTACGCCAACGCTTACCCCAAATAGATTCACTTCAATTAGTGACACTCAATTGAATTTTTAAAATGCCACTTTGAGTGCAGGCGACGGATTCTAAGGGGAAAATGGACAGTACTTGGTGGCAAGAGCGGCAAAGGCAAAAAGTTGGAGAACGCTTCGGTGTGTGATGAATCATTTGCATTGCCTAACAAAAAAAGACCTTACCTCAGAAAATACTAAAAAAAATTCCTTCTATAGATGGTGAATTATGATTAATTTTTTATTCAAAAAAGTTCTGGCGTTATCCATGTTGTCTTTTTAAACAAATTTTGAAATTTTAATTATTTTACTTAATAAATCATTCATATCTATTTATGTGCTTTGAGAAATGTGTCTTTGTCGAACTATTTTCCACCCCACCCTTTATAGGAAAAGTTCTAGACGCTTTTTTAAGTTAGTTTAAGTTGATAAGCATTATATCTTCTAGCAGAGCTGTAATGTATTCATTACTTCCCGTATTTAATTACTTTTAATTACTATAAACTCACATTTGTAGGTAATAAAAAAACAATACCTGATAACGATTTTTTAATAATCGTAATTGTAACGTGGAATTATGATTATTCAGTGAATATTCCAAAATTTAATTACTTTTACAATTACTTAGATAATTGTTACTGTAAAAGGGTGAGTATTGAGTAATTCTGCTAGAATTATTTTGTATTTGTAGGTGAAGATGATGATTTTTTACAAATCAAGTTTGATTATTTGCTGATCAAGGTAACAAAACCCAAGCTAATAATAGCTATCATTAAATTTAATTATGGATACATAAATATTCAATATTTGGAAGAATATCGCATTTTGATGACGCAACAATTTTTGACACATAGAAATACAATAGCCCCCAAACATAAATCCTATGATTTCGACAAAACCAGTAGGGCAACAATTGGAGGATTGGAGAACATCTTAAATGATACAAGTGAGATTACAAGGAATTTCTGTATTTTTTTGGTGTCTCTTTGGTGAAATTACTTAATTTGTCGAACCGAACCTTATTTTTCGGAAAAAGTGGTCCGGTTCGGGTTCAGGTTCGAGGAGTCAAAAACATTAGGGGTTCGGTTCGTGGTCTGGTTCGTCGGACCGAAAAATCCCGAACCGAACCGGTTCTAAGGGGTTCGGTTCAGTACCGGTTTGCAGCCTTGAAAATTTGAAAAGAACACGCATTTTCATACCCTTGCAAAGGGTATAAACTATATGTATTCTGGATCAGGGCAACGAGCTGAGTCGATTGAGCTTTGTTCGTCCGTCTGATTGTCTGTTTCTACTCAAACTAGTCTCTCAGTTTTAAAGCTAACGAGCTGAAACTTTGCATAGAGTCTTCTTTCTTCTGCACACTGCTAATATGTCGAAACCGACCGGATCTGATGACTATATCTTATAAAAGGGGGTTTTAGTGAGAAAAATTGTTTTGTTTTAAGTGTTAACGTATTCTAACTCAGCAGTTATTAATATTATATGCTTTCACACAGATTTGCATTTTTGGTCAAAATTGGATGACTATACATATCTTATATCTTCTACAGGAACTATCGGTCAAAAAATGGGTTTTATCTAGAAAAATTGGTTGATGTTATCAAGTCAGCGTAGAGACGGTGTTGTTATATAGCTTAGAAACCTGGTTGGTCTCTGATTATGTAAGCGGGAAACTACAAAACTTTGTAAGAAGTGTCTGAAAATAATTTGCCGCATATTTTGGCCTCTCACCATCACAAATGAAAATCTCATGGAGTATTCTGGAAACTAACCTATCGCAACTAAGATAAAGAGTCGAAAACGGAACTGGATTTGGCACACCTAACGGAGGGAAGATGAAAACATCGCGAAGGTGGCTCTGCAATGGAACTTACAAGCAGCCGGCGGACTTGGAATGGACAGATTAAGTTGGAACGAACTACGGCTCCTAGCAGCAGACAGAATGTTTTTCCAAAAAGCAATATTGCCACAAATTTTATATATATCAAAAAAGTAAAAGATAAACTCTGATAAATGTACATCTCTTACTATCATTATTGTTGCTGAATTATACAGTAACTGCCTGGAAGATGTTATAAATCCAGTCTTTGATACACAAAGTTTTTTGAGTGGTTTACTGTATTTTGTTATACAATTGTACGACTTCCAACAATCTGAAATGATTTTGGATCCCTCAGCTATATTTCTTTGATTATTTTTTAAATAAGTGTGCTTTCCACGGACTTCCACCGGAATTATAAAGAATTTTCGGACTCTCGCTCCAATCCACCAAAAATCCACAGACCCACCACAAGCTGCTTCTTTTTAGGTTTTGGTTTTTTCCTCTTCTATATCTCTACATCATTATAGTTTTCGATAGCTCTAATAACATCTCTGACAACAGTTGGCTGTGAATCGTCGCATAGCTGGCCGGACGGGCAAATAGAATTCCCCCATCGAGTCAGAGTCGTTATTAGTTATTTTGTTAGGCTTTCTAAGTCAATAAGGCTATTTTTATAACGGAGGTGTAATTGAATTGACAGCCTTTTTTTGTCGACTAAATAAATAAAAATGTAGACGTCCCTAAAGAAATATTTCAAGTCTATAACACAAAGGCGCTATATAAGTTCAGCGCAAAGTTTCTAATTTGGGTAATTGTCTATTATACGTCCTTCCTCTCCAAAAATTCCGAAATAATCTTTCCTCGATGGACCGCGAATTATGAAGAATTTACGTGCAAAAATTAATTGGCGGTCATCCATGGTTTCTTTTTAAATGAATTTTAAAATTAGTTGTTTTGGCACCAAAATAATGCATGTGCTTTTCTTCAAATGTCAAATAAATAATAAAAAATATTAAATTTGTGAACAAATTTGTTTGTTCAAAAATTGTGATTAATATGGCTTTTACGGGTTGTGAAACTACAACTTCGAAGTTTTTGTCGATGTCGGAGTCCGATGTCATTGACTTCCTGATAGGTCATAATGTCAAAAAAATGTGATTTGTGCAAAATTTCGTCCAAAAGTTTGCAAATGGATAATAATAAGAAGAAAAAGCCAAAAATCTAGTGCAATTTTGTAAAAAGTTTCCGCAAAAACATTTTTTTGGCCGGTACAACATTTTCTATAACAGAAATTTGCAAATTTCTTATGTAGGATGTGGTCAAACTGAGAGGCGAAACTGAGTTTTTGGAGGCCGACACCCCATTTAGACCCGTCAATCTATTGTTGACTGGAAAAGATTCTTAAGGGAAGTATACATTGACTGGAGTATAAATAACAGCCGTTCCGATGTAATATTTATTCTTCCGGATTCCGATGCTAAGGCTTAAAAAGCGTGGCTGAGAGCAGCAGGTGTGGAGTAGGCCTTCTGGGGAAACCACAATAAAAAAGCGCGCCTTCAACTCCTCCTTTAATGGGTGTTGTGAAAAAAGTTTAATAACCCGAGTTGTTTTTGCTATTGGGGTGAGTGGTTAATAAATTTGTAGAAATTAGCGCGCGATTTTTTAAAAAAAATATTCGTTTTTCAAAATATTAATTTATAGGAGGTGGATGTAAACGCGTCTTCAACTTTACCTCTAATGCAGGGTTCCCCAAGAAGAGAGCGCTAAAATGTGACTGTGTCTCTCTCTAAAACACAGTGAAGCATGACTTCGGCAAGCACTCGGTGTGCCCCAGGGGCTATAGCTGGGGAACTCTGCTCTAATGGGTGGTGTTAAAAAAGTTCAGAGCCTCATCCACGTCAACTGAATAGGCCAAATACTTCGAATTTCTGCACGTAAATTCATTATAATTCGTGGTCCATCGAGGAAAATTAATTTCGGAATTTTTGGAGAGGAAGGACGTATAATAGACAATTACCCTAATTTTGCCTTTAAAGACAGACATCTTTCGATTTATGGAATTTTTATCAAAATTATTCACCCCGTTTAAGCTAGTGCGGTTGTTGGATTAATATTTTCGCATCTGGGCATATAGCCAAACATATTTCCAAATCGACGAATATTGGAAGGGACGACTTTAGCTCGACCATAAAGTAGCGTCCTTCAAAGAAGGAACGGATCATAGCGAAGGCATAGATATGACGGCGGAGTTGGGAGGAGAGTCTTTCGGTTAGAAAGCAGGCCTTTCTAACATACGCGATCGTATGCTTTTTTAACGTCTTGGCAATAAGTGTCATCCTCTATTTTGTCTACGATGTGGTGGCAAACCATGTAAACAGCGGAATCCAAATTAATTTTCGGGTAGGACAAATAAAATTAATATTTGCAATTTCACATTTTGTTTGATTATTCAGTCTTACTACTACTCTGGCGTATGAATGGGAGCGTGTTCCTGCTTATATATCTGCTGAAAATTAAAAGCTTCTTACAAATTGAAAAGCTATTGCTCTAAGAGAAATGTTGCACAGTTCCAACTACTCAGCTTAACCCTTCCATAAGTAAACCCCTTTATCTAGAGCAAATAAAAATCTCCAACATCTCAATCGAGTCACACTCCTCGCATTATTATCAATTGCGTCACGAGTGTGGCTCACTTTTAACCCTAGATATAATTTAATTAGCGCAACTTCAAGTAGGTAGCCCTGACCAGGCCAGACAATAAGAAAGGGAGCAGAGCAGGGGTAGAGAGTGAGCTCATGTGTGAGATCTACGCGGTGGCCTTTCACTCGTAGCGAAGAGAAATCAAAGCGTAACAAATTGACTGGGCCAAGGCACCAGGCAACTTTCACTCGCAGCTCGCACCCAGGGATACGGATTAGCAGCAGGCACGTGACTTTTTTTTCCACCAACCGTTGTTGTTGTATTGAAAGGCGATTAGGCACAGGGTAGGGAAGAGGCATTTCCACTTCATTATAATGATGGAGTAAAGGGCAGGACAATGGTCAACTGGTCAGCTGGTCAGCATTTGCCTGGGGCTGCTTAATTATGTCACTTTTGGCAAATTTATTAATTCTTTTTGTGCCGGCACTCCATGCAAATCGATTTGTTATTATCTATATCTATTAATATGCATTGACAACTGAAGTGCGTAGCCAATTGCCGGGCGCAAACTGACACGCGTCACATTTCCCTAGAAAGACATCAAAGTGAGAGCGCAACGGAAAGAGGGGGGAGAAGGACAGTTATGCAAATAGAGCTGAACTTGACTGATTAAATGTGCTTGGACATAGGTCAATGGTAGCCACTTAGTCAATGTCAATGATGCTGAGAGAGTACAAAAACAGCCTGGGAAGATTTGTCCGGAAACGGAATACAATTTTATGCGGTTCATATAAATCAAATTTTATTTCATTGAAAGGGAAGTATTATTTGAGTTGTCAAACTCCGATCTAGAAAAAGTTGATTAAGAATCGATGGATAAGCTATACTTTTTTTTTAGCGAATTTTTTTCAGGATGTCAGGATCTAAGCTTAACTATAAAACTGTCCTCTTTAAACGAACTCCCTGATTTCTAATTTTCTCCACTTCAGGTTCCGTCTTTCTCACGCTTCTTTCAATTTACACATCCTTTTTTAATTCACGCACTTCCACTACATAAATTCGCCCAAACAATCTCAACACGCATTGATATACCCCTTCTTGTCCGTAATTCCGCTGGGCGTTACAAATAACGACAAATTACACACACCAACTGTTCACTCTGTCTCTCTATCTATCTATCTCGCTTGCTCATATTTATAAAAATTTGCAAGCAATATTGATTTCAAAACGATCAAAATAAAAATTAATCAATGCACTTTTAAAATGAAAACTGCCTGCGACTTAAGTGGCAATTGTTGAATTGAGAAGGAAAAAAAACACACACACGAAATGTACACATAATACCCGATGAAGTCAATGGCGTGGAAATGTCAATGAAAACCCTTTTTTCCCTCCCCTCTGGCGACTTTAAAGTACTTGAAAACTTCACTAATTTATAACTTATGACTGTGCGCCATAAAAAACAATTTTCTATGCCACTACAAAGCAGAGCAAAAGCCAAAATTTGACATGAGTAGCGGTCGCTTAGCCCGTAACCCTTTTCCCTACACATGTGACTCTCCACATGTCGGCAAGCGAATTAATCGAAGAGAAATGATTTATTTAGCGCTTGGACGCCGGAACGCTTCAGTGACCCAAAGGGTTAACAACGCAACCCTCTGCCTGCCATACATTGGCCGCACCCAAATCAAATTTGAACTGTTTTCAAAACTGCAGTTTTAAAAGAAGCATCGACACACTATTCATTGATGGGACTATTTAGGGGTTGTTCGCCTTAAATGCATTTTGGGTTACTTTTCTGTGTTTGTGTGAGAATTTTGCATTGCATTTTTTTACCGTGAATTTCACACTGCATTTTTATGGGTTTCGTTGTTGTGAGTTGCTTCTTTCAAAATATTTATGACCACGCGAATTTTGAAATGTTTTCTTTTAGTTTTATTGTTGTTTTATTTTTTAAGGATTTGTGTTTGACATGCCCATGTTTGATTGATTTGAGAAGGGAAGGGAAGTTGCAGCAATTAATAAAAAGCAAAACCATAAAAATACTCAATATTTTGTAGAAATAATTGTGAGAACTTATTCCTTAACAGCTGCAAGGGAGGCAAAAAACAAGGTGGAACTTTTAAGGTTTACTCCAGTGGGAATAGATATGAGAGGAGGTTATATCATAAGGATGTGTGAGAATGCCAGTTTTTGGAGAAAAATAAAATATTTATACTCCCTAAAATTAATGTGTACTTTTTCATGCTCTGTATTTGGTGGATCAATTGGGCGTGGTGTACTATGAGCTGCTACAACCGGGTGAAACCATCACAGGGCAACTCTACCAAACTCAATTGATGCGTTTGGCCCGAGCATTAAAGCAAAAACGGCCATAGCTAAGGCACGACAAGGTAATTTTGCAACATGTAAATAATTGGGCCACTTTTTGCGCAGCCGGTCAAAACATGGTTTGGAATGCTAAGGCGGGAAGTCCTTCCCCACCCCGTACAGGCCAGACATTGCCCCTTCGAACAACCTCAGTAAAATGATATAGTGAGGCCAATATTTTTGCTATTTAAACCAAAACGGTATGGTTAGGTATAATTCTAATTTTTCATCAGCGGCAAGTGTTACTTAATTAATGTGTATCGTTATTGAACAGCGATAAAATTTATAGCTTAACAGATGCCTAAAAAGACTATCCATAAATATCGTAAACAAAAATCGTGTAAAAGCTGATATAAAAATCGAAACGCAGTTTAAACCCGTGGTACACAAACAAACTTTTAAAGAGTCCAAAAAAGCGAGATGTGATTCAAGGTATGAGAGCAAACGGGATAAGGACAAGAGGATAATGCTAATTAAGTAGAGCTAAGAAATGGAAAAAGAGGACCAGAAAAGGACCAACGCGCCAAACAAACAAAACAGGTAGGGACCAGACAACCGTAGTGATAAAAAGAACGCGTATATTGGGATAGTGAGACAAGCAACAGGACAGAAGGTGTCTAACAAAAAGGTATATCGAAAGTATGTAGAGGTGCTGATAACTAAACACCGAGGTCGGGAAGCCGGGATAAGGCATATTTCAGGTCCCAAAATTCGGCGGGCCGTTACGAACGATAAAAGCAACCCAATATTCGAATTAACACAAGAGTTAAGTGCCATAAATTAAGAAAACACCACGCATTTAAAAAATCCTCTAAATTTTTTTGTTTATTAGTAAATTGTTTTAAGTAAAATAGATATGATTTTTTTAATTTAAGTCAATACCTTTGTAAAAAAAAATGTCACAAAGAAAAAGAGGGAAGTAAATAACTAACAAAATTGTAGCATATATATTTTACTGAAGTACTATTTGTTTTCATCGTTGACGCATGCCCTTGGGGATCAGTTCTTTTCGAACTCTGAAAATACAAAAATTGGATAAAAAATTTTCAGATTTTTTTCACCATGTCTTCTAGATTCTGTTGCATATTTGTATTTGGTTGCACAATTCATTAAAAAAATACAAAAATGTGTGAATGCGAGGAGTGTTTAAAAGTTCTCTTAAAGTCTTCTGAGAATTAAGAATAAAGAACATGGAATTTTTAAAAATATGAGGGTTGAAAAGATTTTTCTATAGACTGAGTTCGAAAAAAAAAAATTGATTTCGATTATTGTTCTAAAACATATTGTCGGATCTGCTTAAAAGTTTTATTAGATGATTTTAAGACCCTAACAGAAGGTTTTCCCAAGTGCATAAAAAAAAATGAAAATTTAATTTGAGTTGGTTTTTTGTATTTTCTAAAGCAAATTTACTTTTTAAATTTTTCTCGATATTTTAAATAAGCCTTTAAGCTCTACATTACTATTTCATTAACCCTCTCATCAATAATCTCTCTTATCATTCTACTAATATTCGCATATTCAAACACTTATAAACACACCACATTGTACTCACTCTTAAACTTAGTCATCTCCACCAAATTATAAATAAATCAGTTCTACCTTGACTTTGAAGGCGAAGGCAATATTATTGAGCATAGAAAAGGAGCGACTACTTTTTGATCGGAAGATTTAAACCATTAATAATTAAATTAAAATGTTAGTTAAACTTAACAAGCAGTGAAGAAGCTGTTTATCTATACTAACTCTTAGCTCGGAAGATTCCTAATTAAGTGTTCAAAAGGCCCGTTCAACTCATACCTCAGTTGCTGGTACTGCAAAAATAGTCTGGGCAATACTTTTACCTCCCCAAAAGTTTAAAACATTTGTCGATGTATGTTCTCTAAACAATTTTCGAAGGAATCTATAACATCATTAACAGATCTTAAATTGGTTACCTATGCATTAATTTATGTCAATTGCTTTAATTAACTTCTCTTCTTCGAAATCACACGTTTATTCAATTAAAGTTAAATTTTGAAAACTCTCATACAGAATTTTTTGTTGGCCCTTCCTTATGTCTGCACTTTATTTCTGGTCAGAAGTTATCAAAGTTCTCAGGTCTCAGAACACTTCAACCAATTTCGGTACCGATCTCATAATAGAAGAAACTTTATCGAAACACTTAGGTAGTAATAAACAATGTTTTGCTGAATACTTAAGAATAATTGCTGGACATGAAAAGCAAGCGTAATAAAAACAACTTGGTACAAGTTAAGAAACCTGCAGCTTTAAAGAAGTTTTATAAATTGGCTGCAGCAATAATGATATTTGAACTACGTTCCATTCAAATGTTTTTAGGTGAAGCTCTTAAAGCAAAAATCTTTAAGAGTGAGTAAACGTTCGCAAATTTTTTAGATCATCGCGTCATAAAGTCTACTATTTTTCTATATGCAATAAATTTTACATAGGGAATTTAAGAGTGCAAACCCTAATAATTTCAAACTGAACTTCCAAATAAAATTTAATGTGCTTAGCGAACAATCTGTAATTAAGCTCCGGGGTGATACCCCGCCAAACCAAGAAATACTTTTGATTTACATAAGCAGCCATGATCATCATTATATTCTTAGCAGTTGCTTTCATTTTTGCTCTGCAGTTGTCATTAAAAAGCTCCGATTTATATTTGATCCATTATCGACGGTGATAGCACAACTCTATTTTTTTTTTTTGTAACCCACGAAATTTTTTTTTTTGTGTTTTTGTTTTTTTTTTTGGGAAAAAAATTTTGTTTTGTTCTTTTGTCGGGCGTCAAAAAAAAAGAACCGAACCGGTTCGAAGGGGTTCAGTTCAGGACCGATATTGAAAAATATATAGTAAATATTGACTCATTTTTTGTTTTACTTACCCTTTTACCTCGTGCCTCGGGGAACTCGTTAAGTCCAAAAATGCGGAGTTAACGGAAAAAAGAACAAATATCCAAATCATTAATTATTTCTTTAATAGATTCGGTCTCCAAGAATTGGCGAAACCATGGAATATTTTTGGACCTACTGTATTATGCCAAAAGAACTGTGTCATTCGTCCATTCTCTAATAAACCCTTTGTAGGCTTTAAAGCTTAGGTTTTTTCGAGGAAGTTTCAAAAATACTTTGCGAAATTTTTGATTGGAAACGTATCAATGTCCATACTTTCAACCGACACACCATATTTCACTTTTATAGCTTGAACAATCTCTGAGCTATGGCTTTAAACCGCTTTTGGATCGGTCCAACCAGCTAATTCGGAACCGGGAATATATCTAATTTTAGACTAGTATAAGGTCTAACAATTGACCTTTCTCTATAACAACCAAGCCATACCATACCAATGAACTTTCTATTTTCTGATATTCAAACCAGTAAATCGAATTTTTGGGAGGGAAAGGGGATATCCCTAAACAGCTCCAACCGTGCCAGCACAGTTGGTGTCTAATGATTAGCCAACCAACTACCAAAATAGGTGGCACTGATTTAATGGGAGGTCCCCCTACCTCCTTACTTAACAGCGAGCTCTTCGCCAGGCATTTTCAATTTTGTTAATGACCCCAAAAGTGCCGTAAAGCAATTTATACCAAATCTGGAGTGGGCTAGGCTCGCACGCACACACACACACTTACACAGAGAAGACAAATAATAGCGCAGCAGGACATTGACAACAACACCCGAGACGGGAACTGGAACTGGTAATTGACTGCCGTTGATGGTCAGTGACCAAACGCCGATAATGAAGCGCAATTGTTCAATGTGGCAAACAAATTCTGTTCGTTGCAACTGCAAAAGGGCAATTAATCATATTCTTTCTTACTAATTTAAGGTGTTGCCCCACGATCAAAAGGTAAATAAATCATGCATTTTCCTCAAGAATTTTTGGTGTTTTTTTGGGTATGTAAAATGTATTTTTTTTTATAACCGACCGCCTGTGGTTTTGTGGGTGTTGACACCGCGTTCAAATAGTTTTTCCACTCGAAGGCAATGAATCACAAGATTAATGAGTAGTAAATGTCATTGCTATAATCTCTGAAGAAGCCTGAGTTTAAGACTTGCAACTTCAAACAATTAACTGACCGCACAAAAGCTCCAGCAAGTCGTCGGCACTTTGATATTTGATTTGCCTCTTCCTATTAGTTTCAACTCTGTTTGTGGCCATATTGCGTTTCACTTTTGCTCCACTTTCAGTTTTTGCGTCGATTTGGCGTTTAGGTGGAGGCGTTGTTTGCTTGGCCCTTTTTGCTAAAGTCAAGGGGAAAACTGGGTCAGTGATGTTTGTTGTCTTATAGCCTGAAGGAGGACGCAACCAGTACGCCCCCTCATGGTTTAGTGTACTTAAAAGGCAAAAAAAAAATCAATAGACTAGCGCACTGTAATTAGCTTTGACTTAAAGTGCAGGGCACAAGGCGAAAGCATTTCTCAAAGGAAAGCCAAGATGAGCTGCTGGTGTGAGCATTTTTATATTTTTTGCACTTTCCATTCAAAATATTTGAGTTGAAGTTCCTTAACCACTGTTAGTCTTGGAGTTGAGTCCACACCTGGCTGCGGAGGGTAGATAGAGAGTTTCACCATTTGCTGACATAGGCATGTCCGGGGAATAAGGATACGGGTATCTGAAAGAAATATAAATTGTAAAATTTGGAAAATAATGAGATATATTTTATATTTGAATTAATTATAAAAGTCTTATCAAACTAAAAACTTCTCATAATAAACATGATAATATTAAATCCGGAAATATTTGATTAATGACTTATTCAAGGTACTTTTAAGACGTACATTCCTTTCCATTAGTTTTCTATGGTATTTATCGCGGTTCAGTATTGCCATAACTATGGCTATGAAGTTATGTGAATGTAAGCACTTAGCGGTTTTGTTACCATGGAAGTGAAATAACAGCTTTAGCGAAAAATTTTCTTTGCCTCTCTGAGCTCTCATATCAAGTTTTTTATTCAATCAACTTATCCTACTCTTCCTAGAATACTTGCGGCTTTCTCTTTAGTAGAGAAACGATCTTTTAAGCTAACAAATCAAAATAGGGATTTTTATACTTGGATCAATAAATATCGATCCCAAATGAACGTTAAGAATTAAAACTTCTGATCCAAGAGTGAATTTCTGCATTTGTTTGACCTCTAATAGGTTAAAGGGTGTACTAAAGTTTTGTAAATGTAACCGGAGAGACTTATACCGATCTTAGAAAGTTTATATTCTTGATCAGCATCAACAGCCGAGTCGATATAGACATGTCCGTCTGTCCGTCCGTCCGTCCGTCCGTCCGTCCGTCCGTCCGTCCGTCCGTCTGTATGAACACCTAGATCTCAGAGATGGTAAGAGATAGAGGTTTGACATGTATGGGACAAATGCTTCTTATACTTGCAGGCAGATTAAGTTTATTTCTAATTTTGGCCACACCCTCTACCGCCCCCGCAATTCGAGCGTTATAAAAGCGTTATATCTCCTACAATTTTAAAGATAGACGATTCGTACCTTCTGGAGAGAGTTAGTAATTAGCAAAACGAATAAATTTGCCGAAGAAATAATAAGGATCGGATGAGCGGTTCTCAGGTTATGAGCAAAAATGTGAAAAATAGCCGAGTTAAAAAAGTGTTGCATACTTTTCAGATGAAGGGACGCAGGAACACTGTTAAACATGTTTTTTCATGAGTAACGGGTATATCGAAGTCGGTTAGAGCCGACTTTAACTTGCGCTCTCGTTTTTCATCTCATCGATGTTCTTGGCAACTTCTCCGTCCTTTCTTAAAGTTCTTTTAAATACAGTCTAATATCGCTCTATGGGTCGTAGCTCTGGAATGCTTCCTTCGTCAAATAGTGCGAGTATGCAAGATCAGTCCATAACAGAGTAGACACTTCGTTTTTACCCGATACTCGTAGAGTAAAAAGGGTGTACTAAAGTCGTGCAAATGTATGTAACAGGCAGAAGGAATCATTTCCGAACATATAAATTATATATATTCTTGATCAGCATCAACAGCAGAGTCGATATAGACATGTCCGTCTGTCCGTTCGTCCGTCCGTCCGTCTGTATGAACACCTAGATCTCAGAGATGGTAAGAGATGGAGGTTTGACATGTATGGGACAAATGCTTCTTTTATTTGCACTCAGTTCAAGTTTGTTTCAAATTTTGGCCACGCCCCCTCCCGCCCCCGCAATTTGGAAAAAAAGTTATATCTCCTACAGTTTTAAAGATAGACCTTCCAAAGATAGTTAGTAATTAGCAAAATGAATCGATTTGCAAAAGAACTCATAAAGATCGGATGAACGGTTCTCAAGTTATGAGCAAAACAGTGAAACAAGCCCCCGCTACCCCCTTTTTGGATGGTCACCCTAAGGAACGCAGGAACACTATTAAACATTTTTTTTCATGAGTAACGGGTACATCGAAGTCGGTTAGAGCCGACTTTAACTTACGCTCTCGTTTCTGCATATACTCACCCCATTTGTCCAACGGGATAAGACTGCGCATCCATTTCGCAGACACCGCCCATGCCATAGGCCTGACCACCTCCATAGCCAGCAGCGGGTTCGGAATTCATCATGTACCCATTGTTACCATGGGGAAAGTGATTAAATTGATTGCCTCCACCCGCATAGGGCTTGTAGTCCGAGGTGTATACTGTTTGGGTCTGAATTATATTATTGGCATAGCCCTGATTCATATCCAGACTCTGAGAATAATAGGAATTTATATGAAGCTGTTGATCATTTAAGCCAAAGCCATTTTGGTGATAACATTGCTGTGGATTTTGGTTAAATTTTTGCATAAAGTTGGGATTCGAGTCCATGCCCATGGACATGCCAGAATAGCCACCGCTCATGTTGGCCATGGATGCATAACCTGCTGCTGAGGCGCAACTGTTAATATTTGGCATACTCATTCCACTCGGTTGACCAGACATTCCCATATTAGCCACAGTTGGTGTTCCTGCTGCTGAATAACCATACATGGGCCTACCCATTCCCTGGCTATGCCTTTGATCCTGCTCAACAGTATACTCCTGCGCTTGACTATTCGTTCGTCTTGGACAACAGCTTCCTGAATCAAGGGAATAATTTTGTGTGGTGGTGGAGTTTATGTTTGGAACAGTAGAAAAATGATTTTCAGAATTTGCCACGGTCTCCTTGTTTTGGGTGTTATCTTGCGTAGTATAGGCATAGTTTTCTGCCATGGGCTGATACTGTTGCTGCTGCTGCAAATGGGATGGGTTATAGCTATGACAGCTAACATTCTGAGGCAAGCTCTGAGACTGAGCATAAACTGGGTAACAAAAGTTACTACCACTTTGGATACTACTGCAGCAGCTGCTATTTTTTAGGTGATCCTGTTGCCCATACTGATCCTTTACTACTCCGCCTTCTTCGCCATCATTGGTGGTATATTGTTGCCAATTACTTGAGCTTGTTGCATAAGAATAGTGGGGATCTATTTTAGAAAATCAGAAAATTTAAAAGAAATATTGATTGGAAAATGAAGAGTATACGTTAGAAGTTTAGAGGCCATATACAAAAACAAGGGGAGCTTTTATCCGAGCTCGTACAATATTAAAAAAATGCTCTCTTAATAAAATAATTTCAAGGTAGCGCAAACCGGAGTGCTTATTCGCGTGCTGAGATTTGAAAGGTATTGATAAACATTTCTCGCGATCATGTGGGTTCATAATATGGAGACATCGAGCTTGACAAGAATTAAATTTCCACTTACATTCAATGTTACTGTATTCCACACTTTCCATAGTTCGACCTGATTGACAGTGTACTTCACCTGAGGTAGTTGCAAAATGTGAACTATACGCCATAACAGAATAAAGTTGATTAGAAGTTAATTTATTTATAAAAATTTATATGGTTCACTTACTAACGCAAATTCATACGCTTTAAAAACTCGTTATATTCACTTTCTGAACTGGAACTGCAAGTGGGGGATGTTGTGACATTATGATTCTCTTTATCATTATCTTTTGTAAGGGTAGATGTGGATAAGGTGGACTCGCTGAAATCGTGCAAAGTTTCAGTAGAAGAATTTTCCTCATCTTGTTCAGGGCTAGGTGAGTCAACATCTTTGGAGGTATCAGATTGCTCCATAATATAAAACTGTTAACAAAGTCGTCTTCTCAGGTTCGCCCCTTCAAGCCAGCAATTTGGTGGGACACCTCTAGCTCATGGCTTAACCCAACTTTCAAACCTTTGGTTAGAGTAGGTGGCAATACTCAAAATTTTTGGAAAGTTTTTGCCTTTATTTTGGAAATAATTTCCGAGCTGTTGAAAGGTTCTAAAGGGGCTTGCTTAGGTATCTCACAATTAGATAGAAATGAATGAAATCTTTTCCCATTTACCTCTCACCAACTGTTTACCCTTTTGCCACCCGGAAGACATTGTCAACCCTTTCACTTTTTGTTCAGGAAAGTAAACATTTAGCGATACTTATCGTGAATACCAATATGTCACCTTGAAAGGAAAAACAATTTTTGGCCCGAGCATATTTCTGTGCCGTCATGCCACAAACACAGAGCAAGGGTTAAATTAAAAGGTTACGCTTAACCGCAACAAAAACTGTGGCATTAAATGCTCAAGTCATCAGGGTTCGGCGTGGCCGTACACCTCCCCCTTGAGTGTACCATTTTAACCCCCTCTAAAAAGTGTAACATCTGTGAATGAAATGATCAACGCTCGCTGATAAGTTTGACAGTCAAAAATTTGTTGTGGAATAATTATGCAAACATTTCTGGCCGCTAATTTGCCGCCTATCTTAATTTAAATCGCGCAAAAGCGCAGTGAACAAAAAAAAATTTAATTGTCGTGACATGACAATAAGCGACCTGGAAATTAGGGTCCTTGGCTGACCCAAACGGGCCAATGATTCCAACTTTTGGTTAGGGTTAAGTGCTGCTGCCCGGTTTTTGCGTGTGGCTTGATTTTCTGGCCTTGATAAGCGTCCGAGGCAATTGTAGGGTATGCAAATGCTGTAATATTCCCTCGGTTTGTCGCGTGTCCCTTTCTGATCCTTTGGTGCTTGTGTGCAGGATTGAATTTTTTAGCGCCTGCAATTATGCTTGGAATGCGAGATGGTGAGAAGGTTGGTCGATTATGATAACATATTTGTGGTTAATTTGTTTAAATTAGTGGCCCATATGTTGCATGCAGGAGAAATGAGTGTTGAACCTGACATTTGCAGAATGTTTGGACTTAAAGATTGATGGAAAAAATGAGCAAATATTTGGATGTAAAAAGTATATTAGATAATAGAAAATGCAATTATATTTTAAATACTAAAATGTGTAAAAAGAAATAACAAAACATTGAAACTGCCTAATTAATTTTCAGATGTTCCAATCGCCAAACTGAGCCCAGCTCTTTAAAGTATTCTTTTTGAGTTTGACAATTCTATATTTACTCTATATTTAAAATTGGTTAATTCTTTGTGATACCATACCGACGCACAGTGGCCGGTTTGGTCGATTTGGCGTTACAAAAATCGAAAAAATTCATGGTCGTTTTTTTTACCGCTTTAATTTATTTTAATAAAGGAAACCCCAGATAGTCCGAAAATGTTCGGTACTTTTAATTTAATCAATTATTTTGTTTTTTACAGTGGTTCAAAGTTGAACAATTTTTTAGACTAATAAATTTTTGTATGTTTGTAGAATGTTACGTTTGGGAAGATTTCCGATTCCGGGAGATATTCCGATTGCGCTTTATTTTTTTGTTTGTTTTAAAGATTCATTAATTCTGAAGAAAAATGAATAAGAAAATTTTATATTTGTTTTTAATTAGTTGAATTATGTACTACGTTTATACACACAACATTTATAGTGATTAAAGCCCTTTTAAGTATGCTATGCTTCTAAAAAGACTTACTTGAGAACAATATTGATTCGTTTTTGGCTAAACACTAAAGTGAAGCTTGGCTTGGCCCCGTTGCAGGAGCTGTATAGCCAATTTTACGTTCACATTACTATATTATGGTATTTACCTTCAACTGCCCCGTCAATTTGGATGAATATTTCGTGTGGATTCTGTATTATACTGCCATATCTGACTACAATGGCCACGTAAAAATTAATAATTATAAAAGGCAATAAAGTTGGCATACTTTAAAGGGCATTACTCACAATAAATTATGTGTGTATAAACATAGTAATAGTCGTTTTACTGAAGTAATTCTTTTGTACCTTTTTTTTCCACTTTGACGGACCGAAAAAAAGCATTTTATTTATAAACAAAATATAAAAAGATACAGATAAGCTTTATTGTCTCATTCGAGTATTTCTGATTTAAACATATCAATATGCATGAATTAATTGTGTATTGAGATGATACAAAAGATATCGAATGACGATGAACTTTTTATTGATAAAATAAAAAGCCTGTAACTTTTAAACGATACCTAGATTCTTAAGACAGTAATTTGGGGCAGACTGCTTCTTTGCTTTCACCAGTAAAATATTAGTTGGCGAAATTCAAACGGAGACGTATTAGCTGCCAATATTAATATCGTAGTTTCCTGCCTAATTAGCATTCTTCACAAGAAACGATAAATACAAATAAATACTACTGAAAGCCGGAACTTGACTGATTTTGAAAGTCTTTAAAAGTGGGGGACAACGGACAATTTTTGTCAATTTCGTTTTGGCGATTTCTCATTTCTCATTGTACGCAAATGTTAGCCGGCTCGAGGTAAAATTAAAAACCATTTAATTTTAATTATTTTCAAAGTATTTCGGTTGGTATAGCAAAGTGCTTACCACGAACAGGAAGCTGCCCCGAACTCAAATCGAACCGCCGGGACTGGTTGTCCATCCAATAAACATTTCTAACCTTAACAAGTATTATTAGTGGCTAGTTTCCAATTCCAAATTTTTTTAGATCACAAATTGCTTAAGCTGTATTTACACTTGTCTGATATATTAACTGATATGGCTGAAAAAGACCTCTGTTCATTTTAAATTGGCAAACTACGATTGGTTGTTTTTAATATGTTCAAAACAGAGTTTGAGCTGCTTATATCAGATTTCAGAAATGTTAATAAATGAAACTTTAAAAGTTGATTATAAATTTTGCACCTGAAACCAAATTGTTATTTGACCGAATATTATTTTCATAATTTTTAAAAATCCAAAAATTGTTGTCTTTTACTATAAAATGAGAAGAGAATTGCGCTCCTTAACAAATTTATGTTGAAAGAAAGCTAATTGGTTATAGTCAAGCAAATACACCCAGAAAATAATAAAAAGAATTAAAAAGCTGACTTAGGGCCGATTTCACATCTTCTGCATAGAGCTATTTGTCACATAAACTAACAAATAATAGTGTAAAATCGATGACTATCTGACGAACAGAAAATCGGAATTTAGTTATAAATTTCCAAGTCCGAGGAAAAGTTTTAATTTCAAGTCCGTTTTCTGATTAAAAAATTCTATATGAAATACAATTCATATTCTTAGGATTTTCAAATTAAGATAGTAATTTGGAAAAAAAGTACAAATTTTATCATGAGCTTACTTAAATTTTTGGATTCTATTTTTTTTTTGTGTGTAGTGTGATAGCTATGGAATATTGAATTAAAAAATTCTTTTATGTTAAGCTTGATTTTTCACCAAATTATTAAGTATGAAATTTTTGGAAATTTGAACTATTTAAATATAAATATTGCTCGAGGGCAAATTCTCAAACGATTTTCATTAATTAAGGAAACGTTCAAGAATTTATATTTTAGATATTCCAAATCATTATCAAAAAAATTTTCACATATATTAAAAAAAATTTTAGCTGAAAAGAGAAAAATATTAAAAATAGCTTCCAATTATAAATTTTTTTTTATAAAATTAAATTTATTTTTGGTTTTTTTTGTCTTATAAAAAGTTTAAATTGCTTATAAATGTTAATTTTTACATTCGATTAATTTTTTGTGGTTTTTTCATATTTTTTTTTTTTTTGCATACACAAAATGCCAAAAAAGATTGAAATAATACGAGTTGAATTTAGCTAAAATCAATAATAAATATAAAATATTTTTGTGTAATTTTAATTGTATCAAAAATGCTTAAAAGTTTTGTTTTGCTTGTAAAATATGCAATATTTTTGGTTGCAGTATTTGTTGTGTGGTTCGGCGGTTTTTCCTCTTGGTTTAGTTTGTTATATTGTTGTTGTATGTATATATAGAAGTTAGTCTGCTTAAATGCTATTTTGTACAATGTTGTTGTTGTCTTTTGTTGTTTATTTGTAAAATTGTTTGGTTGGTTCTGTATGATGCAGATATCATACATATATATATATATATTGTATATATTTTAGTTGATGTAGTAGAAATGCTTAAATTTGACAAATAGTACGTTGTATTGTGTGTTTAATATGGTTTTTAGTTTAGTTTAGACACAGATGCTAATTAAGTGTATGATATTGAAAATTGCCAACCCGAAACCTTTTCAAAACATATCATAAAAATCAAACAAAAGTCTACCAAAAAGTATCCAACAATTATACAATATCACTTTCAGCAAATCGATGACAAATTTGGAATTTTGTTTCCACCAAAAATATTTTTATGCCCCATTTTCTCGTCTGTTTTAAAAAAATCACAATGCGCTTTGATTGAGCTGCCACCTACTTTCGGGAACAAAATCGTCTGTACAATTAAATGGAAATTTAATCTTGTTTTGTGGTAGCATCAGTCACATCATCATTCTCCTCCACTCCAGGGCTGCTGATTTCAAATGAAATTTGTATAACCGTCGGCCGTCGGCTTCGCTGGGAGTTGTAGCTACAGATTCGCAAGGCATAGCAAAAGATTTGAGCCAACAGCTCCCAGCAACCAAACTCGGACAGGGACATGGAGCCCTGTTGACTGCCCAAAGGAACCGAAACATTGGCCCGGAATTGTGAGCGTTGTGGTCTGGTAGGTGCTGGAGCAGGAGCAGGTGCGGTAGTTGTACGGGACTCTCTCGCTGGGGAGCTGGTAGTGGGCTGTTGGGCATGTTGCTGATTACTTCGGGCCAGCAATTGAGCCTGATCGGGTATATAGTAGGCTATGGCCATTTTGCAACAATTTTGGATTTTTAAATGTTTTTAAATTGGGAAAAAAATTCACTTAATGCACCTTAGTTTTTTTTTGTGTTTTGATCAATTTTCATTTATTTGGCGGGAAAACTGAAACTTGGGCTTCGCGCGAATTTTCGTCGAATTTTCAACGTTTTACTTTTGTCTACAATGCAGTGTTGCCTTATCAAGGGTTCAACATGGACTGACTGTAAATATCCTTGCTGCAGTCACTTTTATGAAATAGCGCCGCGCCGCGCTGCTGGTTCGTGCTTCCTAGGAAGCAACAGCACGCAGCCGACGACGACGACAACAACGGCGACGTCGATTCCGTCTCTCACTCGATTTGCCCACTTCCCACTTTTAGGAAATGGTAAATGTCACCCCCCTTCAAAAGGCAAAGGCGCAGGCAGAGTGTCTGTTGTGTGTGCGGCGCTTTGTTTATGCCAACAACCAACCAATTGAACCACCAACCACAGAGACTCACACCACCGCCACCCCAGAGGTCCGCACAGTCACGGCTGGGCTTTGGCTTTGTTACCTTCGCTCTCGCATAGAGAGAACAAGAGAGCGCAAATCAAAAGAGAGAAACACGTAACGTAACGTTAAGTCTAACGTAAGCTTGGGAGGGTGGTTTTTCGATCAAATTTCGAAAGAGGGGTTTCTATGGTATATTTGGAAATTGTGGCTGGGTAAGAGCTATAATTCAGGGGAATTGTTTTCGAATTTCGAAAAAGAATCAACAATTGCTTGTTGTGTAGGATTTCTACACATAAGACTTACGGCCGATTTATCTTCCTATCAGGTAAAACTACAATTTACCAATTTACAATTCATCTCGATGTAGAAAATGTGAAATCGGCCCCTGTCACATAAACTGGCAAGTAGGAAAGCAAATTGTAAGTTGATCTGACACTCGGCATCTATTTAGAAGACAGAAAATTGTTCTTTGTTACAATCCGTCTCTTTCCATGAAGGCTTTAATAAATTTTTAAAAGCTAAATGCTCTTGAACTTTAAATAAATATCAATATCAACTGGGATTAGGTTCAAAATCTTTTGAGTTTTGAATTAAAATTTGATCATATTTTACTTAAAGGATTTCGCTATTTTCCCCACTTAAATTGATTCAACTTTTGTGTCAAATGTATTACAGCTGCAAGCTTCTCCCTTGTACTGCAACGTTAAACCTCCTTCAACTCTCGTCTCTTTACTTGCTCCTACTCAATTGCTCTTCCTTCACCCCAACTCCTACCTAACCCCAATATTAACCTTCAAACAATCAGGTCCAGCTCTGGCAAACATTTAACGCTGACGCTTGCACTGGCCTTGAAGTGTGCTCCCCCATCAAGTAGCATCCATTATGATACACCATTTCCTGCATAGTTTCTCAGTTACACACAAAATAAATGGCATTAAAGTTGTTACATGTTTTAAAAAAAAATTACCGGTTCCACTTGCTTCAATGTCACTGCCAAGGCCAAAGTGGTCTCCTCCTAAAGCTTTGGTTTCAAGGCCAGGCCGGCCGGCATTACATTTTCTCGTTTAGCTTTTTGTGCCGGCGCTTCTTGTGCGTGTGACCTTGACAATGAAATTCGTTTAGGGAGCTCCTCCTTCGAGTGGGAGTGCAAAGTGGAAGTGGGTAGCTTGACACAGTTGACAGCACGTGCTTTTTATATGTCAAGCTCAAGGACGTTGGATATTGATTTGTTTGGTGCTGCTGGGAAATTTGTGCGTGATACGACAAAGTTATATATTTTATGACCACTTTCCACTTTGGGTGGAAAATAAAAGAAAATTTAGGAAAAAATTGAAAAAAATATTTTTTGTTTGCTTAAAACTTTAGGTAATGAAATGCAAGTCGATAGAAAATAAGGACTGGTTCGGTTCTGTGGTTATTGCACATTTTTTGGGACTTACTGAACCTCAGTTACGGCTCGGTTCGGTGCGGTTTGTTCTTTATTTATTGAATAAACTAGAGAAGTATATTTTTAATAAAAGTATTCATATTATGCAAATACATAGTCCATTGACACCAGCCGTAGCTTTGAAAAATCTGTTTATGCCGAAGCTGCGAGATTTTGATTTAATAGTAATCACGTAGGCTGGGTGGTTGCTTAACAGTTGCAAAATTTAGGCACCAGCTCTGCTTTCATTGATGTAACCACATTTCTCTTATAAGCTTATCGTTTTTGAGAGATTTTGACGATTCCTTGCAATCGTACTGGGAGTAGCATCTGCCATATGTTTTTAAAGCTGCGTGTTTGCTTCGACAATGCTCCACCCAGAGAAAAAAATGGCTATTGTACAAATTTCATTTTAAATAAACTCAAAATTTGCTGTGATAACATTACGTGATCTTTAAGACTGTGTCATATTAGTTAAGACTTAATAAAAATACATCTTCTAGTAAATTTGCATCGATATTATATCTTTAGTCTTATAAAACAAATTTTAATGTGGAAAACGCTTGTTCTATAGACAACTTGTATAGCTGGAACTGCTAAAACGATTCGAGCTATTTTTTCAGGTTTTTTTTCTGAATCCCTATTATTGAGTTATTTTTTAAGTTTTCAACTTCAGCTCGTAATAAGCGTTTTTGACTTTATATAATATAATATGTTAATATTATTAACATTAAATGCGATTTAGCTACCTTTTTGCTTTCCTTCGATATCAGTTTTGATTCCTGGAATCTAAGAAAACGAATGCAAGAATAGGCAAATTTTACAAATACTAAGCTAAGTCGCACTCCCCTTTTTTCAACCCTAATTTAACATAGGAAAAGTAACTGGCGGTTAGGTTCATATTTTAAATTTTTAAACTAATATCGTATACTGGAGCCAAAAGTTTACACTCATTTACGATTGAATTAAGACTTGGCTAACTTCAATTTTGGGTCCTATGCAAAATTAATAACAACAACTCTTGCCTATCCATATATTTCCGGTGCACTTTTAAGCATAATGCCGAGACTTTGTCGACTATTCGATATTTATTCAATACCTAGCTAAAGTGAACCAAACCGAACCATTTTTTCGGTTTTTGGTTCGGTTCAGCATTTTTAAAAGCACACTTGTTCGGTTTTTGGTTTGATTAACGAGTCTGATTCCGAGATTTTTCGAAAGACGTTTAGAGGTCGTTTAAATAGGATTTTCCCTTAAAAATCTGGCTACAGGTGACCTTAAAAAATAGAGGCAAGTTAACTTCGTCTCGACCGAAGTTTATATACCCTTGAAGCTTGAGATATGAAAGATTTTTTTCACCTATCTTTTGTATAGATACTACTGTTGTCCGATTTCGACAAATCTTGGTGAAATTATGTGAAATCATTCAAAACTTATAAATACTTATATATACTAAATATTGGGAGCGATAACACTAACAAAAAAAAAGTTTTTCTTACTAAAACTAATTTTTCAACCGATCATTCCTATGGCAGCTATATGCTATAGTCATCCGATCCGGCAGGTTCCGACAAATGTGCAGCGTATTTGTACCAAAAGACTTTGTGCAAAGTTTGGTTAAGATAGCTTTAGAACTGACGGAGGAGATAGCATAGAAACAGACGGACGGACAGACGGACAGACGGACAGACGGACATGGCTATATCAACTCAGCTCGTCATGCTGATCAAGAATATATACACTTTATGTGGTCGGAGATGCTTCCTTCTCTGCGTTACAAACATCCGGACAGTTTTAATATACCCTCTCCAAGGGTATAAAAACTCAGCTTGTGTTTGTTTCCAATATATTTTGGATTCCGATGTGCACAAACTGAGTTTTTTCTTCTTGACATCGAGCCAGCAAGCATCACATTCTACAATTAGAAAGGTCGCTAACGAACAACTCTGTCCAGAGGATACTTAACAACTATCCACTTGAAATGTTGACAAATATCCTATTTTCTATATTTATTGAATTTTTTTAAAAAATTGGTCTTTTTATACCCTTGGAGAGGGTATATTAAAATTGTCCGGATGTTTGTAACGCATAGAAGGAAGCATCTTCGACCACATAAAGTATATATATTCTTGATCAGCATGCCGAGCTGAGTTGATATAGCCATGTCCGTCTGTCCGTCTGTCCGTCTGTCCGTCTGTCCGTCCGTCTGTTTCTATGCTATCTCCTCCGTCAGTTTTAAAGCTATCTTAACCAAACTTTGCACGAAGTCTTTTGGTATAAATACGCTGCACATTTGTCGGAACCGGCCGGATCGGATGACTATAGCATATAGCTCCCATAGGAACGATCGGTTGAAAAACTAGTTTTAGTGAGAAAAACTTTTTGTTTTCAATGCTATCGCTCCCAACGCTCGTATTTATAAGTTTTTAGTGATTTCACATAATTTCACCAAGCCATGTCGAAATCGGACAACTATATAGTATAGCTGCCATACAAAAGTTAGGTCTGAAAAAAAGTCTTAGTGAGAAAAACTTTTTGTTTTCAATGTTATAGCTCCCAACGCCCGTATTTATAAGTTTTTAATGATTTTACATCATTTCACCAAAATTTTTCGAAATCGGACCACTATATAGTATAGCTGCCATACAAACTGTCAGGCACATATCAAGCTCCAAGGGTATATAAACTTCGGTCGAGCCGAAGTTAGCTTGCCTCTATTTTTATACCCTTGGAGAGGGTATATTAAAATTGTCCGGATGTTTGTAACGCAGAGAAGGAAGCATCTCCGACCACATAAAGTATATATATTCTTGATCAGCATGACGAGCTGAGTTGATATAGCCATGTCCGTCTGTCCGTCTGTCCGTCTGTCCGTCTGTCCGTCCGTCTGTTTCTATGCTATCTCCTCCGTCAGTTTTAAAGCTATCTTAACCAAACTTTGCACGAAGTCTTTTGGTATAAATACGCTGCACATTTGTCGGAACCGGCCGGATCGGATGACTATAGCATATAGCTGCCATAGGAACGATCGGTTGAAAAACTAGTTTTTGTGAGAAAAACTTTTTTGTTTTCAATGGTATCGCTCCCAACGCTCGTATTTATAAGTTTTTAATGATTTCACATAATTTCAATAAGCCTTGTTGAAATCGGACTACTATATAGTATAGCTGCCATACAAAAGTTATGTCTGAAAAATAGTCCGAGTGAGAAAAACTTTTTTGTTTTCAATGTTATCGCTCCCAACGCTCGTATTTATAAGTTTTCAATGATTTTACATAATTTCAACAAGATTTGTCGAAATTGGACCACTATAGCTGCCATACAAACTGTCAGGCATATATCAAGCTCCAAGGGTATATAAACTTCGGTCGAGCCGAAGTTAGCTTCCCTCTATTTTTTTAAACATCCTTTTCATATCCATTGGATTTTAAAGACATATCCCATTGATCTGTTAAAATAATCATTTCCATATAAAAGACAGCACAATAATTTGTATCAATTTATTTATAATATGCATATAATACATAATACACAAAAATATCGGTTGCTAAAACTTCAACTAATCTCTTTGTTCCAGTCGAATATCTAATCTGGTAAGCTTGAAAATGATTGTCAAAATTTATGCTTTCAAATACGTGAACAATAGATAATATAGTCATAGATGAGTGGACTGTTTCTTTAAGGCCCAATACTTAAATCGAATTAAGGCAAGTAATCAACATGATTTGCCTCAAGCCGAGCATTTTTCAATCTCTAAGAGTTTGTGCTTATAGCTTTCGCACAAGAACGGCAAAGTTTGAGAAGCTTTTTTCATGGCTAGTTACTTCACAGCTGGCATCAATAGCAGGTGAAGGTGACCGGTTGTGAAAAAGTCTATAAGGAAAGAAACTTTTGTATTTGACTAAATCTTTGAAAACGGTCTTAAGGTAGAAACTTGGAAACCGATGAAATATTTCGATTCAAGTTAAAATTTTCAAGTGTAGAACTTTAGTTACACTCGAGGATTATTTGAAGTAATAACCGATCTCATGACCTTTTGTGAACCACCATAATCAAAGTGAACCATTTAACTTGTGGATGACAATTTAAATTGCCTGCTAATTTGGACTTCCCCTCATTAGAATTTGTGTTTAATTATTTAGGAAAAGGAAGCAAAACGGAGTCCTATACTATCTACCATTCATACCAAAACCTTAGGTTTAAGTAGTATGGGAAAAGGCCCGCGAGCCGATGGATAGGTATAAAATCGAGTTCGAACCCGCGTACCGAATTTTCTGCAAAAGTTGTCATACCTTGTACTTGACTAATCAAATAACTTCGTTAGTTATCAAATTCAATATAAATATTCCGTTTTAAAATTTAATTAAAATACAGTTTTCTTACAAATATTCCAATGAAGACTCGCTAAAGATTTTCTTACAGCGACGTTATCCTTTCTTAAAAATTTCCCCCAGGCAATTCTTAATATCCTACCAAACTGTCATGCAAAACAGAGACACTCCGAGCTACCTAATAAACGCCACAGCACAAAAAAAAAAAACTGTTCCATAATCATAAAATTTTATGTTTATAGCCTTGATGAAAAGTCTACACCAAATGCTGGCAATGATGGCCAACAACGGCTGTCCAAAATAAATAATTACCATAAACAGCAGGCCGAGAGCCACTAAAGGAATAGGAGGAGCATGAGCTGCTCCATGTCAGCAGCGCATCATTCTGTGTGACACAACGGGCTCCTCGACCATTCATACGATTGTGTGTGGGGTTTTGTGCATGTTAATGCCCATTGGCATTTATCAAATGTACACAAGTATCAGTCCGTCAGGAGTTGGGGCTCACATTGGCATTCTTGTAATTACGTTTTCACTCTTCACACTGGATTTTCCCTGTTAATTCAAATTTACGTTAATGGAAAATCATTACGCACAAATGTGAAAAGTGCACTTTTGCATTTTCATTTTCATTGCCGTGTGGGAGCTGCAGTTAATGCGTTTTTCCTTCGAATGAAGGCAAATAACTGAAGTTGGCTGCGGCCAATTTTTAATGAGCTTCAAGTGCACACAGCTGCTCAACGCTGATAAGCAGGCTACGGTAACGGGAGGTACGTAATACTTCGTATGCAGATGCAAGTTCCAATTTTCATTGACAAGTCACAAAAGATGGACAAAAGAGGATTTTCTTGCTAGACTATCTCCAAAAACTTGACTTTAAACCAAAAAATACCTTCTCAACCAGTTGTCTTAAAATTTTAAACTTGAAGTAGCAAAAACATTCTTTAAGAACCCTTTTAGACACCTTCCCTCATTTCGCCGTTTTCTTAAGCAATTAAATATAAACAACTTGGCTTAATGCAAAAAGCTGCTTTCTACCAGCTTGCCCCTTCCACTTTCTTCCCGGTTGAGCTCCTTCAAATAAAATTCCGCACCGTCTAATTAAACAAAACTCGAAAAGTCGACGTGTAACCACCATAAATGAACATTAACTTCGAAATAATAAAAAAAAGGAGTAAGCTGGAAAGCTCTCTAACTCATTCCTTTACTCCTCCTCTTCGGGTACATAAACAAAACTCCGAGTCAAATTTCATAGCATAATAAATGGCGCACAGACCAATGCAGAAAAGTTTCCTCCTTAGCTACTCGAGAAGTGATGAAGTAATGAAAGCGCGAAAGAAAACAAAAAATAATTTACAATTCACGAGCGCGCGTCGAGCAGTTATGAACTTTTTGACGGTGCTAAATAATGCACACGAAAGTGGCTGCCAGCTAGGGGTTAAGGTTACTTCATTAACTCCAGCAACTCGACGCGACGCCTGATGATGATGAATTTTATATAAAATGCTTAAATACCTGCAATCTAACTTGTGCAGGATGTCCACGGGTGGGACAAAGAAAGAGAGAGAGAGCACTTTGAGTCCAGGACATTTCAATATGCAGCAGCGCGTGTTTCTTTTAATTTAAATTGACTTCTCTCAGGGGGTAAAGGGTCCTCCCAGTGGGTATAGAAACTAATCAAAAAGCTATAAAAACTTTAACTATGCACCATGGGTAAAGGTTAGATTTTTTTGGCATTAAGATAGCTTGATTAAACTTGGTACAGATTAAAAATAAGAAAAAACGCGGAATTTATACTTTAAAGTCTCACCATTTATCGAATACTTTTTCGTGCTAATTAGTAGTCACTTGGAATATAATGAAAAAATTCTGTTCGAACTAGAATAACCATGACCGAAGAAAATAACTGAGAGCAAATATTTGCCAGTATACTAAAGTGGTCTGGATAAACCTTTCCGCATCATCGTGGCTAGCCTTTAATGCTGACTGGTCGAAGCAAATTCACGCCGCTTTATTTTCACACACCAATACATAATAACAATCAAAATGATCAGGAATTCAGGTCTAAGTCAAAGATTTGTGTTGGAGATGTAATTTGTTTATAAAAATTAATAATGCGGATTTAAATTTTATAAGCTTCAATGATTAAATTAGAATGAAATTAATAGTTATGAGGACTTAAACTTTCGCAAAAGCTTCGCGGAGACAGGTAGAAGATACAGAAAGATGAGGAAAAAAACATCAAAGTCTGAGTTCCCCATTTGCGCGCAAATTAGGGGAAGATTTGCCAGCGTTATGAGTATTCTGATAATGCGAAGACAGATTGTAAGATCTTATGTACTTTCACCCTGTATGCACTGAAAAGTGCAAGCGGTGTATTGAGTCTGGCTGGTTGCTCCCGACTAGCGCCCTCAGGATACCGGAGTCTTCCAGATGCCCATTGGAAAAGCGAAATGTCGGACGTGACAATTCCCCCAAAGTGAGGTGCAACGTCCGACGAAAACATCTACCGATCTTACCCAGTTGATACAGAACTCCACGTCGGGACTCAATTTAAGGTAAGGACTGAGATCCGTATAGTTGTCAGGCCCCCAAGACAAAACTTTTCAAAATTCCATTAGAGCGCCAACAGTTTTATTTGCCTATTTAAATTGTTGGAACAGCACTTGGGGCCAAAAAGAAACACCCTCCCCAGACGCAATACAAATCCGGCAGCGTGCAAGATCAATCAAAAATGTAATAAATTTTCTTTTAAAAATAATTTTAGATATATATTGGTTTAAATTTCAAAATACTTAGTATTACTGCAGTTGCTTTTGGCCCGAACATCCTTGTTGCAGATCTTTCTGTACTGCTGCTGGAGGCTTGAAATGGCAACTGCTTCAAAATTTTTTTGGTTTGGTTCGAGAGGCACGAAAACCCCGAAACGAACCGGTTTAACGGTTTTAACGGTTTTAAGTCTTGGTTTTTGCTAAATTTTATAGTTGAACCCATAGTGCCCTGGCTTAGTTTAGCAAAGACTTAAGCAGGTACTGCGGGTTGGGTCAACTCTTCATGTACTTTATTCTCAACTGTCATTCCAACTGCATACACATAATTAATTAAGGGCTGACAGCATTACCAAAACCAGATACCAACCCGGTTTTCCGTCTCGGTTTCAGTCATCACTCGCCGCCCTTTTAACTAACAGAAATGTCAAAAATGCCAGTGACAAGTGTGAAAAAAGGACAAACGACACACGACGACCAAAAGGCAAAAGGCAAGAAGAACAAAAGTCACACACACACATGGGCAGGCGGCTGAGCGAAGGGTGGGCGGGTGGTGGGATTTTTGAAGACGTTGAGTGGCGCGTTCGTGCACAGCAAAATAAATTGAAATTTTAAAATGTATGAAATTAATTTTTGGCGCTCACTTTGCCAAGGATGTGTAAGGACACTCCAACGCCTCGTCGTCGTGCTGATGATATCACATGATTATTTATCTTTTACGCACACTTACACAGCAGTCGACACATATGCAAAAAAGAAACACCCGCGTCTGGGTCTGGGTCTGGGCCTGACACTTGCCAACACTTTGTCAAGTTTTTAGTATGTTGTCAGCCTTTTTTGCTTTGTCTTAGCCTGGATACGTTTTGCGCTTTTAAGCCATTTGTCAAACACTTAACATGACGTCATGTGCAAATGAAGGCCCTCTTTAAGCCAGTTAGAGGAGTAATCGCATCCATCGAGACCAAGCTTACACCCAAATTTACATATAGATTAACAAAAGCATTTGAAGTGCATTCCCAATGACACACACTTGATGCACTTTGGCCGGCAAAGGGACAGAGTCCTGCCATTATGATGATGCATAAGTGGAAATCATTAAGTACCCGGGCGCGTCTTGTAACCTGATGTGCGTAATCCTCAGCCCCATCCAATGGTCAATTGTTTTCACTGGCAACGCATTGTTGCCATTTCCGTAGCCCTTGTCCGGACTCTTCATTGTGTCTGCACACACACTCGCACAGCAAATCCCCTGACAACACTTTTGCCAGTGGAAAAGAAAATTTCTACAAAAAGCAGAACAATCCTTGAACAATGCCTGTAATAATTGTTGGAAAGTTGTGGTCCTTAGCCCGAAGCCGCTGATGGTATTGGCTGATGATGGGCATTAAAACGCGTATGATGAGGCTTAAGTAGAGCAGAGCCCAGTTGGGACTCTTTAGGAGGGGTTTAAGTGAAGCTAGCATATGGGCGTGTGTGTGTGTGAAGGGTGAGGCATTTGAACATATTTCTTAGTGATGACTGCATATTACAAAAATGAAAATGTGAATCAGAAATTATTGTACGTATGATACGTATAAAGGGGGATGCTTTTGTAGGGACAAACTTGGCTAAACAAATCCACACATCTGTCTCAACTAATTAATATAAGCGAACAGGTAAGGTACAGCTTCCGGCATAACAAAAGCTTTGCTGATGCATTAAAAGATAAATGAGATATTAAGAGGTAGCAGCAGCTCAGCGGCATATTAACCTTGCTCACTTGTTATTTTTTGTTCATTTCATATCATCTTTCTCATTCATTTCATATCATCAAGGACTTATTGACTCCAAAAACTACGATATTTTGGAGGACTACGAAGAATACGGAAAAAATCGAGAGGTTAGAGCCCTAGCGAATCCATCGATCCTGCTCATTTGGATCACGTATAGCTCAGAAGGAAACATGGATGAGTAAATGGGATTGAAGAAGCTGAAATTTAAATGGGAGAAAGAACATTTTTTTATGGAAATAATCGCATGAGGGAAGAGGAAATGGTTAAAAAATTGGTTTAGTAAAATAAAAAAAAATTAAAAATAGCATGGATGCAAACTGATTGTTTAGTGGTTTATGGATGATTCCAGCGACCAATTTGGTCTCCATATTTTTAAGGCACTGGGATTTTGTCAACTTTCGGGCCTTATACGGCCCGATTGTATTTTATTTTAAAATCGTAAGGACCTTAAGAACGGCGGGTTTTTTATGAAGATTTGCACCACGGCTTAATCAAAAGGCAAATCTAAGTCCCAGAAGAATCCGAATCAACATCTTTAAAACTTGATTCAGAAATTATTAGGAACAATATAAGGGCAGGCATACTTTGAAGTGACTTTAATTTCAGGAGTTGGACAAATTCAATTCTAATGAAAACACTGGCACGCGATAACAACTCGGCAGATAGCTGAGCCTTAAGAGAGTTCGAAAGACTCTTCATTGCTGGAACAATGGAAGTCTTTTCGTAAGGCTGAATTTTCCACTACATTCCTAAACTTACTTACATTTTTGCTTTAAAATTTTCGACGATATATACCGAACCGTTTTTTTTTTTTTTTTGGAGTTTTGGGTTCAACATTTTCCGGTGTTTATTAAAATAAAGTGTATTTTATTTTTATATTTTTATTAGAGCTAATTTTTAAATCAATCAACAGCTGTCTTTTTAGCTGTCGCCACACTACATTGTCGGTGCGACTCTGGAAATTATCAAACAATTTCAACTCCGAGCTGAGTACCTAGCTTAAAAGGCAAACAATCAATTACGCTTGGCAATACTGGCCACAACGGCGAAGGGCAGCATTTCTATAACGTTTATTACAGTACAACTTACTTACTTTTCGATTTCATGCTTAAAACTCTGTAAAGCTAAATGATGTGAGTGTCAACGCTTACATGGTCTGGTGTAAAAAGTTAAGTTCTTTCAACGCCGGTGGAATGAGTATATAACATTTTTAACTGAAACTGATGGATCAACAGGACCATTATTTATTGACTTATCAGAACTGAGGATTGGTGTACGAACTTTATTATTAATCAACTTAATTTATTTTTGTTACAAACGAGGGTAATGGACTACATTAATTAATGGAATCAAGTCCCTTTCCAAAAGACACTGTTTCTTCCTATAAGTAGTTTACATTGGCATGTTACAACTTATGTAACTCTGGATTTATTTCAAAATATGCATTTTGAGCAATTTTAAGCTCAAATTAACAAAAATCTAAATGTGATGGACCATTTCCGAAAAATTAGTTGTTGTTCTGAACTAAACCTTTTTTCAAGTTTCGGAAGGTAATAGATTTAGAAAGTTCGGTCTATGGTCCGGTATGGGAGATCCAAGAAACCCGTACAGAACCAGTTCTGGACCGGTTTGCAGACTTTATTCTGATTCCTTAGAGCTTATATCTACTGATTTATAAATATGCAAGATTTACCAAACTTTTTAATAATATGTTTCACCTTCAAATCGCTAAATTCTAATCGGCGCAAATAACTATTTTTCTAAACAAAATTATCTTTTAATTGCAAAATTCATTGATCACTTGGTCTTTTATCTAAGATACAGTTGAATCTGAAAGAGAAGAGCGATTAATCAGATTTAGAAGAAACGAGCGCAGCTTCACCTGACACAAACAAATGCTTACACTCATGAAGAGAGGCGATTCCAAATGAGAAATTTTTTTCTGGTACAGTTCTTACTTAGGTAAGCTGTTACGGTGACCAGTAGCGCTGCTTATAGTTCCGATTTTTGTCATCTTATCGAACAAAAGTTATGATAACTTTATAAATTACAAGACAGAACAAAATGCCTACAAAATAGTGGTACATAAATTTGCCAAAATGGAAAAAAACAACCACACAACTCTTTGAGATCTGTGCGTTCTGAAGAACAAACACAAGTTCAAGGCAATATTTTCGCAATACTTTCCTCTTTAGAAGTATAATCCAAGTCTGATAATATTTTGTAAAAAAAAAACCATACGAAAAGAGGAATTTAAAAAAGCTAAAAGCACGTGTAGGGGGCCATAGGGATCAAATGTCACGTAGGGTTACGCGCTATTGCCCATCAAGCAGCTAACCCACACAAAGTTCAATTGAAATTTATATAGTACCGCCGCTCCATAAAGTCTCATATAAACTTTAGCGATTTGAAACCCAAATTCTTGGCTAACTATCTAACAGGAGCTCACGTAAACTCTTTAGCCCGTAACCACAAATACCAACAAAAAAAACGGAAAGCCAAAAAACCCTCAAAATAGCCAACTTATAAAATTTTACAACACCCTGGCGTTTCCGTCAAGTCTTAAAGGTTTTACAACTAAGCTCTGTTCTGCTGCTACTGCTGCGGGGTATACATATCCTTTTGGCGTCCGCATCCGAGCGTATGCACCTTGGTCATGGCATTTCTCGTGGCTTATGCCATTTAATATGCATTTTGTGTTATATTTAATATGCAGAGAGAGAAAAGCCAAGTCAAATTGCAGCTCGTTGCCTTTGCCAGTCGCCTTAATGTGCCGCTGTTGCTTTTGGGAATATACCCCACACTCGACTCCTCCCCGCCCTGCTCCAAACACGTTGTCGATGGCGTCTGGCAATCATTTGGCTTGGGCATCCGTACGCTATTTCACTTTGGGGCATTGTTACGTGGGAATTTCGTTATGAAGTTTTGTGGTACGTATTACCTGGACTCATTAGGGCAACTTGGCAAGTCAAATTGCTTGGAAATTGCCTGGAAATTGGCCCCGGTACAGTTGCCAACTTTAATGAAGCAATCGAAATGGGCCACAAATAATAAAAAGAAATAATTCCAAGCAGTTGTCGTCGTTCCTGTTTGTTGTACTTAATAACCCTTCTTTAAGAAGCAAACGCCCCTTAATCAGCGCAGCGGGCAGTACAACAGCAGCAACAACAACAACTACCCCAAGCATAAATCTATTGTCCTAGGTCATTCAACCTTTTTCGCAGAGAAACGACAGCAACCTCAACCTCAATCTCAATCTCGAAAACGCATGCGAAATGCCATTCTGCGTTTTTATTAACGCGATGCGCTGCAGTAGCATAAAATGAGCAGAAGCAAAAATGCATGAAACGAAGGAGGAGATGCTGTCAAGATGTGGAGTAAGCATAAAATATATTTTTATGTCACGTTTTTAATGACATTTGTTGCATTTGCACTTGGCATTGTGTTTGGTCAATCCGTGGTGCTGGAGGGGGGGAGGGGACAGAGAGAGAGGGAGGCTGACAGAGTGGCAATTTGAATGGGGCGGGGCGATTCTTAGGCGTCAAATAAAAATATAAACTCCTAACTAACTCTTTTACTCGCTCAAAGATTGCCGCTGGCAAAATACCATACTCCAATCAGCTCAACCAGCAACAGGCTGTCAGTTTGACAGGGACCCATTGATTGCAAAATGCCACTGACAGCTGTCATTGCCACTAACATGGCGGGGAAAGAAAGAAAGGCAAAGAAAGCCGTTGACAGCACAAGGTGCAATAGCAAAATAACTTCTTAATAGGCTTTCACTTGAAAGCGCACTAACCGAGTTGAAAGGGTTACTTTTGGAGATGGGGTGAAAGGGCTAAAGCCTGAAGCCTAAATACGCATTATGAGTCAAAATGGAAAAAGCAATTGTACAAGACTTTTTAGGCATTAGATAGTCGAATCGACTAGCATTACCCGTCAAGGATCAAGTGCTGCAAAATAACAAGTGATCTTAGATTCGAAAATCCAGTAATTGTATCCGTCAACCACATACCTTCTTCAGAAGGTAAGAATTTGTATACCCTGTACCAAAGGAGGCCCAGCGGTTAGTGAGCTGGACTGGTATTTTCTTTCTTTAGAAAATAGCTTTTACACATACGGTCATCTTCACCAGCTATTGTCGCCAGCTGTGAAGTAACAAGCCATGAAAAAGCAAATTCTCAAACTTTGTCGTTTGGATTCGGCGTTAAACTGTAGGTCCCTTTCCCTTGGGCGAAAATTTAAAGCACACACTCTTAGAGATTGACAGAAGCTTGGCTTGGCCCCGTTGGTGGAGCTGTATAACCAATTTTACATTTTCAATATGTATCGATTTGCCAAAGAAATGATAAAGATCGGATGAGCAATTCTCAAGTTATGAGCAAAAAAAGTGCAAGCCCCCCTTCCCCATCCCAACAACCAACACCGCATTTCATTCAGCAAAGAGAGAGTGAGAGATACTTAGAGATGAGCTCAGCGGCAGCGCTGCATTCAGCTTCTACTCCAAGAACAGAAAATGATATACTCGGGCTTGACCGTCTATCTCACTTGTTTATATTGCGCTCCCAATGACCCTGTCCACATTTGCTGAATTTTAGAGAATTTTATCTTAAACCATTAAAAACAAAGTTAAAAGTGTTGTCGTTGTGTGTTGCAAGTACGAAAGTACCCATAAGTTTTTTTTTCAAGAACGCCGCTGAGACGGCCCGCGGCCTCCACATACCTCGAGAGGCGAATACTGTAAAGTATTCGATTGAAAACTGTGACTAGAACTGCCTCAGCACTCCCCTTCCAGTGACTGTGTCACGATTTAGCGAAGTGCTTCCATATCTAGCGAGTTTTTTCCCAGAAAGTCGTCTGGTGCGATCCTCTACCGATGGCAACCGTGACAACGGTAGCGGTAAAAATTCTATGGGAGTCAGTTCAGGGTTGCTCCAATGGTTTCTTGACTGGAGCTGCAATTTGTAGCAGAACAACTCTAGCTAGCTGTGATGACACGTTGGAGCTGTAGTAATGTCAATAGTAACCTCGCTTAGAGACCGTTGCTTCGAGAGGGCGTCGTTAAGCGAGTATGCCCAAGCAGAATGGGCTTACTTATCGTAAAACCGGTAGTTTTACGTCGATTAGCAAGTTCGTTCGAGCTGGAATGATGTTGCCTCTGGTTGAGGGCTTCGTGTTGAGGTGGCTGAGTCAGTAGTACTGGGTAATGTATATTGTACCCAGACTAGAGACTCGCCGTGTTTTGTCGAAACGATCCTTGTTGTTGAGGTCGATGAGAAGCATTAAGACGAGGTTTGGCCAGGCAATGCACCCGTCGACTAACCCGTCGAATTGTTGTTGATCCTTAACTGGATGCGAGGATGTGCTGATTGTATCTTAGCATAGATGGTTATGCTGGAGGAGCCGCTTTCGTGGAAAATCATCGAGATGCTGTTGTAGTTGGCTCTCTCCATTTGTTGTTGTGTCTTGGGGTCTGTGTGCCGTGCCTGTGTGCGTTTGTATGTATACGTTTTCATACAAAAATCAGCAGAGATTAATATTTGTTATGGCAAAGCTATGTCCGTTTAGCTGCTGTTTCGATAATTACCACTATACTCTCAACAGTGGACTTGTAGCTGTTCACGCTTCAACAACCTGCATACCTCGAATTTGTACTTTTCACTGGCGAATGTTTATTGGCCAGTTGGGAATTCCAATGGTGTAATATAGCAGCCTCAAGTTATGCCATAGTTTTTTTTTTTTAGGTTTTGTTTACCAATTGTTTTAATTATTTATGTGAAAAGCGATATTTGGATTACCCCAAAAAAATTACTTTAGGGTTTTCAAATCCATATTTTTGGCCATTTTTTTAAACCATAAAAATGTAAAAGATTATTTTCCCATTTGGGTAAAATAAATCCGTACCTTCCGGATCACTGCTTCTGTGGCATAATTTATAAACTTGTCTGTTTTCGTGTCGACACATTCATCAAGTTTTGTGCTTGCCAAAATAACTTCATTAAAATTAGCTCATAAAATTTGCAGCATGTCTTTTGCCAAAAATCTTGTTTTAGTTTCCCCTCCCTTCCAAGATTTGGCCAGACTATGTGCAAAATGTGCAACCTACACGCATCCGCAGCCGCATCCTTCAGCATAATTTGCTCTGACAGCTTCCTGAAGCTTGGCTTCCTTAATTCCACTTTACCAAATGACATTTAATATGCAAAGTTTTTGCCCGACAGGATGAGGCGCGTATCTTTTGATGACTTTTGTTGATTTTATGCCAACACATTTCTGCGGCACAAGATCTATGTGCAGTTTGCACTTTTCCTTGGCTCAGAACTCAACACAATGGCCAAAACATCAAGTGGCGGAGCTGTATTTCCCGAAAATTCATACCCTTTATTACAAAATGGCTTTGCATACTTTACGGCGCACAAGCATCGTAAACTTTAATGACGCCATTCTCGAGTCGCCGTTGCGCCAAAGTTGGCTTTTGAAATATGAATAGGACTTTCTAATACTCGCCTTGTTAAGGAGATTAGTTGTCGGCGCGCGTTGTTGTCTTTTGAAGGGTTTCACCCGACGTCAATAAAATTTGGTTTACAAGTTTTTGGGGGGCCGGGGCCAATTTTCAATCGCTATAATTGACAATGTTCTGTTGTTGTTGTCCAGGACAACCAGCACCAACTCCAAACTTCTCCTTTTAAGCTGGGCACGCACACAAATTAAGCTCGTAAAATTTAATATTTTGTGCAAAGTTTATTTTTTTTTTTGTTTCGAGTCGGGTAGGTGAGCATTAGTAATTTATTACCAACTTGGGCTAAAGAGGCTTAGGACAAATGTTGGCTACTTTGGCACATTGAGCTGGCATAATTTGTAAATATTTTTAAATATTTTGCCAAAGAGACTACATAAAATTTTACTACAGTTGAAAGTTTACTGGAAAAGTATTAAATAATAAAGTTTTATTTTATAAAAAGTAAATTGCTGTTTTCTTAGTCCGTCAGTTTTAAAACTGTATTGACCAATCTTTGCACACAGTCTTGAAATATATATATATATACAGGCTGTAATACATGGTCCAATGATAAAATGGTTTTAGTGAAGGTAGCGTCTGAAATTTTTGACGAAATGTTGATCAGCATGACGAGCTGAGTCTGTCCGTCCGTCTGTTTCTATGCTATCTCTCCGCGTTTTAAAGCTACTAACCAAACTTGCCGAAGTCTTTGGTATAAATACGCTGAGTTTCGGAACCGGCCGGATCGGATGACTATCATATGGCTGCCATAGGAACGACGGTTGAAAAACTAGTTTTAGTGAGAAAAACTTTTTAATTTAAGTACGCTAAGCTCGTATTTATAGTTTTTAATGATTTAATAATTAAAGCCAGTCAAAATCGGAGAACTATATATAGTGCATAAAAGTTAGTCTGAAAAAGTCTTAGTGAGAAAAACTTTTTTGTTTTCAATGTTATCGCTCCCAACGCTCGTATTTATAAGTTTTCAATGATTTTACATAATTTCACCAAAATTTTTCGAAATCAGACCACTATATAGTATAGCTGCCATACAAACTGTCAGGCACATATCAAGCTCCAAGGGTATATAAACTTCGGTCGAGCCGAAGTTAGCTGGCCTCTATTTTTCTATATTAAATTTACGGTCACAGGACCTAGAAACATAAACAATCCTTATATAACACCCTTTTATTCCAATATCTTTTAAGCCTGAGGTGCTGGGGAAAATGGGCAATTGATTTGAGCTAAGCGACCAAAAATGAATATGGAAAGTTTGCTATATTAATCCAGAGCTAATGATATGAAAAAATTTTTTCTATGACACTTATTGGCGATGAGACAATTTCGTTTTGGGCAATTTTTAATATAAAAAATCATTGTTATATTCTGCTAGAGGAAGCTTGCGTTCAAATTCCATTTCCTTTTTATGATATCCATAATATTCTCTGTACTTTCAATGGCAACAATTTTGACAGGCATACACAATTCTTGGTTGAACATTAAATCCTCACCAAATAAATGCACTTAAATCTAGACGTGACTTAAAAATGCACCGAGAAAAAACCAAACATCAAATTATAAGTATTAAATAATTTCAAGGCGTGACGAAATCTGTTGAAATGTATAAACAACTTTGGGTACCCGCCACCGCCGACGTCCGCTGATCGACAGCAACTTGTGCGGAAACACGGGATGCGTGTCAGACTGCCTGGTGTACACGTTTTGCTACTCGTCGGTGGCGGGCGCCGCATTTTTTGTCTGACAACTCAAGTGACGTATTACTCAATGGGCCTTTGGTTATGCCTGCCAAAGCACCCACCAAAGGACGGCGTCATCAATCTAAAAAAAATGTTGAAAAATCTCTGTAGGGGATAAACAACAACCCGTCACATAGTTTAAAATGCCTTTCGCTTTTCAACTAGATTTTGATGGAGCGTTGGTCAGAAATTTCATGGGAAAGTGTTATAATTTAAATGAGAGAGGCAAGAGTAATTGGTTTTAGGTTGCTGGAAATGTGAGAATTTCTCACAATTATGAAGTGGTCTCCCAGTCCTAGTCCTTAGTAAGATTGCTTTAAAATTTTAAAATCAATCCAGAATCCTACTCACCTATGCGAGCCAAACTAATTACAAAGCTTAGACCACAAAGCGTCAGGAGACGTTTTCAACAAAATGATTTTTGCCCAAATACAAAAAAAGGGACGAAAATGTTTGCCTCGCTGTTTTTGTCAAGCGTGCAAAAATGTCAGCAATGGCAACGACAACGCCAAACTTCAAACTCCATGCCACTCGACATGTGAACTGAAATGGAAACAGACCAACGAGCGCCAAAGGAGTTGGGCGAAACCAACTTTTTGGCGAGTGACATGAAAAGGACATGTCACACCGTATGCGCACATTAAGTGTAGCCACAATTTATCAAACCACATAAATCTAAATAGAATTTCCCAAGCATGGCCGCAGCATCAAAAAGTCAAAAAGCTAATTTGCATTTAAAAGGACCAGAGAGCCAACGAAGGATGCGGATGCTGATGCCCATGCATGCAATATTTTCAATTTAATAAGCCAAGATACATAAATGAAGACAAAGAGAGGGAGAGAAAACATGTTGGTCCTTATTTGCATAGCTTGCTTGAGCCCGGCTATTTCTGTCAATATGCCACATGCACTTCATCAAATGACGCCAGTGTCCTGGTCCGGGACGATAAGATGCCTTTTGTGTTTGGTGTCAGGGCCGAAACTCTTTTCGCTTCACAACAAAAAATGACAAAAGTTAAATTACTTTGGATATTGGGGTTTATGTTTCAGACTTGCATAGTTTATTAAATGGGAAAAATACAGTCAGATGAGCAGATAAACTGAACCAATACTCTAACAACAACTGACAATAAAAATATAAAAACACTCTTAATAAAATAGTAAGGCCAAATTGGGGACACACATACATACAAAGGGTGCTGGTAGCAAGCGCTGTCTTTGCTGTCGAGTCGTTGAGGAATTCCCAAACGATTATGCCAGCTCTGGCGTGGAGAGGTAACTGTTGACTTTAGTAGAAGCAGTCAAAGATCGCTGATGATATGGTAGAGATACCCATGAAACAGCTGTACGATCAACTAGTCTCCTTTGTGTTGTGTTGTGTTCCTGTTTTTGATGTTATATGCAAGCGTAACGAGACCTCGAGCCTGACTTTATGAAGTTGTAGAAACAGGAGTATTTCTATACAGACTTCTCTGTACAAGGAAGGCAACAGTCAACTGGAGCTGCCTCTGGCAGGTTTTCACACATGTATGACAGTTTCCACTTATTCCTTCATGACTTTAATTTGGTTTAATTCAGCAGCTTTATCTTTTCAAACGGAACTTCTTCTTGATTTTGGATCAAGGTTTATTTATTATAAAATTACCTTAAATATTCTTTTTTGTCTAAATCTTTGTAAAGTACTGAATTGATATTTCAATTTGATCTCTTCTTAATTTGGTTTTAATCGCAGATTGATTATAAAGTTCTTTATCGGTCTTTGCGTGCGATGCTTTTAAATACATTCTTTAAAATTTCTGCGGTTTGTAGCGTTGATATTACCCCCCATTGCCCATTCTTATTTATTTTTCAGTTGACTGCATTTTGGCAAACCTCAAAATTCTACATAGTCTGCTCAAATTAGCCCATAATCAAATAAGTCAACGAGGAGTAACCAAACTGACAATTGGCGCATATAATTGCAAATGCCCTACCCTAGCCTATGTTACACAAATCCAACAATCAGCAAATTTTCAAACCTAATTACGTCACGAGACATCCCCAAAGTCAAGAGTCGTCCTGGCGCTGTCACAAATCACACAGCAAGTCCTTCTCTAGCGGTCGCAACCGGAATGCAATGGTGCGTGTCACAAATGGCCAGTCAATAGACCAGAAAGCACAACTCAAGTGGTTACTGCTGGACGACACAGGACTTGATGGAGCCCTAAGAAATCCGCTGAAGCATAAAGTAATTTTCATAGGCGTCTTTCCCCACAATGGGGAGGACATTTGTGGAGAGATGGCAATTTGATTTTTCAATTGCTGCTAATTAGCCCAAACACAAACTATTGACAGTTTGTCAACCATGGCGGTTTTGTCAGTACTTCAGTTAATGACAGTGATAATCGATGGGGTCACCTCGTTTTTAAAGGGTGTGGGAATTTGCTTCCGGAATTTGCAAATTGGTTAGGACAAGGGTAAATTTTAACAGAAATCTCTATGCTTACAAATAAAAGGTTCGTAAAGCTGATGCAAATTTTAATATATGTTTCTGTTTACGGTTACACGCGGCAACCAGAATGTGAGCCACTGATAGAGTGACAACAAAATGTTAAGATTGTGCTAAAAAAAAAGAGCCAAACTTATAAATAACAAGTGTGAAAGTCGGTCAAGCCCGACTATAACATACTCTGTACCTGTACCTCTCTCTTCTCTCTCTCTCTCTCTTTAAGGGTGGGAGTAGGTGGGGGAAGTGTTGATTACTTATTTGCTCATAACTTGAGAACCGCTGGATGAGCGTTTTGAAGATGGACGATTTGTACCTTCTGGAGATAGTTAGTAATATCGGATGATCTTTATCATTTCTTTGGCAAATTGATACATTTTGATAATTACTAACTATCTCCAGAAGGTACAAATCGTCCATCTTCAAAACTGTAGGAGATATAACGTTCAAACGTTTTCAAATTGCGGGGGCGGGAGGGGGCGTGGCAAAAATTGAAAATAAACTTGATCTGCCTGCAAGTATAAGAAGCATTTGTTCCATACATGTCAAACCTCTATCTCTTACCATCTCTGAGATCTGTTTGTTCATACGGACGGACGGACAGACAGACATGGCTATATCGACTCGGCTGTTGATGCTGATCAAGAATATTTATACTTTATAGGGTCGGAAATGATTCCTTCTCTCTGTTACATACTTTTGCACAACTTAATTACTCTATGCACTAAATATTATAAATATTCTCTGTCAACACGCCTTTTTTCTGCACAGACCGAAATCTTACTGACTTAATAGATTTTTTCGCTTTTCTCTCTCTTATGGTCAAAGATCGCCAAGCTGACTTTGTTTTTCTACTTCGTGCTCAATCTCCACGACAATGAGAGCCTGAACCGTTTCACGATAAGCCGACTTTAAGCCGTACGAATAGCTGAGAAAAGATCTTGTGAATTTTTCGTGTTGAAAAATTTACTTATTTTATGCCAAATTATTATGTAGTGACTATTATCCCAAAATTCCATGCCTCCAAATGTACTTATTTCGTTTAGCACATGCTGCAAAGTTCGACTGGGTGGCTTCATCGTGCAAATACCGTCTTAGCCCTGTAGGGATTGAACTCAGGTCGCACATTTATTTTGACAAAAGGGCATTTAAATAAAATGTCAGGATATTAATACCATAGTACAACCAAAATGATATCTCTCAATGGCCTTTGTCATGGCTATTTAAAAGCAATTGACCACACACACCAGCTAAGGATCCATCATTAGCGGCGGCCACTTTGCACTGCTGTGAAATCATATCATTTTCCAAAAGTTTCTAAATTTCATGCTCCATTAAATTATCATACGAACACAATTTCAATAAGTAAGTGGAAATCTAATTAAATTAAAACTCTAATGATCTATCCAAGTAGCGTTATGAGCTGCCTACGCAGCTAGCCTAGCCATGGGGTGTCCCTCTACTCATCTCCCTTGCCAGATGAGAATTGCCTTGAAAGCGTGACGATATCCATTTGATGTTGTGCCGTTGCCAAGTGTCAAATCAACATCATTATTCATTATCAAATAAATTATTGGGTTTTTGCGGTTATGCCGAGAATCACAGCTGGAAGGAAGGCCACAGAATCTAGGGATTCTTTTAATTGAACTTTCCCTAAGTGGCAGAAGGGGGTTAATATGTTTTAACAAAGCAATCAATATCAAAGGCATAATTAAATAAAACGAATGATACCAATGACAGGGGCTAATGATGGCACTAAGCTTGGGTTTACTTTTTGATTTTCAAAATATTGGAAGAGGGAATGGCGAAATGCTTAAAATGTTCCATTCCGTTTTAGTTCCCTCCCCCTAAAACCCAGCTCAGTTACTTGTTTCAGACAGATTTTTATGTGGCGTAACTAAACGTTAATTTATGAGTATCTAGGCACAGACAGGCACGGAGACCCTTCGACTTTCTCTTGCGTGAGTGGGAATTAAAAAGAAATTAACACGCTTCCAGAAATTTGGTCTTATTTATTTTTTTGGACTGTCGTGTGTGTAGCCAAGTGAATTTTAGAGCCAGCCTTTCATCTAATTGAGTTTATTCCTTTGGCTGGTTTGTCTTTATTTTAATGCGCTCGTAAAACAAGCGCAAAAATTGAAAGCCATAAAATGCCGACGCCAACATTGAAAATTAAAATAAACACATAAAGCCCAAGCAGGCGAGAGAGACGAGGGGACAAAGCGCTACACGGTGATGTGATACTACGGCTGATAACAAGTAGTAAGGCGGGCAAATTACACACACATGGTCGACACCCCCGCAGGGTTAAGAGTTGGCGTCTATAAATCAAACGAAGCGTAACATGAGTATTATCCTTTACATGCAATTTTACATACGCACAAATATTGTTTAAAATCATTTTAATGGCTTTACGCCTCGCATTTTGTATGCTGTGTGGAATTTTATGATTAATGGGTGTATTTGTTGTACATTTTCGGAATAAAATTTGGCAATTATTTGTGTTCCGACTTTACTGTATTTAAGAAACTGCAAAAGATAGAATCGAAACACTATGAACTAGATTCAAAAAAACCAGCAAGCAAGTGGGGATAACATGTCACTGTCCAGCACTGCAGAAATTAAAAAATTCCTAAAAAAAAGTGCCAGGAATTTTTAGTTTACCTTTTCGATGCTTTTGTATCCAGCAACATTAACGAAATCCACAGTTTCTTATCGACACTTGGTCTATCGATGTGAGCAGCGAAAATTTGCGAAGACTCCCTTTTTCTTTTTTTGTTTTGAGCTGTCATCTGGATGGGGAACCAGCAGCGTGCAAAGATTGGAAGTGTTTGGTGCCAAGAAGACACTTGTGCCAAATCCACAAAGATCGAAGACATGTGGTCGGTTACGACACCTTCTTAACCTGTTTGACTTCAGATATGAGGTAAATCTATTGGAGTGTTGCACCAGTTGATCATGATACCTGCTGGAGTGCATATTGATTTGGGAGCGTATTGGCAAAGTGTCCACATCGCGGTATATAATCGTATGCCTCACATACCAGGGACCTCACATAGACGACTCTAGTCTCTTGAGGGCAGTGGATCATACCGTAACGGGATCCCCCAGATCCACCGCTAAGAGGCTTGAGGAACCAATGGAGCTCCAATGCCATAGCTGCAACCATTGCTACCGAGTCACATGGACTTTCCTGGTCAAGCGGCGGTCCAGAGACACATCGAGGTATTTAACCTCAAATACGTGGAATCCGTATATGGGACTCTTGATCCTAGGAGTTGCACTCATTAAAGCGTTGTGCAAAATCTGCACTACAGATAACTTGCTGAAATAATGTTGTGCGCCATCCGGCCCACACTGCAAAGTGTCATGCCGAGCTGTAGGATTATCATCCCCTAGTATAAAGTAGCACATACTCCGACCCTCAAGCTTCCTTTATTTTTATACACTTGAAAAGAGTAAACGAAGACGGTAGTATCAGTTTTCGGTACTTTCTCCACTACTTACATTTCAAGCGAAGAGCTGGCGATTGGTTACCCCCTAGGACAAGCCCTGCAAAAAGTAAGTCCTGAAGTTCCGAATCTTACTAATTTTTTAAAACTATTGGAAAAATAGTTTTCGCAGAAAGAATGAGAGCTGATCAAAAAATGATTAGACTGAGGTGTCCATCAATTAAGTAATTAAGTAAAAAAAAAATTAAATTAGTAATATTATTTTTCATTGCGATGGGTAATGTCTTGGCTACTTTCACGGCTCCGCGAAGCCACAACTTGTGACGCATTTCGCGTTCGCACACATTTTCAAAAGCAACAAATTGACTTACACAAATTGCAATTTATTCAGAAAACATTTTTGCACACAAAAAGATATAAAAAGAAAATCGATCACAAAATGTCAATTTTAGCAGAATTACACATTATGAGATGAAATAGGCGTTCAAACACACATTTTTGGTTCAAATTTGTGATTTTTATACCCTGTTCCCATTAAAAATGGGAAAAACGGGATCATGAAGTTGTGCAAATGTGTGTAACAGGGAGAAAGAAGCATCTCCGACCACATAAAATATACATATTCTTGAGCAGCATCAACAGCCGAGTCGATTTAGCCATGTCCGTCTGTCTGTCTGTATGAACGCGTCGATCTCAGAGACTGTAATAGATAGAGTCACAAGTTTTGGAATGTATATAGGTGTATACTGTACCCACATCGAGTTTGTTTCAGATTTTGAAAATTTCTCCTCCTCCGTCTTTTAACAGCAAAAACCGTCTTTTTCTCTGTATAAAAGCGTGGATCTCACAGACTATAAGAGTTAGAGCCACAAATTTTTGCATGTATATAGGTGGATTTGGAAACTCCACATCCTCCATCATTTAGCAGCGAAAAACTGTCACTCTCTATGTATAAACGCGTTGATCTAACAGACCAAAAGAAGTAGAGACACAAATTTTTGCATGTATGTAGGTTCCTCCTCCATCTTCTTCTAGCCGCGAAAAACTGCCAGAGCTTCAATTTTTAAGTTTTAACCTAGTGACTTAATATATATTCAGTGAGGGCAAACATCTATCTATTCTGTGTACCACAATGAGATCAGAGCAAAAACACCGAAGATATGTACACAAATGCGCCTGCCCATTTATTGAAATAAATTTAAAAATAATAGAGGCAAGCTAATTTTGCTCGACCCAATTTTATATACCCTTGGAGCATGATATCTGCCAGCCAGTTTGTTATATGGCACCACAATTTTTTGACAAAAATTTTGTCAAAACAAAAATTTCTAGAGCTTCTAGTCATCCATTTGAACAAATCAGAACTAGACTTAATATTCAGTTCGAATAGCTCAATCGTTTTTAAAACTATCTTTTGTGCAGCTATACTTTATAGATCATTTAATGGTGAAATTATGTGAAGGCATAGAAAATATTAAAGAGTGCGGTTGCGTTGAAGACAAAAAGTTCATAAATACTTTTCGACCGATCGTTCAAGCTATACGACAAGTCATCCGATCCGGCCGATTCCGACAAATGTACTGTAGATTTGTACCAAAAGACTTCATGCAAAGTTTGGTTAAGATAGCTTTTAAACTGACGGAGGAGATAGCATAGAAACAGACGGACAGACGGACATGGCTATATCAACTCAGCTCGTCATGCTGATCAAGAATATATATACTTTGTGTGGTCGGAGATGCTTCCTTCTATGCGTTACAAACATCTGAACAATTTTTATATACCCTCTCCAAGGGTATATATAATAAATGGAATTCAAAGCTATAAGAACCACATTCCTTGGGACAGGGTATTTTGCTGTCGGGGCACTCGACCGCAACACTCTTACTTGTTTTAAACAAATTTTTTGTAAAAACCATGGCACCTACTCTAGCCGCAAGCAATTTGGTGGAGATAGCCTTTACTTTTTTCGGTTCACGCTGGAGTCCCGTCGCGCGGCCATCTTTAGCCATGAGTCCTTAACGATGCACGGGACATCGTGAAATAATCCTTGTATTTGTTCATTCTATATTTTTGTACGCAGGGCTTTCTATTTTTAAAGTGGCGGCTTTTCAAGCTTTTATCCTCCTCCGCTACAACCAGTAAAGCCTTTAGAGCGTTGCAGGAATTTCCGCGAAACCAGGTCCTCTGTAAATTAATTTATTAATAAAAACAACTTTATTTTTGCGCAGCCTTAACATTTGATTAGCTGCTGAACACGCTTTATGTTTTGTTTTAAAAATATCAATGTTATTCATCCATTCAGGACACTTTCATTCAAACTTTGAGGACTACATAAAGCTGTCTTCAGTTAATGAAGACTTTCACAGAACATATATATATTCCACATAGATAAATCATAAAATAATGTTAGCATGGCAAGTTTAGATAAGATCAGTTTCAAAATTTCGATAAAAATGGCAACAGGCCCAATTAAGTATATGTTCCAATGCCAATGTTTCAAATTTGTGCACAGACTGTACCCATTTTTGTTTGCCAACACTGCCACTCGCTGTCACGCACACAAGTCTATACATTTCACATTTCCTGTTTGACTTTGACAATGGAAAACCGCAACACAATTCTTCATCTCCAATACGAGATAATTGATAAAATATTTTATCATCTGACTGATCTGTATGATGTTTATAATCTGTCTCGTGCACATCCTCATCTACGTAGTGCATTCTCTTACCATGGCCGACTTCGCTTGCGTGAAATCAACTGGGATGAGCAAAGTTACGGGATCTGGCGTCACATACTGAAACTATGCGGATCGGGTGTGGTTTCAGTGATATCAGTTAAAATAACTGATACGAACGCCATGTTACAGTTGATCCATAAGTTGTGTCCAAATATCCAATATCTGCAATTTTGTTTCAACTGTGAGAGCATACAAATCCAAAACACACTGCCGAAAATGAAATCACTTGAGGGAATTTATATGACTGGCCAAGTTTCGGATGATTTTGTAACTCAGATTGTCAACGCATTGGAACTGTTGCCGAATTTAACAAAATTGTGGTTAAATGGGAGAGAACATGTCGTGATTTTAAACTGTAAGTTTCCATCCTATTTATTTATGGGCTTCCCGTTCCCATTTTTTATAAATGCAGTTTTTCCCAATTATCCTAGGAACAACTATGAAAATATGAATAATCTACAGCAACATCTCTTAAAGTGTTAAAAAATTTTTTTTTGTTGTGTATTTTTGCAGCTCTCCCTTCAATTCGCCTCAAAGAGCTGCGTTTATTCAAAGTTTTATTCCAAAATTGTTCGCGGAATGAAAATATTCGATCGCTGCGCTTGGATGATGTTATCTTGATTAGGCATTTCGAATCACTTCCTGTTTGCTACCCGGCGTTGGAGTACCTGACGGTAGGCTATTGCTGGGAAGATAACGAAGTCAAAGTGCCATATTTTCCAAAACTAAGACACTTAAGCCTGACAGGACTGCAAAATATAATTGGCAAACACGTTCTTAATTATACTGGTCAATTGGAGCAATTGGACATTAAACTGAATAACCATAATGATGTCTCAATGATATCTGAATTCCAAATGCTCAAAGAGTTTAAATGTATTCTTGAAGTTGTGGATTTGATTGAATTATGCCTGTCACACATATCGAAATTGCCCAAATTGGAGCGTCTATGCATTCGCGTCGGGAAAGGCTTTTTGCATGAAGAAAACCTATTGACAGTTTTGAAGGAGTGCAAAAATCTCCGATACTTGGACGTGCAGGGTTGTCTGGGTATAAGAAATGAATTTGTATATCGAGCTATTCCCATTTTAAGGGAGAATGGAGTAAACCCAAGTAATCCATTTGTTTTGCTGGCAGGATATACGCATATTGATAAAAATATTATGCGAGAGGTAAGAATCTTATTTGATTTATTTTATAGCTATGGATATAGAAAGAGTAAAAATGGAAATAGTTACTTAATTTTGTAGCCTTCCTTTCTCACATGATCTCTAACATATCCAGCCAAGTGTGAGTAAGCTCTCCTCCATTTTGGATATTACTTAAGCTGTTAATTGGATTAATCCCTGCTATAATCATTTTTGCTCTTTGTATGCCCAAGGCTAAGAAAGGCTCGGCTCTGACTAATAAAATGTTACTTTCAGTTGGCCTCGGATGTGGATTCAAGACTTTTAGTGCTGAAATTTGAACTGGAGCTGTTCTTCAAAAGCCAATCCTTTTTTGATTTGAAAAATATAGATTCATTGAATTCCCATTTAACTTCTTAAAACAAACAAAACTACTCAACCGTCAACAAAAATATGTCATTTCGAAAATATGAAATATCCATAAAGCAAAACACTTAGCAGTAAATGAAAAATTATATGTGTGAGTCTTCTGGTGGGTGGGTGTCACAGGGGATGTAGAAAACAAACAACACATATGAACAGGCCATAAATTAGCCCCCATACAGGCATCAGGTGGATACGCAATGATTGTCATATAGTTTAGTAAAAAAAAAAAGGAAACATGTTGCTGCTCAAGGCAAGACGTCAGCTGGGCAAGAAACTAGCTTGGGTTTGGTGGCTTGTTGCCAAGCCATAAAACAAAGTGCCTGTCTACAAATGATTTGACTTATTCGTGCAGAACAAATCGTACGTCATTTGTTGGGACACTAAAAAGTTCAGGTCACCCACTCCCTCTCTCCTCTCCCTATGAACAATTGCGCAATTAATGTTTTTGCACAACGAGCGAGAATTATGTGCGTGACAGGCACAGACAAGACGACGACGACGGCAGCATTGATAGAGTCATATAAACGTTGGCTTTGGGCTTCAATTTTCCAAAACCATTTTACGGCTTTACACATGTGTCTCTCTGCCCCCCACCAAGGTCTCACAATTGCAATTGACAGGCCCAGTTTTATGGAGCTTACAGACAGCTCCGCCTTAGTTGCGCGTCATCATCCATGTCGTAGTCGTCATCGGCATTGCCAAATGAAATCATAAATTTTGTAATTAATTTGCATATGCATTTTAGTCTGGGCTGTCAAATTGGCATCATGGCTCAATTTTAATGTCTTTTTGGGAAATTGAAATTAAATTTACGATACGCAAAGTAATGAGCCACGAGGAAAATAAACCTTTTGTCTATGTCTTTCATATGGCTGGGAGGGCCATTAAAATTTTTGTTTAATTTCTATGCAATTTATGAAATATTCATGGGCATTTTAATGACTCTTGAAAATAGTTTTTGGGGAAATCGAGTTGGGAATTTAATGTTCTACATAAATATGAAATCAAATAAATGGTATTGTGCTCTGTCACAACTTCTCTTAGAACTATATTTGGTCAAATTGATTAAGGCTTGAATAACTTATGGATCATTAATTAGAAGTTCAAAAAGAGAGCTTAAAATCTTGAACATTGAACATTGTTGCGTTAAAACTTTCTGAGTCCAATAAAAGTAAATCGGGATCCGGGAAATTCCCCGACTTACAATTTGAAATTCAGTCCAGTTCCGCCCTATCGCACATTTTTTTCGGGACCGCGCCCATCTCTGGGTGATAACTGGTTAGAAAAAGCCATAGCTTACTTCTATTGAATACCGGACAATCCAAACTTTTGCAACTTCTTTAAAATAGTAAATTTTTAATGTGATACATCTTTAATTTCGGTGCTAAAGAATTTAGCTGAACTAAAATTTGATATTAGCGTCACGTGACCCTGACGTCATGCATATTTTCTGTTGTTGAGAAGGGAAACTGGGTGAAAAGTGGAGGTGACTTGACAGTGACTCAACAGTGACTAGACAGTGACTTAAAGGTGACTTGACAGTGACTAAACAGTGACTTAAAGGTGACGACAGTGTCTAAAAATGTACTTAGCAGTGACTAAGCTTTGTCTAAGCAATGACTAAACAGTTACATGACTGGGACTAAGCAGAGACTTGACAGTGTCTTAACAGTGACCTGACAGTGACTACATAGATTCTAAACAGTGACTTGGCAGTGATTATACAGTGTCTAAGCAATAACTTGTCAGTGACTAAACAGTGATTTGACGGGGACTAAACAGTGGCTTGACAGTTACGAAACAATGATTAAGCAGGGACTTAACAGTGACTTGACAGAGTCGTGATAGTAACTAAACTGTGACTTGATAGTAACTAAACAGTGATATTTGATAGTTGATATTTTCTCATCTGTGACTTATAGCCGGATTTCCACTTACGCGAGTTTTGTCATCGATTCCACGATTTTTCGAAAAATCCCAAAAAGCGTTTCTACTGCGTTCGGAGACCACTTCCGCATCTTCAACAGCTGATCTGGTTGGTTTGTTTACCTTTGCTCATCAATCAAAATGAATTTAAGTGACATTGTTCTGCTAAAAGCAATTGAAAAGCAATATATGCTTTGCAAACGATGAACACGTGTGTAGCGACTAGCGTTGCGTACGAAAAGTCCCACCCACGTAGCACTTGGGCGTTTGTAAGTCACCACCATTTAATTAATATTCCAGCTATAAATTAATTATTTATTTCATAGTCGACATGGTGGTTTTTGGGAGATCGACGTGCCCAAAAATACAGACGCATTTTTTAAGAAATGTTTTCGTGTGGAGAGGCAAACATTTCAGATATTAGTCCAACTTCTGCCTCGGCTGGCAAAGCAAGATACTCATTTTCGGCTTGCAATTGCACGGGTCTCTTTACACGCTTGGCTTATCAGCGGAATATCGAACTGTTGGGGAACTATTTGGTATATGCAAATCGAAGGTTTGCAAAATACTGATAGAGTTCTGCAACGAGGTGATATCTGATATGGGTTCCGAATGTTTGCCGCCGAGCTTCTTGACCGTTGAAAAGGTGAAAAACCATATGCGCTTTCAGTGGACCAACCAGCAGAACAGAGTTCTCTTTGTTTACCATGTGTAGAAGTCATTTCCTTATAAGTGAGCTTGTTTTGGGGGGAGTCCATTCATTTTTCTTAATCCAGTAGAATCCTGTATATAAATAAATCAACAAAATCAAAACATCCATTTCCTTTAACGATAATTTTTTTTGCCAGCTGATTTTGTTGTCAAAAGTCTTATCGATATCTGTCGATATTCATCGTTTAAATATGAAAAAACGAGTTGGCAGAACCAGCGTCCATAGTGGACTTTACGTTTTTCCTTACCCCGTCACCACCCCCTCGATCCACAACTTACATTTTTATACCCGTTAATCGTAGAGTAAAAAAGGTATACTAAAGTCGTGCAAATGTATGCAACAGGCAGAAGGAATCATTTCCGACCATATAAAGTATATATTCTATCACCTAGATCTCGGAGACTATAAGAGCTAGAGCTACCAAACTTGACCCACAATATAAAATGTTGAATAACTCCCACATTTTCTAAGATATAACTTAAAATTATATTAGCAATAACTATAATCTCTGAAAATTACAGCAAGATCGGATAATGTATAGCCGTCTTCAAAAAAATGTTGTATACTTTTCGGATGTTCACCCTCAGTAACGCAGGAACACTATTAAACATGTTTTTTCATGAGTAACGGGTATACTTACGCTCTCGTTTTTTATTGTGTCATCAAATGAGTCCTCTTAAAATTTGTCCATTTCGTTCTCTCTGTAACTCTTTATTAATATTGTCGGTGTTAATAATTAATATTTAGTGTGGTTAATTGACCAAGTTTCTTATTCTAAACTGGCCTTGTTAACCAATTATAAACCCACATATTTTTGATTGGGTCTTCTACGTTGTATGAACCTAGATCTCCTCGTAGGAACAAATTTTCCTAAGTTAATGTTTCATTCTCCCATCATATCATAAACTTTAAAACTTGCTTTGCAAGTGACATAAATTTTACCCATTTCAATTCTATTAGCTCACCTAGAAACCACACCACATGACAGCCAGTCAGCAGTGTTCTCGACGCTCTTCAGTCAAACCGAGCGCTTTTATTGTTATTCATTAATTTTAATGTTTGCACAACCTGCGTGCAATTTTGGTACAGAGTTGAATTGAATTTCGAGTGGCCACCAGGCAGGCTACTAGTACGTCTGGGCCGCACGATAAAGCCAGAAGCCAATGAAGCTAAGTGCCGGTTATGAACCCTTTTCGCATTTTGACTAAAATAGCAAACAACAAAGGGCCAAAGTGTGTACAAATAGCGGGAGTTGGGCGACTCCGAGCTTAAAGTATTGAAGTTCATTGGCCAGAGCAACGCAATTTCGAATTGATGCGCCGCAAACATGCACCAAAAATTGTGTGCGTCAATTAAAATGCATAGAAAATGTATATTTATTATTAGAACTAATGCTAAACGACAATTGTCATAGGAAAACTCCCCCTGGCCCGCATGCCACATGTTAGGTACAGTTGCTCCAAGTTTGAGGACCACCTGAGCTCAGAATGTTATTTCAAACATATGTCATCGCAGCATCGACTTGTCAACGGAATGAATACCTGTATCAATGTCGGGCTCAGGGAGATCTACTTACTACTTACTGTGGCAGGGAACATCCCAACATATGTGCGTGAGGGCGTTAAACTTGTCCAAAGCCATACGCAACCATGTAATTTGTTATCCAACAATTTATAATTGCATCAAAATACACACGCACAACATGCCAAGGGGGAGAGGGCGAGAGATGACTTTTTCGGGAAATTATTATGAAAGTAAACATGTTTCTATTTTTGGACTTTGGTACAACTCGTGTCCTAAGTGGGCCCGGCCCGACCCGGCCCTCTGCTCCCTTGCAACTGTCCGAAACAAGCTTTTATGCTATGTTTAACATTTTTTGGTTTTTGTGGTTGTTTGCCTTGCTCCGAGTACTAATTTAATTTTGGCCCGACTTTTGTTTGGGGAGAAGGGCGATTTTTCATTTGTAGTTGATTTATGAATTTTTAAATCAATTTGACAAGTTACTTGACTTGCAAGAGGGAGATGATCCAAATAATTTTTTTATACATCCTTAAAAACCTTTCAAATCTTCTTTCAAATTTCCCACACCCTTGCTTCTCAGGAGAAAAAGTTTCCCAAGGTGGCGAATTGCGTGTGGTACCAGCATAAAAATGCTGACGATTTCACCCTGTGGGATTCACGGCCTCAAGGTAAAAGAGCTGAGGACCATCCATCAAACAAAATGCTGCGCTTTTGATAAAAACGCATCAATAAAGCAATAAAATGTCTACAAATCAAACGATAAGGTTCTCCAGTCGTATGTCTAAGAAGTTTGCCAAAGATTTGATTGTGGTTGCGTGCGTGCCCGAGAGTGCGGGGGGAAAAGGGTTAGAAAAAAAAGTCACGTACAACACGCACTGCCAATGGAGGGGCCAGGGACCAAGACCAAGACTATTAATATTAATGGTTAGACTTAACACATTGGGCGTTGCATTTCGTTGACTGACTGTCAGTTGGCCGCCTAAAGCGTTAGGTTTTCCACAAATTGACATGTGACACCAGCCGAGACCATGACGAAAAATCTCCCAAATCGCATGTCTCTGTCTCTGATGGAAATCATTAACATTTTTGATCGATAGCGCAGCAGCCAGCGGTTAGCAGTTAGCAGTTAGCGGCTGCCGTGCATTCCCTGGCGGTTACTTTGTTAATCAAACATAATCGCCTCTTTCAATTTAAATTCCATTTTTTCATGCTTGCTTTTCGATTTACTTGCCATTATGATTGTCCGATTCGTTTGGCGTGGTCAAATTAATTGTTAATTGATTTTGTTCGTATTTTTTTATTATGAGGGAAAATAAATTATTTCAACCTCTGATTTCAATTAGTTTAATTCCTTTGTTGATTATTTAATTTGAAAATAATATTATCAAGTTATTAAGTGATGCTCCCGTTTATTGATACTATTTATTAAAACAGAATTCAGAGAGGTTTAATGCTGGAATTCCCAAAAAACATTTGATTATCTTTAAAATCCTTAAGTAAATGCCTCTTAAAAACTCTAATCCTTAAGTAAATGCCTCTTACAAACTCTAATAATCGTACTGAATATGGTGAACATCTTCCCGTAGAGGATTTGGAATACTCACTCAAATCAATTGGCAAATTTTCAGTGATGGAATGTAGTCTAATAACAGCTACATTAATGGGTTGGTGAACAAAGGGAGCTACATCGATTAAATCGGTTAATTCAGTAAAACTTAATTTAATCTAAGGTCGCGCGCACACATGCGGTTGAAAGATGAACTGACGCCAGAAGTTAAGCCTGATCTTGACAAATAACCACACTCCGGGCAATGCACAAGAGCCTTGGTTTGATCTTTAAAATTCAGTTGTAAGTTCAGCTTCTACAATTTCATGGTCAGCCGTCTGTTCATCTTTCAGCCGCATGTGTGTGCGCCCTAAACTTTCGAATAGTCTTGTATTAGGGAACCGTCTAAAATTAAAAAATATACAAGTACCATTGTCCGTAGGTAAGCGCTAAAAGCAGTAAAGCTCGACAATGAACTGAACCGAACCATGATTTCTTGAAGGTTTCGATTCGGTTCTTCGTTTCGAAAGGACGCAGGTTCGGTTTATTAGCTGAAATTGCGGTTTGGTTATAGTTTGGTCCGGTTCAAATCAGAACCAGTTTGCATCCCCGATTTAAACACATTCAATTGCGAATAATATAATAGTAATACAATAAAATATAAAATATAAAGCGCAATCTTATCAAAGAATTGATATTGGACGGAAGAAATTACAGAGAAGTTGGTAGAATGTTCCAATAAAATGATTAAAAACGCCTTAAACTAAGAAGAAAAGATTGAAACATGCGAACGATCTATGACCCCTCCTTATGTCAAAAGATTGATTCGTCAGAGCAAGAAGGATCCTTTCATAAAATAGGCAACACAACCCAAAAGCCTGCAGCCCAAGAAAGGTACCACTTTAAAACGCGACACACATTACTAAGCGCATGAAGTTTGCCAGGGATCATGCAAATTGGACATTAAGTAAATACGAATTTGGGGGATATTGTTTGAATCTAATACTGCCTGAGGGCCGATTTCTGTTCTCCCAGATAGCTGCTATGTGTCAGATAATTATCGATTTTACACTGTTATTTGTTAGTTTATGTGACAGGTAGCTCTGTGTAGAAGATGTGAAATCGGCCCTAAATCTTATTGTAGATTTGCTTGATAATTAATGTAGGGTCTATGTTAGATCAGGTAGTCTTTTAATAAATTCTATATTTTTACTACGTTAATGCTTTGCTCGTTTTACAAAATCAATCGTTCTAACAAAAGGAGTAGAATATTTGCCTCGATTTTTGTAGCAACTGATGAAATAAACGGTGAATATTATGTCACTGTCAGTATGGCGATCCCGTTAATTTCACTATTATTATTCAACAAAGACAGATCTTAAAAGTAGAATCTGAAGAGGGCATCCTTAATAAAGAGTCACTTTGTAAACTATAGGAGAAAAGGTTCAAGGTTGAGCCCAATAAAATATTAGTGGAATCGTCATTTCTTGATCGTATGCTTAAGAGGATGTATATCTCGCCCATCGGGGTACAAGAAAAGACTAATGATATTTTAAAAGAATTGGCAACACTTACACAAGAATATCAGGTAAGTCAAAAATAAAGATTGTAATCATGTTTAAAAATTAATAACGCTTCACAGTAATCAGTAGAATATTGCAAAATTTTGATTCTTCTCAAAAATATTATATTTTAATTTCTACAGACTTCATATGACGATGAAAGCCCATAATAGTTCAGACTTTCAAAAGCATCCTTAAAACTTTTTCCGGAAAAACCTAAAAGAGAAAAATCTTATCTTAGTTAACTTTAAAGCAGGGTTCCCCAAGGGGAGAGCGCTAAAACGTTACTGTGTATCTCTAACAGCACAATAATGCTTTCGGCTCTCTTGGTCTCAGCTTCGGCATGCGTTCGGGTTGTGTACGTGTGAATAGCGATAGGCCATCGCTGCTTTAAAGGTTTTACTAAAATCACAAATTGTGCAGGACATCATCCCCCAGTCCTTAGGTCCGTAAATATGTTTTTCTTTAAACAAACATCTCAAATACGACGCACATCCATTCCAATCAATTCCTAGGACAACTGGGCACAGCATTGCGATTTCTTATTTCACTTGGTGGCCCATCCACAATTACGTTGCGACACATTTCCGTTTTGACCAAATAAATGTAAGCCAGTGATTGAGTTTTGGCCCTTGGACAAGTGGAAATGAATTTCGTCAACGCAAAAACTGGACCTGGAAAAATTCAAAGGAAAATGTCTTATAAAAACTAACGATTGGCAATTGGTTTTTACGGTTATGGCCGCGCCCCCATTTGTTGGCACTTCCGCCCTGGTGGGGTGGAGGCGTGGCTGGTCTGGGGGAGTACAAGTTGAAATATGTTAAGCCTGTACATTGTCTTTGCATTAATTTCCACTGTCGTGCATTTGCAGGAAAATCGTAAAATTTGATTTTTATAACTTCCTCGCCTTTTTCTTTTGTCTGCGACTTAATTTCGGCCATGCCACATTAATTTTCTGTATTCTGGCCTAGAGAGAGAGAGAGAGTTGGGCAAATATTTTGAAGCAGCAGCAGCTTTGTTTACCAGGTACACCAGTGCGTTAAGTCAAATTTGTAGAGCAAACCAATCCCCACATTGTTTCAAAATACGTACAATTTCTAATTTATTGCAATTATGTGACGCACGTCACACTCAACTGACCAGCCCGGCAACACGTGACCCTCTGATTGGAAAACACTAAACAGACAGACACTGGCAGTGGCCGGCAGGCGGACGGACATTGTCCATTCTATAGAGATTTATTTTACGCTGATAACACGCTTAAGTAAATGCCAGAGAGACTGGCCCTGTCCTCGTCCTCGTCCGGCACGGCATACAATTTAAATGGCGATTAAATCTGCTGGCATTGATGGATGTGTCCAAGGCGGCTGACTGTCTGGCTAGCTGGCGGCATTGTCAGCCTGCTGCTGCCGCTGCTGCTCCTGCGGTCAGTCTGCAGGATGCGGCGCCATGTTAACACTTTTGTACAATTGCCAATTTTTCGCCCTTCGCCATCGGCTGTGCGTGGGAGTGAATTGGTGGCTTTTGTGGTGTTGTTGTCGGTGGGTTGGTTGGGCTTGGCATGCGGCTACACTTCAATATTCATTTGAACGCATAATTGATATTGACGAACAATGTTGCCGTGTCCGATACAATGTCGTTGGTTGAAATATGCAGTGAAAGAAATTTCTGAGATTAGTTTGCATATAATAGAAAAAGTACTAGAGCTGCAGTCGAACTACTACATACCCTGTATACATAATTTGGTAAGTTTTCATTCTTTATGTGCATCGTTCACCCCATTTGGGTAAGGGACAAATATCAATGAATTGAACAAAAAATGATGTTAAATAATTTTTAAAAGTTTTATAACAGCAATTGATTTGTTTAGCAGTGGTGCCCAAAATGCCAAAAGCCTGTCCCATGGGATAGGAACAAATAATCCTGCCAGCGTCCCAGCTGACACACGCTTAGAGAGAGCGAATACGTTTTTTTCTATAAATAGCACGCTCGACGGCTTGCTCTCTCACGACGCGTGTTTTCGTCTTTTTCTTCTCTCACGATGCATTTGTTTGTTTGCTTGTTGCTTTTGTTTGACGTCATAACGTTTACTTCGTGTTTCACTGCTACGCACACAACCGCAAGTCCTGATTATGTGACTTTGACTTCGAAGTGTATTCATCCCTCCCGCTCGAATATCGAATAAGGAAACGCTTCCAATTGTCTTCTGCCTCCAAACCTCTGATAAACAATAGGCTCGTAGGCACCACGTCTTTTTTTTAGGAACTTCCCAAAATTAATACAGTTTATTACGAGTTTACACCTAGCTTTATTCAGTTTGCTTATTTGCTTTATATTTTTAGAATAAGAAAAAATCTTCAAAGATGATGTAATAATCAAAACCAATTCTGTACTGCACAACCCACTGTATGATTGCTTTGACTGTAAAAAAGAAAACCTATGATTTATTGAGCCTTTTAAAAAGAATTAAATATATATACAGATGTGGCGAACTTTAAGACTTCTCTTATCGTATTTCGTTCCGTATTTAGGTTAAGCCAGGGGTGTGGTTTGTAACCAGGGAATCAAACAGAATTGCATATCAGTTTCGGAACTAATGTTTTGCAAAAAGGTTCTGTTTTAATTCTTATTTATTTCGGTATTTGGTTCCGTAATGGTACCATGATATTAATTTGGTTGTAAAGATAGCTGGGCAGCAAGAAGAGTTTTCGATAGCTCCTACAATTCTGAACACTTTGACTAATTTTCACCTCTATTATTTTGTAAGAATCTTAAGCTTAGAAAAACATGGATTGATGCCAAATAAACTGATTTGGGATGATATTAAACTCTATGTATTACCCCATTTTTTTCATATAAAAACATATCGTTCACTTTAAGACTGTCATAACTAGAGACCGGATTTATATGCTTTAGCATATTTGGCATATTTTGTATGAAAAGAATATGAGTATATGTAAAAAGCATATGAGTATATTCTTTTAATTTCTTAAAACTGCAACTTTTTCGTTACTAAAATTGTAAGCGCTGTAGCGCAGCTGTTAGCTTTTTGACTACGAGTCTAAGATACCCAGGTTCGATTCCCAGACGGGGTGTAATTTTTTTTTTTATATATACTAATTTTTTGTAAAAAAAACTAAATATGAAAATTTAAAAAAAACATGGTAAGAAAACAGTTTGATTGCTATTTAATATTGGAAACTCAGTTGCAAAACCAACTATAAAAACTAAATATAGTATCTTATATTTAAATGATTATAAGAATATTTTATCGGACAAAATAACTCTGTACCAGAGTCCGGCGCGTCGCTATCTAATGTAAAGCGCGTCGGCACACCGACAGTATACGAGCTTAGACTCCTTTCTTCAGCAATGAAGTATTAAATGAGTGCGCTTTCGCGTAGCTAAGCACACACACGCAACGCAAAAACGAGCATGTTTGTTTGGCCGGCCCCTGCTCCGTACCAAAGGTAGACTAAACCGCACTTTTCTGCGAGATTTGTAACGTTCGGAAATCACCAAAACTATTTTTCAACTAGAAAAGCAAGGGCATAGTCTTATTAATTCAGTGCAGATAATTCTCAATCTTCAAGAGTCTCTTAAGCTTGCACCCGGAGAAGTTGGGAACATTATTCGGAAGAAGCTTGATAACGTGATTGCAAAGAATACCTTTTTCATGGAGTTGGTGCGATTATCAAAACTGTTTGCAAACTCGGATGCAAAAACTTCGATAAAAAAGGAATTTCGGAAGAAATATTTTAATGCGCCCTTCCCATCCTTTTCCATTTATAAAAATATTTTGTCGGTCAGGCGAGAAAGACTAACTGCCGAAAATATTGAAAAAATTATTGTTGTACGTTGCAACTCTTAATAGTTTTGATAAAAAAATAAAACAATTACTTAAATAATTTTACTTAAAATTTTTTGCTCCATTTTTTATTTACTTTTTTGCCCCCACCAAGTTTCTGTTAAGTTTCACTTTTTATGTTGAAAGACATATTTTTTTAAACAGTTTTAAGTGAGTTACCCTTTTCAACTGAGATTTTTTTATCATTTTCTTGTGTGAGTCTTTTAGCCAATTTCCCGTATATCCATTATGTTGAACCACTTTTTTTGTAAATCTTCATATTTTGAGTATCTCGAAAGAAAAACACATTTCTATGCATAACTAAAATGTATTAAAAGAATTTAAAAAATAATAAATTAAATATGAAAAAAAATTACCGGTACTTACTGGGACTCGAACCTGGGTACGTAAGACTTGTATTCCAACACCTTACATCTCTGCCAAGGCACCTTTATTTGCTTGATGGAAAAATAGCACATATAAGAGAAAAAAAAAAGAATATACTCATATGCTTTTTAGAATATTTTTTGGGAATATACTCATATTCTTTTTAGCATATAAATCCGGTCTCTAGTCATAACTCAAAAATCACGATTCTTGAGTCAAAGATGCACAGATATTCGCTATATGGATATGTTGATCTATATTTTGTAAAATGTTTATATTGATAGCTTTAATATTCTCCGATCGAGATGATAATACTTCGTCATATTATTTTACTGGTTCATAATCATGCTCCAATAAGAGCGAAATATCTCAGTTGTCTTGCCGACAATACCGTGTAAAGATACTTCGGTTTTTTGTGAAAGCGTCATATTTTTAAGTTTAATTAATAAGCATTTGAATTAAAAAAGAAAACAATGGATTTATTTTCGCTTGGTGAAAACCATTGAGCAATGACAGTAACGACGTAAGTGAGCAATATATGAATGGACTTCCTCTCCACTTTTAGAGTAGTAAGTTTCTGAGCTGCACTGGAACAGAAATTGATAACATTCTTGAATAAATATCTGGCTGAGTAGTTACCAAAATAGTTTTTTCAGAGGTTAGCGCGTAAAATTCTCCTTAAACTAAGCACAAGCCTTGCTGCTATAAGAACCAAAATTGTACCTGTAAAATGTTAAGGTTTTTTGGTTTGGTCGGTTCTTTTCGGTATACGGTACCAGTTTGATTCCCCGTTCTTAGCAATTCCGAAATGCACTTATAATTCAGAACGTTCGGTGTGACTTTGAGTTTTGCTTTTGCTGTAGTGATGCTGGCAGAAAACAAATAACAGGTGTGACTTAAACTGGCCCTTATTGTAATTTTTGTTATTTTCGATTTCTAAATACCGGTCGGAAAAAGTTTCGTTTTTGTTCAAATAAATATAAGAAAGGTTTGGTCCAGATCGGACAATATTTAGTGGACGCGCTCTGGCCCTAAAAATCGAATTATTAAAATACAAAGGGAATATATGGGATGAGTTTCGGGTTACCTTTCTATTATTTTTCAATTTTTATTTAAAGTTTTTTTAAATATAAATTTTGAATTTTTGGAGTATAGACTTGGGGAAAGTTTTAGCATAACAAAAAATGTTTTTCATTTTTTTTTTTATTATGTCTCTTTTTACCCTTTCACCTTTTTCTAAAGCAAATTGGCCCACTGATCACGAAAATCACCATGCAAATAATTTCGATCGCCAGTTAATTGTTTTACTGCATATCAAATAAAATTTTTTTGAGTGCATCTCTTCTTATGCACATTCCACCCTACCTTCTCAGGCCTACCCACGCGTATGCCTACTTTGGCAGTTAATTTTTATAAATTTCCATGTCATGCTCTGTGTTCAACGGGGCATTTTTCGCATGCAACATGTTTGCCATTTTCATTTGCCTCCGGAGTACACACACATATTCGTATCCTGATAACTCGGGGTTTTTTCTTTTCTTCCTTCCCACCGTCAGTGCATGTCACGTACGAGTAAAATGTTCAATGTCCAATATTGTCCAATGCATTGTTCCCAGTCAAGTTTATTAAATTTAATTTAATTTAGTTAATTGAAACAATTTGTTGCATGCGACAACAGCAACAAGAACAGACGCCTCCTTCACCTCCTCCACCTGCTCTGCGATTTAACTGATTTTCGTTTGAGCATTTTCTTTTTTACATTTTATTTTAAGCAGAAAACCAAAAAAAAAAAAACAAAATAATAAATGTACACAATATACTCTTGCCCTGAACCATAAAGTCAATTTGTTGTAGTCAATTTGTTTAGCGGAGAGGGATCTCTTTTCAATTTGATTGAAATTCCACTCAATACACTTTGTATATTGATATATTAATTTATTTTTAAAAAATTCTTTGGTTAATTTGCGTGCAAATTGAGACAAAGGTTCTGTGCCGGGGGAGGTGAGTGAATTTAATTAACAGCGCAAAGAGTATTGAAAGACGCTTGAAGTGTGCAGTAAATGCAAACAATAAATAACACGCCTCTTCCACAATAAAATGACAAACACTAACAAAAACAAATTACACTAAATAAATTTTACATAAATAGTCCAAAAACATGCAGAGTGGAAGAAAAGTTATGACCACATGCTGAGCTAAATCACAAACACTCAAGGAAACATTGCATAGTAAAAACAATAACAATCATATTTGATTTTACTATGACATTTTTGTATTAAAATTATATTAATATGCTCTTTGATTAGACTGAAAACATATTTAAAATGAAATTTCAGTTGCCATTTTTATATTAATGAAGTAAGGAATTCCGACTTGAGAATTACAAGTGGTTTCATGTTTTTTGACCAAATCGGTTCAAAACAAGCAGTACCTTAGACGAATCACTATCAAACGGCATTCCAGTCGTGTTCAGACCTAGGACCCCGAGTTCGAATCCCCGCAAATTAAACAGTTTAATTAATTGCTTTTAAAGAGACTCACAAATACATATAGAAAGTTGGTCACACTGACTAATTCCAAATTAAATGCACAAAAAACGCATTTGAGCGTTAAAATGCAAATTACAATAATGCCCTTTCCACTCACTTCCCTCATCCCCCTTTCCAAACTTCCCCCTAAGCAAACATTTGGTAAATTTGCGTAAAATATTTCGTATTTACCTTGCACTTGATTCTAAGCAAACTATAAGATACATTCAGGGGCGGTGGCCGGTCTTCGTGCGTGGCTAAATAAACATGAAAATTGTGAAAATGCACTCGAAAGTCGATTGTAGGTACGGGGCTCGGTTGTTGCACATTTTGTGGCTTAGTTTGTGTGCGTAGAAGTGGATGGGGCAGTCAGAGCTGTCACTTTGAATGACAGCCCAAGTCAAGTGCCGGGCCATTGTGTTGTACCTAGAATGTCGTTATGGACCATGCATAAAACGAGACACATTGTTTGGGTTGAGTTTACTTTGCCGTTTCTGGTCGGACAGGACATAGGTGCTAAACTTTTATCATGCATGCACATGCACCACCCTGTACACTACCCTATATCGTTTAATTTAAATGCAAACCTTTCGGACGGAACACCAAATTGTCTTTGGGCCACCCACTTCTTTGGCTGCAAATTCGAGACGCATTACGCATGCATGGATGGCCAAATAATGTTGATTTAACATTATCACGCATTGTGCGCCGGGCGTGATGGTTTTGGGCTGCTTCTTGCTGGTGTGTGTGTGTGTGAGTTTGGTGTATAGGTAGGTACATGTTGTGGCGTCACTTAGGCGTACGGTCAACATTGTTGTTAGCTGTGGCCACTGGCCAGTAGGTGGGTGGCAAACAAATCGATCGAATCATTACTTCGCTCTAATAGGATTGGGAGCAAATTAAGTGCTGGAACCGAAAGACGTTTCGTAAGAATTATATGTAATAATCCAGTACAAACGCTGTTAATAATACAGTAAGTACGAAATTACTTTATTCAAATACACATTTCTAGAACGATTTTTCAATCCCGAAATACTTAATTTAAGAATTATTTTGTGATATATTAAATACATTTCGTACGGATTTAAAATCATTTTGATCATACTTTTAATTTTAAACGGTTTTGTTAAATGCTAAAGTCGACCGCAATTATAGAAACAAAACAAAAGGTCATAATATAAGTACAAAATGGTCTAGGTTCGATCGTTTCAATTCATTCTTAAAAATATAAAGAATATGCTTATTTTTGCCGAGAAATATTTTCTATTTTCCTATTTTCTTCTATCTGAGTGCAGAAACTTTGTTTTAAAACGGAAAAGCTTTTGGTAGAAAACAAAGATTAAATCCAAACAGAATATCGGTAAGGGTTATAATTAGGTACTGTTTTGACCGATCGCTAATAATAAATGACCGATCCATGTAAGTCAAACAATCAATTTTAAGAAAACTTGTATTTCCGTTGTCTCGTTTAGAATGCCCATTGCAGGATGGCCTTATTGAAGAGTGACATCATCCCTAATCAAATTTTCGCATCATGTGCTTTAATAATTGGGCTTAAGATTTTTCAAAAGCCAACGTTACTTAAAACTTAAAATGGTATGCCATCCAGTTTGCACACTCGAAACGCAGGTTAACAGAAGAGTGTAAGAAACAAACATTCCCGAAAAATGCTTGTTTTTGATAGAGCCATCGCTGACTTTAAAAATGTTGAAGAAACAGTAGTGTCCCCAAGCAAACGCATAAAGAGCCAAAACGCGAATAAAAATTGTTCATTCCTTACTTCAATTTACTGTCAAGATCGCAGCGCAACTTGTTACCGGCGCCAAGCTGTCAAGATGACGGGGTGCCGAAACATTTTTTCAAACAATGCACTTCTGAAAAGCGACAGCGCAAACAACAACCATATGTGTGAATACTTACGCTTTCATACAAAAACTTGGCTGTGTAATTACAGATATAAGAAATAATGAGGAAGGTAAAGATTTTAGTTAGCTGAGTTGTCTCGTTCGCTCTCTTTTCTTTGGGCCCATTGGCAATAGTGCAGCATAATTAACTAGCATAATGTTCGTTGTACAATTATATTTGGTTCTGTTTTGGTGCTTATAATCGGTTACGTTAATTAAGATTATATCAAAACTATTGTTTTCGGTTACGGTTAGCGGTTAAAGGCTTAGGTTTCGGTTACGGTTTTAATCTCTGGTAAAAAACCAAACACGGAAATCGTTTAATTTACCCATGAAAAATGTTGAATTTACCAACATTTCTTTTTTGTTAAACTGTCAAAAACTAAAGAATTCTATAGCTTTACCTTTGGAAAGTAGCTTAAAAACGTTTTATTAAAAAATTATCCAAAGCAATGTAAAAAAACTTTATTATTAGCCCTGCTCTCATTTTCACTTTCGCAAACCGGTTTCAAATCGAAACACTTATGGGAAAGGGGAAGCATGGCTGAATATTAATAAAAACGAGAAAGGCAAAGCTAACTTCGTCTGTGCCGAAGTTTTGATACACATGAAAACGCTTGTCTCAACGGTTAGCGACTTCAACCAATCTTCGCAGATTAGCTTAAAAACATTTAATATAACCCATGACCGTGTTTGAGAGCGGTAATATTAAGAAAAAACCAGTTTTTCTCATTAAAATCTATTTTTCGACCGATCATTTGTATGGCAGCTACAAGAAGTAGTCATCCGATCCGGTCGGTTCCGACATATTAGCAGCGTGCAGTCGAAAGAAGACTCTGTGCAAAGTTTCAGCTCGATAGCTTGAAAACTGAGGGACTAGTTCGCGTAGAAACAGACAGACGGACGGACAAAGCTTAATCGACTCAGCTCGTCATGCTGATCAAGAATATATATAGTTTATGTGGTCGGAGACGATTTCTTCTATGCGTTGCAAACTTCTGGGCAAAATTATAAAACACTTTTCAAGAGTATAAAAATTCGTTGGACTGATTTAAGCTCGAGGTTCTGCCTTGTGCAATCAAAAGAAATTTAAAACATATTTTAAAAGCATCTTTTACCTTTATCTAGGTACAGATTAAGGGCCGATTTCTGTTAGCCAGTTAGCTCCTATGTGTCAGATAAGCTCCTAATAACTCTGCTATTTGTAAGTTTATGTAACATATAGCTCTATGTATGAGATAAGAAATTGGCCCTAAATCTAATAACTTTCCCCTTTCCTAAGTAATTTGGTTTAACGGTAAGAAATTTAAAGATTTTTAAATTTAGGAGGGACGAGGTTCAATCTTACTATGATTGTTTATGGTTTGGGTAAAGGGAACTGCAAGAACGAATATTCTTCAATTCGAAATTATTTTCTAAGCATAATATAATCCAGCACAAACTCCTCAATATCACTTCAAGAAGTGTCAGAATACCCCGCACAAGTGCCACGCACAACTCACATCCCCATAATCAAATATTCAGGAAATTTGCTGACCATTTGATGCACAGGAAATATCGCTTCGTTCCCATACTTGTACTTTCTTCCAACTAAATGACAACAAATAAGTCTACTTCAGAATGATTAAATGACAAACATCAAATAAACTGCAATAACAATCCAATCCCTGCTCAACCCTCTAATTGACTGTGGCTTTCGCTTCAGTTTCCAGGCCGATAGGCCGCAAAACAATATGAACATAATTATTAATTGCGAATAATTTTTCTTAAGACTCATTAAGTGCGGCCGTCCTGCAGACGCCTACAAACCGCCCCCACCCCACGTTACACTTCCTCTTTGGCGAAATGACAAAAGAATTGACAGCACATAAATTAGAAAGTAGCCCAAAGGCCGACAGACTGGCAGGCCCGGGGTAGACCAATGGGGTGCAAGTGGAACAAAAAGTTGCAAATGTGTTAAGCCGACGGAAGTGACATTTCTCTTTCGCATTTCTCTCGAATGACAAAGTCTCGCAGCAAGTTGGTCACGTGTCCAGGCGTTTGGCGGCACAGGACGCAGATTTGTTGATCTATTGTTGAGGCTGTGAGCATCTCTGACAAGAAGTGCTACAAAAAGGCGTTTACATTGCAGTGGGGGGAGGAGGCACAGAAGTTCAAAGCCACAGATTCTAAATTTAATTTAAAGATATGCGGCGAAGAAAATGTTTGGGTTTCCATATTTATGAATTTTTTTCAAAACAAAATCTTAGATTTGATGCTTCTTGTGAACCGTAAAGATATGGTTCAAACTGGAATTAATTTTCGCAACGGAAAAAATTTAGAATTATTTGAAAATATTTCTTATTCTATATCTTAGCCTTAACCTATTTCCGTCCGGGAGTAGAACGCGTTAAGATCCGAGAAAGAAAAAAACGAAGACAGACTCTGTAAATAATGGAGAAGAAACCCGTATTGATAAGTAAATAGTAAGCCGTGTGTATTTAGTACATAAAAGACCGAAAATCCGAAAAAAACTGTCGATTTCCAAATTAATACAGTTTTCAAAGAAGCATTCTCTTGAAAATTCCTAGCTAAATGAATTTGTGTCCAATTTGCTAGAACTAGCAAACTACACAATATTTAGTCATAAAAAATTCGGCAACTTGACATTTGTATGACTTCCGCTCGTAAACTTTTTTTTTACAACCTATTTGACAATAATTAAATAAAATTTCTTCCCAAATTAAAACTCATAAAATAAAGTTCCGAGCAGTCTCAACCTACTTATAGCTTATAAATCGACTAATTAAATCAACACCCCGACTCTGCTTCGACTGCACCTGCGTATTAAAATCGTAAAAATCGCGCAAAGGAACCAACACTATTAAATAGCCGTAAACATTTTTTACAACTGACAAACTTTTACACATTTCGGAACAACAAAATTGAAATGTTGGAAAGAAAAATGCAAATTGAGTTTGGGGGACCACACGACTTTACGCCTATTTGAGCGCCTAAACACTTAATTATGGGTAGAACCCAGGCGGCGTTAAAAGCCAAAGGAAATTAGCATACTAACTGGCCCGGCGCGGCCCAGAAGACGTTGTCGTTTCGGAGGGGAGGGTGCGAAAGGAATTAAAAATTATCAAAGCGCCGCGATCAGGTGCATAAATTTTATATATTCTAGGCGTTGAGCTGCAAAACTACTTTTCGGCTTACAAAATGCACACATAAATGTCAGACTCTTTGACTAATTGCCCTACTCCTGCTCCCGCTTCCCTTACCAAAAGGAAGCGCGCTTAGCTCGATAAGATCGGGCCGGGTAACAAGTGCCAGTCTCGTGATAAATTGTGTGCTAATGGAATGTCATGTCAATGTGTGGGTCTGGGCGACTTTTAACCAAACTAAGATAACAAAGCCACAAATTGGCGTGGGCGTTTGACCATATGAAAAACAGAGAGGCAAAAAAACAAAACAGGTGCAGCGAGGCGTAAATGTTCCAAAGTGAATTTATGGCTAGTCCCATGTCAAAAAAAAGGATTCATTTGTGTCATGAATGATGTATTTGTTCCGTACCGAACCTAATGTACACACTTCCGTTTGTATATGTAACTATGAGCAATCCTTGCTTTTTAGCTGATCCTTATCGACAGGAAATACTAGTGCAAAGTGCAGGCGGTAGTTTTTTTTTGTTTGTTTCTTTTTCCATACGCTCGATTATTAATTGCCCAACATTAGCGCCTATTGTTTGGGAGAATAGTGTTTATTTGTGGGAGTATGGTTAAAAGGATGTGTTAATGGCACCTAATTCTGATGGGAAGGGAACTGATAACTGGTGTGCTTTGGTCTACTACAACTGAACAAATCAACCTTCGTACCAAACTTGGGAACTGCTAAACCGAATCAAAAACGGTAGAACGGTAGATGACGGCTCCGTTTGGTTCATTGACGAGTTGTATGATGTTTAACTGGGATACAATATAAATCAGTCCGGTAAACTGAACCACATTGGGCAGAACTTTTCACTTCATTTGGGTCTAAGATTATTTTAAGCTAAAGCTAAGCTACCACAACCAAAGATTTTGGCTAAATATATATGGTTCCATATGAAAATAATTTGATCAAATATAGCTAAATTGGGGCAAAATATTTGTCTTAGCTTACCACTTAGATGTCAAAGTGATTCGTGAAACTCCAACCACAAAAGCTTTTGACACATCGTTAACCCTCTCTTCATCTAGTATTTAGAATTGACACAAGACATTTTTCTACTGGGATTCTACTATACCACTCGTGCCGTATTGATAAGATTAGTTTTTGAATATCCGGCAAGAAGGACCGATTTGGGTTTCTTCGCCCACTTGCAAATGAGATAACGTTAAGGCAAAGATAATTTACTTTTAAACTTACAAATGATTATTGGGTAGTAGTAGGGTGTTTTCAACGTTTGTATATGAATATATTTCGGATGCACATCGGCCTCCGTCTTCAGAGACTTCAACAAGGGACTTACAAATTTTTTTTATTTTAGATATTCGGTGAACTATAGACATAGGACTTAGCATTAAGTCTAACCGGGCCTAATCACGACATAAACTGTTCACTGAACTCCCATCTCAATTGGGCCATTGTTTAGCGTGCTGAGTGGCATGTTAGTGGCATGACAGCCAAGTCCTGCTCTTACATTTTGGGTTAAAAAAGTTTGTAATCATCGCAAGTTCCCACAATCTGCAAGCGTTGTTCGTTTGTAATTTGACTAATGGTAAAATTATAGACCAAACTGAATATGTTTGTCAATAACATGAGACACGCAATCAGCTAAAATGCCAAAAACAATGTTGCTAAAAAGAAACTAGCTAAACAATCGCCCTTTATATCAATAAGTATTTAAGCCTGTGTTTTTAGACAAAGACGATGGTAACACTGTAAATCAAAATGAATGCCAGAGACAGACAAGAGACGAACACGAACGAGGTCAGACGTTGTAAATATGTATATATGAACAGTAAACCCGTATCGACTTTGTAAATAGTAAACAGTTTGTATATGTAAAGCTCACACAGTTCACAAAGGCAACAAAATTTCCAAAACAAAAATTTGTCAAAATAAGCCAAATTGGGGAACCTTTTGCCCAAATTTGACCAAATTATTTTTAATCAAGGCTGCAAACCGGTCCTGAATCGAACGTCTTAGAACCGGTACAGTTCGGGTTTTTTAGGTCCGACCAAACGGACCATGAACCGATCCGCACCACTGATTTTGAAAAATTAGGTTCGGTTCACCAAATTATGTAGTTTTTCCAACGACTCCTACATGGAAAAATGGAAATTTCTTGTAATCTGACTTCATTCAAAAAGTTCAACAAAAGTACGACAATTATCACCCATAAAGAACGGAATATAGTTCGGGAAGGAAACTTTTAAATGAAAGGAAAAGGAAAAAAAAAAACTTAAAAAAAATTTTAAAAAAAAAGTAAGCAAAATATCGAAAAAATCCTACGTTGATCGATAGCCATAGGTATTTCCGATTTACTCTTAAAATTTCAGATCGATCGGTTAAAATTATATTTGCTTGAGTTATGTGTCCGGCCAGCTGAAAAATAGGGTCAACGGAGAAATGATACACGACCGTCATTTTGTTTTTGATACAAAAAACCCGAAAACTATTTCGAGTAAATGTATCAAATTATAATACCTCATTTACAAATTTTCGATTGGCCCTTCCATTTGGCTAAAAAAAAATTCTGAAAATCCACATTTTTTTTTTTTGAGCTACTTAGATGTCCCCCCTTAAGGAAGTTCAGTTTGACATTAGTAGGGTTTGCACTATTTGATATTACAGACATAGCGAAGTTCCATGTTCTTACTGACACTTTTCACAATTAAACTTTAAATGACTCGAAGTCTGATTGCAAGGAAGAGGAGTTTATGAAAGCAATAATCGAATATTAGATATCAACTCTGTAATCGATGTTATAGGTTCCTTTAAAAATTTTCCAAGAGAACATACATTGACAAATGTATTAAAATTTTGGAAAGGAAAAAAACGAGGATTAAAAAAGATTGACCTAACTATACTAGTTGTACCAGCAAGTCAGTAATCAGTTATCTTCAAGTTTGGTCTTTCTGATCTAAGCGCAAGTATAGATGAACACTAAGAAGATATACAGGGGTGCTCTAGAAATCTCTAGAGATTTTCGTATAAACGATAGCACTTCGAACTTTGAGCCCTTAACATATAAATTTTAACAGCTTTAATATGAAATGCTAACGTTTATACGAAAACCTGTAGAGATTTCTGGGACACATCCGATAATGCTTATTAACTTATACTAAGCAGTTCTCAAATGTTATAAATGTCAGCTAAAGAATTTTACAACTAAAATTACATTACTGAAATATAGAATATTATGTTAAAAAATTTGAATTTATAAATCGAAACTGTTCTTTTATGTTTAAGCGAACCGAGGCTCGAACCAAAACCTTGGGTTCAGGGGTTCCCCCTGGATTGAACCTTCTGCAAAATTTAAGAGGTTTTGCAGACTTGATTTAAATTACCCCAAAAAATTGTTATGGTAATTTCGATTAACAGCTCTGTAAATTAACAGTCGTGTAAATTGAATTGGAACACACATTGAATAATAATTTTTAAAATTATTTTAAGTTAAACCTTTAATAAAAATGATAATTTTTAGCATTGTAAATGATCGCACGTTAACTGCACCCCACCGTCCACTGCCTTTTGTTCATCTACGAAAAAAAAACATAATCACACTATTTATTGCCATGATACAACATTATTTTGTACTCACAACTCGCACGCACAGCAAATGAGGATGATTAGCATCCCTCATTCAAACATCTGTTACATTTAAATATACCTATTCGGAAAAATTGGTAACCCCTACCCCAAAGTGACGAAATTCTTATAAAAAACAACACCACACACACACACACACTCGAAATATTATCAACGGGGGGTTAAACACTAAAACTACCCCACACTTTAGTTCCTAGAACAGTTGTCTATCGAGAGGTAAACACATTTTGATAAAATTAACTAAAAACGCCAAGTCAGGAGGTTGCTTTGGTAGCTCCTGCACGTGCAATTCTGACATGCTGTGGCCCGCACTAAGCGCATTAGGTTTCCTTTCCTTCTTTTTTGTGGAGGGTTGTTGGTCCTTTTTGCTTATTGTTTGCATATGTGTAACAATTAAACATTTGTTGCTGCCAGACATTTTTTATGCCCACCCCGCACTATCATTAACACCGCCGAGCAACCCACAGACGAACCCATGAACCCACCAACCAACAAGTGCAAAATCTGCGAGTGTTATCGGCTTAATTATTATTATGAGTCCCACGACGACGACGACGGGTGTCTGCACTTGACTTCCCGAGTCGCATTTTGGTTTATTTGCCTTCGCCCATAAACTTGGATTTGAATATGTTTGAGTTTTAAATATTATGTGCCGGCAGTCGGTTTATATTTCGAATATTTTTTGCTGGCTGCAATTTTAATCCGCTTAGAGGCACATGTTAATAAAATGCTAAAGGATATTTTTAACATCAGGATTTTGATCTGTGAAATATTAAAAAAAACTCCGTTAAATTTAAATGGATTTAAAGAAACTTTTGGTACTGGGCTATGTTGTAGGTGCAAAAGTAGGACGAATTATTTCAAAATTACACAACTTTCTTGGCTTTGTTTTCTTTTATATAAAACAGTATTTTGATTTGGGAATATGTGTGCAAGGATTATGAAAGCCAATTGGTTTTATTGCAACCAACCAACGCATTGCAACTTATATGTTGCAGCACAAGCATTTACTAGAGAATCAAAAATTATTGATGATATTTTTGCAAATAGGAATCTGAATAAATAAGTTCCTTTGCTTGACGCCGCAACAATTATTTTCTTCAATTCTAAATTTCAAAAATAAATGTTATGAGCTGAATATCCAATAATTGGATTTTTCAATATTTTATGACTCAACTTTTTGCATTTAGGGCAGAAAACCGCTTATGGTGGTGCCTTCAATGGATTGCACAAGCTCCAAACGAACACAAGCTTCAACTATTGTTGCTATTCAAACGACAGCTTAGAATGAATATTCTAAATTTTTGAAGGCAAAATCGAGCTTTACAAAAGGGGAACCCCCAGAACATTGGGTTAAAGATAAGCACAAAAAGTTTCATAACTATATTTTTCTTTGGAGCTTAATTTTCTCACATCAAGCACATACTTATACTGAGATCCAAACATGATTGATTTAAGAAACCAACAAAATTCGGAAACTCAAGAAAGAACAATCATGTTTAAAAAATAAAACAGATCCCCTTGTTGGATATTATCATTTTTATTTTGTTTTAATAATAATATTTATTAATTGTTTAACTATTAACATAAAAATTAAAACAAGTGTACACTGGCTCTACAATATAAACCCCGTTATTAAACAATGAAATGATTTGTCCAATATGTACTTTTCTGTAACCGACATAGTTCGTCTCACATGACCCTGAACTACTACACCAGGTGTACCTGATCGTTCCTCAGTGTAATGCCCAAGTTCCTTTCCATGCTGACTCAAAAGCCAGTGAGTGTCTCCTGAATTGCTGTCCGATAGGTCAGTTCTCAAATAGTTGATTTGGTTCTCCCAAATGTTGTTGCTCCTGTCATCTAGTATGCTGATTACCTCTTCTTTATTAGAAGGCTGCTTACTGAAACGCAGCTTTCCCAATTCTTTAAGGATTGGGCATCTGCCCAGCAAATGTCATATGTCATCGTTTTCTTGGGTGTTATGGTATGCAGTTGATAAAAGATTTACCACGGTAATTTTCAGGCAGACACATATCACCCTTTTCAATCAGAATAGCATTGTATGCTTTGGTTAAGGCAACCCGCAATTCCAAGGGAGCGTTGACGAGGAATTCGTATGGAATCCGATTCTCTCCTGGAGCTTTGTTTGCTTAAATGATCGGGTTTACTTTGAAATCTGTACATCTAATCTCTCGCACCATTCGCCACCACTGCTTGTTGTAATATACTTTGTCCAGTTTAGTTTCTAGGGTTGTCGAAAATATATCAAAATATCAATATATCGATAATATTTTTTAAAACTGATATATTTATATCGTGATTTTTTTTTGACCAAATATCGAATATCGATTTTTTTTGGGATATTTTATGATATTTGTGCGTTGGTAACTCTTTGATCTGGGTAGCGAGCGCAAGCGCATTTAAGAGACAGAAAATGGATTCAAATTTGATAAAAGCAAATTAGAGCGACATAAAAAAAGGCACTGCCAAGTGTAATTTGTGCGGAAAAGTATTTAAAGCAAGCGGTTGCACGACCAAATGTCCCTTTTTTGACTTTATGCAAGCCCAAGTGTCGCAAAATAGTGGGCTGAAGTTATACTTTAGGTTGCCACAAACATCATGGGAAAGTTATCCCTTAATATTCTGGAATTCGCATAAGGCGGAAATGACGGGACTATCCAGACTAGCCGTAAGGTATCTTAATACCCCAGTGCCTTCGGAGCGACTTGCTTCTGCTATAAAATGCGCCATATGCGTCAAAGCGACGCGTCTTTTTAAAGACTTTTAAGGCCCTCTTCTGGTCTAGAAAATTTTTTTTCCAACAAATTTTTTTTGTTTTTTTTTTTAGCTTAGACATTGAAAAATATTATCCCAAATGGATTTTTAAAAATGCGAAATACCTTAGATTATATAGCTTTTTTTTGTCGACCAATGACTTCGGTAAAAAAAGCAATTTTTAAATTACTTGAAACTTTAAACGCTTTTATCTCGAAATCACGGTTTTCAAAATGGTGCCCACATTTTCTCAATTTCTACCGAACCGATTTTGATGATGTATTGCTTACAAACGCAGAATTAACGTGGCTATCGTCCCTACCCCAATTTTTGAGAAAAAAAACTGGACTGCAAAAAAATGGTCAAAGATCGATTTTTCATTTTTAAAAGGCCTCACTTTTTTAAATTCAATTTTATTTTCACAATTCTGCTACGGACGATAATGGCATTCATACTAACAAACTTCCCATCTGATAATTGTAACTTCTGATAATTGTAACGCCTGGAAACGTGGGTACCATTGACACATCTTTTTTTGGAAGAGCCTATCCCGAGAACTTTTTGAACAGCCCTCGCATTCACAAATTTTCAATTTTGTGTTTTATATAATGAATTGTACAATCAAATACAAAAAACAGAATTACAAAATCTCTTCCCCATTTCTTTCCACAAATTTAAAAAAAACATGTAAAATTTAGCCCAAATATTGGAACTAAAAGTATTTAATATGTATAATACATAGAAAACTCGAATTTCATGGAAAATATTGTTATGTTTGCTTAATATAAACTATATCTTTTTATTTTGGGGCAGAGTATTTCCTTTTTTGGTAAAAACAGGGAAAAATTAAAATATCAATTATATCGATGTTTTAAAATTAATATATTTAATAAAATATTTTATTTTTTACATCAGAGAATAACATAAAAACACAAAATTTAAAAATTTTGGCAACCCTATTAGTTTCCAGTTGTTTGTAGTATTTTGCTTTTTTTTCCTTACCTAACCGTTAATATGCTATGTTGCTTTATTACATTTCCGCCGGTCAGCCGCACAGTTATCGCTTGGGCAATTTCGAGTCATTTAAGAGGCTCATCGAGCGTTTTCTATATACCCTGCATTGAAATCCTTCTATATTATATATTTTATATATTTTCCCTACCCTTTTGACAATTTTAAAAATATTAACTATAAACCATGGAACATAAAACACATTGTTAATTTAAAAAAGCCCAAAAAAAAGTATTAATAATATGCAATTAAAATAGGTACTAAAATTATCCAATGGATCATTAACAAATGTCCTTTTTCTCTGTGTGGGGTAATTATGGACTTTAAAGCATCTGATATTGACAAGCAGAACTCAAACTTATTCCATAGGATTATATAGCGATACTTCTAAAAACTTTAAAATTGAACTTGTTTTGTTTCAGCAAAGTCTTACTGAAAACCACGACTCGATATAATATTTATGGTCAGCTTCGTCAGCTCTGGTAGTCGCACTTAAGAGCCTTTAGCATAAGCATGAATGGAAAGGATTATTGTGCTACTGCACCATCGCGCACGCTTGCAACTCGTCTAAAAAGCTACTTCAATTTTCCGTTGAGCTAAACACTTTTAGTACATTGAATGAATTTCGGTTTTAATTTGAGTTCTTTCTATGTACAAATTAAGTCAAATAACTTTTCTTTTCGTATGGAAACTTTTAGATTTTAAACGGGATCGGAATTACGCATGTGCTTCAGAAAAATCACTTTAATCAACAAACTCATTCTAGTGTCCCTATCAGTTAACAAGCTAAGCTGTTAACGGGGCGAAATCTCAGACAAATTTTGAGTCGTTTAGTCACCTTAACTACCATAAAGGTTACTTATTAAATCCCTCTCGCAAGTGTGATTATAGTCAAACAGCCACATTTTCACTATGCAACTATTTTCCTCTTCACATTTGCGTGTTCTTTAATTGGTTCTTTCCTTTTTTATTTCTCCGCTAATTACTTGCCGACTAACAACCTACAACCAAAATCCTACCCACCCACTAAGCCATCTATTTGCAAGTTCCATTCACCTTTTTGGCCATATACTCGTACTACTAAACATGACTGGCAACGACAATGACGACTGCCTGCATTGATGATGGCGGCGGCGGCATGGCACACGTCAGAAGTCTGACGCTTTGGCCAAAAACGTTATGATTAATGAGTGAATTATGCGCGAATAAACAGCCAAAACAAGTTCAAAAAGGCAACTTGCCTTACCACTCTCCAAAGTCGGTGCGGAAACTTCTCTTTGTCTGGCTTGGTTGTATGTTTTGGGTAACATGCCGGCAGCAAATTTCTTTTCTCGCTACAGACGGGCGGCGGCGCTTAGTTCAAATGATTATGCACAGAAAATGTATATTTTTTATATTTCGAAAAATCTACCTTTTGACTTGCACCACGCGACGTATACGCAACGCCATAAATCTTCAGGGCAGAGGTTACAATATGCAAACAGCTGCTGGGAAAAAAATGTACTCATCTTTTATTTATTTTAGATTTTTAATAATCATTTCCGTTTTCTCTCTTCTTTTTTTTGCATTTTGTTTCATGTTCTCTGTTGCGCATTTTAATGAATTTGTTTGTTAATATGTGTGAGAGGGGATACACATTTTGCAGGCTCCACTGGACGCGAGACCTCTTTTGTTGCTGACATCTCGCACTGGGAAATTTGCGCTTGGTTGCTAATTAAAAATTTTTGTGTCTATTTGCATATTTGTAGCTCCGCTTAGTTCCGTTCGGGTTCCGCCCATTTGGAAAAAGCGCCTGCATTTGAGTTTGTTTGTCTGGCAGAATTTGCTGCGCTTGTCCTTTGCCCGTATTCAAGTAACAAAAGTCCAAAATTGTTCAATTTTTCCACCCCCACTTCCTAATCAACTTTAACCTTAATTAGTTTATTGAAAAACCCCTTGGCCAGAACTTAAAGTACCTGACCCTAAGCGTCAATTTTAATGACCTTTTTGATTAGCTCTCGGCTGCACCCAGGAGACACACACATAACAGTATGTCAACGCCTCGCTTAATAGTGCCGTTAGTTGCGCCTGTCAATAATCATAATGAAAACAGCTGCCATGTCCTGCCCACCTGGGATCACCTGTACCTGTGCGGCTGAAAAACTTTCGCCCAACTGTCAGCGTTTGACAACAGCATTTAATTTACAGCTGCGGTTGGAGTTTGGTTTGGTTTGCTTTGCTTTTCCTTTTGACAAAGTCAAGTGCTGGGGTCAGTTTTAGATTAGTTTTTTGTGTATATAAGTATATGAAATAACTAACCCATGAGGGTGAGAGTTGGGGTTACCACTGAGTCCAGGCCACTATTCACTGTGTGTGTGCGAGTGTAATTAGCGTGTTTTATGACTGCATTTTGGTTTTCAACTCCTTGGGGTGCAATTAGCTGACAGTTGAAAAGTTTTTCAATTGGTCTCTGGGAGGTTGTATCGTTTGCTGGCTGCCTGCAATCGCAGGAACTGTCCACAGTGCTTGTTAGCAATTCGCTGAGTAAAATCAGAAAAAAGAATTATTAAACAATTAACATTTAGCAGATATCAAAATAAATCACAATATTAGAAATATGATATGTGGGGTAATATTTAAATGTCAGGAACTGGTAACACGAAGGACAATAGTTGAAATCTGATAATACCAAAATAAAGTTCGACATGTTTTAGCATTAAGCAGAATTCACAAGATTTCATTTGCCCACTAACCAGTCGAACATTTCTCACGAACAACATTTTGTCGAACTGAAAAAATTCGTCAAACCAATTCGTGTGTGGATGTGTGAGTGAGAAAAAAAAAATCAAAATTTGGCTTTAAAATGGAAATTTCAAAAGATTATTTTTCACAATTTTCGACTTGGAATATCTCAACGTAAAAGCACCATCAAAAACATCTGTTTATCTCTGGTAAAGTAAATTCAATCGTAATCGTTGTACGCTCAGCGACGAATTCCGTGAAGGTCTTTCGATCAATAAATCAGTTGTTAGGCCAGAAAACAGCGATGCTATGGAATGATCGTCATGTGATATTCCGTGCAATTGAAGCATCATTAGTTCCACCAGCATATAGGCCTTTCCATTCTGTCGAACGTGACTTTCTTTCATATTAAAAATGAAAAAAAAATAACAGAAACGGATTTTTCAACTCGTTTCTAACTTTATAATACCATAGATTCCCAAAAAATTACAAAATTGGAAGCGATTCAAACGTGACAAAAACAGAAGACGTTTTCGGGAGCAGCTTTATAAAGACAAAGTTTATCTTAATCTTTCCTATCTTATGAATGTATAGTTCTTTCAAATGAGTATTATTTGTTTAAAAAAATCTTGAGTTCTTATTTTAATAAATATTTCTCTCTGTCGATAGGTGATATGTCGAACGTGACATTTTTTCCTACTATAAATGAAGTGGAAAAAAGTTTATTTAATAAATAACATAAGACTTCTGTTTAATATTTCTTTCAAAAAATTTAAAAAAATTCACGATTGTGGCTTACCACAAGCAATCTGGTTCAAACTATTTTGGAATGCTTTTCAAGTTAATAGTTTACATCATTTGGCTTAGGAGCTTATCAACCGCTTCGCAGACTTGGGAAGTAACCCCTAACTCTTTCCTAAATGACTTAAACATATTGTAAGAATCTTATGAAGATTGGCTCAGCTCTTTAAACGCCCACTTGAAACATTGATAAGTTCGAACTATTTTTCGTCCTAAAATTGTACACATACGATGTTGAACGTGACCATCTTTGAACGGCTTAAAAACTTAATAAAAAATTGTATACCAACTTTGTTTTTTTTATACCCTTGAAGAGGGTACATATATTAAAATTGTTCGGATGTTTGTAACGCATAGAAGGAAGCATCTCCGACCACATAAAGTATATATATTCTTGATCAGCATGACGAGCTGAGTTAATTTAGCCATGTCCGTCTGTCCGTCGGTCCGCCTGTCCGTCTGTTTCTATCTATCTCCTCCGTCAGTTTAAAAGCTATCTTAACCAAACTTTGCACGAAGTCTTGTCGTACAAATGCGCAGTACATTTGTCGGAATCGGATGACTATATCGTATAGCTGCCATAGAAACGATCGGTCGAAAAAGTAGTTCTAGTGAGAAAAACTTTTTTGTTTTCAAAATTTTGTCAAAATTGTGGTGCCATATAACAAACTGGCAGGCAGATATCATGCTCCAAGGGTATATAAACTTCGGTCGAGCCGAAGTTAGCTTGCCTCTATTTTTTTTATATTAAGTTGCTTAAATTTAAATTTTCGGCGCACCAACTTCTTTGATTTGCGACACACTGATAACAAATGATCATTTTCAGTCGAACGTGATATTTAAAAGTGGACAAAAGCAAGCTAAAAATTTACTGTTAATCGAGATGGCTTTGAACTCTTTCTATTTTATTTTAAGTGTTTGTTGTCTCAGTGACATTTTGTAAAACACTCTTTACTATGTATGTATATTTAATCTTAACGAAGATAATATAAAATAGTGCCACCAATTAAAACTGTCTCAGATAGAGAAAAAGCACTTGTGCATCTTTTGCAGGGGATATGCTCATCAGGGGTAATTAATATATGTTTTAATGACGTAAATTATTTGTATTTGAATGTTTCTGAACGATAAAATGATAAAATACAGTTTTTCAAAGAACTTTTTATTTGTGTGTGGGTGTTCCAAGTTGCGCCAAATCCCACAAAAACTGTTCCTGCACGAAGAACTGCGAAGCATTTCCATTTTCTATAATCGTTTCGTTTTTACTGAGAATGGTTTTTACGAAACATTCGTTATGGAAAATTTGCCCACAATCCCCATATCACCCCCAGGTAAAAGCATAAAATCTCAATTGAGTAAATGAATCGCATATTTTTTAATCCCTTCAATCGCAAAATGCGCATCGAGAGATGCTCAACCTTTTGTCAATTTGCAATACGGAAACGGATTTTGCATATCATTGCCGCAACGAGTTTGATAAATTTCAAAGGACACGCCCTTTTTTTTTTGCTTTCTTGTTTGTTGGCCATATCCCTAGACAACCCCCGTGGCAAAAGAGAGGACCATGATTTTAATAATTTTAATGGTTTTGGCAATTTACAATTTTTGATAAATTTCTTTTTTTTTTTGCAAAAGGCAGCTTAAACGTCCAAAGAGTTAATTTGATTGCAAAATGTTTTGCAGTTTTGCATGCGACGGCTGCGTGTAATCAATCATTTTATCAACAACGATTCCTCATCCTGTCGCGTAATCAGCAAATTGTTTGCCCAAGATCGTGACTTTGTCACAAAATTTGCATATTTTGGTTATTTTTCTCCAATCGTCGAGCAGTTGGCGCTAATGAAAAGGGAAGTGCGAGTATAGACAGATGAAAAATTGGGCACAGTTGTTGGAAAATGTAACTAAAGCAGAGCAAAACTCATAAAATTTGGAACTAATGTTGGTTCATTTTTAACAAATTCAAGATTTTGTTAGTTCCAGATCATTTGGGGTGATCCAGAAATCTCTGGAGATTTTCTAGTTGTCGAGATATTATCGACAGTAAAAAATTTTCGTAAATTTTTCGTTGAATATTTTTTGAACCGACTGATTTTCCGACTTGTCTTGATCTAAGGAACCACATGAGCTTGACCTAAATTATTATTATGAGCTGACTCTATCAACTGACTTTGTTCTTTAAATCGATCCATTTTACCCTTAACCATTACAAAGTAACCAACCCAGCAGTCAAAGTTTATGCTAAATTGATTTTAATATTCCAACAAAACTCAACCATTATGTCCCAAACAGCTAACAAAGTATGACAAATGAATTTTAATTGCGTACACTAAAAACCAAAATATTAAAAATCCAACAATTGGAAGAAAACTTTTTTCCAGTTCGTAGTCCATAAAAACTAAGGCAACTTGAGATGACCACCACAAACACACAAGGGGTTTATCTTTTGACAGTTTCGGTGGGGGAGAAGGTCATAATATTTCGGGTCGTTTTTGGCTGATTTGATTTTTCATTGCTCGCTTCGCTTTCTACTCCACTCAGCTTCCACTTTTTATGGCTACTTCGACTTCTTCGGGTATCTAAAAAAAATTCGTCATCTAACAATGTTGCACAATAAATTTGCTTTGATTGATTTTAATGGTTAAGCGCTTCATTGAGCTTTGGAGTGTGTGCGGCAGGCTGGACGATGGCTTTAACCTCCCCGCCTTGCCGCTCATCAATTGTTAGCGAAATTAATTTCGAGCGTTAGGTCTTAAACATTTTTTGGATTATATTCTCCGATATAAAAGCATTTCTTACGATTGTTTGCTTTGCAGTTAAATGGCTGGAATTACTATGGAAGCTGGGGAGAGCAGAGGTATGCAGAGCAAAGGGAAACTTTTCAAATGAATTGAAAAGATGTCGTGTTGGGCGTTTTTAATGGCACAGTGGATATTTTAGAACTTTCTGCATTACTTTCCCATCGTCTGGAACAAGTTTCCTTACAATTGTCATGTTCAATTTCATTTGTAGATTTCTTACTTGTCATTCAGTCGTTTTGAGCTTCTTCACCCCAAAAATCTAACTAAGAGCTTTTTTTTTATAACTTTGGAAGAATAAAATTCATAAATACCCAAAAGAGAGCCATTCATAAAATTCAATTTTGTTGCATGTCATAAAAGTGCGAGCGGCGGCTCCTTTTGTGGAAATGGAAATATTGTACAAAATCTGTGCATTACTTTGCTGGTCACGTTGGTGAGCAGGTTTCTTTTTTTTTTGTTTTGTCAACTGGGAATGGGTATGGATATTGTGTGACTTATGATTTAACTGCAGTTTGTGTGTGTAAAGCTGTTGTCAGGCATATTGAATGGAGATTGTTTTTATGGAGAAGTTGATATGTTAAAGAAAAAATGTGCCTTGAAAGTTATACTATAAATTGACTATTAAAAGCAAGTAGATGACATGCAGACCAGAACATCTGTACTTTAAAATTGAGATTTATTCTATCAGCAAAAGTTTTCCTTTTTCAAGCCTAGTACACACCTCAACAAAGCAACTGCCAAAAGAAAAGACTCCATACGAAAATAACTCACAAAGCAAAGGCCTTTGGTATCAAAAGTTTTATGAGTTTTTATACCCGTTACTCGTAGAGTGAAAAGGGTATACTAAAGTCGTGCAAATGTATGTAACATGCAGAAGGAATCATTTCCGACCATATAAAGTATATATATTCTTGATCAGCATCAACAGCTGAGTCGATATAGACATGTCCGTCTGTTCGTCTGTATGAACACCTAGATCTCAGAGATGGTAAGAGATAGAGGTTTGACATGTATGGGACAAATGCTTCTTTTATCTGCACGCAGATAAGTTTGTTTCAAATTTTGGCCACCCCGCAATTTGAAAAAGTTATATTCTACAGTTTTAGATAGACGATTCATGCATAATAAGGAACGCAGGAACACTGTTTTTTCATGAGTAACGGGTATATCGAAGTCGGTTAGAGCCGACTTTAACTTACGCTCGTTTTTATTTGGAATTGTTTATTTTGGCAGTTTCTTTGTTGAGGTGAAGAGTATACACTGTATACTTTTAAAGGCTCGCAACACCTACATCAAGCCCTTGTTGATTAATTAATTTTTTCAATTGATTCAAATTAATTAATAATGGATAAATATTTTAAAACCCAACCCGATACAAAGAAGCAGTTTCCACAGTGCTGACACGGGTACCTCCCACTTCAATCCTGTGAGAGAGATCGAACCAAATTATTCACATGGCAAACTGCAAAAAATGTAAAATTTTATAAATATTCTGGAGGTATTCCAAGAACTTACTTTTTATGGCCAAGAAATGGTGTAGCTCCAAATTCCTGAGAGAAGGTAATTGCCTCAGAGAATGAATAGCTGGATCAGTCGATTCACGATCGTCTCTAATTCTAATGTTATGTTTGGATTTCAGCTTACTTAGCAGAGCGACCAGAACTTTGATCTGATTACACTGTGCTGACCGAACTGCTAACGAAACTGAAATCCAATCTGGGCGTATGGAATAATCGTAGCATTGCGATAAATTTACTGTGGTTCCATGATTTCAACTCCTTTTCTGTTTCACCGCACACCAACAGAACGAAGGACCACTTATGGGCGTGACTCACTGTTCGCAGATCTGTGGTCTTTTGTTTTGTTAATAAGCTTATCTTATCCTTAAGATTTGGAAGATTCTCGAATATCGCGTCCTGCTAAATATAAGAATTAAATCACAGAAGCGATAAGGTTACTTTGATGCAGAACACGTTTTCTTATAGAATAGTGTTGCAAAAGCAGAAATGCGTTGCTCTGGAACTAGTTCAAAATGAGCTAGCGTCGAAGCGGAACGACGAAATAGCACGAAATATATATCAATTTAATTATTCAACTTTAATAATTATTAAAATTCGTCCATTGCATATATTGCAACAGTCCGCATGACATTTGAACCATAGAAATTTAACCCTCTATCAGTAAATTATTCACAAAAAATTACCTAGAACTGGAGGCCATTCCAAAAAATAGAAGTACAATTGAAACGAATGTGGCACACAACATTTAGCAAGTTGTATTTAAAGTTTAAACTAAACAGGTTGATCCATTGTGATAGTTTTAGTGAATTTTATGAAAATTAGTCAAAGCTAGTTTTCCATGGATTCAGTTCAAGTAAAGTTTCTAGCTTCAATATCTTTTTCTAGTGACAAACTCGCTTATTAAGGGACAGTAAAATTATTGGGGTATTCACTTGTTCTCGTTAAATTGTAACTGATAAATTCCAAAAGTTAAGTTCACAACCCCTGAGGTATGTTTATAAAAACGTTTTAAAATCTTTTCAAATAAATAAGAAAAATTAATGATAATATTGAGCCATTTGGACACATTACAAAACCGGCAAATGCCTGTCAAGTGCCCTTTTGGTGTCAACACAAAGCACAGGTTTCGACGGAACAATTCGACAATTGAAGCGAACTGACTCTTAGTAACACACTGATAATAAAATACTAAGAGAGATAGCCCCTCACACGACAGGATCACCCGAAAAAAGTTTAGAAAAAGGTGGCGGGCGGCTTATAAAAAGTTCCAGTCAGTGTGGGGGGGGGGGTGGAGAAGGATTGATAAGGGAAAAAAGAAAAGGGGGGTTAGGTGAAGAGGGAGTGGAGCGAAGAGAAACGTGGTGAAGATGAGACGAGCGGATGCTGATAAAATTGTAAAGAAGAAGGAAAGAGGAGAAGCGCTATTAGAAGAAAAAGAAGAGAGGAAAGGCGGCGGAGGAAGACGAGGCGGGAGTAGATAAAATATAAAAATAAGAATAAAGAAGGTCAGAGAGTGAAATGAAAGAGAAGGGAGTAAGGGTGGCGAAAAGGAGAAGTTAAAAGGGAGGCGAGAGAAAGGGCGAAGAGAATAACGATGCAACGAAAATAGAGATGACGGAAAAGGTTGTAGAAACGAAGGTAGAGAAAAAAAAAGCGCGTGAGTGGTGGAAGGTGAGGTGAAGAAGGTGGGGCAATCGTTGGGTTGAGGCGACGGAAGTCGAATCTAAAAAAGGAGATGAGTGGAACTAGCGGGAGTACGATAGGTGTGTTGAACGTTAAAGGTTATGATAACTGATTGGATAAGTGTGGCTAAGATGGTAACAAAGAAGATAATCGAAAATGAAGAAACTAGAAAGAGGCGTCCAATCTTGTTGATTATAAACAGCTGAAAAATAAGGAAAGCTCAAGCTGTCATAGTATCAGAAAGTAGTCGAGCATGATGACGTGAGAAGTACGCAAAGCTCGTCAAAATAGGAAAGATGAATAGAGGTAGGAAGGGAATACGTGTGATTAACTATGATGGAAGATAAGTGGAAAGAAGGATTTAAAAACTAATATACGATGATTGAAAGAAACAGAGACGTCAGAGATGAGAAGAGTCTAGATAAGGGTAGCGGTAAGAGGAAAGAGAAGTATAGTGGGAGTGAGAGTAAGAGGGGTAAATAAGTGTAGAGGATTCGTCTACCTCGGAAGATGATAACAGAAGAACAACACAGTTGAAACCGAGAAGAATCACTCCGAACCGATGCTACTATGGGCTAAGTAGGGAGTTCAAGAGCAAAGACTCAACGAAGAACAAAATAGCCCTTACAAGTCGCTTCACAGTCCTATAGCCAGAACTGACAGGCAGATGAAGCGGCGTTGCGTGTTCAACGAAAATTCTCGGAGGTTTTGGACCTTAAAGTCCGATGATTCGCTCGAAGAAACGCGAACTGTGAGTCATGGCCAGCTGGTCACTAAGAGAGGCTGCCGCGTCCCAGGAGAAGGAAAAAAAGCGTCACGAAGCGGCTGCTGCGGCGTGGGCAATAAGGGGAAGTAGTGGAAGACATCGACTGCAACTTGCGCTCAGAACAGAACGAAGGAGCGTTACCAGAGGCCCAGCTGCTTGGGTTGAATGTATGTGTCTTGGCTCTCTGAGACAGATTATATCTGCTATAAGAGACATGTGTTAGAAAGAAAGATCAATAAAAAAGTGAGAGGAGGAGCGGAAGTACAAAGAACTGAACTGACGCGGGGGGGAAGAGGCATGTAGGGTACGGAAAAGAGTGGAAAGAGCAGGAAGAGGGAGGCGGGAGAGGAATGGGACGGGACTGTAAAGAGTGGAGAGCGTAGGAAGAGGGACGAAGCAAGGGGAAAGAGTCGAGAGCTGTGAAAGAGGGGGTGGGGAAAAAGGGGAAAAGCCAATTTGAATTGAATTAATATGGAAGGGTGGCTGCCATTAAGTCAATTTATTTTTATATTTAGTTTGTAATTATTGATTCAACGAAACGGGACCCATGTCAAAGTTTTGTCCGAAAATCTCTTCTATTTTTGGGAAAGACTTAGGAGTCTATACGTTCCCAATAATGGGCTGATGCTGCTGTGACATCCACAATCTTTATTTGTGTATTGACTAGATATGGGCGCAAATTAGACGAAATTTAATCCATGAAGGAAGGTTATATAATGAGTGGCGGCTAGAAAAAGGAAGGTCCTAGGTGGGAGGGAAAAAACTTAGCATGTGTACAGGCCAGTGCACTTACCACACAAAATTTTTAAGTATTTGTACCCGCTGTGAACTCGAGACGGTGTACAAGATAAAACAAAACAGTTTCTACACTATCTTAAAGTCTTGTACGCGGACAAAGTCGCGGGGCTTACCAAAATCTACATTATTTTGATATTTTTTAGAAGAGAAACTTTACTTTCAGGTTCAGAAACAATTTAAAATTTATTTTGTAAAACATTTCAATCCAATATTTCTCAACATCCAAAAAAAAAAATAGCACAAAATAACTTAAGCTGGGGTTTTCCATTGACGGTCAACTCAAGTTTAAGCATAATAAATAAATGGGAATTCAAATTAAAGCAGGAGCAAGCTGAACAGATGCCGAGCAAAAATGTTTGGCATTTTGGCCAAATTGCAAAAGTTGCAACTGGCTTTTAGCCGAGGTATGGGAAACAGACGCCAACGCAGTTAAAAGCAACAATAAAAACTGTTTGCAATGTTTGAGATAAAAATTAAAAGAAGACGTCATTTAGCGTCCCGTTCCGTCGTCGTCGCCGTCTCTCTGGGGGGATCTGTAACTGGCGTCGGCAGCCGTCGCGTGTGTGTCGTCCGTAAATGGCACACAAAATAGACATTAAAACGGTAGAAAAACAGCAACAGCATCACCCTAATCTAAGGTGTGTGCTCTGCCCCATGGCTTACCGACTGATTTTGCTTAATTTTATTTGCCCGCCCAAATGTAACTTTTATTGTTTTCGGTTTTGGACTTTGCTTTTATTTCCGAGAAGTTCATTCCGCAAAATGCCTGGGAGGACTTTCGTCTGGGGGGCAGTGTCATAAATTCGATTTGTGTAGCATAACTTAAGGCGCTTGGCATTGATGTTTGTGCTGATTAGATTGAAGCACGAGAAGCGTTTTAATTGTTTGCCTCCACATCAACGTCACCTCATCAGCAGCATTTACACGTAATGGCCTCGTTAAAGTGACTTTCCGGCTGGAGCGAACGCAATCCTGGTCGAAATGGACGCCATTAACTTGCGTTTAATTGTGTGCACTTTTATGAGGAGTCGCTCTCCTAAGCCATTCGTTCAATCCTAATGCTGCTCATGTGGCAAGGAAAATGCCTTATCTTACAGCTTTTAGCTGGACGTTTTATGAGTAAGTCAGGGGGAAAGTGAGGCTGTAAAATAAACCGAAAATACGACACCTTTACCGATGAAGACGGATGTGGAAAACTGAATTTGATGAAAACTGGAAAACAGTGGGCAGATGGAAGGATTAAGAAAAATAATACAATTTTTAATTTATTAAGAAGTGAGCTTGGTCTCATGAGAAGGACATTTTTTTATGGAGGGCGATACCTGAGAGGTAGGCGAAATTTTCAAAGGGCAAGAAAAATCTGGAAATTTGAAAAGTCTTGAGTGTGAAATTTTTTGAATCTTGCTTTTATTAGCCCTTTTCTCAATTCTACTTCGGTTTTCTTCTGAATGTTTGTTCTTTCAACTTTATGCGGATAAGCTTTTATGGTAGGTGACATTCATGTCTACGGTTACTAGATGCGGTTTGAGAAAAAGCGGAGTGGAATGGAAAGTGTAATAAATTCGTAGCAAAAAGGAAGCCTTTGTCTAGTGACCACAGATTTCCTTGCCACCTTTCATACAAATTTATAATAGTTTTTAAGTTTATATTGAAACTTGTTACAAACTTGCTCAATTAATTCAGTATAATGTTATAGCTTAAATAAATATAAACAAATCGTTAAAACGAACCAACTTTATCTTATTATTCTTTCATACAGTTATAAGTCTACAAGTTTGTTCAACAACCAAAAAATCCTAAAAAAAGCAATAGTTTCGGTAAAGGGTAAAAAATAAGAAATGAAAAATTTTACGATTCGGACGCAGAACGCAAAGTAGTTGCTCCGAAATCGGCAAATCACAAAATTTCGCCGATTTAAAACCGGCGACGTATGAGTCCGTGAAATAAAAAGTAAATGGGAAATATCTCTAGAGCAGCGATGGCCAGTGAGAGCGAGGCCAAAAAGTGAGAGTGTATTAGTGTGCAAAAACAAACCTCCGGGAATTTGCTTCGACCTAATCGCTCCGAACTCTGTCAAACGACTGACGCTGTCTTACTCTCTCGGTGTCAGTTTCGGCAAGCGTTCGGGTCATGTATGTGTGAATAGGGAAATGTTTTCGCCCCCGGGATGGAACCCGAGGGCCAACGGTGCTCTAGAGCTAAGAGCTGCCTTCCACCAATTATGAATCAACAATTTGAAATAAACTCTTGCCTCATACAAATTTTTCCTACGCCTCCCGAAATGACACATGCTGCAAATTACCCCTTTTCACCAACAAATTTCGATTTGGCAGGGAGGACAACTGATAAGTTTGTCGATGCAGCTGCATCTGTTAAGTGAAACGGAATGGGAATGAAACAGAATCGATAACGATAATAGCGCAAATTGCTCATATAAGCTGCAGTACAGCTATATATGTTTTTAGGACATGCTTTATTTTTCAATTTACAACAATTTACATTTTTTTTTGTTTATGGTGAAATTTCTTCATGCTTAATAGCCCATAACTGAATAAAGGATCAATCCAATGAAGATGGTATGTTATTTAAGTGTAAGCTGAGTTTTTTTCTGGTATTGCTCATTTAACTTCGTAACCGTTTTCAAATCAAAGCTGAAAAAACAATTTAAGGAATATGGAGCATTGTAAGGAATATAGGAAATTCTAGAACACATGGGATAGTACCATTTTCTGTTGCAAGTCAAAAACACGTGTTGCCCGTTGAAGCCCATACGGACATGCAAAGTATCAAGAAGATTCATACAAGAACTGTGTGAAGAAGAAGAAGTTACAATTTCGCCACTTGAACTTCTTGCAAGTACGGAGGTGAGAAGTTGAATGTTACGCTTGACAGTCAATGTTACGAATAACAGCTCATTTCTGGAGTCTATGTAAACTTACTGTAGAATTAGTAATGCACCATGTCAAGTCACTCTGCTTCTACCTGCATCGATCAGCTGGAGTGCTTTAAGCTGATGTAATTTGAAAAAAAGTAATCCAAAAAAAATGACAGAAAAAAAGAGCAATGATTAAATGATTTTAATGAAGACTATTTGCAATTAATAACAGATAGCACAACTGCTTCTTCCTGAGACAAGAAAAAGTATGGGGTTAAAACATTAAACATTTTGTAAACGAGGGATTTTTCGTCGCGTTTTTACACACGGCTTTACTATCTACACACGGTTTACCATTCTCAACGTCTTTATACGTGCATGTCTCTTCACAGCTTGTCGATACGGGTGTTTATCTATTTCTCTTTCTGTCTGTCATCTTCCCTTTTATATCTACATTGTGACCATCATTCGACTACCATACCTTAACACTAAAATATCAATATATTTACAGCTTAGCGGCAATTTTCAAATAATATAATAACATTGAAGCGTGTGTTACTTTAAGAAGAAGCCAACCCACGCCTTGGTGTGCTTATGGGTCCTAATAATCTAATTTTGATTAACTTATTCGAAAAAGAATAAACCCGAAAATCCAATTAAATAATTTTCCAAATTAAATAATAAACTTGAATTTCCTTTAATAATACCCTTAGCTCCGACCATCCCCCACCTTTGACACAATTTGACTCTATTACATACTGCTCCTTCAACCCTGACCCTTGCCATCTCTCTCTTCTTTCCCTCTGCTTGCCTTAATCACAATCACAAAGTGCAAATCCCCCGCCGTCAATGCACTAAAGAATCCATCCGAGACGACCACAAACAGTGAACAGAAAATGCCAAAAACTGGCTAATAAATCAATGGCCAACTGTCAGCAATTGTGTGCGCGTAATAATAATAATAATGCGAGCAACAAAACTGGTCAATAATACAGAATAAACCACAAATGTCTTGGACAGGGCACAAAGGAGCAACAAATGTCACTAGAAAAGATCCCAACTGGTCAAGCGTGAGGAGCAGGACATTTGAATTGCTGATGATGTGGAAGAGAGAAGATTTATTTCAGTCCGACACAAGAATGCAATGAAATAAAACGTATTAAGTCATAAAATGCTCAAGGCGCAAGCGGATTACCAAAGTGTGAATGAATGAGCCACTGCGAACTGGTCAGCATCAAATCTAATAACCATATAAAAATGCACAGCGGGCGATGAAGACAGCTGGGCAAACGGCATCTCCTGCAAAAATTTATGCGGCTTTTGTTTTAATAAAAATTTTATCATTGCTTATAAATAGAGCCAAAAGAGAAACACAGAAAGGAAACGACAGCGCAGCATGTGCGCATAAATCTCTTGAAGCCGTTCGGTCCAGCCAGCCAAGGCGAAGCAATTATATGCAATTTATGCGCTGGTAGAGGGAGGGCAGCACTTGCTAAGAATTTTCCAATTGAATGTCTTAACCCGAAAATGCACAGCCAACCTCTGCGTTCTCTGTGTCTCCGTTTTTATCAAGTCCGAGCTGCAAATTTATCAGCCAGCATAAACTTTTCGTTTTCCTTTTCTCAGACCAAAAAAACCGCAGATAAGTTTTCTTTTATTGCAGTTGGGGGGCGGTCACCCAAAAAGTTTTATTGTACTCTGAGCGGGAAGGAAAATGCTAACAAAATAAATGCAAGAGCTTTCTTCTTTATACCGCTCTCAATTTGGAAGAAAATTAGAAAACTAACAGTACAAAGCGCCCGCCTGGTGCTGCCTTTCAATTGAGTAAGAAGTCTTGTATCTAATTTAAGATGCAACGAAAAGTTTTTAACCAAATTAAAATAAGAAACGTGCATGATCGAAATGCAGCTGTTGTTCAGAACACAAGTCGACTTGTGGGTTGTACAAATTGGACTCGGGAAGCGAATGACTAAAGCGGTTGAATGACAATAATAAATGGTTGAATCAAAGAACTTATAAAATTGATATAAATATTTGCTATTTACATTCGGTTTACTATTTACATAAACAAAACAGGTTGGTTCTGTCTTCTTTCGTCTCTCCGTCTTGTCTCTTAAGGCGTTCTTCTCTCGGTTGCGTCATCCAGTCTCATTCACAGTGTGACCATCGTTTCTGTTTTAAAATATCTTAACGCTTAAATATTGATATGCTATAGCATAAATTCAAATAATTCAAAAGTATAGGTTGGTTGAATCACTGAATTGATGGAAGCTGAAAAGGAAGTTCATTTCCTGGCGTTTATAAGTAAGAAGAAAGAATAATTTCTTTCCAAATTACCAAATTGTTTAAATATTGAATTGAAAACCCGGACATCATATCACTTAACATTCTTGTCTCCCATTTCTGCTCACCCAAGTTGCCTCCAAAGTTTCTTCTTTATTTTTTTTTGCCATTTACCAAAGTGCAACAGACGAATGGCAAGAAGATACATCAAGTTGTTCGTAGACGACACTCCAACTCCGCAGTTACAAACAGTTACAGATATACTCATAGCATCAACACAAAACAAAAATGAAGAAAAAAACGTGGCAGGAAATGCGGGCTTGCTCATTATTTGCGCTGAGTGTGCGACGGCGGCTACGACATCGAGTACTTTGCATAAATTTCAAATCTTACAAAAAAGAGAAATGACACAAGCACACAAAAGGACATCGATAGCTATACACAGCTGCAAATGTAATGGAAATTGAAGGGCGGTCCGTTGACACCCCGCTTCCTCCGTGTCCGCACCTTTCCACCGCCGCCGTGTCAAGTGCGCGGCTAGAGAAAAAAATAATGCAATGATACGGAAAAATTAAAAACATTCCATCCCGGAGGATGGGAGCTGCTCAGATTTATGGTTGCAATTATTCAGCCATCGAGCCCCGTCAGCATTCCAGCCATAATTGTGTGCTTGAAATTTGCATAACAAAATTTTAAGTAGTTTGGAAAAGATGCGGTGAATCTCCCGCTCAATGAGCATTACAAATTGTCCACAGAACACACCCACTTTGCCTGTCCTTGATTTCTTTGCGTTTCGGTTTCAATTGACGTGTAATCCTGTCCTTGGCATTTTGCTTGGAGCCAAGGACAATGCTGGATAAAACGCTGGGGGTGTCAAAGTCAAGGCAAAAAGTGCGCACACACAAATGTCAGCGCGTGGAAAAAAGGACTTCAAGGACTCGCTCTGTGGCATGCTTAGAACAGGGAATATTGATTTAGTTTTTCTGATTCTATTTTTTTCTGTTGCTTTGCGCTAAAATTTAATTAGCGTTGGCCAAAGTGTTTGCATTGAAATGGTAGATGTTTGTGTTTAGGGGAGAAGAAAACGACAGGAGAGATAATGAATAGTTGAAGTACATATTAAGGGAACAGATTGGAAGCAGGAGCTTGCTATTCAACTAGATTGAGGAATAAATTTTAAAGGTTACGTGCTATGATTATCTGAATATATTAGATTGTAAGTCAAATATAACAAATTTACATGATAGAGGACTAAGGAACCGATGGCAAGGAGCTAATTCTATATTTCGGAAGAAGAACTCAATTGTAACATGGGTTTATAAAGGCTTACTGAACCCCGGTTTCAATGTGCTTCAGTGGTTCACTCGAAATTTATTTACATGTAATCAATGCCAGTTCCTTTTTTCAAATTTCCGAGTCTTATGATTTCTAAAGTGAATACGGACTTTTCGCACGAGTTCGAAATTGAACTCAATTATTATTTTATGTTTTCCGAATCCCGAAGAACTTGTGGAATGGTTTTTAGGGGACCTAGCTGTTGGGCCATCGGACGCAGGTTGCGGATAGCAAGCGGCCTTCTTTTGGAGGTTAGCTGCGAGTAAGCGGAATTACCCCACAAATAAGCAATCCCGGACTGCCAGCGCACCGAGTCAGCCTTGCTAGAGGTCCGGGTAGCAAATAGTCCAGTTTCAAAAGTTGGGCTCAGACAAGTTACGACCGCGTGTTCTAAGTAGCTTTACCACTGGTCGACCATCTAAAAGCCCCAAGAAAAGGAAATTTAAAAATGAAGAAAAGCAACCCATTTAAATATAAGCAGGACAAAACTGTCGTATCAAACGATAAGATCCAGATGGATCGGGAGCGTCTTGGCCTCGTTAGAATGCGAAACGCGCAGCAGTTCGCAAAATTCCACCACGGAGTCCTTACCGAGCTCCCGCGGTAAGGAAGAATTTAGGAACGAAGTCGGACCATCGCCTCTCTCCAACGGGAGTTGTAAACTCAATAGGAGGGCACAGTGGGCCAGGATTGGTCGCGGTGCTTTATTTTCCCAACAACAAATAATTGAACTCATAAAAATTGATCCTCAAACATTGCATTATTCGATTGCATTGACCGCCAGAAGGGCATTAACAAATTTGTTTCAGTCTATCCTCCTTGCAAACGCCAAGTATCTTACGTTAAACTACCCTAATGGCTAAAGATAGCGAGATTAAGGTGAATAAACTTAACAGAATATTGAGAATAACGTAGAGTTACGTAGAAGGAATAGAACTAGCAACTCCTAGGAAAGGAATGCAGTCTGATGACTGGTGTACTAAGAGTTCTTTGTTTCCACGAGACTCTTTGGTGGGTAGAATCTAACGAAAATGTGATTTGCTTATGTATGTAAGTTGCACGTGTGCCGTCCCACCCGACCAAAAGTTCGCCCTCGAACACGTGCGTGAAACTCAAGTCAAATAAAAAACGAACAAAACCTTCGTTTGCGAATTCGCCAAACGTTCGTTTGTGATTCCTGTGTCGCTCAGTTTGTGGCAGGCGAACATTCGCATGAGAATTCGCTAGCGAATGTCACGAGAAAATCTTACATGTTTCATTTTCAAACGTTCCTGAATGCTTACATTAATTACAAATTGCATTTTGTAACAAAACTAGAATTAATTTGAAATTTTTGTGTATAATAATTATTTATTATAATTATCACCTTGTCTCCCATTGCAGCTGCTTCCATGCAATTTATTTTCTTAATGATAAATGCTTTGCTTCGCATAGAAAAAACGGTTGTTTCCTTAGGCTTGGCATGATTTCAACACTAAAACTATTAACAAATTGACAATAATGCTTTAGACAATACAATCAGGAACTATTAGAGAAAACGACTAAAAGTCGGGGATGATTTCCGCGTTCGAAAAAACGACGAACTGTATGAGCTCTATGGGGACACCGGTCTGGTCAAGCGCATAAAGCAGCAGCGGCTGCGCTGGCTAGGACATGTCGCCAGAATGAAGAAAGAAGCTCCAGGGAAGACATTGCCAAGCTTAGTGTGACCAACTAGTGGCAGCTCGCACAGAACAGAAGCGAATGGAGAGGGTTAATCGCAGAGGCCCAGACCGTCAAGCGGTTGTAATGGCCAATAAAAAAGAAGAAGAATCAGGAACTATTAACCTACATAAATCTCGTAATGGTTTACCGTTTAATTAACTGACGCTCGGCAGTTTGCTAAGCTAAATAAGAAGGAGGCGGCCTAAGAATAAGGGCTTCAAACAGGGCTACGGAAAATACAAAGTCAAAGTCCAGCAAACGACGTCGACGCAGCATCATTTTCGATAACTTTCTACCTGCTGCAGGGAAAAGCAAGCTTAAAGGGAACGCACTAGATAGATAGATAGATAGATAGATAGATAGATGATGTTTATTTTTTTCATATTCATATACATTGCTCGTAGCTGCAGATTATTTTACGTATTCAAGAAATAAACATTTATAAAGCTTGGTTTGTAACCGTCAGCCTTTCCTCTGTTGTTTAAACAACGTTTACAAGTATTATAAAATCTATTATTAATATAATATTTGTATTAGAAATCTTCATTAAGAATATTTTTCTATATATTATAGCCCCCTCAGTAAATCTAGCCAGATTCTTCCATCCCATTTCTCCATTTAACGCCATGACTACCTCTTCTGTTGTGAGTGTGCCTTTCTCAAACCAACGCAGACGGAATTCTCTTAGAACAGGACATCGCCCCACAAAATGCTGCAAGTCTTCCAATTCTTTGCTGTTACATAGTGAACATATGCCACTGTTAACAGCCCTTCTTGGACAGCCATTCAACCATAGCAGATCAGCTCTCGCCTTCATTATCCAGGTTATGTCCGTTGGTCGGAACAGCTCGTTGCAGTATGACGGTCCTACTTCATGGTTTAAATCTTTATATATTCTCAATGCGCTTCATGAGGCTTTGAGTAAATGTTGGCTTCGGCTCTCTTATTTTAGCGCAGTGAGAAGCTGTAAGTTGCTTTCGATCCACCCAGCATGCGATGCTTTGCTCTCCATAAAAACTCCATTTTGCCGACAAAAGTTTTGAAGATTAGAAAACCATCCCAAGTTATTGCGCATCGTTTTCTTAGCCAGGACATGCGGAAGTCGAGAATCTTCATATTCAAATAGTGCTCGTGCCAAGTATTTAAGATGAAGCGTTAAGCTGTAAATGTGCCCATCTTCTAGTCCAGCTTCTATTGCTAATATATAATTCGGCGTACAGTCTGGCAGCTTAAGTATCCTTTTGATAAAGTAGCGTTGCAATTGATCTGCCTCGACGCTTATTTCTCCTCCCCATATTTGAGCTCCGTAGCACTGCACCGTTCTGCTGATGGCGTTAAATATTTTCCATTTTGCAGTTAAATTTATGGTTCCCTTGTTTATGAAATTTGCCCACACTGAGTTTATACTCGCTTTCGCTTCTCTCGTTCTTGCTGCTACATGTTTTTTGAAATTCATAGTTGGCGTCAAAACAACTCCAAAGTATTTGTACTCCTGTACTACCTTCACCGGTTCTGCCTGAAATGTCCAATTTTCTAATGCTGACAGCCTGCCTCCTTTTCGGAACACCATGATCTCGGACTTCGTTTTATTCACTTCCATGCCCCACAGTGTGCAGTATAGCTCCAGTTTTTGAATCATTTGTTGAAGTGTTGAGGGATAATCCGCCACGATAACAATATCATCTGCATACAATAACAGCCTTATGTTGGTGTTTTTAATGTACAGGCCACCTCCTATGTGCTCGTGAAGATCGTCCAGGTACAGCGCAAAGAGACATCCTTGACATAAGACATCCTTGTTTTACGCCATTCATTGTTTAAAAACTCTCCGAGAGTTCTTCTCCTGTCCAAACTGCAACAGTTCGTTTGCGAGTATTTTTTTCCGATTCCTCAGCTGCTGAGAGCCAAATAAAATGATCACCATCAAGCTGTTATCGTAAGACAGCTTCGTGTGTTTGTCTCATCGAAAAGAAGAACAGAGGCGCCCAAATGGAGAGGACAGAAAAGTGTGTTTGGCTAGGTGAAAAAGATAGTTCTCTCCAAACTACAGCCGTTTTACTTCCAATGCAGTGTTCACCGATTCACACAGCCATAAGTTTACCTCGCGTTGGCATAAAAACACGACTGACTTCGGCTCGTGTAGAATAACAAAATCAAGTGTTATGTTAAGAGATTGAGTGGGTCTGTTAAATTTGTCCCTGTTATTTTAGCATAGAAAAAGTTGGTTGATAGCTCTTCTTAAATCTACTTAATGCACTAAGCCGCAGCGTTTGCTTTGTGGTTTTCGATATACTATAGGATGTCGGTTCTTATCAACTGAAATTAGAGGTTTAGTTTTGTTAAGGGCCTGTTTGCATCCCTGTAGTTTAACTTTATGTTGTCTTGGTCAGTTCGAATCAAAATTTAACAGTGGGTAATGTTCAGGAAGTTTCATGTTTAAAGTTTTTGGGAGAAACTTCGTTCGGCCGATATTTTATCCAATTTTTAATAGAAATGCCATTTACGTTAATACTTAAACATAAAATATCGATTTTTCTCTCGCCGCGAACATATCTTTACAGTTTCAACTATAAAACATTCTCTTCAGCTTTAGCGGTCTGCTTGACAATTTTATTCCTTAGCCTTATAGAGAATCAAGTCCACAGTTGTCTCAATCGATTTTACGAAAAACCTTTACTTCTTGCACTAATTTATAATCTTGCTTATATTATTACTAAAGTTTTTCGAAGAAGGAATCTGGTATTACTTACTAACTTGAAAATCTCTTAAATTCTGAAGAAACCTGTGCAACAAAAATAACGAGTAAAAATCGCTAAAAAAAAAGATGCAAAATTCAAATTTCAAAATATTTTAGTTTAAGCAAAAGATGATTTAAGCTAATTTTTGAAATAAAACTTACAAAAAAGGATGCTTTTTTAGGGTTTAGGGTTATTAATAATCCGGCTCAAAGGACCAAAACCAACGTGATGCAGCCTTGTTTGGAATCGAGTGTTTCCCGCAGCTATTTTTTTTGTCTATTCGTTCATTCACAACCCTTTATCCCATAATTTCGCATTAATTCCATTTCATTAAAGCACAACCGCAACTTAGCCCCTTCATGGCTTCTTTAAGACGCCATTTAACCTTCTCTGGCCCAAGTTCAAAAGACAAAACATTAACTCAAAATATCCATCTGTTAGCAGCAAATGCTGAGACACAAAAAAAAAATGATGAAGAAGAAGAGGACGACGCCAATCGCGCACAATTTGTTACAATATAAATGACTTATGTCCGCGACGACCAAATAGCAGCAGCAGCTGCTGCAGCACCCACTTCGGTTCCCTTCCCAAAAATTTAGAACATTTTATCCATAAGCATAATAAATTTTTACGCTTGAGCGCCAAAAACTCAAGCAAAAAACCAAAGTAAACTATAAATTTATAATGCGCGAAAGTAATTTTATGACTTTGCGGTTTCAGCTTTGGTTTTGCCACGGGTGGAAGGGCGGGGGGTTCGGGCTAAAAGTGTGAAGACAAAACTTACGACCATAGTAAATCAAAGTGCAAGTTGTTGGGCCATGTTATCGCAGCGGAGGCAAAAATAATAAGCGCCCGCCGTCGCCATATTTATTTGATTAACTGCTTCTCGCACACTCGCACACCGAGTGCAATTATAGATATAGATGCCATATACATACACACAAAGATACACACGATTACAGACAATAAATTGCTGTTTTGACACTTGTAATGGCTGCTCCAACATTCTGCCACAATGTTGTGCGGTTCCTTTGCCCAGGAAGTAATCTTTAAACTACAGCAGCTTGGCAACGCATAGCTGGACAATTGCCTTGTTAATGCCTCATCCTGCTGCTGCTGCGGCTCTTCCCATTGTTTGGCATACAAAATTGTTTTATTGTCGAAGCATTTCCAAAAATGGAAAATACAAAAATAAAATAGAAATTCACTTTTATTGCAAATTTATTCAAATCGTTTGTAATCTCTGCCTCCTGCTCCACATTCGTAGGCCATAAAATGGTGTGTGTGCTCTCTCCACTGATTATGATTATTATGATGATTATTATTATTGTCGGTTGGTTGGTGGTCCTGTCCTGTACTGTCCTCTCCTAGCTAAGTGGTCCATTGTGAGCACTTTTTTTGTTCGAGGCGATTTCTCATTTGCGGTTATTGTGTGGGCGGAGAAAAAAAAATGAATTTGTTTTTTTAATAGGTTTGCGATTGCAGGAAGTTAGTAGGAAGCAGGGATGGATATGCATTGGGTTTTAGTGTCCTGTTTCTGGAAAGCAAGATGAAAATAATGCTTTTATGGCAAGCTTGTGATTTTCTCGGGATTTCGGGGCTTCAGTTACACTCTTGACACGTATGTATTAACGGTTTACCATAACTCGACCACGAATTCGCGAGCGAAGTATTAAATGAATTATGAATTTGAAGAACTCTATTTACGGAAAGGAACGTGTATCGAAACGTGTCGGCATTTATCGCTCAATTTGTGGTTAACATGCAACGACAGAATTATTCTTAAAATGGAACGGTGGGTAAGTGGGATAACATCAAACCCGAAAGACTCCCAGAGTTGACCTAAGCTTGCGTTCATACGGGATCGAAGTAACGCAAAACCACATTATGGCTTAACTATCATCACACAATGTTGATACGGGTTTGTTCCGTCTGTTCTATTTTTAGCATCTGTCCTCGTTCGACTCTGACTGTCTACTCTCTTATGCGTTCTGCTTTCGTTATCGTCCTTTCTATATACACAGTAACCGTCGTCTCTGTCCTAAAATACCGAAGCGCTAGAATACTTGTTAATACACTTGCACATATAGGCGGCTATTCTCAATTTTACTTCGGTTCTCAAGTATAAACCTTTTGTAGGGTGAACTCTACGTTTACTAAGGTTCTATGGATGGTGACATTCCATATATAAAAATTTTTTGTGCGATAGGTATGAGATTCGGAATCTGCGATGAATTCTAAGAAAATTGCACGAAGGAACCTTATGTCTAAAATGAATTCCTAGTCCCCGCTGAAAGCATAAAAATATAGGGTTCGGTTTTTTTGGTACATTGGTATATTTTCTCTTTGCGGAAGCTTCTCAATGGTTTCGAACTGTAATATTGGGTTGAGATTCTTATGAGTCTTTGATACCTCGAAAGATCGTTTAAGATAAAACTAGAACCTGGGGTCCGGTAAATGTTAGCACGGTGAGTGAACAAGCACCCCAAAATAAACGGGAGTCACAGTCTTATCTCTATTCTATTGCGTGACAATCTGATTGGCTTAGCTTGATTTGAGAAATAGTACCCCAATATTTCAACGTCAAAAGAAATCTGAAACAGACTTATCGTATTAATTTTAATCTCAGAAAATATTAGAAGGAAAAATCCCTGTCATAGATTTCTAAAGCATTTTTCTGAGTCGTCATGGGTCAGCTAAAGGTCAAAACAGCTCCTGGAACATCATACAAAGAGCAAAAATAAATGCTGAGAGAGCAGTTTGAGAGTCCCCTGCTGGCGCTGTGCGCAGGATATTTGTTATTGTCACACACTTAGAAGTTTCACACCTAATTCGAGGCATATAAAACCATTTGATTAATCTTCTAAAATCTTGTCTTGATAATTTTTCCGGTTTTTTTTAGCAACTAGAGTCTGAATTTTCTTTGAAGAGCTAGAGGCACAGCAGTTTGGCAATCGGCAAATTTATCCACACTGCTAATAAATCCTTTTTCACTTCAATTTAAGAATCACCGGAATGGGACTATGATAGAGTGCTAACAGCGCACTGCCATCAGGATGCACTTATTCCAAATGACTTCTGTCATATCTGGGAAAACTCTTATTCAAAGATATGGATAGTCTGACCAATCTATCCTAGCAATCAAAAAGATTTGAATTATGAAAATGTTCAATTTAATTCCAATCTTTTCGTACCTCACTTAATATCCTGTACGTACTTACCTATTCAAATGACACCTTACTATTTCAGCCACTCCCCTCTTATCCGGTCACCGTAATTTCACCTACTTTAATCCCTAAAGGAGTGCCTCTTAAATCTCTCTTGTCCACACGCAAAGCAAAAGCAACTACTACAACAATAAACAGCAAAAGATTTTTATATTTATTGCCAAGGATTTTACTTTGCCCGAGCGAGAGCTCTCCACTCTGTGTATGTGTGTGTGTGCAAACAGTGCATTAACCCCTTTGTGCCCCACACCTCTATACCAAACCGAACCCACTCCGTGCAGCGCAAAATGACTCATCAAATGAAATAGGAGTAGGAAACAAGCAAAAGAAGAAGCAAATGTACAACTTGGCATTTTATTATTATGATTATTTGTAGTATTTGCTGCTGCTTCTGCTTCAACTCAAAAGAAGAAAACTGAAAAGTGCATAAAAATGCAGCTGAGGGTTGCCTAAGGAACCCAAGGAACTTCGCCTCTAATGCTCAAATTGTATGCATGGACTTCAGCTGGACTTTTGTTTCGCTCCGCTGTTTACCAACTGCCGCGAGCATAAAATGCACTTTGTGATTAGTTCGAGGGTGCCTTGGGTACACCGGTCCGGTGTCCCGGGAAGGGTTTCCTTTTTGTTTTGCTTAGCGTCTAAGAAGCTATGGAGCACTTCATCATGTTTTTTTTTTTTTTTTTATGTTGTTTTGTATTAAAGTTCAATAGTCATCATCAAGAACATATCACAACGTGCCGATCGTCAACGTCATCTCCATTTCCATCAGCATTGCTCAACCCCTAAATCAAGTGAGTGAGAGCGCTTAATGTTTAATAAATTTGTAATGCATAAGCAAAGTTTGCAGCCTGAAGCTGTTGATGTTACTCTGCTAAGACTGCTGCTGGTGCTGCTGCTGGTGGTACTCCAACCCTGTTTCAGTTCAATTGTGACTCATAACTTCTTGGCTCTATGCAGGCACAGTGGAAGGGACAACTATTTATCAAAAAGAGTTTTCAAACTATTCTATATGCGAGATGTGGCAACATACTGTCAATATAGACCGAATTTCTATTAGGTTGAATACCCCGAAGAATATAGGGTTTGATTTCAATTTTTGAGGGTCTTAAACCGAATCAGGAATCGAACTGTCTGTTTAAAACGCCTTATTCTAAAGTAGATGAAAATGTTTGTGAAACTACAAGAACCACGAGAAATATAAAGAGAAACCCCATTTTTCATTGTACGTAAGTGTGCGTGCTCGTGGCTGCCTGACACTTACGTATCATAAGGCGAAATCTAAAATTTCGCTTAAAGTGTAAGAGAAGGTAATTGTTGGGCTACGCATAGCTAAAGCAATGCGTGAGCGGTTAGAGTAAAATAAGAAGAGATCACATACAGTACTGTTCTTCGAAATTGGACGGTAGTCTTACCTTTATATACATTAATTTAGGCGCTATATTTCAATTCAATTTCTCAAAAGCATTTTTATTATCAATTGTCTTCCGAAAGATAAATTGAAAAGCGACTTAAGAAGGAGTGGGATCTAAAACATTGTCTTCAGCCTTATGCCGAACGGTCTTAGACTATGATCCTCCCTCTGTAGTGTGGTTATATGTAATATGAGATTGTTCGTATTTAGACGGAAGCTCTCTTTAAAGAATCTTCAAAAGTGCAATTACACTTACATGATAAAGTTTGACTTGTGAAGTTATCGTTCAACCTAATCGACACACAAATCAAACCGGTATCGAAAATATTGTAGACAGGCAACGAAACTCTATCGAAAAACTTAATGAAGCTTTGCCTGTATTTACTGACCCTACAAACCTCTTCCCCAGAATCATAAACTTTATAAAGAAAACTTCGTTGAGTAAAAATGGACATAGTCTTCAGTGAAGTAGTTTTAATATGCCTATTTTATAAAGGCTGTTTGCGAAAATTTGTAGGGTCAGCTAAGCTTGATGAAGCTATTAATAAAGAAAGAATATTTGAAATAACCGTTTGTCAAAAAAGGCAAAAAGAGGACTATTGGGAGGAAATGATTTAGAAACGAACGTGAGCAAAGGTAAGTGTTTGCTCTCTCAATTCGCATAAGTATAACCTAGGATGAATATAAGCTGCCAAATGTTTTAAATAAAGAGTAATGGCAAAACTGAAAACCCCCAAAGTTCAAAAGAAGGTTCGATTCTCATCGTTATGAATGTATTCTACGAATAGACTTTAGATACAGGTTATAATCTGCATCAGTGCCGAAGGGCAAGCTGTTTAATGGTTCTGGTGGTGTCTTAATTTCCGGTATTTCCACTTTTCCTGATGCACAACACATCCCAGCGGACTTATTTTTGAATTTGAGCGCATGACAATTAGGACATTTTTTGTCCATAGAACTGATCAAGACTTTCGGATATATTCGGAATATTTGATATCTGACTTGATACTCGAATGCGAGACGAAGGAACGAAGCAGATGTACATGCTCGATCTGTTTGTTGGCGTTGTAGGTCAATTCTCCTACGTGTGGTAACATTTGTCCGGCGTGCTTGTCTCTGCTCCAATTTTAGTTTGTGATTCAAAAGAACCCAGTTGCGACATTCTGGCACGCTTACTTTCATTGATTTCATGTAATTGTTGATCTGTTCTTGCTGCCGTAACATTTCGCATGTGTGCTGCTGCAATAGTTCGACAGCCCAAATAGCCACCCAACGTGTTGCTGTCCTTGTTTACTGTTACACAAACACACAGTTGGGCCAAACGATTGAATCGATTGATAAAAAACGATATTCTGATATTTTAGTAATTTTAATCAATTTTTTCAGTAATAAAACACAGAGTGACACAGATGAGCAGCCTGCTGCGTCGTGAATTCAAAAGAATGTTCTGCAGAGGAACACCCAAATCACCTAGCGTTTCGAAATGTAGCTAAAAACCTATGCAAGTATATACAAAATATTTTTATTAAAATCGGTCAAGACGTTTCAAAGAAGTTTGCTAAGGAAATCGTGACACGAAATTTTTATAAAAAATAATAAATATAATCATCTGTGCTTCGTCTTTCACTTAATTTTGCGGTTTGCGATTTCATCAAATTCGTACGAATTCAATTTAAAGTCCTCCGAAAGTCGCAAGTTTTTGTTATCGATTCTGTTTCATTCCCAATTTGTTCTCCACTTATCGGTAGTCGCGAGAGCCAAATCGCAGTTTATTGTTGGGGCGTGTTTAAGACAAGAGCTTAGTAAAAAGTATATAAGAATCCACAAAAACAATCTGAAATAGTTACAGAATATTAAAAATAGATTCATGGGAAGGCTGCTCTTATCTCTAGCGACTTTTCCATTTACTTATTATTTCACGGGCTCATACGTCGCTGGCGTAATTTTGCGAATTTCGGAGCAACTATTTGGCAATTTAGCGACTAAATCGCAACAGCGAAGTGGGAGCATGGCAGACTTTATATAATTTGAATATTTTCTATAAAATGATCATTCTAGAAGTTGTATGGAAAATAAGTAAGCTATTTTCTATAAAAATACTTACCAAAATTGTTGAACGGATTAGTAAGAAGAAGAGATTTTTGAATTTGAAAATAAATTTGAAAAACAAATGTGACAATAACTAGGTATCGAAACATTTCCTTCAAATCAGTTGTTTTTGCCTATAATCTTCTTAAAACTTTGATCATAAGGCATTCTCGAAACTAGTCTTTTTCCAAAATGAGGTGATGTGGAAAAGTTCGGCTTCTGATCTAAAAATGATTTGAGAGTTTCGGTTTTTAAAATTATTTATAAAAAGTCAATTAAAAAATTTAATGTGTGCTTTATTTAGACATTTAAAATAGTACATGTTTGGAGGATTTCAAATGTGCAAAGTTTAAGGTTAGTTTGTCTAAAAACAATGTTAGGAAATTACAAAAACTGTAAGATCCACTTTTGCCCACTGTACTCACTTTTGGCTGTAACCCCTGCAAATCAGTCGCTCACTTTACTTGTTTATTGTGTTAAACTCCCTACAGCCACACACTTGAAGCATATTTGCATGGCCCGCTTGTCGATGATGACGGCGACGACGCTGTGGCTAAGTGTATTGGCATTCCAGAACCCGTGTTTTGGTTCAAGGATACAACAACAGCACAAAATATACCGAAAAAAAATTAAGTATCGAACGGGGAACACCTGCAAACTTTTGAATGAAAAACACTTGAGGGCTTTACGTTTTTAGGGTGGCTTCTACCACACACTCAAGTACCAGATTGAACAAAAAATAAATGTTCAAGTGCTACGCAGTTGTGTGAGGAGCACAAGGCGGAATCCTTGTGCGCCGTTTAGTGTCCCACAACTTTCCCATGACACACATGCAATTTGAAATTGTTTCCCTTTGTCAACGCATTTTGTGTCACTTTTAATTGAAATCGCTACCCTCACCTGTTGGTAATGCATCAAAATAATACAAATCTGGTCCCCTTTTGTATGCGTTTTGGTTCACTCCTCCCCCCATGGATTTTGTTATTGTAAATCATTAAAACTGCATAGGAATTTTCTACTCTAATATCGTTGTGGGAACTTTTTAGCGCTTTCCCAGTTTTAGGTTATGTAAACTTTGTCCTCTATTTTAAGTACTGTGAGAATATTGCCACTAAACTGCGTCGCAACATGGGTGACTCATTTGTGTATTGATGACTTAACCCCAATTCGTTGGCTGAGGAAAACACCTGGGCCACCTGTTTGCCAACCCAATTGCAGTGCAGGTCTGTTGGTAAGGTGTGAAAAGTGGATAAAGCGGATCGTTCGGGGGCTCGTTCATTGTGTCAAATGTGATCGATCTTTGGATAATGTAAATATTGCTTTACGTTAACAAAAGAGCGTACAAGATCTAATTGATGAATAATGAAAAATGTCGGGATCACATGAATGGCCCTTGGGGGCACGATATTAATCCGAAGGTATGGTAATATGAGTAGGAGGGATGGACTTTTTGTTATGAATATTATTAAATTCAATTTGTTGAATAGAAAAGAAGGGTTTCCTAATACTTAAATACTTTTATTAAGGACCATATTTTTGTTGCTTTTGTAAGTTAAAGCGTGGTGACTTTCCTTACATCTTACTCCTGTGCAAAGTGTCCGAATAAGTTCACTTATTTCTGCATTAAAACGATTAACCAAAATCAAAACTCAAATGACAAATTTCCTCCCTCTTTTCATTTGCTACTTTCACCACGCTGCTTAACCTTGCAATTAGCATCGATACCTAACAAACACCTCTTGAAAACATTCTCTCATGACCTCGAAACACAATTTAACATGCTCTATCGAAAAATTACACCAGAAATTCGCTTCTAGCTTCTACACACAATACTTGGGTACTTTCACACAGAAATTAGCAGGCAAACTCACATTAAATGCAGTTTAACTTGCATTAGCACTGTGTGACATTTCATCAAGATCAGGGGAGTGAACCGAACATCGACCACGACGACAACATCATTCCAGACTGAGATTGAGGCTCGCACGCGCAATTAAACAGCAGCCGTTGCCGCCGCCTAACCGAGGAGTGTGACAAATTTCCACTGTCAAGGACCGTCGAATTGCACACTGAAAACCATTGAAGCGGCAAAACATGAGAGCAATCACAGATCGAGATACGCACGGCAGCAGATACAGATACAGATACGGCAGATACAGCGGGGCGTGAGAAACGGGCTGTTGAGACGGAAAAAATGCTCGCGCGATTGAAGTGAGTAATTAACGCTGCATGCGTCCTGGGCGAATGCGTCTGTGAGCGAGAGGGTCCTCTATTTTGGACATGGTGACGGTGACATATGCGGGTCGCTGGATGAGTCAGTCCCAGGTGCCATTAAGCAAGGGTGCGTCCAATTTACATGCCAAATATCCTTACCCATTGCACAGTGGCTCGAAGTGAGATGAACATTTACTCAGTTTCTATTGAGCTGGAACAATGGCAATATTAAATAGGTGTAGAATAATGAATACAAGGTAGCGCAAACACTTGCTTCATTTCATTTGTAAATATGACTATTACCAAAGACACTACATATATAGATACCGCACCTCAAACAAACTTTTTTTGATATGGGATCTAATGTCATGCGATACCAATAATATCTATAAATCTTTGCTATTACATGAAATTTTTACAGCTTATTTCTGGTACTCCTTGGCTGCAAACATCAGACCTGATTATCCCCTGAAATGTATTAAAATGCAATATAAAAGAAGTTGTCTTTAAGGTGCGCAACCAGCACCTGGGATACCCAATATTTCATGGGTAGACTAGCAAATCTGTCCTTAGAGACATGGCTTTGTATCGATTTCTCAAGATGGTTTAATTAGAGACTATTCTGTTCCTTTCTTGAGAAATATGTCAAATAAAATATGCAGATTCTTGTTGTTTTGGTTACATCTAACATCATATTCAATGATTTAAATAAGCAATTGCCGTGCCAACATTTTATAATTATTCCAACAACTGTTGAAAATGTTCCTATTTTACTTCGTTCCAGACAATATTTTTAAGCTAGTTTTCGGTCATTTACTGCGAAAAATAAAAGATGTTTTTGAGAGGAAACGGTAAAATATGAATTATAAATTCAAAAATGTTAAAAATACCGAACAAACCATAGCAAGAAACAGACATTGGATAATCATTATACGTTTTATTAACTCAATTTTGCCGTTATTGCATATGTTGAGGAACTTGTATCGGATGTTATTATTGAGTTTGTCCCAGAAGTGACCAGCGAACCATCGTGGCTTGACCACCAAGCGAAGTTTGTGAGCAAAGCGAGTAAACGGTTGTTGATTTCCTTCGTTCGATATACAAAATCTTCACTAGAAGAGTAGTTGGGAGTTCATGTGAGGCAAGTTTCCAATTTTAGAAGATAAATAGAAGAGAATTCTTTAATCCTGCTTATCAACGTTAAGAAAATTGATTGCTCCATCCGGATGCCAAGCCGTTTCCAAAATATAAACTTTTTACTTGTAAATTGTTTTTCACAATTCATTATTTCAATTTTTTTTAGCTATTTGTAAGTTCGGTACGGACTGAAGATGTTAGATGTTGTCCGTGAGATCCACGCGTTCCGCTAAGATGTGCTCAGTGTGATTAGCATATACATAAGTCAATGTCACGGATGATCTAGCCATTGTCACAATATATAGCATTTGTTCGCTAAAAGGCTACTTGTTCTATAGATATGCTATTTAACTAGGCTTTGTCAGCTTAGCGAGAGCGGGTTTTGTACAGTGGGAAAAACGTATGGACCCCCTTAATTTAAAGCTAACGACTCTTTTATTTTTGTTATATTCTTTGTTATATAATGGTAAAATGCTGTAAAATTTCCTATGAATAAGTACCACAAACTACCTAAATCGAGGTACAAGCAAAGCAATCCAATCAGCGTTTCTATGCTTTCGTTAGTATGACCATAAACAACATTTCACTTCTTGAGAATAATGTCTAATGTTTGCCAGTGAAACAAGGGATATATATGGTTCCAAACGGTTTCAAAAATGGACTGTATTATTTACTTTATGTCGTTAATTTATTTCCTTTGACTCAAAGATCCGATGGACTAGACAATCCATGGCAATTTCGCTTAAGCCCATAATGTCCATATAGTACACCTTTCGTGGATTTTCAATAACTTTGGGGCCAACATAGTCGTTGAATTTAAAAATTGTTCAGCTATTTCGCAAATCTTTCTGAGTTTTGTAAAAGAAGACAAGGATTTCCAAAAGGTACCAATGTTACTTAAGAAATAGTTGATCTCAGGCTCAAGGTCGTGAATATCTTATTTTCAATTAAAACACAGTTTGTTTTTTAAGGCACATAAAATATTCACAACCTTGAGCCTGCCATCATCCATCTCGCTAAAAACAACAACTATGTTACCAAAGTAATTTAATCCACCATCTTTTTATTGTTCTAATAAAAATAGAATTTGGTTAAATAACCCATAAGATATATCAAACCATGCTCAGATTCTATTCGTTTCACCAAGAATTAAATCACATCTCTTTGAAATCAGTCATTTTACTGCTATGTTTCATTTCCCATCGTTTCTGCATCGACGCTGTCTTCACGCACGCCTCTTGAATTATGAAGTATGAGTTTGCACGGGTGTGCACATCAAATAATCTGCATTTTCTGCAAAATGTAATTGATTGAAACTAATCAAGGATTTTAAAATGGAAACTCCACCAAATATTATCAATTTACCTTTCAATGTGCTTGGATCCATAATAACGAAAATTGATTGTTTGCTCTCGCAAGTAAATTTCGCTCGAGCTCATCAAATTCTTGGCGAAGTTTTTACCTCCTACTGCAGAGATGAATTCAAGATTGTGGAATACCATTACGACAAATTCTCCAAAAAAGATTGGCATTTCATTTTGTCCTTATGCGGCGCATTTGTAACTTCAGTGAACTGTAAAAATGAGGATTATCTAGTTGATATGTTAAGCCTGTTGGAAAAATTTTGCCCCAATATTAAGCAGCTTATAATCAATATCTCAGTCAAGAACTATAAATCGATCCCGGCTTGGCGTAAAATGAATAAGCCTAGAACAATTTATTTTAAAAAACCGATACTGCGTATAAACTGTACTATTCTAACGGACTTGATCGGCAAGTTACAATCGTTGCCAAATTTAAACGAATTGTACTTGGCTAGCATAACACCTGATGAGGGTAAGTTTGAAAAAGAAATCCCTGAAATTGTTATACAACTTCTGTTTTGTTTTTCTCAGTAATTCATGTGCCACGTTTGGTTGAAATGCGCATGTCGCGAATGAACTTTTTTGATGGAGAAATTATTAAGTTTAACATCCTATCGCCTCTGATTAATTTATGTGAATTGCATATTATTTTGGAATGCGGCACTGAAGATGGGACATCCGGACCGCAACTGCCGTTTCTTCCCATCCCGATAGAGATGACGACAGTCATGTACGTATTTCGCAACTCAGACGAGCAAGAATACGCGAATACCTTGGAGGAACTAGAGGTTTGTCAGGAAAATCTTACTGCGGATGAAGCCCACATCATTGGACAGTTTCGATCACTAAAAAAGCTCAGTTGCTTTATTATAAATTCACATCCTTTCCAATATGTAACCCAACTTAAGCATTTGGAAGTGTTTGAAATTCTGCTTAGTCAACCACTTACGGATCTGCTTGAGGTGCTGCGTGGATGTACGAAACTACGCAATCTTCATGTTGCAGGACCAGTATATCGGCCTTCGGATTACAGAGGATTTGTTAACTCGGCAATCGAGGTCTTAAAAATGAACGGTGTTCAGGCAGAGGACCCATTTATTCTGTCTTTTGAAGAGAAGTATACACATGATCGGATTAGGCAAGAGGTAAGTAAATTACGATGTGATGCTATAATTGAAAACGATATAATGTTTCGTTTTTTTCAGCTACCTCCAAGTTGCCAACTAATTAAGTTGTTTAAAAAAAGTTCAATCAAATAGTCTTAATCTCATTTTCGCTTAACAGCTAATGGCAAAAATACTTTGAAAGAATCCAGATGTAATGAAAAAACCGAAATAAAATCTTTGCTTGTTTTTAAATTTCGAGGAAAAGATTGGTTTTTAATTAGAGTTCGGCATAAAACACAAGAATATTTTGGCCGCTGACACGAAGTTCACTTAATACTGTCAACATCTCTGCCCTTATGCAGCTTTTTATACACAGTAGATAGCGACGCTCTGGACTAAAATCAATGTTGGTAGCCAAAAACAAAAAAAATAAAACAAGCCGATTTTAAATTTAAATCAGCTACTCAAAATGTGGGTTTAGGGTTCGAACCCAAACTGTTGGGTGGGTTCAAGAGGTTCACAGGGTCGCTGTACCTAGTCGAACGGGTTCAGAATAACTTTTTCTTCGCTAAAAAAATACAAGCAATTTTCAAATTGTGTGTTTTCATTTTTTCAAATAGTCTAAGTGTTAGAAACTTTAAGCAACTTACTTTCTTTGAAGTTATGTGACAGAGCTCACTAAAAACCTAAGATGAGAAATTGGGAGAGGCTTCATAATATCTTATTCGAGGTTATCGTTTGCGTTAAGTTTATATCAAGGCCATACTTTTATGAGACTTGATCAGATTGTTAATGTTGTGATTAAAAAAAAATTAAAAACACCACTATTTCCAAAAGATGGATTGAAAGTGATTTAAATAATTAAACCAATAGAACGTGGTTGAAGTGAAAAGATTTGTCGACGATTAGGTAACAATTTTATGCTATTATTACTAATTTTATAAGAATGATTGTTTTAGTGTAACTTATTTGACTTGAAAATCGTGCAAGTTTTAAGAAGGCCATTGGTCAATAACGTTTTGGAATTTCAAGTCACTCAAGTTCTCAAATGCAAGAAGGACAACAAGCGACAACGCCAAATTGACAGAAGAGGCTTTTATTGTGTGCTTGATGTGGGGAATTAAAAAGAAGTTTTATTTCAATTATAACATAAAGAGGAAAGTGCGCTAGACAGCATAGCTTTTGTCAGGAACAGCTGATACAATCAAATGTGACAGCTTTAGTTCTTTACAATAACAGTTTTTTCAAAATCAATATAAAATGTATTTAGTACAGTGTCCTTTATTGGTAATAACAACTGCGCAGCGTCTTGGCATAGACTGTAATTTCTTCCCAAAGTGATCCGATAATGGTTGGCTTGGAAGTAGCAACTTTCGATGGGATTCAGGTTGAGCAGGCCACTCCAAAACGTTCACAGAGTTTGCGGTGAACTATTCCTTTGCTTTCCTGCTGATGGATTTGGGGCATTGCTTGGTACCGGAACCTTTAAGAAACTAAAAACATATCAATTGTGTCAACAGATAAGCTACTGGATTCCATTCAGACTGTTCTCGCACCCAAATTTATTCGTAATCATTAAAACATTCTTTACTTGGGGTCCTACACAAAGTTCCAAGAATTGTATGAGATTTAAAAAGTAGTCTTTCTGATCCACCTTCGCAGGTTAGAGTTAATCTTATCACCTGGGTCTGAGCAGGTGATGTCTGATTATTTTTCGCTAATACATTTTTTGTTTGTTTTTAATTGTTAAAACAGATTAGAAATATATAGCAGTTCTTATAATTTTACTTTGAACGTGAAACCATTCATTTTGTGTTCCTTTTTTAGAATTTAATAGTCACAATGTTAAAGGAAGTACTTCTTATTCCGGTACATACCGGTATACCAAAACATAAAAATCCGGATACCGTATTGAAACCGAAAACATTTATCAATAGAAAACCGAAATTGAACCTTTAACCGAAACATTCATTTCGGTACGTACTGGAACCCAGTACAGGAACCGAAATTCGTTTCGGGATTAAGCCCTGTTTTGGGGTCATTCTCCTGTTGAAAGTGACATTTCTGTTAATAACTCCGACATTTTTTAAGATATCGCGTTTAAATTTAATACTTAACTATATATTCGCAATAACTAAAATCCTTGAAATGTTCAACAAGATCGGATAATAAAAAGCTGATTAAAAATGTTGCATACTTTTCGGATAAGTGCACTCAGGAACACAGGAACGCTATTAAATATTTTTTCTCATGAGTGACTGGTATATCGGAGTCGGTTAGAGACGACTTTAATTTAATCTTAAACAGTGAAAATTAGGTTTGGGGACATTTGGAATTATTTTTTTTGGAACCTTTCCTCATTACTTGTTTAACAACTCATCATTTATCTTTTCAGTTTAGTTTCATTTGACATTGAACCACTGTGCCTTGGGCCTTGTAGCATTTTATAATTGTTGCAACACGCACAGCAGAACAATACCCCCGAAGAACTTCTTTAGCGACTTTTGTTTGTTATTGTTTTGGTTTGCCTTTTGCGTCAGTCGACGGCGGCGTGTGAATCCCTTTTTTTGTTGGCCGTCAACTCAACTCACCCACCAACCACCAAATTAACATCAAATGAACTTATCGCTGGCAAACTATTTTACGCCACTTTCCCAAGTGGTTTCTCGTGTTTGGCTTATCTGTTTCTTTCCTTTTTGTCCACTTTTTGTTCAAGTGCAACACGTGACGACTGTACTGAAATCCGGTCACCCCTCCCCGGCTTTTTGGTTGTTGTCATTTGACATATTGTCAACCCAACAACAATTACACGTGTCCCCGTGTTCGTGTCCGGGTTCGTGCCGGTCGTAACATTTTGCCGAAATTTGCATAATTTTCTAATTAATCGCATGAAATTTTCATATAATATTTGTAGGTCCTATCAGTGAAGATAAAATGTTTGAATCGTATAATTAATAACAGTCGCGTGCTCACACCCTGGTTGGGTTCATGTTGTTGGATTATGTGTGAAAAATTAATGAGCAACTAAAAATATTTAAATTGATCTCAGACTGAAAAGGATTTTCAGAAGTTTTGGTCAGAAAAAGGACTCAGCATTTGCCCAGCAGCACGTGTTTCATTTAACGTCCTAAACTCAATAAACAAAATATTTAGAAAAATTGCCTTTAATTGCCATAAACAACATTCGGACACTTGTTCACAAAAATCCACCGAAAACCACCCACCCGCATGGACACCAAACTTTTGCCCTAAAATTGAAAACGGCACGCAAACAACGCATCGCATTTTGGTATAGATATTCCATATATACAAATGTTACGATTGTCTGGCAATTACCAAATTATTGTTATGTATAAGTATCTATAGTCCATTATAAATGTATCTTTTATGAGGCATATGCGTGTGCACAGGTTATGGCTTTCAGGTGTGCCCTCCGAACCGAAACCCACCCCTCAAAGTCATAATTCACGGAGGAGGCAACTGTACCAATCAACAATAGACTCGACTGAAGACTGCCCAGTGGTTGTGCCTTTTGATTTCTGGCCTCTGGTCTTCCAACTCTCATTCATTGCATCATTGTCATTAGCCACCCCCTTGGCCCTTGGGTCTGGGTCACGGGGCTGTTTGTTGTCGCCTTTAATTGCCCCGGCCCTCGACATGTCGTTTTTTTTTTTGTTTTGGGTAGTTTTTTTAGGTTTGTATGTAGATTTCTGGGTAGTTGTGAATTACTGTTGATTGTTTTCATTAACAATTGTAATGAAGTAAATTATGAGCAGTCCAGGATCTCTATTGTGGGGTTCACAATATTTGTTAATTAGCGTTAATTTGATGTATGGCTTTGGGTGGGCAATGACTTAGTTTTCAGTATTGTTTATATTGTTATTTGATCGATCGAAGTTGAAAAAAATAAAAATTAAGGCGAGAAAGTTAAGTTTAAGAACTCTTGCATTAAAATCAAAAATTTTGTTCTAACTGAAACCCGTTTTCGAATAGAAAGTAATCGGATTTTGACCTAATTTTGTGAATTCATATGTTTGAAGGTATATCAAATTAACAATCACCGAGTTTAAAATGATAAAATTTAAAACAAAAAAGTTTTTCTCTGATTTATAACTTAAACTAAGAAAACAACCTACGAAACCTAATAACTGAATAGAGAAAGGGAGAAAAATGCTGAAAATAGAGAGAGAAAGCTAAAAAGAAATGAAAATATGGAAGGTATTTACAGGGGAAGGAAGAGTCGGGGAAGTTGAGCCAATCTGTGAAGTTACAAGTTTACTGGTTTATATTACACACTAACTCATTCGGATCTAGGGACAATCGATTTCTATAGTAGAAAATGAGATTGCCCTCCGAATCGTGAATAATTCCTAATTCTTTCAGATGTTCTACATTGTTTATCGTCAGATGGTGGACAGAGTAGTTGGCTGGCAGCCTTCTCTGAGCCACTGCATCTGCGATCAATGGATTTGGGCTATTCCTGTTGCTATCTAAGAACTTTTCTAATATTTGGTATACATATAAGTGTATCTACTTTGATTGATATGTGTAACAAACGCGAAAAAGGCTCTTTTACAGCTGTTTTGGTTTCGAACCTCTCACATTGTACTTCATCTTGCAAAGCGCTGAAAGAGCCACAGCAGATTTGTGGTGTGTTATATGTCCTGTCCAAAGAGTTCACATATGTTTGCAAAAAATTACCATTACAAACATCACGTCGTCTGGGTCTTCTATAGCTTTTACTTTTAACTAGGTACTAAATTGTTTAAACAAATATCAAAACACTAAATGGTCCTTAGGATGGTGTTATTTAAACCGATATTCAAGTACCGATTTGTCTATGAATTTTAAGCTTTGAGAAAATACCTCCTCAATACAAATACAAAGGCATTAGTATTATTAAACCTCCTTCAATTTCCCCTCCATAAATATCAAACCACCAAGTAACCGACATTGCCTTAACCACAAGATGCAACGCAGTGCAAATACTCAAAACATATTTACCTCTAAAAGGTATCCTGCACTTTACCGATTAAAAACAAAGGCCAAGACTTGGCAAAAAGGATAACTGGGGAACTTCAAAAAGCACATGAACGCACGACCTGGCCGCATGGAAATCAACTTTGACGTAGTATGCAAATAAGGTAAAAGCATCAGCGAAATGTTGAGTGGGAAAGGGTATATCAGAGTACAAATGAAGGGGATCTGGTACGCATATTTACGCAGTTTCTTTGGCTTTTGGATTTGTATTTTTTTCTACTGACTTCCTTGCAGCAAAACGCATAATGCGGTCAATGAACTGAACTGAGAGGCCAGAGGAAGCCACAAGGCTTAGAGGAAGGAGGCTGTCGCTGCTGTCAACTGCAAGATGCAGCGCAAAGATGCAGCGGGGGGGTTTTGCCACATTTTTTTATTCTGTGCAAACCTCAACAGCTGCTAAAATGTGCGTAGCAACCAACCCCTTGTTTTCGCTGGTTAAGTGTTAAAAACAAAAGGAGTTCCCCTCGCACACCTCCCACCAGCAAATATTGTCATTGCGTGTCTTCAATTTTTGCATTTAATTTTTTCATTTTTGCCTAGGATAGTTAAAAAAGCGGGGTATGTAAGGCACACAGTCATTGGGTAACATCTGCCGTTGCCATAAACGGGGAAAACTGCTGAAAATAATTACAAGTTTTCAGCGCGCAATGAGATTTTGACAGGCTGGCGGTCCCCTCATGTGAAGAAGTTGAGTGGAAAAGTGTGCTAAAATTGCATAGTTTATGTACGCAACGAAACGGTTGGCCACATGTGGGTACTTATGCAAAATGCGATGCTCCTGTTACAGCCAAACTTGTGTTTAATTAAAAGTGCTGCTAATATCAGTTAATTTCTTGACATTAAATTGTAACACTTTATGCGAGCGAGGGTGTGAGTGTCGTCTGTATGTGTGTGTTAAGGAGTGGGGCCCAGATATCGAAAGGGTTATCGTTTCCAAATATCTTAATTATGTGGCGAACGCTTGGATGGAGCAGAAGTTGAAAATGGTGTTAAATCTTGATAAACCTAAAATGTGTTATTTTATGAGAGGAAAACTTAGTCATTGGAACCAACCACACATTAAATTAGGTGATTGTTAATTTAATTGTATTTGCTAGGATGTTTATGAGACATTGGCTTCTTTAATGGTACAGCATATTAATTAAGTAAACATTGTCATCACCCTAGATTAGGGTTGTCGAAATATCGATATCGAATAACTTTGAACGATATTTTTGTGAAATATTTTTTTTTTGTTTTTGGACAAAAAGGAAGGTTTCCTAAGGGCATTGTCTTGGATATTAGTAACATCAGTTATTCTAGTAATATCCAAGATAATGCCCTTAGAAAACCACCCGTTTTGTGGCCGAATATAACATAATGTCTTAGTATATGACATTGCCGATATTCAAATTGGCGCTATCGGATTTTTATTGAGATACAAATATTATATTCTTATAGAAGTGACTTCGTCGCTTATAAAAACTTAAAATTAAACACAAACACTTTGACTAAATGCACAACAGGTCGCTAAAACCCAAAACGAACACTGTGACGATGTGGACAGCTCCAACAGTCGCCATTTTACAACAGAAATTTAATTTGATTTAGAATACCACAGAAGACGGGACGAGTGCACCGAAACTACAAGTGTACTGCATTCGTACGTGATATTTTTCCCACTCGAGTGTCTGCAGCCACTGCAAAAAATGTATTTGTGTATGTAAATTTCACTTATTCAATTATTTTACCTTACCTAATAACTTCCAATTCAATAAAAATTTAGCCCTGGATGACCGACGCGAAATATTTTTACAACAATTATATTGGATTCGCAATTTATTGAGCCATTTTTATTTCGAGTTCAGTAATTTTTCTCTCTTGGTATGTGCTTTAATGATTCAAGTGCATCTTTTGGGTTATTTTATGGGTTTCCCAAACTCCGTTCTTACCAAAGTCTTTCGTTTTGTACACATTTTATAGGCAAGCAGTTGCATGCACAAAATGCTCTACCTAGGCTAGGTTACAGTCCGTCCCCATAGAGCTATTACAGTTCGTGATTCATTTGCTATAGTTAATTTTTTCTGCCCTTTTCTTCCCGGAGTTGTCATACCATTTTCCATTAACTCACTCACCTTTTCACATTTCAATGACAATGAATTGCTCTCATTTCAACTCGTCCTTTTTATTGCGAGATTTTTTATCAGCATATATTTACCACTTGATACGCACTCTTAATTACAAAAGTCGTTAGGAGCTCTTCCCCTTATCAATGCGCCTTGGCTGGCTCCTTTTTTTCCGAGGCTGTCTCGACTCGCCATTTGTCTATTGACAAAACAGATTTTTTTTGTAAGCAAAGGGTTAGCCACTCCTTCAACTCGCATGTCAGGTTGTCAAAGTTGTCCCAGAGCAGGAACCCCTTCCCCGCCTTAACTCACCGCTCTAAACACTTTTGTATTAATTGAAGCGTAAAACAGAAAGAAATGGGTAGCATTTTTCAATTCGTTTTTTTCTTGTCCTGCACCTCGGGTTAAGCCTTGTGCCTGCTCGTTGAAGTCAATAACCTTTTAATGAGATTTGTAACTGTCAGAAGGAGGGCTTAGGCAAAGATAAAGGGAAAGGTGAGGTGAGGTATAACATTTTCACAATGTTTACCCAGCAGCTTATAGAAAAATTAACGTTTAGTTGAGGCTTAGATAAATTTGCATATCAACTTTGTTGTTGTTGTTGTTTATGCTCAGTGCAAGGATTAGTGTCATGACTCGGCACATACTGACATCTCTTGTCTGACCTGTCTTCATTCATCATCTTTTTTTTGGGGCAGCTGAGCAGGTAAGTCAAAACTGTGAAGATCGATTGCCAATCGAAGTTCTCACACTTTTGGGAAAACCTTCCATATGTTGTACAAACCTGTCCTTCAGATTATTTTATGGGCTTCAGATACCTAATGACGCGTGACTTCTACCGCCTGAAATTACCAATATCACACAACATTATTTTTTGCAGTCAAAAGGCTAGCCCTAATCATAGAGCACCTTTCGCGGAAGGCGCTGGTTATGCCTTCCTGTGCAATGGCTGTAATTGTCACTTTTGATTATGTCAAGATGACTTTATAATTACCGCCAGGCCGCACCGCACACGTGTGACAGTTTAAGTGTCGGTTGCAACCGCACGATGTGTGGCGCATAATTTGCAAACCGTTGGCCAAAAGTGAAAATGACCGTAATTTGCTGCAAGTTAGATCCTGCCGCATATTGTTCGACTCACCGGAAATGTATAGTTAAACGAATGGGGTAGATTTTTTGTATTATTCTTTATAATTGGTGGTAAATTAGGAGTGAAATGAAGGAGTTATGAATGAGAAAAAAATATGTACCTAAGTTTACGCGGTTACGATTTTTTACTTATTGATGCAGAAATATACACTGTGTTGTGTACTATTTTGTGTAAAAATTTTCGTATTGATATCTCTTATACTTTTCTATCTGAGATCAAAATATGTCGATATATCATTTTAAAAGTTCATTTTTATGTTATTGCAAGAGCGTCATATCTCAGTTGTCCTGCAGTCGATATTGCGCAAACAGACTGATTGAATTTCAAATATTTTACCTAATTAACTCATCATTTTTAAATATTTTTGCTGAGTTAAACTCATTGAGAACTTTCTCAAAATGGATTGTTTTGAGTTATGCCAGTATTGAAGTAAGTGAGCGATATATTCTTTATGGGGTCGGAAATAATTTTTTTTGTTGTTAAATACTTTTGCACACATTTAAAATACTCTGAAAATTTGGTACCGAGCATAAAACTCTTAGGGCCGTTTTCTCATGTTGCTGTTTTTGCAAATCTAGGTGGATTTGCTGCATTTCGTTGCATGTATGTGTAAGAAATCCACCTAGATTTGCAAAAACAGCAACTTAATATATGGATAAAGTCGTATATGTTGTAGCAGAAGTACACTTTGAACATATGTAGGGTGTTCAGCAGCCAGGGTATAAGCGTAACTGTGTAAATTTACGCGACGCATCTATTGAAGTTCTGTGTATCCAAATCAGTCATCCGACGAACCAATCTGATTCCCTTTTTTCAATGATCAATGGATATGTGCGGCCCCATTCTTTATGTCGACTGCCTTTCGGGCCCAAATGGAACTTGAGTTACAGGTTTTACTTTTATTTTTGGGGCAGTTTGCATCAATAAGGAAAACTGCAACTATATTTTCAGTAGGGGATGACGTCTCTCTAGTTGTTGTTACGGACAGAGTGTTCGGAGCTATTTTAAGGAAGATGTTTCAATTTATTTACTGACCAAATACAGTTATGCTGACCAAAAAATTTTAATTATTCTAGGTGTGACTGCATATTTTAAAGAAAACAGTCTCGAAAAGGCGCGATTCCAAGTATTTACCAAGTACAATTGAACCACTCTTTAAACCATTTGAACAACTCATGGACATCGAAGCTTCGGAGACTGGATGTGGAACGTAGAAACAAGGAGTAGGCGGGTCATCGAATCTGCGAAGCAATGCCCAAGAAAAATACCACATCCCATGGATCGTAAGTGGCGGTCAAGAGAAAGCCTAGTCGTCGAAGATTGCTCGATTTTTGATTTGAAATGGTATTCTTAAAAACGCACGCATCATTAGGAACTTATTATAGGCTTTATGTAGTAGATAGAAAAGAACTTTTGAAAGTAAAATCATTTTTTCTGATTGCCTTATACAGTGGTGCCAAATGTCAATTCGGTTAGGAAGTACTTCTGCCACCAGCCGCACACGCAAGAGAGAGAGATACGTACTCTATAAATACCACGCACACAATGATTGTTGCATGTAGCCTATGAAAATGTCGTTTACTTCGTGTATCGCTGCTACACACACAATCGCAAAGCTTGATAGAGTGTGTTTGGGCACCACTGCTTATACACAAAAATTCTTCCTCACATTTAATCAATAATCCAAGCTCAATCGCATCGAGCGGTCGAGCACAAAACTCTGCTTCGAACAAAATCAGAGCATACGCATTGTGTGTTCGATCGAACAAATCTCAGCGTCAACTGGCCAGCGCAATGCTCTCTCTCTCTCTCTCTCTCTTTCCATATCTGTTTGCAGCGTCAATGCGTGTTTGCAAGAGTTTGTTCAAACGAGGTGACTTTCGATCACTCTGATCAATCGTCGTTGAGCCAAACGTACAAAACACCCGAACTGATTGGAATAAAGACTAACATGATTTTACTCAGAATGCCAACAATAGGATTGAATTGAACTGAAAGGCGAACATGCTTGATGCATAATGAAAGTGTTAAACAACGGTTTCTGTTACCTACCTAGAAATACCGTTAAAGATACTGCAGAATTTTGTACTCTAATTAGAGAAAATAAAGTCAATACGATCTCAAAAACAGACTAGGTTCTGTTTTTCCAAATCAATCACCCAAGTTCTATTCAGGATTATAAGAATTTAAACAAACTGATGATTTTGGTTATATTTTTGAAAATTTTAATCTAACCAAAATTCTATCACTTAAACTGAATTTTCAATAAATTTTTATTAACTTATACAAGAGACTTTTCTTTGCTAATTTGAAAACTTGGCAAAACTTTTTAAAAATTAAACATGGGTGCGTTGCTGTGCATGTTTGTCTCTCATTTCTTTATGTATCTCTTCTGATCACATAAACTCAATCAGTAGGTGCAACGCTCTAATCTTCGCGCCTCCAAAGTGTCTCTAAAGCTGGCCATAAATCCCTTAAAGGCCATTCACATTGACAACATAAATTGTTATCTTAAATACACAACCCTCGCCTCTAGCTATTGATGACCCATTACAGATATAATATCATTCGATCAACACTTGAGGTAATCCGCTTGAACGATTTTCAAACACTAAAACATTTTTAGAAACTCGTTACAAGGGTTGTCCAGACTTTGTCATCTTTTACCCATTTACCATTTTTCAATGGACTGACCAATAACAACCAACAGCACCTTGCCATGTCTAAGCGCAAAAAAAAAACCAATAAAAAATCATAATTAAAAATCCAATGCTCGTATGTTGGACGATATCCTGCTGTGACCAGGGACCCTGACTCTCCAACCACCAACTGACAAAACAATTTCAATTTTGGTTTTCATTTTCCGTATTTTTTTACAATTTGAAAAATGATACGAAATGTCATTATGTTATCGATGAAGAAGGTAGGGGAGGGAAGGGGAGAATTGACATTTATTTACTGTGTTGAACAATTGTAGCCGAGGCATTCTATTGTTGGGCAACAATTTGGCTGAAAGGATATGCCACGTTAATTGTGCCATTTTGTGGACAGAGACGCAGCAGTAGCCAGGCCATCGATCATATTTCAGGTCCTTTTCTGTAGGACTTTGGCTTTGATTGCCAGCAGGGAACTTGCTTCCTTTCTGTTAAATTTTTGTATATTTTTTTTTATCTATTTTCGCGTGGGTTTCGGACTGTCAGAAAGGGGTGTAGTCCCACACATATGAACAATGAGTAGAGGGTGGTTCAATGCTTCCTCCACACTCTGAACTGATGATGTGGATTATGATGTATGACTGGCTGGCTTTTGGTTAGTTGTGCCTCATTTTTAATATGCTTATATGATATTTTTTCCCCAGATTTTTGCCCGTAAAAAAATTGTCTCATATTTTTTTATAAAATTTTTCTTCATGTCATGGAACATGACTTTAAATGTCATCAATCAACAATTTCGACAACACATCATCAATTTCTATTGTTCAATAATTTGATGAATATTCATAGTGTTTTTTAGACGAATCCTTAGTGCTGTCCACCCATATTTTTCTGCATTGTATTTGTTTATTCGTCAAAGGTTATTTATGATTTTTTGTGTTGCGAATTTTATTTTAGTTGTTGAGTCATGATTATTTTGCCAATTGTTGGACAAAAGAGAGGGTTAAATTAGAGGCAGCTGCGTGGGAATAGGTAAAAAGTACAGTCTCTCGATCTATGTGATAGTATTATCATTTCTACCCTCCCAGCTTACACGCGGACCCAAGCGGGGCTTTGCTCCTAACTCGCTTACATTCCACATTGCCCAATGTTCCATTACTAATTAAGCACCTGAGACCGCCCTACTAAACCCTGGCAGCCTGTCCTGCTTCCCACCGTAACTGTCAGGACCACAAAATATGAACTGCTGAATGTGGAAAGCTGTACGCATCATAAACTGCGACAATAACCAAACCAACTAATCCTGCCCAGCCTAGACTGCACTTTGCTAACAAAACACCAAAACCAACACACCCAAAATGCAATGAAAATATTTTGACAGTCCCACCATTTGGGGTCGGGGGTGACAGACCGAGACAAGAGAGAAAGTCCGAGTTTCGCGCCCTGTCTTTTTATTTGTAATGGCCCTTCATTGAGCCGCCACCACACACGGCGCACGGTATTCGAGTTCTAAGCCAATTAGTAGCACGCCTTGAGAAATGGACAGGTGTTAGCCCGTTTTCAGTTTTTCTCGGGTAACACGATGGTGGCCCATTGATAAGAATGGATCGTCCTGCGACGAGTTGGCGTGACTGTGGAAAATTATTTGCATAATTTGACAGTTCATCTTTCGATTGCCCTGCGGCCGGACTAACCACAAACAGTCGGAAAACATAAAAATTAATGCAAAAATGTTGTATGCCGACAATAAAAATACATAAATTCAATTAAATGTGACAAACGAAAATAAAAAGAAGAAAATATTTAATACGAGACTCGCCAGACTGGCTAAAAACGTAATAAAATGTTTGTTGTAAATAATTAAGTAGAGTTGAGAGAGAGTGTGAGAGTTTGATGTGGAGACAACAGCAACTACCGACAGCTTTGCATGTGTCAAATTAACCAACACTTTTCAGAATGTCATTTAATGAACCTGAAATAAATACGGAATGTACTTGCCATTCATTTACTCATAATTACATTCAGCTTGAACAGGAATTGTATAGTAATGTCTGATGATAAATTTACTAACTGGTGTAAAGGCTAATGCATAATGTTCAGGCATAATCTTGGCAGCGCAATTTTACCATATCAAAGAAATTTGAAATCTAGAAAATTTGTATTAATCTGTTCCATAATAAGCGACATGATTTCGTCAAGAAAGCAAAATAAAATGTATTAAATTCTAGAAAACTTTTCAGATAAGCAACCCATAACCTTTGTTTTTAAGATCCTTGATTGTGGAATTAAAAATAAACAAAAGCTTTTTCCGCGACTTTGACGCTTACAAGAGGACCATTGCCACTTTCCTCTTATATTTGATAGAACTTATAAAAATTTGGAATAAAATTACTTCTCGATTTGATTAAAAATCCTGCAACATCCCAAAAGAATTTCTTTAGTCTAGGAGGAAGAGAACACCTACCGACAGCACCACGCACTTTTTCTAAACTTAAAAAAATTAAAAAAAACAATTTTTTTACTTACCTCCTCAAAGACTAAACCGTGTTTAGTGAACACACGAACGACCACTTTGCCCACTCCGTTACCTCTCGTCAAAATCATTCCTGAGAATGTAAGCAACAAGGGCCGTGATTGGGTGGACATAAGTGTTGTGAATTTGGCAAACCATCTACTGTTGTAACCCCCTATCAATGTATTGTAGTGCAATAAGGTATACTCAGAAAAAAACGACAGGCAGAGTTATAGATCGATAGATATAGAATTTATATCGTTTTGCACTAAAAATTTAAAGTTTGTTTGGTTCTTGGATGTACTTAAATTCCTCTTCTAGTTCCAATCCCGTGTAGGACATAGGGCATCAACCACTCCTCTCTTCCAACGAACTCTGTTGTTGGACGTAGCTTTCAGCTCTCTCCAGATCTTCCCGATGCTTTCCGCTTCTCTACCAACAGTCCTCCTCCAAGTTTCTTTGGATCTGCCTGGTGTCCGGCCGAATCCATCCAGAGGGTACTTAAATTAATTACAAAAATATTCTGAAATAGAAAAAGACATACGATTTTGAATGAAGAACACTTCGTACTTATTGTTAGCCGAAAAAATTTAAATAAAGATTTAGAGACTTAGTTCAAGTACAAAATTTCTTGGATTAAAGATAACATAGAATAATTAAATAAGCTGCAAAAAGTGTGCTACGGAAAATGCGAATTATTTTAAAATGAATCTGTTTTTAAAATTTCCTTCTAGTTCTTTAGGTTCTGACCTGCAGTATAAACATCTTAGTGTTTAGTAAATTCATTTCTTCTGGATTTTGATATTATACAGAGACCTAAATTCAACAACAAATTGCAAAAGCTTAGCATTTAATGGGCTTAAACCAGGAACATGTTGTATTTTTTATACCCTTGCAAAGGGAATTATAATTTTGCCCAGAAGTTTGCAACGCATAGAAATATTCATTTCCGACCCTATAAACTATATATATTCTTGATCAGGGCGACGAGCTTTGTCCATCCGTCTGTCTGTCTGTCCGTCTGTCTGTTTCTACGCAAACTAGTCTCTCAGTTTTAAAGCTATCGAGCTGAACCTTTGCCCAAAGTCTTCTTTTTACTGCACACTGCTAATATGTCGGAACCGACCGGATCGGATGACTATATCTTATAGCTGCCATAGGAACTATCGGTCGAAAAATGGGTCTTTGTTAGAAAAACTGTTTGGTTTTTAATGTTAACGTCTCCCACTTCAGCGATTATTCATATTAAACACTTTTACACAGATTCAGATGTATTGGTCAAAGTCGGATGACTATATCTTATAGCTATCGGTCGAAAAGTGGGTTTTATTTAGAAAATTGGTTTGTTTTAACGCTGAAGTTCGTAAACTCTGATGTATTAAAACCTTTGCAAGGGTGTAAAAACTTCGGCAAAGAAGAAGTTAGCTCGGCCTTCTCGTTTTTAATATTTTTTGGTTTCTAAAATGATTGGGGGTTGTCTTTAGAACTAGACTTTTTGTTTTGTTTTGAAAGTTAATCGGGCTGTACTTAAGAAAACAAAAAATATGTTTTCCGCCAATTTTACCTAATATTCCGAAATTATCACAATAATCACATTGGTATTTTGATTTATGTGGAGATTTGAATATAGGTTTTTAGATAATCAGATGGAAAACAAAAGCAATTCATACAAACATTTTTCGTAAATTTTCCACCTTTGGGGGAGTTGTTCAAAATGTTTAAAGTCCCCTTTGTAGTTTTTTGCTTAAGCCAATTGCTGGAAACTAAGATTTCGGCCTTACATCCTCGGCCACGCATTCTCACCAAGGATGGAGAGTTTTCCCGAAAAATTGTATGCAGTCATTGTTGAATTTACTGACAGATCTTGGAAAATGAGCTTGATTCTCTTCGGATGAAAATAGTTCTCCGACCATTTTCCGACTTGGTTCTAAAATTGAAAGACACGTTTCTGATATTTTATTTAAACTGTAATTTTTTAATATTGAATTTGGACATCATTTTTCAGGGTGTGGTGGTTAGTTTTCATTTCATTTTTGTAGGAGCGAAATAGTGCTTAATACAATAACAACTAGATAGCGTACTAAGCAGCTTTGATATTCTTAGTCGGTCTTTGTTCTATTATTTGAAGTTTTAGCCCGGTATATCAAACGAACTTTTGGTTTCTTTATGAAACTTCCAACGAAAAATGTAAAAGAATGCTGGTAACGACTCAGTAGTCTTCAATGCGCTACCTTGTAGCCATATCAACGTCACAGCGTTGCCACCTTATCCATAATATGTTACGCGCTTGTGTATTAATCTTTACTTAATTCAACAGTCTGAAGCTGGTCTTGAAGTTGTTCAACTTTCCATCGATGAAATAATATGCTAAGATTTGGTAAGCTTTTTTCGTATTTCAAAACAGAACCAATTGCGTACTTTAACTAACATTATGGTTTTCATTTTAGTACTCAAGCCTCAAGGTCAGTGCTGAATTATAATTCAATATAATCATAACAAATTTTGGAAAAGCAAATGGTATGTCCGTACAACGATTATTAATAATATTAACTCCTACTAGAACTCCGGCAAAATTTTGACAGTATTAACAACTAGTTAAACTGTGCCTTTGCCTTACACTTTACCCCTTCCCCTCCTCCTTTCTTCTTTTGTTGCTTCAGCCACTCACTCACCCATAGAAACGTTTACTTTGTATACAAACACACTCATAAATAGTTAATTACACCACATTTCATAAATCACACAAAGTGATATTGCTGGAAGCTAACAATTTCCAACGGGCTAAGTCAAAGCCTTCACCCAAAATTCCACAACAAATTAAATTAAGCGGCAAATAACTTGCCCGGGCACATACGACACGACTTTACATCACCCAGAGAGACAGACAACCCAGCCAGGCCAAACTATCCACGCACTTTATGAATAGTTGAAGATGATGCGAGCTGGTCCTGGGCTGAGCTGAGCTGTCGCTCATTCCGTATGCCGCCAGCGGTTGCACTTAATTTAATTGACAAATTTTAAAACCATGTCACTTAAGGCGAAACCCAACTTGGCTGGCTTTGTAAATGGATTAATGTTTACTTTTGTTTTTGCCGGAATGAGGGACAACGAAAGTTACAGGAAATTGCCATTTTTCTACCCAAAAAAAGGCAGACAACAAGTCAACAGCTCTTGACTCATGATACTCCACACAAAATAACTCGTTATGGCTAAGTAAAAATGGCCTCGGGTTAATTGAGCGCACGGGGGAAGAAAAATGCAAAGGAGAGAATGAGATAAGTGGAGAGATGTTAGATATGAAGAGAGATGAATCCTTTTTTGGGCCACATTTCCTGTTTGGTTATCGGGGCTTAGGATAATGAACAGGCTGGTTCAAATTGAGTGCGGAAGTGTGGACTAAGTGATGACCAGTAACTGGATGATAAATTACTTTTAAATATGGACAAGTTGTCAGAAAATATGAACACTCATCAGATACTTTTGGTAGCCCTATCTGAAAGTCACAGGGACAAGAATTAAACCAAAATCTTGGATTCGGTTCCTTAAAAACTGGTTCCACAATCGAACCTTAGATTTACATCTGTCTTGAGCCTTTATACCAGTGGCCGGCAAAACACACATGCTCATTTTGGCGTTGCGTATGTGTGTTTTTAAACACGCGGGAGAGCGCTTATTTAACACTTCTTTGCTGTTGCAAAAGAGAGCAGTATAAGCTCGTATACGAACGTGCCTGACTCTGCTTTACACCCAACCTTCTTCAGAATTTCATTGGTTTGTCGAATTGCTCTGCACCTTTCGTACACTTTTCTGTTGCATAATTTTTACACAGCAAAAATACCCTTCGAGGCCCAATTCTATACTGAGTATGAAAAAAAGAGCTTGGCCCATGATGTCCATAAAACAAATAGAACAGCAAAGCAATGAAAGACAAACAAATGTGTGAGTGTGTACTCATACGGGAAATGCCTCTCGATTACAGAGAGCAGCAGCTTGTGCTTTGGACAGACTCTAGATAAATATTATTAATTAAGTGTCTGGTTTGACTTTAAGCCTCAAAAACTGTGGTAATCATTGGAGTAACAGCAAAAGTTTCATTGATTTTATCAGAGCTCGTCATCAGCCATGAGGAATTTTCGCATTCAATTCAATGAAGCGTTCAACTTTAACTCGACCCATGACCAAACACAAGCAACCCTCCAACCTCCAACCCCCCTGCAGCTAAAACAAAAGCCAGTTGAACTGCCACCCAACGGACCACCTTATAAATAAACGTTTAAATCCTCATGAATGCTTACAGTTGGCTTTATTCCGGCAAAAGTTTCCCAGCTTTTGTTTTTCGAAAATTTCTTTTGGTTCTCCTATCATGTACTCAGCGTACTCTTGTCGAGTTGGTCATAAGTTTTTAGTGTTATTACCGGGCATTGGATAAAGTAGCGAGGCGGATTTTGGCATTCGTCGATAAGCGGCAAGTGCGTTGTAATAGTTGTTGCCACTTCATCTGGCTTCTTGTTTCGTTCTTTTGTTTTCGACGTAATTATCATTTGAACGCATTTGCGTTAAGTGTTCCTTTTTGACATGTTTATAAGATGGTCCTCTCCTTCTCTTGGTCTAGATGAATATTGCCCGATTAAGACGATTTGAAGAAGGTTGGAATTGAGACAGAATGTGATATGATGATGGGGTTGTGATGGAACTGGAATACATACAAGATACTGTATAATACAAAACATTTTGATAAAAAAAGGGAAAGAGAGTTTGTAAGTATACATCCGTTAATTTGGCTGGTCATCAAATATTCGAAAACCTTTGTAATTAATTTTAGAATTAAAATTGACCGAAGGTTTCCTTTATTTTTTGGAATAGTCAGTATTTTTGACCTTTTTCAACTCTCTGGAAAAATCTAGATAGTCAGGGAGGTATTTACAATGTAGAATTTCAGGTAAGATTATTTTAAAAAATTTTGGACTTTCTTCATACAGGCCTACTGCGTTAGACTTGACATTTAAAACAAACGCTAAATCATCAAATTGATTCACACATGCAAAACAAAGATGTTATAAGGTACACAAGAGTAACAATCAATATAAGTAGGTATTAGACGTCGCTTCAGGTACTTGTCATGGCACAACATTTGCATTTAGCTTTTGTACATTAGTCTCAACATGGGGTGAAGTCCTTTGTGTTCCTAACCCAAGTCCTTTTGAAATTTGAAAATTTTTACTTTAATTCCGCGCGATTACCCAAAGAATTCACTAGCAAAGTTTTACCCAAAAATCCAAGCAAAGAGGACTACAAAAAAACAAAGAAGTCTCCTCCTTGGTCAGTTCGTCATACACAAACTTAATCTTTGGGCAGCAGGAAAGCGGGCATAAAATATCCTTGTTTATGATCTGGTTTTAGACGATTTTATTGAACAACTTCTCTGCATATAAATCTGCAGATTAGCGGCCCGGCAAACAAAAGGAACGTGTGAGTCGCACATTTTTGGGGTGAGAAGTGCCATATAATTTTTAGCATAATTATTACGTTTGTTTTCTTTACGATGTGAGCGAAAAGTATGGAAGATGTTGCGCAGAAGCTGCTGGGAATGAGTCTACTGTATCTACACTGTCGGACCCATTAACATGAGCATAAACCAAAGAAACTGTCAGACATTGTCGTTTCATTTCATCAATATAACAATTATTGTTATTATTATTATGTTGTATTATTATTTTTTCATACATCTTGTGGGTGTGTGAGGGGAGCAAACTCCAGTGCGTAAATGTCTATGAAATCATCTTTTTATGGGGCAACAACTGAATTTGCAGGAGGCATAACTATTATGGTTATGGCAATTTGTCTGTAGACATAACGACGACGACAACGACTACGGGAGAAGGCTCGTAACAGTTGCCCAACACGCCAGCCATCGATGAATTATTTACCCTCCAGATTCTGCCTCCTCATCCTACATTCACTTTGCAAATACATAGCCTCCATGTAAGCTTAGCGGCAGTTGCTTAGCTGGCCATAAAACATGATATACGGCCAAGTTGGCCAAAGGATTAGCAACGGACAAGTGATAAATGGGCAGTGCCCAGCTATTTGCTTAGGTTGTTTAGGTTTATTTCGGTTGGTGAAATAAAGCATAACATTTGCTTTTAATTAAATGTGAACTTGTGCAGATTATGATTATGTGTAAGTCAACTGAAAATGGGTGTACCTGAACTAACGTTATATAAAGATGGAAAAACTGTACTGTTCCTTGATAGTTTTTGAGAAGAAATTAAACAAAATATTTCAAAAAAATTAAAAAAAGTTTTTGAAAAAATTGTGCACAACTGGTCATCTTAAGCACCTACTTATTTGGATAAAAATACGATTCTTTCGCATATCACGCAGTTGGCATTGTTTCGCTACCAGTTTCCCTGTACAAAGTAAACAACAAAATTGTTGCGTCACAATTTATCAATAAAAGTTTTTCTCATGCCTTGCACTTGGTTATCTTTTTCGTATCCTTTAACCCTAATTTATGCGCCCAAAAGTGACAATTGACGAACTTCCATGTCCTCAGACTCGTCTTTGGCGTTTGTTTTTTGGTGTTCTACCCTCTTCCCTTCGCTTTTTTCGTTTTGGGGTAATAAAAATATCTAAGCAACGTCTCTTTATTAGCTCTCACCTAAGCCTTTTTTCTGTCGAGGTCTCCATTGTGTCTGGGTTTGCCAAAAGGCAACAACTTGTTACATTTGTCATGCGCTAATGTCAATTTTGACAGCTGCGCAAAAGTTTTGGGCGCCTGCGCTCAGGGATCTAGGTGTAGAAGTTGATTTTATGGATCGCTCAAGGCAACTTTGTTGTTAATTTGCCGCGCTCTGTGACAATTTGAGTATGTTTCCCTTTGTTGTTGCATATTATAAAAATAATTTTGTTTTAGTTTTTATTGGCAGTTTAGCGGAACAAAAGATGAGACTGGCTGAGGCATGTTGTTGACTCTTTTTATGATGCCCATGGACTGACAATTATTTACACTAATCAGACAGTCAGCTGAGACGCAGGCAGGCAGGGCAGACAGACGGAAAGGTAGTCCCTTCTTGGGTTTTATTTTTTTGTTTCATTGTGGCGTATTTTGACAATAAGCCTACAGTGCTCATTGTTGCCTTTTGTTTGTCAGTGTGCTGGGCCTATAAAATTTGCAACAAAGTCAATTTGGGAATTCTTTTTCTTTTCTTCTTGATATTGTAAGCGAGCAAATTTTTGTTTTGTGTAAAATGATTTGATTTGGTTTGTCTTGGATTTGATATGGTTAGTTGAGAGATTCCGTTTTGGGATTGAAATTGAAATTTTATTGTACTTTATGAGCGAATCGAAGTTGATATGAGGGTCCTTAAAGAAATTACAATTTTTTTTAAGAATAAGGAACTGATAAGTATCAAGAATTGGCCGTAGTTTATAACAGAAGTTATTATAATTAGTAGATCAAAATGTATAGGAGCTAAGTCGACGTCTTTTATTTTCTGCATTTTATTACGTTCCGCTCTGCTTTGATAACGTTCAAATTCACTGGAAATGCAAAGAACCAAGCTGAACACATAAATCTAAGGACGGTCCCAACAACAAATGCAGGTCTTTGTTTTAATCCTTTTTGACTTTAAGTAATGAAATAAATTGGTTGTATAATTATATATAACGTTGATTGTGTCTGCTGAATACGAAATTGAGCTTAGAAATGGTTTAGATTTCGCTTGCATGAAAGATGGGAACATTGGATATATTATCTCATGGCACTCTATTGCCCTAAAATGATTTAAAATCATTTGACAGTTCGATTCTATCTTAACCCAAACAAAAAAGCGTAAAACCTAAATTATTAGTGGTCATAATTTAACTGCGTTTGCAAATATGGCTAAGAGGCTGAAAACTGATCGGTCCAATAGTGATCATGTCCGGACAAATTCTGCATTTTAAGTACTACTAGATCTGCACCAATCATCTCTCGAATATTTCGGTGTTCCCAGTCCAACAATTTGTGGATTTTAAACTGAACCAAAATACGGCAAGGGTTTGAAAAAAAAATCTATTTGAAGATTGTATAAAATGTAAACAATTAGGGTATTTACTTTGTTGAGCACATAGTTATGCTCAATGTTAAGAACACCTCAAATAGAAATAAAAAACTCAATTATAACAGAAATCATAACAAAAAAAAGAGTGTGTGTCATGAGACGCACGGTACGAGCGAAGCTCTTTACGATGAATCCGATTTAAGTAATGGAAAAAGACACATTTGGATTCTGTATAAATAAATGTTAAATTATCAAATATTAGGTCACTCTCAAATTACTGTTAAGTCACTGTTTAGTCACTGTTAAAACACTTTAAGGAACTGTAAAGTCACTGTTAAGTCACTGTTAAGTTACTGTTAATTAACTATTAAGTCACTGTTAAGTCGCTGTTAAGTTGCCGTTAAGTCACTGTTAAGTTACTGTTAAGTCACTGTTAAGTCACTGTTAAGTCACTGTTAAGTCACTGTTAAGTCACTGTTAAGTCACCGTTAAGTCACTGTTAAGTCACTGTTAAGACACTGTTAAGTCACTGTTAAGTCACTGTTAAGTCACTGTTAAGTCACTGTTAAGTCACTGTTAGGTCACTGTTAAGTCGCTGTTAAGTCACTGTTAAGTCACTGTTAAGTCACTGTTAAGTCACTGTTAAGTCACTGTTAAGTCACTGTTAATTCACTATTAAGTCACTGTTAAGTCGCTGTTAAGTCGCCGTTAAGTCACTGTTAGGTTACTGTTAAGTCGCTGTTAAGTAACTGTTAAGTCACTGTTAAGTCACTGTTAAGTCACTGTTAAGTCACTGTTAGGTCACTGTTAAGTCGCTGTTAAGTCACTGTTAAGACACTGTTAAGTCACTGTTAAGTCACTGTTAAGTCACTGTTAAGTCACTGTTAAGTCGCTGTTAAGTCACTGTTAGGTCGCTGTTAAGTCGCTGTCAAACAAAGAACATTATAGTTAGCACAGTATAGCATAGCACAGAATTCACAACTTGACCTTAATGCAGCCACTCTTTGCACCCCCAATCCCCGCATACCCACAATACCCCACCCGACCAACCCCAGATCCCCACACGATCCCCACCAGATCACCGCGAGATCTCCACCAGAGGCCCACCAGATCCCCACCAGATCCCTACCAGATCCCCACCAGATCACCACCTGATCCCCACCAGATCACCACCTGATCCCCACCAGATCCCCACCAGATCCCCACCTGATCCCCACTAGATCCCCATCAGATCACCACAAGATCCCCACCTGATCCCCACCAGATCTCCACCTGATCCCCACCAGATCACCACCTGATCCCCACCTGGTTCCCATCAGATTCCCACCAGATCTCCACCAGATCCCCACCAGATCCCTTCCCAATCCCCACCAGATCCCTACCAGATCCACACCAGATCCCCACCAGATCCCCACCAGATCCCCACCTGATCCCCACTAGATCCCCATCAGATCACCACAAGATCCCCACCTGATCCCCACCAGATCTCCACCTGATCCCCACCAGATCACCACCTGATCCCCACCTGGTTCCCATTAGATTCCCACCAGATCTCCTCCAGATCCACACCAGATCCCAACCAGATCCCCACCAGATCACCACCGATCCCCACCAGATCACCACCTGATCCCCACCAGATCCCCACCAGATCCCCACCTGATCCCCACCAGATCACCACCTGATCCCCACCAGATCACCACCTGATCCCCACCAGATCCCCACCAGATCCCCACCCGATCCCCACCAGATCCCCACCAGATCCCCATCAGATCACCACAAGATCCCCACCTGATCTCCACCAGATCCCCACCTGATCGCCACTAGATCCCCACCTATTTCCACCAGATCCCCACTAGATCCCCACCAGATCTCCACCTGATCCCCACCAGATCACCACCAGATCCCTTCCCAATCACCATCAGATCCCTACCTGATCCACACCAGATCCCCACCAGATCCCCACCTGATCCCCACTAGATCCCCATCAGATCACCACAAGATCCCCACCTGATCCCCACCAGATCTCCACCTGATCCCCACCAGATCACCACCTGATCCCCACCTGGTTCCCATTAGATTCCCACCAGATCTCCTCCAGATCCACACCAGATCCCAACCAGATCCCCACCAGATCACCACCGGATCCCCACCAGATCACCACCTGATCACCACCAGATCCCCACCAGATCCCCACCTGATCCCCACCAGATCACCACCTGATCCCCACCAGATCACCACCAGATCCCCACCCGATCCCCATCAGATCACCACAAGATCCCCACCTGATCTCCACCAGATCCCCACCTGATCGCCACTAGATCCCCACCTATTTCCACCAGATCACCACCTGATCCCCACCTGGTTCCCATCAGATTCCCACCAGATCTCCACCAGATCCCCACCAGATCCCTTCCCAATCCCCACCAGATCCCTTCCCAATCCCCACCAGATCCCTACCAGATCCACACCAGATCCCCACCAGATCACCGCAAGATCTCCACCAGATCCCCACCAGATCACCACCAGATCCCCACCTGATCCCCACCAGATCACCACCTGATCCCCACCAGATCCCCACCCGATCCCCACCAGATCCCCACCAGATCCAAACCTGAGCTCACAAGGTCCCTACCAGATAACTACCACATGACCACCAGAACCAAACCAGATCAGCACCAAATCCGCGCCAGATCCTCACCAAATCTTCACCTGATCCCCACCAGGTCTCTACCAAATACCCATCACTTCCCCCCACTTCCACCTCACACTATCCAACTCCACACACAACCCACCTGCCACTACGCGGTAATGGTAAAAGCTGCTGATTTTGCAAATACAAAATACAAAACACAAAATCAAAGACATACCCCCAAAGAATCTGTCGCAAAGACATACCCCCAAAGAATCTGTCGCAAAGACAAAATTTTTCAAGATTCACTCCCCCAGTCAGACGTCCGTAAAAGAGCTTCGCTCTAAAAAAAAAAAATTAAAAGAATGCTATTGATTTTATTCGCAGCCAACTTCACACTTAACCGCTTTACCGCTATATATTTGAACTGCTGATATAGTAAGCACAGCAAATAGGACTGCTAGGACTGCGTCGATAAAAGATCTAAGCTAGAGTCCGGCGCGTCCCTATCTTCTGTGTATATAGTACAATACTGCTTTGCGGTAGCGACGCCGACACACCAACAGTATTTGGTCAAAGTTTTCAAAAATAATTTTTCCTCCAACAAAACTGTCTTTGTAAATTTCTTCAGACAAAGAAACAGAACAGAACACATTGCCGGAACGACTAAAAATTTATGATGAATTAAAGAAAAAACACATAATTTAATATATTCCGGAATATGGCTAAGAAAAGTGGTAAGACTACGTTGATTGAGACAATCATAAATAGTTTTCTCGCGGAGTATATAATTTTGAAGTTTTCGCAGTTTTGTAAAGGTACGTTGAAATCTTACTTTTATGGTTTTATGAGTTAGGTAATAATGCATCCAAAGAGAACTATATCGATAAGGCATTTCTAACATTAAGCGCTCTGTCCCAAAATGCAAGCAATTAAAACCGATGTGCCGCCAAATCTGGACGAGTGTCGTTTTGAACATTATGTGAGGGTAAACTTAGAAAGCCGCAACGGTATTTTGAGCTTAAAAGAAAATAATGAAGTTTCTAATGTTTACGCAGCGGTTATCATATCCCAACTATCGTACAACTTATTTTGATGGCACAGAAATATCGATAGTTGAAAAGCCGTGGCCAGATCCAGAGGAGAAAAGTAAGGGGACAACAATATAGCCTAAAGCTACATGTGACAATTGTTTTTCACAGTCAGTTAGGCAGAAAACTTTAAATCAGCCGTGATGTTGGTTTTAAACAAGGCTGCAAACCGGTCCGGAACCGAACCCCTTAGAACCGGTTCGGTCCGGGTATTTTGGGTCCGTCGGGTCTTTGGGTCTTTTGACTTCTCGAACCTGAACCCGAACCGGACCACTGTTTAAAAAAATTAGGTTCGTTTCACAAAATCCAGTAGTTTTTCCAACGAAACACGAGGGGAGATATTGAAAATATCTAGAGATTTTAGTATAAACGATTACGTTTTGACTAAGCTTGAATGACTTTTTATTGCAAAGATTAGAAGTTTATAAAAGCAATATACAGCAATAAACAAATATCAAATATGTTACAGATTCCTTTGAAAATTGTTTAAGAGAACATACTATACAGAACATACTATCCAGGTATCAGTTGAACGATCCTTTTTAACATTTTAGTTTCTTCTTTCTGATCTAAGAGCTAGTATAGAGGTACAGCCTCTAGAAGATATAATGCTTATTAACTTAAACCAGAATCCGGCACTGTGTTATTTATTGTGTATACAACGCCGATCTACGGCAGCGACATCATCACTCCGACAACATACGACGTCATACTGCTCTCTTTTGCAACCACAGTGGCTCAACACACACACGCGACGCAAAATCAGCTCATAAATTTGATAGTTAAAATAACACAAAAAGAAATACAAAAAAAAACAAGTGAGAAAGTCGGTCAAGCCCGACTATAACATACTCTGTACCTGGAGTAGAAGCTGAATGCAATGCTGGTGGTGCGCTCATCTCAAAGTTTCTCTCTCTTTTTCTCTCTCTCTCATTCTCTCTCTCGCTCTCTCTCTCTCTCTAAGATTGTGTGGTGTTAGTTGTGAATGGGTGGGAGGGGGTGCGGCGAGGGCGATATACTTTTTTGCTCATAACTTGAGAACCGCTAATCCGATCTTTATCATTTCTTCGGCAAATCGATATATTTTGCTAATTACTAACTATCTCTAGAATCTATCTACGAATCGTCTAACTTCAAAACTGTAGGAGATATAACGTTTTTTCCGAATTGCGGGGGCGGGAGGGGGCGTGGCAAAAATTGAAAATAAAATTGATCTGCCTGCAGCTATAAGAAACATTTGTCCCATACAAGTCAAACCTCTATCTCTTACCATCTCCGAGATCTGTTTGTTCATACGGACGGACGGACGGACAGACAGACGGACAGACGGACATGGCTATATCGACTCGGCTGTTGATGCTGATCAAGAATATATATACTTTATAGGGTCGGAAATGACTCCTTCTCACTGTTACATACTTTTGCACAAACTTAATATACTCTATGTACCTTCGGTACAGAGTATAAAAATGATGTTATTTCTTTCATACGATTTGGCATTTTTAAAAAAGTTCTCGCTACTCTCTTATCAATAAAAACTGCAAAATTTTAAGAAATTAAAATAATAAAAAATTATGCAAGTGAAAAGGGGCTAATGGATATACGGAATATTATTTTTAAAAATATGTAGGTATTAATAAATCGAAACTTTTATGTTCAAGCGAACCGAGGTTTGAACCAAAACCTTCGGTTCAAAGGTCTTAGGAACCGGTCCGCGAACCAAACCTTAGACTTTAAAACAGGTTCGAACCCCCGGACCGAACCTTCTGCAAAATTTTTGAGGTTTGTAGCCCTGATTTTAAATACGATTTTGATTTTCATTTTATGTGACCGTTTTTTGTAATTTTCTTTAGGTTATCGGTCACACCGAAATTATTATCAGAATCAGAATCAAAATGACTTGCAGGAATACCTTTAATAATACTTTTAGTGCCTTTCATCAATTTCACTCCAATTTTGAACAAATCTCTATCACTGGCAACTTATTTAAAAAAAAAGTATTTTTGGCGATATCTTCATTATCTTTTGAAGTAATCTATTCAAATTAAAAAAAAATGTTAACTCCAGACTTTAGGCCGCACCCTTTCCCATGTCGGCCTAGGCCTTTTAATTCCTATCAATTAGCCCTGATCCTAATTCTGCAGAAAATCCCCTTTAAAAACTTTTGATTGAATCTTCGAAAGAATTTGAAAAAGATATTACTTTTGCTCTCATGAAAGAATAATTTCAAGTTTTTGATTGACTTTGAAGATTTCTATTCCTTAATAAAAAAAACTAACCCAACTTTATCCTTATCTCAATCAATCTTTATTAAATGCCAGCCCATTAACTTGTAACTGTAACAACAGCAAAAATCTATCAACAGACTCGTGCAGCAAACCAAACAGAAGGAAGGACTGGAAAAATATGATGATACATATAAGCGCCCTTGCATAAATAATCCCAGAGATGCTTTTTTACCCTCTTGTAGTGCTGGCTTCCTCATCGATTGATTTTCCACGCGGCTGTTTTTCGTCACTTATCACTCAAAATTATGGCAGCAATAAAACATTTTTCCGGCTGGCCATTCGCCACTCCGTTTCGTATCCTGTCAGAGACGGCACACTTTGCCATTTTTTCCTGTCACTTTTCCCCTCATTTCTTGGTGTGTTTTTGTGCGTGGCTGTTTTTTTTGTCAGTTTTTTGTGTTTATCAAATTTGATTTGCAGCAATTTCTTTGCCATTTTCCATGTGTGCCGGAGCCGCCTCTATTGTTTGCTTTCTAAGTTTAGTTTTGTCAGATATCGGGCTAATGTTTAACAATTTATTTAAATGTCAGCAGCTTTTTTCGTTGATGTCCGGAATGCGGGGGGGAAGAAGCGATAGCTTTGTTTACCATTTGGCATTATGGTTGGTCATTGCAAAATAGCGTGGGGAGAGGGGAAAAATGTGAATATGTTGAAACAGATGTTGCTTTAAGTAAGTGATTCTGTGTATATTTAGCGGTACGTGAAACTGTTCCAAATTGTGGGGATTTTTTAAAAGCCCCTTACATAAATTCATGTAGAACAAAACTAAAATGGTTGCTCCCGCTCTTAATTGGCTTTCCTTAAATTTGCGGTCTAGCAGTTGGCCAAAAGTCTGAAAACCCCAACCGGACACGTAATCTTTTCTATAATTCGTTAAATTTTGTCGCGGACAAAAGTTTATTACCCCGACGACGATGTCGCCAAATGCAGACAATGGCCGAAGTGCATAAATTGGGCTGCCTACGCGGCGGCTCCTCCTTCATGCGCTTAGGACAAATTACGTATAACAAATTGTATAACGTTTTGGGTTTTTTCCGTTTTTGTTGCATGCATTTTGGTCATATTTCCCAACAAGCAGGCAAAAGCAACAACAAATCGGACACACGATATGGCGATAAGGGGAATTTATAAGCTTTGGCCTGGGCGCCGCCAAGTATGCACAGTGCTGGCCAATGTGAAAGGATTTAAGTTCGGACGGAGGACGCGCTCGTGTGATTTCATTAATTTACGATTTGTGTTGTCGAGCTTTGGCGCCACTATGGCTAGGAATTAAATTGGCTTAGGCATTGCGAGATGCATAGAAAAGATTCCATAAGCTAGTCTGCTTGCTGACATTCACCTCACCCCCATGGCCACATCAAAGCCACAAAAAAGGCAGCACTTTTCTTTTTCCCTTTTTTTTTGCTTCTATGTTTAATAATAATAAAGAATCGCATCGTGTGTAAGTAAAGTAGAGAAATTTTTGTGCTTAGCTCAGCTCAAACGGAAATTTTTTTTCGCTGTGGCAAATTTCGCCCAGGCTAAAATACTTAGGCGGATTTAAGCGCGACAAACAACAGACCACAGGGAAAATAAGAATGGAAAAGATTTTTTAAGTCAGCGAACAGTAAGTACCCTGACCTTTGGTAAATCTAGGAAAAACCCTAAAAGCATTTTCATTTTTCAAACCAAAAAAAATAAAAATGTTCTTGCAAAATAAACTAAAAAAAAACTAGGTTCGGTTAAACAAATTTGGAAGTTTCCCCAACGACACTTACAGGGAAATATAGAATCTGTAATCTGACAGCTATCATTTAAGAAGTTCTCCAATCCAACAATATTTCTCTAGGTCAGATTTTTACGATCACTGTCAATAAGAAGACGAATATGGATCAAGCGGAAGATCTTTTAAATGACAACTGGAAAGCAAAAAAGGAATGCAACTATGAAGAATGTAATGTTGTTGCAAGCGTTCGATCAACGTTCTTCTATTAAAAACTCTGTACCAACATTGACTGCAGTGCTCTTAGACTCGAGACTTTCTGTTAACTTTTGACCAAAAAAGGGGGGAAAGCAGCACTTTATGGATATGCTGGAGCTCCAAAAAGAAATTCTTAATGAAGGTTTTTAAAATTCAACTTTAGTTGAATCAACTTCGGATTGCGAAGAAGAGAAGTTTTTAATAGCAATAGAAAGCAATAGAAATATCATATATAAAATCTGTAAATAATGTTATAGATTCCTTCAACAATTGTCCAAGAAAACATTCATCGACAAATGTTTCAAAATTTGGAATGGTCAAAAAACGAGGACTTAAAAAAAGTGCCTTAACTATACTTGCTTTTCCAGTGATTCAGGTATAAGTTTCACGGGCCTTTTAAACTCCAAAGTTTGATCTTTCTGATCTAAGAGCTAGTGAAGTTTATCTTAGAAAGTTATTCTATCTAAATTTAAGAAAATACAGTCAAGGGTTGAACTCGCCCTAGAATTCCGAAATAATTTCTATATTTTAGAAATTTTTGTTAAACTTTACTAAAACTCAGAAAATTTTGTTTAAAAATATAGAAATTATTTCTAAGTTTTAGGAAGATTTTAACCCTTGACTGATTTTTGTTAAATGTAGAAAAATAATTTTCTGGGTGTACGAGAACATCAGCTAATAAATTTGATGACTAAAGTTACATTATTAAACCCGGCCGAACCTGCCGCGACTTTGCCTGCGTCCATTTTAAGAAATTGTTTTGTTTCATCTTGTAGACAGTTTCGAGATCCCCGTCATCCCGTCCTAAAACCCGCAATTAAATGTTAGTCCTGCTAGTAAAGTGGATGCTGAAAAAAAAACTTCTGCCGCTCGACCACATAGTGAATTTCGGGTGTAGCTATATTATATGAAGACTGTGAATTTCAGAGCAGCATCAGCACTCTTCAATTTTAAATCTTGGCACCCTCTCTTCACCCGTTTACTACTTTCTCCCCACCCTCCTCTTCACCTTCCACCGCTCTCCACTGTTTCCTCTCCCTCCTTATTCTAGCACATATAGCAGCTGTCATCTGTCTCAGAGAGACATGGTAAATTTGTAATACACACATATTTAATTAGTGTAAGTGTGATCCGTCTCATGCTCACTCTCTGTCGCACTCTTAGTAAAACAGCTTAGTCCAAAATTGTATTTGAGCGGCACAGTTCCGCTACTTTTCTTTGGCTACATTTGTATGTACATTTTTTAACTGCTAGCTTTGTGAAACTCCATTTTCTCTTTTTTGAAATACGGTCAACATACTTTTAAAGGCTATCGATGTGTTTAGTATGTGCCATAAGATTTAATTTAATTGGATGAGGCTATTCGCTGTCCGTCTGTCTGTCCGTCCGTCCGTATGAACACAGATCTCAGAGATGCTAAGAGTTGGAGGTTTGACATGTATGGGAGAAATGCTTCTTATACTTGCAGGCAGATCAAGTTTATTTTCAATTTTTGCCACGCCCCCTGCCGCCCCCGCAATTTGGAAAAAACGTTATATCTCACACAGTTTTGAAGATAGACGATTTGTTCCTCTCGGAAATAGTTAGTAATTAGCAAAATGTATCGATTTGCCGAAGAAATGATAAAGATCGGATGAGCGGTTCTCAAGTTATGAGCAAAAAAGTAAATTACCCTCCCCCCACCCCTCCCACCCTTTTACAATTAACACCGCACAATCTTAGAGAGAGGGAGAGAGAGAAAGAGAGAGAGACTTAGAGATGAGCGCAGCACCAGCATTGCATTCAGCTTATACTCCAGGTACAAAGTATGTTATAGTCGGGCTTGATCGACTTTCTCACGTGATTTCATTTTGTTCTTGTACAAAAAAAAAACACAACACGCATCGTTCTCTTTCTCACTCTCTCTCACGCTCTTAGCAAAACAGTTTAGCATGTCATGTGCTCCATACAAACTTTACTTTGGCGACTTTACCCACTTCGCGGTAAAAATTTTCCAATTTTCTTTCTTAGTGCGCGCCTGCATAACTAAACGAAGGTCTATGCCAAACCTCAGATCTGTAGGATAAGCAGTTTTGGCTGTGGGTTGATAATATGTCAGTCAGTCAATCGGGCCTAAAGATTTATAAGTATAGTATGATCCATGATCCGAGAAGTTGTTGGAACAAGCAAAATAAATATCATGATAACCATGATATCATGATAAACGTAAACATAATGCATGTGAGTTTAACAAACATAGATCGCTTACACTGCAGTGCACTGGCATCCCATTGTGAAAATACTCTGATCTGGCGGAAAGTGTATGCCAAAATCTTTTTGCCAGACGCTGTACCGGAATCGGCTTCAAAGCAAAAGACGCGACGCCCACCCGCTGAGCTGAACAGGCGACAACATCTTCCCCCTTTCCCGTGTCAGTTCCTGTTCCTATCGCCCTGCTCTGTGGATCTGGTGGGTGGGCTTAGGTAATACGCATTAGTGCCACGGCTGCATATTACGATATTATTATTATGATACGCTTTATTTTGTGGTTCAATGAGTTTGCCGTCGCCTTTCATCGTTCTTCTATCCGTTGTTGTCTGTTGTCTGGTTGGGTGGCAACTTTGACGGCTTAGTGACAAATTTTTTGCCTATCGATGAATATTTTGTGCAAATAACTGTAAAGTGGCAAAGTGTACCTCCACCGCCGCAAACGCTAATTGAAACAAATGCAGCAAATAGAAGGGAATACTTACCTCCATGGCAATCTCACACCAGGAATAATACCCAACGACTCAGCGACTTAATCTCATAAGTGTACGTTAGTCATGTGTGTGTGTGTGTTGGTGTTGTGGCCAAATGGCTGGTCATAAATTTAGCTGCCCATTGTGTTGCCTCGTCGTCTTTGGGTGCAATTTTTCAAACGCTTGTCCAGGCGCGTCCTGGCCATGTGCTGTAAATATCCTTTGACCCCTTCCTCCCAGCCAGAAGGTCAGAATATGTTGCACTGTGGCTCCGCAAGTTTATTAATTGCGCTTGTTTATCGTCCTGTTAAAGTGCTTCTGTTCTTTTTTGCTGCTCTTAGATAATTTAAACTAATTGCGTGACTCGCTGGCATTCCTTCAACCGCAAAGACTTATGATGGTCAGTAAATATTTGACATAATTGCCGGATTAGCGGAGTCTAGCTTTTCAATTAACCTTAAGTAATCCTTTAATCAGTTTCTGAAATTTGCTTGCCCAGCAATTTGGTCATTCAATTGACCATAATTTTACCTGTGTTGCATGTTCTCGTGCAACTGCCATTTGAATATTTAAGTATAATATCCCGAAAGAAATCGCAGCACACAAAGTTATTGTCCTTTGGGTGCTAGAGGACATGCACCTTCTTTGGGGGGTCATAAAGTGTTCTAGTTATTTTGTGTTCGAATATATTTTTTTTTTTTTTTTTTATAGTTTTTGTTTTTTTTCCTAACTTACCAAAAACCTATTTCAAAACAAAAGATGTTTATTCAAAACGGAAGGGTTGTTGATAATTCATAAATAAAATCATTTTTCCAGCAATTATTCCTGATATGAAGCTAAAATGTATTTCAATTTAAGAACACAAAATGGACTTCATCATACTTTCCTCATCTTGCAACACTCTTGGGCCAGGCTGCCATTGCAAACCCACTTGAGTACGCATTCGTTTGCGTCTAATGAGTTGTATCAACAACAAGTACCAAATCTCCCCCTCAGCCACAGACACCTCCTCCCAAAAACTCAGCCCACTGGCTGTTCATTAAGCCTGACTGAATGAATTCGCGCAAAAGAAGTTACTTGTCGTCGTCCAACCCACTCTTCTCCTGCCCGCCTGTTTAGTCAGCTTTCACTTGCAGGCGAGCTAGCAAAAAAAAGGAAGAAAAAATCCAAACACTTGATCAAATATTTTGCAACTTCATCGTGCCCATCAAGCGCACAATTTCAAGTGCTTGACTCTCGCCGCTCATTTGCCAGCCTCGCTGCACATTTTGTAAAAAGGAATTTGGTTTATAATTAAAATGAAATCAGTAAAATGGAAAAATTCTAGGATTTCTTTAGCTTCGATTACAGAGTAAGTGAACCTGCGGTGTAGTTTTTGGAGAGTCAGTGGGGTGTGAAAAATGAAATGAGGTGGAGAAATGAAAGGATTCAATGGAGGAAAATGTGTATACTCATCTGGTATCTAAAATCAATGGAATGACGATTAAGAACTTTAAAACCTTGAAAGAGGAAAACAGGCAAGGAGTTTCAATATTCACCTTACTTAAAATCCCCTGACACTTAACTCATGGCCTCCCATCAATTGTCTCTTTAACTTCATTTAACCTTTAGCTAATTAAATGATTCAATTTGGAGTAACTTCAGCTTATGGCCAAATGTTTGTCTTCTGCCACCTTCCAAAAGACTTTCCATGTCCTGACATACTTGTTAAGGGTGGCGCGGCATCACATTAATAAACATTAAGAGACATGTGCCTAAAAATCTAGGTCAATATACATACAAGGGTTTTCTTCCAAAAACGAAAGTCTCAATCCACTCCAACCCTGCAGACCTCGAAATCGGTCCACATAGACAACTCATTTGACTGATGAACTTGTGTTGACATTTCCAGGGACTCGGTCTGAGCCTGCTCCTTTTTTTTTGACACTGACACATGACATTTGTTGTAATGTCAATGCTGAGGCTGACTTACTTTTATTTTGTATCTCTTCCACCGCCGCTGCTCTCTAGCCATTTGCCGAAATTGTTTTTCAACACAGTTGAGTAAACATCGCAACCCCTCCAGCTGTAGCTCCAACCTTCCCCCCATCCCTGTCTGCTCATCAGTTCACATATGCAGACGCCTTTAGTAGTCAAAGTAAAAAAAAAAATTGCATAAAAAATGCTTTTGCATGAAAAATTTGACTGGGAAAAGGCAATAAATGTGTGACATGTGAGAAATGTTTTAACTGAACGACTTTGGAAATTGTGCAAATATTTTGTTTGATTTCTGGCAAAACATTTAAATTCACCAAAGTAATTTTTCATATCCCGTTATGGAACACGATGTAAAGTGAAATATATATTGAAAACAAAATTGCATTTCAAGGCAAAAGTAATTATCAAACATATTTCGGTTACAAAGTTTTACAGAGAAAATATTTGGTATTATAGTGGTAAAGCCGGGAAAATGTTTTGTTGGCTCGGAAATTTTGCGTGGCGAGGGTTGCTTCTAAGATAGTTGGTCCAACTACAAGCCGACATATAAACTGGGGCGTATTCCCGTGAGCTATGGTTATAAAACTGAGTTGGCTAATTTTTCAGATATTAAATAATCCAAAATAAAAATCGAGGTACCGCATTAAAACCGAAATAAATTGAATGCATTCATTTAGGATCGTACTTGAACTGGTACTCCGGACCCGAATCTCGATTAATACCTGGTTTTTTACCGATCGTTGTTAATTTCGAATTTTTCCCATTGATACTTCTATGTAACAATTCTAAGTAAAGCTATTATAATGGTAAAAATTTCTTGCACTTTAAGTCGAGCCTTTATGAAGATCATTAAAAATTTCAGCGGTCGCTCTAAGCCTTGAGAGTCTACCTATTAAATTCCTACTCAGGTTGTCGATATTTCTCAAAATATGAATTTCGATATATTAAAAACTTATATTACCAATATTGATATCGGTCAAACGGTTCGAACGACGGTTTTAACCGAACCGCGCGTGCGACGTAAGAGGTGTTTTAAATTGAAGAACGAACCGAAAAAATTGCGGTTCATCAGAGGTTTAGTTTGGAAGTAGTAAATGAAAATATGAAAAAGAGAGTGATGAAAAAAATAAGAAAAATATAAAGTAAGAAAAAATAAAAAAGTTATTATCCGTTGGGGGTAACTCTAAACCGAATCAGTGGAAATGAGTAGTTCGGGGTAGTCATGTGAAAAAGGGGAGACGCAGTTCAATGGAAAAAGAGCTCCGCCTGTTTGAATCGATCGCGATTCAGGAATCAAACTGCTACAGAAGAGGGAAAAAAGGTAGCTTAATCTCATTTAATGTTAATTCAACAAAAAAAACGTCAAGAATAACATAGAACTCGATAAGTAAGTCGAGTCTAAGGTCACAATCAAAAAGATCATCAAAAAAAGTAAATACAAGCGTACAAAGAATTATTAAAAAAAGAATAAGAAAGTTAGCGTTCCACCAAAAGTGTAGTGGACCATTTGAGTAAGTTAACAGGTAAGTTTTGGGTTAAAAACTTTCAAAATAACAAAAAAGTGTTCATGATTTTTTGAAAATCTAAATCTCAAAGTTAAAAACATCATAAGTCTCAGAATCATCAGATCTTCAGAAACTTAAGAGTTTGTAGGGTGTTTATACGATCGGATCTTGCTTGATCAAACGAATCCATCGAATATGATTTGCCCCTCGTGTGATCATGTCTGTGTGGTGGTGGTGGCAATTTGTATAGGTGGAAACAATGAACAAAGAGTATAGTTAAAAAATTAATCTACGGGAAATTCTAAGAAAGTTTTGCCAAAAAAACATGGATCTCAAATAAATTCCTAACCGGCGCCAATCAAGGTATTTAAGAATTTTTCATTTTAAAGAGGACTGAAAAAAACCCATTTTAATTTATTCTCCTTAGAAATCTCACTTCTACGAAGAATCGACTGCGAAATATTGTACCTGGTTCAAGTAAAATGGAGGAATTTATATTAGACCCAAGGTTTCTGGCCGAAATGTTCGGAAGATTTCGTTTTTATACCCGTTACTCGTAGAGTAAAAAGGGACTACTAAAGTCGTGCAAATGAATGTAACAGGCAGAAGGAATCATTTCCGACCATATAAAGGTATATATATTTTTGTTCAGCATCAACAGCCGAGTCGATATAGACATGTCCGTCTGGCCGTCTGTCCGTTTGTCCGTCCGTCTGTATGAACAACTAGATCTCAGAGATGGTAAGAGATAAAGGTTTGACATGTACGAGACAAATGCTTCTTATACTGGCAGGCAGATCAAGTTTATTTCAAATTTTGGCCACGCCCCCGCAATTCGGAAAAAACGTTATATCTCCCACAGTTTTGAAGATAGACGATGCGTAGAGATAGTTAGTAATTAGCAAATTGTATCGATTGCCGAAGAAATGATAAAGATCGGATGATATGATCGGTTCTCAAGCTATGAGCAAATATTTAAACCACCCTCGCCCACCCCCTCCCACCCAGGCACAACTAACTCCGCACAATCTAAGAGAGAGAGAGAGAGAAAGAGACTTAGAGATGAGTGCAGCACCAGCATTGCATTCAGCTTCTACTCCAGAGTATTTTATAGTCGGGCTTGACCGACTTTCTCCCTTGTTTTAAATAAATGATTTCAGTGTTCTTCATAGAATAATTTAATTTTTGTTTTGATCAACTCTTGTTGAGAAATTTTCAAAATTGACCAAGAGATGGCGCCACTGCAGTGATTATTTCATCTTCTGTCTTTTGGTATGACTTGAGTATCGCCAAAGATTTATATATATTATAGATGACGCATGTGAAATAAATTGTGCTTGTTCGAGGGAGCTGACATTAGCTCCCAATTTTTGACTCTAGTTTCATGTATTAGGATCTATATATTGCAATTAAGCTGTTTTTTCTTGTAGATGAGCGTTGGCTCAGTGGGTGGGCACGCTGCCTTTCATTGTATATTTCCGCTTAAGGCCAGATCTACTTTTGTTCTTAGATCGATTTTCTGAAACAGCGAATAAATTTTTTCTGAGTGTATAATTGATTTGTCGCTGTGAACCAATACTTGAATTGTTTAAGCCTCATTCCTGCAAACTACCAAACAAAACCTTGTGTTTAATATTGGAGCATTCATATGTCCATCCCTAAAGTTCGATCAACTGTTGAACGTCATCCTGTTCCCGTCCGTTCCACAAATGGAAGAAAAACGTTGCACGCCATGCACGAAAGCGCACATTAAATATTTACACTTCATTTTATAGCGTCAAGGAAAAAAAACTCCTAAATTGGTAAAAGAAACCAAAAAAGACGACAGCACCGAATGGGACCGACTCCAACTCCGCCGACTCAGTGCAGTGCAATCACATCGTCGCAACTTATAGCTTTAATGGCAATGACAACTGTTAGTTCAGAGACACAGGATACACAGGGACACAAAGGCAAGTGAACCGCAGGATATGGCCCAGGTCAACGGAAGCCATAAAATTCTCGTTTGTCACGCGAAATTTTTCGTCCTAGCAAAATGCCAACACATGCAAAAGACAAAGTTCCCGGCGAAACAAAACAAAAAAATAATATTAATGGCAAAAAAATGCTTAAAGACAACGGGGTTTACTTGCCCTGGCTCCACAAGCTCCAGATAGAATTATTTACGTTTAGTTTTTATAGTTTTTTATGGTGCGCGGGGGGCGTGGATCATAAAATATGGGCGCAGGTTTATTTATGCGGCGACATTTCTGCTCCTCGCGGGCTTCCCATTGTTTTTATGACTTGACGGATTGCACACTGGCAAGAGGACCTGGCCATGACCAGGTCTGATATTAGTCCAAATGCTCGCTAATGTCAATTAAATTTCAGTAGACGACGAAAGCTAAATGAAATTTTAATTACCGCAAATGAGATGGTGGGTGAAGGGAAAAGAGTTGACTCCGTTGCCAGGATAATGACCAAAGAAATTGGCCACTTTAAATTTGTAATGGCTGGGCTATTGTATTTAAGTGAATGGATATTTGAGAGATAAAGAAGTGGAAATTAAATGAGAAATCGTACTCATGGAAATGAGAGTTACGAGGGTTGACTCTTATGTTTTAATCACTAATCTAATAGAAGTTCCGAAAAGTCAGACTTGTTTTGGTCTAAAACTTACCCTCAATCAATCCTTAAATTCTTTCCACACCATTGACAGCAGAAAAATATTTTTATAATTGAAATACTCTTCTTTCTTATGACCTAAGTAAACATCATTCCGACACCCACACTCCATTCAGTTCTCAAAAAAAGTTCATTACTAATCCGCTACCAAAGATAAACTCCACATTAACAAAAAAAAATTTTTAATCAAAACAAAAACAAAACAGAAAAAACAACATTCAGACAAATGCGCCACTTTGGCAGCTTAGCACGGCATTTGGCTAAAAGAAAAACAAACAAAGAACAAAAAATACGGGAGGAAAAAAACGCCAGCGAAATTATTAATCCAAAATTAAAGAGAGCACACGGCAGAAAAAAATCAACAACAACAAAAGCGCGTCAAAGGATCAAAGGTACAAAAAAAAAAGACAGTCTCATATTCCTTGGAGTAAAAAAACCTAAACAAACATTGTCCGGGATCTCGCCCGGCGACTAAGACAACTTTGGTCCAAGTGCCAAAGTAAATTTAAGCGGAAAATTCTAATAAGCTCGTCGAAATGAAGCGGGTTAAAAGGGTTGGCCACAAAAACCAAATGGAAGATGGAGCGGGTGCAACCCTTTGACAGCAGACCGCGAAAATTTAATTCACGCGTAAAAAATATTTTTCAATCATTTTGATGAGCCACGAAATATTTCAGCAATTTAAGCGGCTTTGGTGCGGCGAGTTGGCGTAAAATTCTTAATTAATAATCTGTAGCATGGCAGCTCCTTCTCCTTCCTTCGTCCCGGCCGCCAATGTGTAGTCAATTGAAAATTTCGTGCGGCAATGAGCCGTTGAAATCGCTTTTAAAGCCGTTGTAATTAAGCGTCTCTGGCTCCATTCCAGAGAGTTTTAGGCTTTATGACATGATTATGAATTGCTCTCACTCTCCTTTCCCCCTGGTTTCGATGGGGTTAACAAAAGCCGCAGAACCGTCAGGCGACAGCCGGCCAAGTCAAAAGTCAATAGTTGATGGGGTTGCTCCTGCAGGCTGGGGCGGCCAAAGTTTGTTGCGCAAAATTAAATTTGGAATTTTGCTTGAATTTAATATTAATTAGCTGGCCGTTTGTGTTTTGGTTATGCAAATTTCGTGTTGTTCACTTCGAAACAGAAATTGTATATTAATTAGCTGAAATGTTTGCAACTTGCCGTGCCAAAGGTAGTGAGGGGTCATGTAAACACTGGAAGAACATCGTTTGTTTTCAATTTTTCAGAATCGAAAAAATGGAAAATCATTTTCAAGTGAAAACTTAACCCAATTTTAGCCAATGATGTCATTTGAAAACTGTAACACAGATGTTTTTTCCGAAATCGAATGAATTATGCTGTGTCCGTTTAAGAGGAAGTTTTTGTAGAAGTGATTAAAAAGTGTTTAAAAGTCGGGAATATATTTGAAATTTGAGTTTGATAAATGACAAATTACACAGTTCTACAAATTTAGGCCTTTTTGCCCACATTTTGTTTCATTGTATAATATTGAAAAGGAACTAATAAATATATATAAAAGCTTTAAGGACCGATTTCACATCTTCTACATAGAGCTATTAGTCACATAAACTAACAAATAACAGTGTTAAATCGTAGACTATCTGACACATAGCAGCTATCTGGGAGAACAGAAATCGGCCCTAAGAATGATAAATAAATAAACTAATTGATTCTTAACTATAATTATTTTCTCCTTCTTTTTATGAAGAAGAAAAGCCATCTCTTTGGTTTACAGTTTTGGATAAACAATCAGTGTAAAGAACTTAACAATGTCGCAAATGTTGTTTTAGCTGTTCATGCATCACAAGTATCAACCTACCGCACTTTTCCTACTCATTAATTTAATTTATCCAGCGATTGAATCAGTAATAATGAAAGATTGATGAAAGACAAACTCATGATTAACTTCTGCAGAAGAATCGAAAAGGGTGCACACACATACACAAAGACTACTGTTGTCACTTTTTGCACTTGTGCTGCCTTTGGAGTTCCCAAACAGTCGTTGGGCTATGCCGACTTGCAGAGAATTGGTAAAACCGGCTTATAATAAAACCGGGAGGTTCTTGAAACATTTGACCATTCTTCTTGGTGTGTGTGTGTGTCTTGTTTTAAAGGTTATGAACAAACATAAATATACAGGTCTGTTCCTGTTTTCGATTTCGATCAAATCATGCGGAGTCGGCATTGTTCTCGCTTCCGTAAACCGACAGAGTTATTTGGCTTTTAACTTAAAAGTCCCACTTAACAATATTCGATCTTCTTGATGGCAAAATTATTCGGTCGATTTCTTTTATAGTTTCTTAGAAATCAGAACACTAACAATTTCGATCAATTGAATACGGAAACAGGAACAGGCCTGATATAGACTAAACTGTTGCGCAGTCGACACCAGCTGTTTGCTCTGACTTAAGCTGCCTGAGTGCATAAGGAAATATAATATTGTGTGATTGTGACCACTGTGATTTTCTAAAAATTGAGAGGCCGTGAGCTCTAATACTCATTGCTCTATGATTTATTGACCTGTAGCCTACTAAAAGGTCCGATGATCCAAGCTCGAATATGATCAAGCCTCCAAACTTCTATTTATGAATAAAAAGTTGAAGAGTTGATTTCTCACCTTATGTTTCTCATAGAGCCATGTCCCATAAAAGTACAAATAGCTGAGTAAATTGAGAGCTTATCTGACACATAGCAGCTATCTGGAAGAAGAGAAATCGGCACTAAGTTTGTTTCAATTTACATATTTATTTATTATATATAAATTTTTTGACTTTACCTAATCGGGGACTTGAACTCAAGGACCTCGAAAGACTAAAACACACGACTATAAAGCTCACGCGAGAGACACAGATGCTTAACTAAGCATTGAGACACTCTGATGGCAGGAAGTGATACTTTTCTCTAAGCATAGACGGTTAGTTATAAACTCAGATGAATATGGAATCACAGATATTTATAAAGGCCTTGGGATTGATTAGAAAAATAAATACAGGTCATACTTTTTGTACACAGTTGTACTTTAACATATACGTAATTGAGAACACAGTTTAGAGTGTAGTCTGCAGTTGCGATTGATTCTTGAAGGAACTTGGATTTAAATCAGTGTCCGGCACCGTTCAATATTTTGTGTATAGAAGTAGCGACGTTCATCCTCTGTAGCAGCGGCGTCGATGCACAGACACTATACGAGCGTACACTGCTCTCTTTTGCAAAAATAAACATGTGCTAACTGAGAGCGCTCTCGCGTGTCTGAACGCACACATGCAAAGGCAAAATAAGCATGTGTGTTTTGACGGACACTGATTTAAATAATTATACTGTCTTTAGATTTGAATTCGCTTTAATTCTGTTCTCTTTGGTCATTCGGTTTCCGGACTCACTTAACTTTTTACTCTAATTTGATTAGTTTTCGACGAAAACTAACAATTATAGCTATTATCTAAAATTATTGTACTTAACTTGGTAAATTAAAAATCTGATTGGGCGACTATTATCCTTTCCAAATCAAACCCCAGTTAAACATGTTAAATAAATTCAATTTCTAAAAAGTCAATAAGTATTAATATTCAACACTTGTTACAATTTTTTAAGCTAATTTATGAAAAAGCTGCTTCCGGCGAATAAATTTTTAATCCGCTTATAAATTCCATAGCCAAAAGGCTTTTAAAGAAAATTTGTACATTTTACGCATGAATGCAGTTTCAATGGGAATAGTTTTTTTGTATTCGAGGGTTGTAATGGTGTTTAAATATTTGCCAACAAATACAATTCTGGCTGCATATGCCAACCGGCTAAGCTGGTTAATGTGACATAATTGAAAATCAAAACTAAAGCACTTAACTTTATTCATACAGCAAAATGCACAAAAAGTTGAACATATGTGTCAAAGACAATGGGAGAAGGGACACCACGAGTCCCGAAACAAATGACAATTTAACTGTCAACCAGTTAAAGCGCTGATGACAAGTGTAATCAGGCAAGCGGCGGATGTTGAGGGTGGATTTTCAATTAGAAATACCAGAAAATTGGATTGTCTATAGCTTTGATTGATATGGAGGTGTGGTGCGGTGTGGTTCCAACTGTCGGAAATGCTCAAGTTACCCAACTTTTAATGCTAATTGCTTATGATCTTTTATTGCCCAAAATTCTACAAGGCAATTCAATTGCTCTAAAGTGTCAACTTTCGTTCGGTTAGCATAAATATTTTTACTGCTCTCTGATTACCGTCACATTAAATTGATATAAACACCTCCCCAATTTGGTGGCCCTTTTTTTTGGCAAATGAGAAATGGCTTAATTAGCGTAGGTTTCGAATTTCACTTTTATTTACCCTAAGGCCAGCACGAGGGTTGGCCAAAAGGTAGAGACAATGTTTTTTGTACATTTTTTAAAGAAATGTCCTTTCCCTCCATTTAACCTTTAAATGCCCGGGGATGGCAAATGCCAGGCACAAACCTTAAGCAGGAAAATGGAAAAGCTCACTCTCACATATGCCCATTTATCATGTCAGAATTTGACATTTGTAATTGTAAACTGATACGCCTTGCAGGCATACCAGGAGTTAGGTATCTATTTCTAGGCTTCGCCCATAACCGTCAACATATGCGCACATTTTAAAGAAAATCGGCCACCCCCGTTTCTTGCTTTTCTCTCCAGAAACTTGGCCACTTTAAAAATTCAATTAAAAAACATTAAATCATTTCACATGTGAGCCACGCCCCTTTTTGTGTGAAAATTTGGCAACTTTCTTCGTTGCGTGCGTTGGGAAAAGTGCAAAAACCACTTAAATGTCATAAGCGACGCCATAAATAAAAAAACTGAATGTAAATTTGGAAACACCCCCCGTTAGATACACTCAACACACGCGACTCCTGTTGATGGGAATCCGCTCGAGGCGATTTGACAATCTTGTATACAAAATTATGCTAAATTAACGCCCGCATTTGAGTGAAGTACAAGAGGATGATGTTAACAGCTTGAAGAATTTATTTAATCATTAAAGCTAATATATTTTACAAAGTTTGTCTTAGCCGGCTCGAGGTCAAATTGGTCACATTGTAGTCGTAATCTCTGCGCATAGCAAAATCCAAAATCTCTACTTGGGAATAATACTTGACATGAATAATTTTAGCATTGGGATTGAATTCCTGCGGTTATATGTTTTAAACTACTTGACATTTTTGCCACAGACTGACAATATGAAGGACCACTTTTCGGCGGACAGACAGTCAAACATAATATTCTGAAATCGGTGGCGGCAGTAAAAGGCGAATGCCTCGCCAAGGAACGGACGAGACTGGCCCAAGCTTATCTTGTCCTCAAGGTCTGGTAGTTTCGCAAAAATCAACGCTAGATCATCCAAGTTCAAATTCGTCATTCCGAACTCTTTTGTAGTGGCTGACATTGTCATAAAACTGAGTAGAAAGTACAGAAAGTCAAGTCACCAAAGCTAGACACAATCACGTCCAAACTAGAGTTGCAAAAGACAGAAATGCGTCAGGGTTGCTTTATAACTAGTTAACAGTAATCAGGATAGCGTCGAATTGCAACAATGAAATTGGACTATATATGAATAGAAATTAAGTGAAACCATTTATTTATTTATAGTTTAACAATGTTCTGTCTAACTTTAAGCGGGCCTACTTAAATTATTTTGTATTATAAAAAATATGATAATGCAAGTTATAGTTGAAGCAAAGGTGTCGTGATGAGCGTAATTTGTTAGGTAGGGCTGTAGATAAATAGGATGCAAGTTTCTAGTAATGCGTTGTGGGACAGCAAGTTTCATATATGATAACAAAGCGTTAGAGTCGATATCTCCTGATAAGAGTTTATGAATAAAAAGAACACTATGGCAAGTTCGGCGGTTCTACATCAATGCCAGCGAATGGGATAAAACCTGTGGGATGTCATTCATCAAAAGGTTAAATAGTAAGCGGCCTATATCACTACCTTGGGGGACCGCAGATAGTATATTAATGGAGCTGGATATTTATTACTTTATCCAGTTGAGGAGGACTAATGGGAAGCCGAGCAGACACAATTTATGTACTAATAGCTTGAGATTGACTGAGTCAAAAGCCTTGCTGAAATCAGTATAAGCTACATCGGTTTGCATCCTATTGACAAGTTCATTGTTTACAAGAGTAGTAAATTCAAGTAAATTCGTAGAAATAGAGCGATTCTTTATGAAACCATGTTGAGATATGAATATTACTGAACGACAATAATACTGTAGTTAGGAATGTCTGATAGTTTCGATACACACCTGTAGTTTGAAATGATTGACTTTGGTCCCTTTTTATGTATAGGAATAATATAGGATTCCTTCCAAAGACTAGAGAAATCTCCCTGTTAAAGAGATTAGTAAAATAGTTTAGAAAGCGGCACACATAAGACACACATAACTTTGTCAGGTCCGGGACTGAGAGAGGACTTAATTGATCGTACGCTGGATAAATCGCCATCTGCATCTACAACAGGGCATACAATGCAGTTGGAACTTGCCACAGAATAAGCAAGAAGTAGAATGTTCTTCAAGGCTGAAAACATGTGGAATATGAACACCTTCTTTGCGTCGACAAGGGTGCCAAAAAAAACATAAGGAGCTAACTGTCACTCCACATCGCTGCCTCATTGAGTTCCACTCTTGGCGTGCTGAGCACTCCGCCAGCGAAAGCTGTATTTTAACCAAGCCCAAGCTGCAAGAAAAAATACCAACAATTACATAATTAAACACAATAATTGCTATATATACCTTCTTTCCTATGGCATTTCTCAGATTTTTCTCAAATTGGATTATTTTAAGCTATGTCAGACTTGAAGTAAGTGAGCGATATGTAGACACACCTCCGCACTCTTGTGTGTTTAGACCAGCGATGGCCCTTGGTTTCTCCCAGGTGGCGAAAACATTTCGCTATTCACACGTACATGACCCGAACGCTTGCCGAAGCTAAGACCAAAAGAGCAGAAAACCGTCATTCGCTCACCAGAGATCGAAGCTATTAGGTCGAAGCAAGTTCTCGGCTCTTTCTTTGCCCACATCAATACTTTCTCACTGGTCATCGCTGATGAAGACACCGGAAAATATGGTTCACAAATATTTCACACCTTCGAAATCATCAATCATGGATAGACTATCGCGTGAAACCTTGGCGTCGATATGACGGAACAGCCACCTGAGAAGTCCATGCGAAATCATTTTTTTATATGAAGTTTTTGATTAGAGGTGTTAGAAGGCGACGCCTTAGGTGAAATTGGAAATTTCAAAGCCTCCGGGAGGCCATCAACACTCTATCCTCCCGTTGATTTTAATATGTTGTAATTTGTTTCTTAGGCCCGGCGGTAATGTCTATTCAATGAGGCAACAATACAACCTCCATGTCTGACTTTTTGATGGCCCTTTCCCCCATTTCACCCTTCCACACACCTCATTGACGGGGCTCCTCTTGCATTTTTCCATGTGCCTGTCAACATTTTAATTAAAAAAGGTTACGGACCCATGACTACGTCCAGACTATGTTCATGACCGAGAGCCATATGTAAAATTTCGCGCTTTCTTTTGACCATTGTCCAGATGGACTGGCAGCCAAAAAGGGTGCCAAAATAATAAACTCGTTTCGCAGTTACAAACAATTTCCTTTTTCAATTTTGCTCGGTTTCGTTGGTTGGCCGTGTTTTTCTCTATTTTTGCCAGGAGGTCATTACGCGTGTGTCGCATTACGACAATAGTCGTCTATGCTGGCTCTTGGTCCATCCATTGTTTGCCATCATTTTAATTTTATTTATTGTGCGACTGCCGCTGCTGCTGCTGCCAACCTACCCCCAACTGACTGACTGACCCCCCATTCCTCATGCAAATTAGATGAATTGCTTGGCCATTGGCTTGGCTTTTGCATATTTGCCGAGCTGGCCATGTCAATGGTTTTGCGGACATTTATTGTTTGAAAGCTATTACCCTTACCCCCAACTGAATGTGTAAAGTGAAGACTGCAAAGCAACTCGACACCGTTTTTGATTGTAAATTGCTGGGAAGGGGCTGGGGAACGGAACTTAGTTACCTACCCCACACAACGATATAATGTTTAATTGCTTTGTCATTATAGCTGGAAGTTATGGCCACTTATATGACTGCTGGAAAAGTGCAATGGGTATGCACTTGAAATGCAGTACAGTTGCCACAGATGATTTCGAATTTGTATACCTGGTAAGCCCTTTTACTTACCATCTTTCCTTTCCTCTTGCTTGCCGTAACCATCCACAGTTCAATTTGACATTTTCATTCATTTGTCTACGCAACGCTTGCAAAATGAGAAACGAAAAAAAAAACCAAAACCAAATACACTTTTCAACTGCTGTCCATCCAAGCGTCCCACCATTTATCCATTCGCCATTGTTTGACGCCTGTTTGCAGACAGCTGCCTGCTGTTTTTGGCCAACTTTGGGTTGTCAATATGGCTAGGGAAAGTCGAAAAAAAATGGCTGCAACTTGGCGTACATTTTTTCACGAAAGCTCTGGCATTTTAATCAACATTAAGCAAAAATGCTTTTTGCAAACATTTGGCTCCTGCCAATCCCATTCCCATTCCCTTACAAGTGTCCATCAGACTGACTGACTGACAGTCGTGGGTATTGTCATTAATTTTACGTATGTGTTGTTGGTCATTTATAACGCCAACGTCGAGACTTGCAAATTAAACCTGCGGCAAAACTTTTCAATTATAAACAAAAAAATGTCCAAGCTCAGCTAAGAGCGGCATTCCCCAAGGACTCAACCTCAACACTTCAAAGTGTACCCCAAGATGCAGCCAGTCGCGACGGCTTTTGGGAATTAGGCAAAGCAATTTTCTTGGGCGCTAATAATTACACTCCTCACAGTTTATGATTATGAAACGGCTTTGACAAGATTTTCAAATGGTTTTATGGCTGACCCTAACATCAACTGCCATTCAACTCCTGTAAAATATTTCATTAATTTTAATTGGAAATTGCGCCAAGCCGTGGAAGGCGGTCGAGTAGATAATTACAAGGAAGCTCTCTAGTCGGCTATTCAAATATGCACAAGTGATTTGTATAAGAAAGGAAAAAACAATGCATCTTAGGGAGGAATATCATCTTGGGGGGAATCCCCGGCGACGCGGCATTGCTTAATTTGAAACAAATGTCGTAAAAATGTTGAGAAATAATTTGATGCTTGACTGATGCCAGGGATTTAGCAAGGAAAATATAAACGAAAATAATATATTTTTTATGGGAAATGGCAATTGGTGATTTTTTAAAAATATTTTAGGAAAAATTTAAAAATGTGGAGGAAATGGGGAGAAAGGCAACCAATGCGCTATATGCATCCCAGAAGATGCTAAGCAGCACAAGACTAACGCACTGGCTCTTCGTATCAGTTAAACGACCGATGCTACCACACGGCATATTGGTAAGTCCACTTATCTAAAGCTGATGGAAAAGATCCAGCGGCAAGCACTGGTATGCATAACGGGGCGCTGAGGTCGACTCCAACAAAAGCAACGGAACACATCCTTGGTGTCAACCCCATGGACATCCAAGCACGCCTCCTTGCGCATAGGACTGCCCAACGTCTTTGCACGGCAAGCGCCATGGCGCTACAAAGCTATGGACACATTTTAGAACATGATCCCAAAAACCAACTTCAAAGGTGCATCAGAATTAGTGGGAACAGAACTGGCTGTGGATCAACGCACCTTTTTACGGACGGCTCAAAGATGGCCTCAGGTGTCGGATTCGCCGTATACTGCAAAAAGCCGTAATTGTGGCTCTCAGTGGTGCCCAAACACACACTATCAAGCTTTGCGATTGTGTGTGTAGCAGCGAAGCACGAACTAAACGACATTATGTCAAATATAGGCTACAATCAAACACTTAAATATGTGTGCGTTCTATTTATAGAGCACACGTATTCTCTCTCTCTGTGCGTGTGTCGGCTGCGACGCTGTCAGAATTATGACTTCCTATCACACGGGATAGGGCAATTGACATTTGGGCACCGCTGCTCTTCACCATATTCTTCGGTTTAAGGAAAGCAGCAGAGTTGGCAGAATTACACTCACCAAACAAACAAATCAACATTTACGTTGACAGCCAGCAGCAATCAAAGCAATGCAGAGTCACTGCATCAACTCCAAAAATGTTTTGGCAAGCAGAGAAGCAGGTTCAGTAAGCTGCAAATCTACTGCATTCCCATCCACCAGGGCATTGATAGAAACGAAATGGCAGACACTCTTGCAAAAGCCGGGGTTGCACTAAGCAAAGAAGCAACACAAAACATACTTACCTATCTCCCTGCAGATGCTATACAGCAGGATGGAAGAGATAGCGAAAAAAAGAAGCAGAGGAAAAGTGGAAGAACACAACGGGCTGCAGAATCTTTAAAATTATGTGCAAGACAAGAGACAAAGAAGACACTGTAGACTGCTTAAAGGCATATTAACTGGTCACTGCCTAGCAGCCGCATCACTACAGCAAACACCTGCAGGAAATGTAAGGAACCTGAAGCAGCAGAAACTCTAGAGCACCTAATCTGCAGCTTCCCAGAAATCGACAAGATTTAACTCTCAAGTTTCACCTCTCTGAAAAAGGCGGCTAAAACGTCCAAAATCCTCTAGGATTTCTTAAGGAAATGGTACCCCAAAAAGCACCCGACTTCACTAAAGACCGTAAGTTCCCCCCTACATGTGGCTAGCCGGAAATACCTGCCTACCTACCTTATGGCTTTTACTGAACGTTTTGTCTAGAAAAAACTTCTTAAGTGTCTTTTGCGTATGTATGCGTGGTGATGAGAAGGCGCTTTTCTGTATGTCTAATAAAGATTCCGGCATGTTCTAATCTATTGTGTTTACAACGACGCTCTTGGGTAGGGACGTGGAGACACCGACAGCATACAAGCTTAAACTACTCTCTTCTGCAACAACAAAGATGTGCTAAATGAGCGCGCTCTCGAGTGGCTTATCACACACACGCAATGCAAAATGAGCATGTGTGTTTTGCCGTCCCCTCGTCTAAGTTCATATATACACCCCCCCTACGGCCTTCAAGGCGAATAAAATTTAAAAACTGTTTTGCAAGTGAGCTGATCGAATCGAAAACAGCGTTGACACATACTTGCAAGCTATATATAAAAGAGATGTCTGAACCGACAGATCAGCCTTGTAAATATCATTCTCAATACAAATGGTAAATCGGTTGATGAGTACTATCTAGCGGTTTTGTACTGCTTAAAACCGGTCCGGTCTTATTTTATCTCTCTCATAAGCTGCTTTAGCTCAAAACTAATTTCGAAAAGTTACTGAAAATCATTTCAGCTAAAACCAACAAGCCGACTCATCAAAGTTGAAATGACATTTTCAACTAACCAGAATACGTAACCCATTCCATGCGCTCACCCAAAACAATTCAATCAAATGGCAGCTACAAGTTCCTAAAACTAATTAAAATGCCATCAACTGAGCTCTGAGCTGCCGCGGGCCTTACACACGTTGTCCATTCGCGAAAAAACCGCAGAGTGTTGGAACGGCCCCTTCACGCGTAATTTGGCGCGCCTAAAAGCCTGCTACGTGACCCCCCATATATATTTAGTCGTTCAGGAGTGAGGGAGCAAAAAAAAAAAGTTGAAAGGACAAACCAAATGGCCAAATGCAGTGGAATGGGATTTTGGAGGCCGGCGGAGCAACTGTGTTGCTTTGGCAAGTTTGTCAACGTGGTTTGCAAATTCGCGGACTGCCAACAACCGCGTGATTTATGCGCTTTTAAAGCACTTAACGGTAAACAAGTCCATGAAGCCCCCCGGTTCGGTCCGAGGCGAGTCGCTGGCTTACAATAAATTTTCGCAAAATAAATCTTTCAACTACATAAATCTCACGCGCCAAATTTGAGCCGCTTTTTTCGCACAAATCAAAGCGTAAATTGCTTTGATTTAAAAAGCTTTTTATTGCCTTCGGGGCTGACTGTACCTAGCGGCACGGAGCGAGCCACCAATTAAAAATAATTTTTTACATCAGGCATATGTGCGCATTTTCGGATCGCACCCACCCTCGACCATCAAATTTTATCAGTTGAAAATTTTCCAAAAATATGTTTATGGCGCTCTCAATTCTAGACGGCGCCACACTTGGCCATAGAAAGTAATTCGCGGGCGTTGCCGAAATTTACAATTAACCAAACGCCGTTGGCAGGAAAAGGCCAAGTCAAATAAACATAAGTTTTTATGCGTTTGGAAAAGCGGGTGGTTGAGAGCGGGTTTCCTCATCATATGCAAAAATGCAGCACATGTGTAAAGTAAATCTTCCGCCGCCTGCCCATAATCATAAACATTTATGGGCAACGCGCGCTCAATGACAACCCCCAACGTAGCCCACCCAGGATTTTATACTGGAAGTATGCTATCGTCTCGTCACTTTGACGAGTGCAATCCTTTCCTTTTTTTTTTTGGATAAAGCAAAGCCACAGGATTAGGCACAACTGTGACCATGCTGCACGTTTTTCGGGTTCAATTTGATTATGACTTGACAAATAATTGTCATTTTGATGTGATGCGGCGACTTAAAATGCTAAGTAATTGTAAATATTGAAAATTTTACACAAAGAAAAGGGTGCCGGGCAGGCTTAACGATTTTTTTAACGGGGAAAGTGAATATTAGGTCTCTGCTTTATAAAAGACGGAAAATGCTTGTCATAGAAAATTTAAAATTGCTAAAATTTTACTTTAAGCTTGTCAAAAGCAAGGTTTAATACCTTAAAAATTTTGAACAGAAGGATCGATTTGGGGTTTTAAAATCATGGTTCACTTCTTAATATCGAATAAAAATTTTTAATCCAGATGATTAAAGTTAGGTTTTTTTTGTTCAGTTTTTCAGTTCCTTTAATAAAATTAGTCATAGTATATTCCTTAGCAGTTGCAACTGTGCAAACAGTCACTGAACAAGAGTCACTGAAAAAGTGTCACTGAACCGTGAGGTAAGAGTCAACAAGAGTCAGTCAACCAAAGCGTCAGATTAGCGTCTTTAACCTCTTAGTTGTTGTACGGTTTTAGGGTTTTTATTCGTAACCAATAGTGTTGGGTAAAATTTGTTCATTTCACTAAACATGTTTACTTGTTCTTTTTTTTCAAAGGAATTCAACTTACCCAAATTGCTCAGTTGTTCGGTTGTCAGTACATTGAGAATAAAATGATTAGCCTCACTGATCCGGTCACACTGAACATTTAAATGAACTAGTAACTCAACATGGCAGTGGACAATTAACTAAGCAAGACTCAGCAAGAACAATTAAACAACTCTAACTGAACTGCTGACTGAGCAAGAACAGCTGAACAACTCACATCGAATAAATATCAACAATTGAAGAATATCAGGTACACACTAACTTGGGACCTCTCAACTACTGATCAACTCACTGACGACCCTTTGTTCTTCTTACAATCGTTCTTAAGAACGTAATGTAATAATAAAACTAAAAAAAACACAACAAGTATATTGATTGGTATGAGATGATAACTTTGTTGTATGATTAGTTTGTCGGCATGCAATTTGGTCCCTTACGGATGGTAATATTGAGGTCGTTCTGAATGAATTCGTTGCGGATGTATCTAGGTGCACCGGTTATTGTTTTTAAGATTTTGTTTTTATACACTTAAAAAGTGTATTATTATATTGCAAAGAAGTTTGCAACGCATAGAACGAATCATCTCCGACCACATAAAGTATATATATTCTTGATCACCATGACGAGCTGAGTCGAGTAAGCCATGTCCGTCCGTTTGTCTGTCTGTCTGTTTCTGCGCGAACTAGTCCCTCAGTTTTGAAGCTAGTGAGCTGAAACTTTGTACAGAGTCTTCTTTTGCCTGCACGCTGCTAATATGTCGGAAACCGGATCGGATGACTACTTCTTGTAGCTGCCATACAAATGATCGGTCGGAATCAAAATGATAGTCAGAAAAACCGTTTTTTTCTCAATATTACCGCTCTCAATCTTGGTCATGGGTAATATTGAATGTTTTTAAGATGATCTGCGAAGTTTGGTCGAAGTCGCTAACCGTTGAGACAAGCGTTTTCAAGAGTATCAAAACTTCGGCACAGACGGAGTTAGCCTTGCCTTTCTCGTTTATTCTTTGGATGATTTCGATGCTGGTTGAACCAGGCTGGTTTTATGGTAGAGTTATACAAAAACCCCTTTAGCTCTAAGCTGAGTGGAGAGCGGGAGTTAATTAGCCAGTGTGGTTGACTAGTTTTAAGTTTCGTGTAGGTCTTCTTGGCGTCGATGTGCCTCCTCTAAGTCAGCCTTTTGTCTAGATGTTCCAAGGTAAGTAACAATTTTGTCATGCGGAATTGGAATATTTTTAGAGCTTCAATGCTTGGCAGTCCTCAGATATTTAGGGTGAGGGTAATGTGTTTGCATTTGTTTGTTGTGTTAGATTAGTGTTAGTTAGATGTTTTCGCCGATTCATATACGTCGTATTGAAAGTTGCCCAGGGAAGATTCTTAAAGTCTTCTTCTGGCTCTAACACCATTTATACTTCTTCTGCGGAGTAGTTGCTTTGCTAGCCGATTTGGGTGTCCTCTGAGTCTCTCAATGTAGTCCGCAGATTGTTTGAAAATAACGTCGCCTATCTTCGGTACATTTAGTTCCTAATCCAGCCTTCCCGTGAACATGTAACAGGGCGCTTCTAATACATAGTCTGGGCGTGGAGAAAACGTATCTTGTGTAGGTGCGTTGTACGTGCAATGCCAAATACTTGCAGGCCGTATCTCCATCCGGTTGCCTCTTCAATCACAATTTGTCTCTGCTGTTTATCAGCCTTTCCAATTGAGCAGCTCTTCTATACAGCGACTCTGTGCGCTGGCTGTAGAAGTTTTATGAAAATACCGGGGTAGTCGTCCCTCCTTAACGTGTATTGGCACACTTCGCTTGATTGACACCAATGTTCTAGCGCCTTGTCCACCTCCGAAATCGGTTCATGAACTGCTGTAGATTGTCCGTGGCGCTGTAGAAACAGGGACTGGCTGTGTCATCAGCAAATTTGACAAGAAAGAGGTTCTGTGGGTCATTCCTGGAAATGGTATCTCCTGTGGGCATGTCCATGGTTGAAAAGTTCCCATGTGGAACTTCTGCATCTATAGTATTTGTACTCGATTTAACTCCATCAAGAACGGCAGAAAACGTCCTGTCAGTAAGGAAGCTGCACACCAGATCAAAGAGCTGTGGTGGGAGAAGACTCTGTATCTTGCACAGAAATCCTTCATGCCTTACACAATCTAACGCTTGTTTCACGTCGGCGAAGGAGTGCAGCATGGCATTGGTTCAAGTATGTATAAAATTAGTTACTTTGTTTAACTGTTCTGGAGTTCCGTGTCAGACTAAGCTCCATGCGTCTGCTGAACTCATCCCAGGCAAGTATTTTGCTCAGCAGGCACCTTTCAAAAAAGTTCGACAGATTTTCCGGTACAATTTAACATCTGAAGGACTCATCTGAGCCTTGTGGATCAAAACGATCTGAGGCTTCTTCCAGGTCCTCAGGATGAATCCAAGTCTCAGCACTGAGTTGAACATTCATACTAGAAAGAGTATGGCTGGGGTTACCATCTTCTCCAAGGGCCTTTTTTTGCTTAAGCTCTTTGAAGAGATGGGCGGGTGCAAAACCCCAATTATGTATGCAGATGATTATGGAGACCTGGGGTGAATGTCCAAACTTAAGATTTTCTTCAACTCACCTTAGTAAATAAAAAGTATGTGCACAATTATGGGCACAGAAGCCAATACATGGATTCGCTTTTCAGGCAAACTAAGGGTCTCTACCTGCCCGTCGCTTTAGTAGTTAATATGCAATAATGTATTGTAGTTTAAAATTAATATATTTTGCGCTCTATTCTTCTTCAAATCCAATACGCCGTTCGCCCTTGATTAAGGCCTTATTGTTGAAAAGAACTTCCTGCTAGGAACTTTCTAGTTTTGTCACTGCTCTAAAATGCAAACATAAATCATAGGCCAAAATGAAAATGGCATGACAGGATGCGCCCGAGATCCTGATGATGCCCACACAGACGCACACATGAATCACTTTGTGGCGCAGCGAGTGCAACAAACTGTGATTAATAGCAGCCACAAGACACTGCCAGAAAAGCCCGAAAAGCTTGCTCTGACAAATTTTCATGAATTTTTTATTAAACATTGAAATCAATTCCATTTTTTTTGTGTCCTCCACACACACGAGCAGTGCGGTAGAAAATTTAAACAATTTTTTTGTTGTTTGGTTGGCGGCTGCAGCATGTATGTACGTACGAGTATGACTTAACTTGTTGATTTATGGTTTTTAAGCTGTCAACGAAGGAAGCCAACGCCAGGCAACTGCCGTGTTGGCTGCTTTTGGGCGGTCTGGTTGGAGGTTGACAGTCTGCCCCCTTGAATGTATCATTGTGTAAAACGCTTGTTAACATTGGCTAACCGAAATTCTCTCATTTGTTTAGAGGGGACGCCGAGGGGGGAAATGTGGCAAAGCATTTGACAGAATCTTTACGCTGTGATTTTCCACAAAAAGGAATTTAAATTAGTTCGTGGCTTAAATGCGCAGCAGGAAATGCTTTTTGACATAGTTTTTAGCAAAAAGGGACATAAATCACTTACCGCTTGCTGTGGGGGAGTGGGGATATATTTAGGGATGGGGTTAGGAGGTTAAAGTGTGAGCACCTTTAATGAGATTGTTCATTAGACACCCCGTTTACCCCATGACATTCCCTCTCTCTCTATAAATTTTCTATAATTTATTTGGCTTGCCCAAATTGATTTATCCATGACGGTTAAATATATTTAAGAAATACATTTTCGCCTGTCCCAAAAGTCAAACACAATAATGCAATTGAATTTGGTGATAAAAATCAATGTTTTTTGCACAAAATATAAAGGGTTCTGTCGTTAGCAGCAACAACAAAGCCTAACCCATCACTCGCATTTGGGGTAGAGGGCGGAGGGTTGGGTAAAAGTGAATTCCACCCTTTTTGTCCATTTTTTATGAGCCCAAAATGTTTACACACATGCGGTTGTTTCATATTTCATATATAAAATATTTATTTTCACCAAAATCAAAGCATAAAGTTGTCAAGGCGTAGCGACGGCCACCTCTCCGCCCCCAACCCCGAGATTTCCAGACCGGGTGCGTGTTTGTGTGGCGTTTTTCCTGTGCTTTTCTTATTTATGAAAATTGAGTTATAATTGGTAGTGCATTAAGTTGTTGGGTTGCTGTTGCTGACGCATTTCTGCATCAATAAATACGCAAATTGAATTTATAGGCCCAGAAGTTGTCGAGTGCTTTGCCTTAAAAGTGCCACTAAATCAAAATCATGTCGACCCACACACACTCACATGTGGCTAAAGGAAATGCATGCGGCAACAAGGGGTTAAGGTAACTGTGTGAGCCCGAGTGCCGTGTGTGTTTTGCATACGTTTCCGCTAGCTTCTTTTTTTTGACTTTGTGCTATTTTTGCGTATCCTTCCGTTTAGTTTTTTGCATACATATGCTGCCGCCGTGTCGCGTTGCGCTAGAATGAGCTTAATAGAAGAAACGTGCGCCGGTTTCATAGGAAGACAGACAGAATATATGTATAAAGATAGTGTGAGTTCATATGTGGAAATATTTTGACAGTTTCGCGGTTCGTTAGCGTGCCCATGGCACGTTTTTGGTGTGGCTTAAAGGGGTTACTCAAATTTTAAAGCAGAGAATAAAACTGAATTGTATATGGGTGGCGGTCCAGAACTTCTAGTCATAGATCTTCTGGGCCAAATGGTGGCGTAAGTAGTCAGTTAAAGCTGCTGATAGGTTCAACTTGGCAAACTCATGGTGATCCTGGCTTACTGCGTCTCAAGTCGACCCACATCTCCTCTTGGTGAAGGCATTTATCGAGTGTACTAGACGTGCGCGCTATTTGAGGAGCCAATATAGACTCGGATCACTGCCTTGTCGCAGCCAAGGTACGCACAAGGAACCTCTGAAACCTACACAGCTTAACTCGACCAATTGCTCTGGGAAACCTCGCCATTCCCTTCCAATATATGCCAAGGAGATACTCGGTTACTCCGAGTCCCCTCTTAAGCGGTCTTGGTACGATGAGGAGTACAGCCGCGCTACTGCAAATACAGACGTTGTCTACAGGAGAACTCTGCAGTTGGAAGCAACGTGGGATGTCAAGACCCAATACCGGGAGAAGAGGAAAGAGGAAGTAAAAAGAATGAGCAGGAAATGCGCCCGAGCGAGGAAGTCGAATGAATCGCGAAAATTTTATCAAAATTTTAAGCAATTAAGAAAAGGTTTTAAGCCCAAAACCGCACAATGCACAATAACAGATCAATCAACAACTCAGAGATGGACCTGCCGACCCGACAGGAAGTCTGTTTAGCCATACAAAGGCTAACGAAGAACAAATCACCTGGTGCTGAAGAGCTGCCCACTGAATTGTTTAAGGCTGGAGGCGAAGAATTGGTAAGGTGCATACACCAACTTCTTTCCCGTATATGGGTTGACGACAGCATGCCGATTGGAATCTAAGTGTTCTCTGTCCAATCTTTAAAAAAAAAAGAGACCCTTCAGATTGCGCCAACTACAGCGGGATCAGTCTCCTACTCATTGCATGTAAGGTTCTGTCGTGTATTATTTGTGAATATCTGAAGCCGCTTATAAGCACACTGATTGGACCTTACCAAAGCCGCCTTCGGCACACCGATAAGTTCAAGGTTTTTTGAAGCCATGTCTAGCTTTGGTATACCAACAAGGTACGTCCGACTGTGCATGATGACGTTGAGAAGCACTCAAAGCTCCGTCAAAGTAAGAACGAACCTTTCCGTTCTCCGCTCCGATAAACTGATGGGCTTAGCGGTAAACGAGGACCAGACGAACTACCTAGTATAATCGAAACTGAAGTCTCCGCGTACTGGACAATTTGTTACAATGGGAGAGTACAGCTTTAAAGTTGTAGAGAACTTTGTCTACCTCGGAACGAAGATAACCGGCGACAACAACATCAGCCTGGAAATCCGAAGAAGAATCACGTTCGCAATCCGATGCTTCTACGGGATTAGAAGGGAGTTCAAGAGCAGAGACCGAAGAAGAACAAAAATAAAAACGGCGCATACGCATGGGGGCAAAAGATTCTTTGGAGGATTTATGGACTTTTGAAAGTTGGCGTGGATTTTCGCATCCGAACAAATGACGAACAACAGCGGCTGTGCTGGCTAGGATATGTTACCCGAATGGATGAACAAGCTCCGGAAAATTTGCTCTACAAGAGGAATGCGAAGGAATTGGGACAAGGCATGGTGGGACGCCCAGTTGCGGAAAGGCATCTCCAATCTTGGTGTGAACAACTGGTGCCAGCTCGCATGGAGCAGAAACGACTGGTCGAGACCGTTCCTTTTATTATTAACTTTTAAAGTCAAACACAATCCACACTGCAAGTTTTTCACGTTATAGGACCAGATATTGGAAACAAATATAATCTTGTGTTAAACCAAATATAAAATAAATATAATTCTGAATCATTCCTTTTCGAACGCATTGCATACTTTAAAGCTCACTAAACACAATATACATACAATGTACATACTGTACTGTATCTATAGAATTATTTATAGTATTTAAATCAGCGTATACATTTTGGTTCCGATTTTGCTTCCAGGTAATATTGGTACATTATCGTTAAGCGGCTTTAGTGGGAGTTAAGATCTGATTACCTGATTTAAAAACGATTAAGAAATGTTTGTTCTTACAAATTTGTACTCATCTGTCATTTTAAACAACTTAATCGAATTCTTTCCTCAACCACTCATTGTTCAATTTGCTCCTTCCTTCCATTTTTTGGTTTTTTATTTTTGGGCTAACCATTTCACTTAGCACGCTTTATGCGCCCATTTTCTTTCTTTACCCATTGTACAGGCCCTGGACCTGCTCTCAAGTGCTTTGCCACTGCTGACCACATGCTCAAATTCATCGCACAAAAGGCCATCTATTTCCTCATCCTTTCGCAGCGGGAGTAGCCACACGCCTCTTAACCCTTTTCTCTGTGGCCACTTTTACGAGTATGTGTGTTTGTGTGTGTCCCGTTAGTGGTAATTTTTTGTTTCTGTTGACCCTTTTTTCTTTGTGTTTGGCTGACGGCATATAAATTATATGATTTTTGCATTATTTTGGCATAATGTGCACATTAATGACACTCGAAATTATGTTGTTAATCGAACCAACGGAACCGGGTTCTAAGAAGGGGTTGTTCGATTTTGGGCGCATAAAATTTATTGCTACTTTTTTTGGTGGTCTTTTTATGTTATTTTTGCGTGGAATTTTTCTGTTTTATTTTTTCGAAAACATTAATTTTTCTTCGTCCATTGACAGACATTTGACATTTTTATGTGCGAGAGGGGGTTGAACATTAGTAAAATTACTTGTAACCGGTGCGAGATGGAAAATTAACGTTGCATGAAATGAATGATGTATGTAGGTACATGTAACTTAGCTTAAGCCCAAATAGAAGCCGGCAGAAGCCGATATTTTTCCATCTCTTTCGTGTGGTTGTTGTTATTCGACAAATGAAGTCAAATATAAAGTCAACGAAACGAGAATTCCGGAACTCCTTTTGTTTATTCCTATAAGCCTGTTAGCTAAATAAGTCTTAAGTCCAATCAATGAACTGCTGCATACCCTCAACCCAACAGCTTGACCATTTTCCTAAGCCAGCTTTTGCTCGTTTCTCTGTTAATGCGTTTTAATTTAATTTTGCATGCCCAACCGCACAACAACACAACACAAATGGCCAATACTCAAATAAAAAGCCACTCCAACAATGTTGCGCCCCAAAACCAAAGGGGTACCACATTGCATAGACATACTCCATAGTACTAGGTGTTAGAAGGGGTTGGGATGCAGGCAAAGTGGCACTACAGTCAATAAGAATGCGTTGTGGACGACGACTGTCAGGGACATAACAAGCTCTGCAACTGAATGGCTATCACACACATGTATACATGGTCCAGGAGCAACAACATAATTGCCGGTCATTTGCAGCAAAAGCAGCAAAATGAACAAAACCCAACCCGTGCCCTCCCATCCACTCGTTTGTCATATGCAAATCAAACGAAAAAGCTTTGTCCGAGGCATGGACTAGAATTCACCCAAACCCCATGGGCAACATTGTTGCTGCAACATGTCGTCGTCGTTGTCGTCGCATTATATTTGGCTGCCTTTTGTTTTTACTGCAAATTTAAAATTGCACGCTGTGAGATGAGATGAACGTGAAGCGGAAAGCATTTTGACCATTTGATGGCCAAGATAAACTAACTGTCTGCACACCAAACGGGAGCTACTTTTAAGGGTCTCGAGAACCGTTTGCTTTTTATTGACTGACCACCACAGCAAACGGACAATTACGTTTACTGCGGTCAAAAATGCAACAACTTCACAAAAGTTATAAGCTAAATGGTGTAATGTGACATACCTAGAGGGTAGGAAGGGTATGATGGGTAGGGAACATGGTATGAAATGGTAAAAATCAAATTATATGTATAGCCACTGGGGAGTATAAGTGTGACCAAGACTGTCTTTCTTAACACTAAGCTATTTTTCTACCTATCCTGGTATACGACGTTGAGCTTAAGTCTACGTTTACTGAGGAGGGGAACGTTAATCAAAAGAAGTATACTAGAGTATGACTGTAAACGGACCTTTCCAATAAAACAACAAAAAAAACTGCTTTGGCACAGATCAATTCTATCTTAAAGGTCGAGTATTCAGACTAACGCATGATCCTATCAAAATACAGGACGATAAGAGTTAAATTACAAATTCTTCGCGTATATGGATCAAATAAACTCACTAGATCATTCTAGCGCCTTACAATTAGCTGTATCATGCGAGTACATTTTAGTGGCTGATCAAGTAATATCCCTAGATCATTTACCTCATTGGCTGTATCATTCAAACACTCTAGTGGGACATTATCAATCATCACCTTAAGTACGCGAGAGTGAGTCAAGACTGACGGAAGATCATTTATGAAGAGAGTTAAAGGCAATGGACCCAAGTGACTACTTTGGGGTACTCCTTAGTTGGAAAACCAATTAAACTCAGTTTGTAAACAGCAAAAAGTGATGACAGTATCAAACTACTAAAATCAGTATAAGACGAGTTTCTCTACAGCAAGAAGTGATTGACATGTATCAAAAAGCCTTACTAAAATCAGTATAAATGAAAACGTCGAAGTTTGCTTCTACTGTATCTAAGAATCCATAATTTTGATCTTTAAATTACTAAACATTGTAATGCTCTAATAAGCTATGTAGATTTTTTTCGAACCACATGTTATAGCTTGGATAACAATCAATGTTCTCAAATAACTTAGTGTTTTCAAAGATGGAGATTTTATATTTGTATGAGTTTGGTTATAAACAAAAAAAATGAAAAAAGTATTTAATATTGAAAATGTTTATATTACACTTCAAAAATTAAAAGAGATGAGTATACAAGCAAAAAGATTAGAGTTATAGCGAGCCGGTCTAATAACAAAAAAAAAAAAATAATATAAGATTGGAAAAAAACAATCACAAAAGCTTTAAACTGACTACGCAAGCTATTTAAGGGTATCTTTTATTTTAACCAAAATAATTTAAACTAAAAAGTCTATATTTTGAAAACACCGTTTTTAGTTGTTTATAAAAAATAATAAGGTAATTGAAAATAATTAGAACAATTATGTAGTAAAAAATATTAAAACCCTTCATTTCGATTGAGATTTTGAAATTGTTTAAAAAAAAAGAAACATTGGCGTGGTCTTTTTTTTATTAAAGATAAAAAAAAATTTTTTAAAGAAGCTGAGGTTACAGATCTGTACCAAATGGTGGTTCAGTCTACTGGTCGGATCTAGGCTTTCGTGGTCTCCTCGGGACAAAAACAGCCGCATCAACAAATCTCACAGAAAAAGCAGAAAAGGCACCAGCAAAGGGTGACCTGAAAACGGCATAGGCGATTAACGAAATATTTTCTCGAGGTGCCACAGATTCCAAGTCACCACAGGAAATGGATTTCAGCGCTCACTAAGCTCGAAATCATAACTGTAAAGCAGCTGGTTTTGACGGCATTCCTGCGGAATTCTTTATGCGCCAACCGGCAATGTCGGCGGTTTTACTATAGCCGGTTAAACAACGGGCATGGGAGACTGAGGGGCTCCCACTGGAATGGTTAGAGGGCATCTTGGAAAAAATTCCAGAGAGGGTGACCTACGCCCTACGATCTCTGTGCTCGCCACTATTTCAAAGCTCATAGCAAGAATTATTTAAGATCGCCTGAGAGACACCATTATGGACACCATAGGCGAAGAGAAAACCGGGTTCAGTAAATGTTCGTCCTGATCGAGCAATGCACAGAATACAGACGGGAAGGCAAAGCTTTCGACATAGTAAGCAGGGACTGCATTTGGCAAGGGTAGTAGGGCATTCCGTAAAACCTTATTTCCCTTATCAAAGTGACATACGACAGCGCCAAATACAGAGTGATTCATGGTGGAAAACTCTCTCAGCCTTTCTTAGTCTTGAGCGGAGTTTAACAGTTCTGCGCTCTCTCTCCCATCATGTTTATAATGGTGCAGTTGCGTTCTCCACTATGCAACCAGCACCCAACAACAGCGGCATTAGGTGGACAATAACAACCAAATTGTGACATCTGGACTATACTAACGATATATGCCTCCTGGTAAATAGGCTAAGCGACCTGGCAAGTGCGTCAAGTCGAACACCTCTGCTAAATCGGCAGGACTCAAAATGAACACCTCAAAGCCTTCGTTCCGATCAATGCCATACGCTGGTTTTGGATGATCAGCCCATTGAGCAAGTTCAGCAATTCAGCTACCTGGACTCCGTAGTCGCTGTGGATGGAGGTACGAAACTGGATGTGGAGTCGCGCCTTCAGAAAGCTAAGGGCGTTTTTAGGATGCTGCCGGCCATTTGACAGCATGCTCATCGTTTACACTTTGGCTCAAAATCAAGCTTTTTAAGTCTAACGTAATCCTAGTGCTCCCTTACTGTTCCTCCACATGGAAAATATCAACTTTCTTAGATTCGAAAATTTAAATATATGTGAACCGATGCCAGCGTCGCCTATTTTGTATTTTTTGGCCTGACAGAAAACGGAACTCCGAGCTGCTAAAATGCGTAAATATGGAGAGTGTTGACACCATTATACGCATAGTGAAATGAAGCTGGATAGGGTATACATTGCGAAAAAATGAGAGTAATATTGCTGGGGAGTGAAACCCGCTGGACAGATTCGGCCGGACACCAAATAGACCCAAAGAAACTTGAAGGTGGACTGTCGGTATAGAAGCGGAAAGTATCGGTAAGTCCTGGGCAGAACTCAATGCGATGGCCAAAAACCGAGTTCATGGGAAGAGAAAAGTGGTTGAGCCCTATGTCCCACACGGGATTGAAACTTGAAAAAGAAGAAAGCGATTATCTTCAGACTATCTTCGACTTTCGGTTGAATCCGAATTGATCCTTATCGACACCGGATTAATGTAGCTGGTAAAACGCGGTTCAGTTAGCTCTAAAAACCATGTAATTAACCGAACCCATGCGCCGGTTCAAAAACTGCGTGAACCAAAGAATGAGCTGTTTGCATCCCTATGTAAAAGAGGTATAAACTCTTGCCTTGATGTGCTATCGCTCCGAATTAGGGTATCCCTTGGTACTATAGTACTCGCTTGTTCCACTTGTCGTATGCGTAATAAAAGTACCTGCTCATTCCCTTCTTTCTGTATATCTCATGTCTCGCCATTTAATTCGAAAAGTTGTTATCAAAATAATTGCAGCGATTGCAACAACGTTGAGAGTTTTTCCCAGGTCCAGCCACAAATGTTAATGTTGTTTTGTTAAAAGGGTCCAACCAGGTCATAAAAAACCTGCCGACTGCAAAATCTCATTAGAATAATGCACACACCGAGCAGCATTCTCACTCACAGACACAGGCAAACACAACAATTGTTGATTAAATTCATTTGAGTCATTTGCATATGAAATTGTCTGGATTCGCCTGGCTGTTTCGTTTTATTATGAAACCGCATTGAAAAGTCATTTTGGGATGCGTCGAAAGCGAAGGATTTTGGCCACAAGAATAATGAAGTTGGCAAGTCTTAAGTCTCTGTTGCTGTTGCTGCAGCTGCTGCTGGTTCTGCTGCTAAAAACAATGCCAACACTTTGACAATGAAATGACTTAAGAGGTGTTTTGGCTTTTGTGGGGCTGGCAGTTTTCGAAGGATTTGGTACGCACTTAGGTGTTTGTCATTGTTCTTTTATGGAAGGTTTCTTGTTTTGATAATTTAATTGAAATGTACAGGCGGCAAGGAGGAGCAAATGCAAAATGGAAACTGTACAATGGCAATGGAAATGGCAATGCTATGTTTGTTTTGGTTTTGATTTTCCAAATGGCGTTAGAAATGCAACGAGGAGAGGTTAAGATATTGTGTGAAATTTATGTGGTTCTTTATTACAATACATGAGAATAAAAATAAATCCATTAGATGGAAGGGTGATCTCTTATCAATATTTAGATATGTATAAGAGGGACGAGGGATTTATACCCCTCATTAAGAGTTGTACACATTGGGTCAGACTTAGGCCTCGACCTTTTCAGATTCTCTGTCAATCTCTTGGCCAACCCTCTTAATTTAAAACTTTAACTTAAAACCCACACCCACTCAACCCCTTCCAAAGTTTACACACTAACGTATCGCCCATCTGTGGACTAGCATTAAAACTTTCGGCACACATGGCCATTGATTGCATTAGTTTTTTGGGTCCAACAATGGATAAATGAAAGCCCAAGTTTCGACAGATGAAGACAGGACACGTGAAGGCGTTTCAATAGTTTTTCTTTGAATTCTAATTGACTTTCTGGGCAAACTTTCGCCTCGAAGCAGGAAATGCCTCGTTTGAGTTTTATTGAATTAAAATGGCGCGAGTTTCCCCTGCGTAATTGCAGCTCTGACGTGATTACCTGCAAAAAAAAGGAAACTTCACGAAGCCCATTATGTTTGCTCACTTGGCAGTCAACTTCCTGCCGCAAGGACTTTTAAAAGTTTATCCATGTTACGTAGTTTTTCAGCAACTTCTTTTTTTTGTGTAAGGTTGTGAGTGTGCATTTTTGATGAACCTGTGGGCTAGCGAGCTGGTGGCTTCCTTGTCAGTTCATCCATTTGCATATCGTTTACCTTTTAATGTGATTATGGCGTGTGCATATTCAAGTTTTTTTGGTTTTTCTGGTGAAATTTGCGGTTAGTTTGCCTTAATGGCTAATTTCTGTACTTTATCTAATGCATATTTAAATGGCGTAAGAGGAGTTTTGACCTGAATTGTGCCTTCCCTAGTCACACCTTTCATCCAATTTTTATGTTCCAATTTACAATAAAATTTATTTACGACAATGTTTTCGTACTACTTAGGAGATACTTGAAGTGCTCCCGCAGGTTTTAATGCCTCTTTTATTGGTTAGGACAAGTCCAGACTGTATTTTTTTATATGTGCCACGCTTTACTTTTCTTTTATTGACAACTATTGACCAACGTTCGACTCTGACCCGACTCCATGTAGTAGATGTCAGCACCATAATTCACAATTCGCTAGTTTTACGAGTTGCTTCCGTTTTATTTGGACTGTTTGCCGTAAAAAGGCAGCTCCTGGGGAATTGTCCATGACGACGCGCCCGCATCATCAAGTGACCATTGTCCAGTCTCTTTTGCTTTTTTACGGCATCAAGGGTCATCCTTTTGTGCTTAATGGCCAGGGCAGTCGGAGGTGGAGTGGGGACTAAGTTACGTCACTTTTTGGGCCGTGCAAACATAAGTTATTTATGATCCATCATTGTACAATATTTGGTAAATCTTATAGACTTTTTACTGTAGGAGGTACAGTTGGTTGTTGGGAGGGGAGCTACTGTTGCCCTGACAAGCTGTCAGCGTCTAAACGTCCCAACCCTCACCCCACTAACCCACATAGAGAGTACATGTGTGACTCAGTGTGACATTTGGAGATTTATTTCGCTTATCGTTGGGTAAATAAAGTTATAAAAAAAACCTTTTCCGAGCATTGATTTGATTTGTTTTGTTGGCGCAAGATTTAAGTGAATTTCAGATCTGAAATTTAATTGCCAGAGTTTGGGGTGTGTACATGACTATCGACTTTTAACGACAACGAGCTTCATTTAATTGTTGAAAGGCTTCCTAGCGTTATTTTCAATTTGTTTTTGTCTTTTAAATCATATATGTGCGATATCCCAAGCCAAAAATGAAGTTGAGCATTATTTTGTTTTTTAAAAGATACTTTTTTTAAAAATCTCAAAAATCATTGAAATTTTGGGAATGGGAACCTGTCCATATTTTTTAGAGTTAAGAACTGTTCTCGCTAAAAATTAATGACCAGAAATTGCCATTTATTAAATACAGAAACAGAAATTATTCATATAAATAATTCAAAGCGGACAAGTAAACTAACGGCTATACTAGTAGTCAGTTGTTTTTTGTTAAAAAAAAAAATGTAAGTGCTTGTGATTTGCATCAAATGAAAATAATAGGCGAAACTAACACCCAAATGCATCAAAAACCATGTTGAAACTCTTTTAAAAATGTTTCTTATTTTATCAAAAACAGTTTTCGAAACTTTAAGCACGTTATTTCTCGAAACCACGTTTTCCAAAGAAGTACTTGCACTGAAAAACGCCTCATTTCCTAGTGACTTGACTCTCAGCTTCTTATATAAGATACTAGCATAAGATATAATATACTAGAGCAGGGTTCCCCAAGGGGAGAGCGCCGAATTATTTCTTTGGCAAACATTCGGCAAATAAGTTCTATCGCTGGGGAACTCTGTACTAAAGTGCGTTGCTTTAGAATTTTAAACACAAAACGAAGTAAAGATTACTTGGAAATTGCCATCAATTTAATCTTCATGGTAATTTAAACTGATAAAAACTTTTTCCCGTCCGTCTGTCCGTCCGTCCGTCTGTTTCTATGCTATCTCCTCCGTCAGTTTTAAAGCTATCTTAACCAAACTTTGCACGAAGCCTTTTGGAACAAATACGCTGCACATTTGTCGGAACCGGTCGGATCGGATGACTATAGCTTATAGCTGCCATAGGAACGATCGGTGGAAAAACTAGTTTTAGTGAGAAAAACTTTTTTGTTTTCAATGCTATCGCTCCCAACGCTCGTATTTATAAGTTTTGAATGATTTCACATAATTTCACCAAGCCTTGTCAAAATCGGACAACTATATAGTATAGCTGCCATACAAAAGTTAGGTCTGAAAAAATGTCTTAGTGAGAAAAAATTTTTTCTTTTCAATGTTATCGCTATCGCTCCCAACGCTCGTAAGTGTTCAATGATTTTACATTATTTCAACAAGATTTGTCGAAATCGGACCACTATATAGTGTAGCTGCCATACAAACTGTCAGCCATATATCAAGCTCCAAGGGTATATAAACTTCGGACGAGCCGAAGTTAGCTTGCCTCTATTTTTATACTCTGTACCGAAGGTACATAGAGTATATTAAGTTTGTGCAAAAGTATGTAACAGGGAGAAGGAATCATCTCCGACCCTATAAAGTATATATATTCTTGATCAGCATCAACAGCCGAGTCGAAATAGCCATGTCCGTCTGTCTGTCCGTCTGTCCGTCTGTCTGTCCGTCCGTCCGTATGAACAAACAGATCTCGGAGATGGTAAGAGATAGAGGTTTGGCATGTATGGGACAAATGTTTCTTATAGCTGCAGGCAGATCAAGTTTATTTTCAATTTTTGCCACGCCCCCTTCCGCCCCCGCAATTTGGAAAAAACGTTATATCTCCTACAGTTTTGAAGTTAGACGATTCGTACCTTTTAGAGATAGTTAGTAATTAGCAAACTGTGTCGATTTGCCGAAGAAATGATAAAGATCGGATGAGCGGTTCTCAAGTTATGAGCAAAAAAGTACATCACCCCCCCCCCACCCCCTCCCACCCTATTACAACTAACACCGCACAATCTTAAAGAGAGAGAGAGAGAGAGAGAGAGAGAGAGTGAGAGTGAGAGAAAGACTAAGAGATGAGCGCAGCACCAGCATTGCATTCAGCTTCCACTACAGGTACAGAGTATGTTATAGTCGGGCTTGACCGACTTTCTTACTTGTTTTATTTGCATTTGTTCCACACCTCTATTATTTATCTTAGCAACTTAATTAATCTAAACTCAAATTAGAAATTGGCCTATTTTTTTGAATATTTTGGACTGATCAATATACGATTTTTACTTCGTAAATATTCAAATGCAAATTTGGTCAATTTCGCGGTTTGTGCTCTACTTCTCTTATTGATCCAATCTTCGTAATAATCTTAGGTCCTTTTAAAAGCTTGCCAATATCGAGTTTTTTACCATTGGATTTACACCTTCTATTTATACTCACAAACACATACTTAACCAATTTTCTGACTTAATATTATTGTTAAAAAAATATAGGCAAGCTAACTTCGGCTCGACCGAAGTTTATATACCCTTGATATTTGCCCGACAGTTTGTATGGCAGATATATAGTGGTCCGATTTCGACAAATCTTGGTGAAATTATGTGAAATCATTAAAAACTTATAAACTTAGGACCGGTAGCGTTAAAAACAAAAAAGTTTTTCTCACTAGAACTACTTTTTCGACCGATCCTCCGTCATCCAATCCGGCCGGGGTCGACAAATGTGCAGCGTATTTGTACCAAAAGACTTCGTGCAAAGTTTGGTTACGATAGCTTTAAAAGTGACGCTCCTCCGTCACATAGTAACAGACGGACATGGCTATATCAACTCAGTTCGTCATGCTGATCAAGAATATATATACTTTATGTGGTCGGTGATGCTTCCTTCTCTGCGTTACAAATATCCTCCCCAAGGTTATAAAAAGAATTTAAGATTATTTGATTGAGTGTCGATTATTTGAATTGGAAACATACTATTTTTGCAGGTGTTTCAGGTGAGAACATTTCTTTGAATGTATAAGATGGATAGTTTCCCTGTTGAAATACGGATTTAAGACGGTTTAAAGTTAATAAACTCCCTTAAAATGATCTCCTATGAAGTTTAAACAATACGTTAAAAAAATCTGTTTTCATTCTCGAAATGGAAGTTTTCTTAGAAAACTAAAAATTGTTAGGATCCGAGAAACCAGAGTAAATACATCTTCAGCCCAGTACGCAGAACGACAGAAAATTCCTTTTGTCACAGTACTTCATATGATTAGAAACTCCTTGACTTTGCGTGGATGCTCATGTGCTTTTAGAAAGTGTTTCTATTTATGTGAAATATAAAGATCAAACAGTTGACAGTTTGTAAAGTCAGTTTAAAGTCCCACAACTCACACCTTTCAATTTGGCGGTGACATCATCATCATCTAACCGGATAATTGATTTTCTACTTGATTTTCTTCCCGAAATGCCAAAAAAATAAAAATAAACCCCAAGCGAAAAAGTAAATTTGAATAAAAAATCAGCCCCGTGGCCTTTTGGTAGAATGCATTGAAGCCTAAAACTAAGTACTAAATTACAATGAAAAACACGAATTACACAGCTCAATCCACAAAAGGAAGACAAACACTGCAGGCGGCGGGCAGCTCAAATGTCCGCCCAGCAAAAGGAAACTAATATAAATAAAATTTCAATTACTCAACAATTAATTTTGTCTTGTGTGCAAATCGGCGAAGCGTTAAAAGGCGACGCCAGTGGAAAGGACAGCGAAAGACTTAAAAGTTTTGTCCTGAGCAGTGGGACACTTTTGAGTCCTGGTTGGCGTTGGCTCTTTTAATTTGTACAACACACAATTAGATGGCAACTTATTTGTTTTCTGATTATGAAGCGTTAAGCAAAACTGTCAACGTGCAACCGAGGAACGCAATTTATTGAGAAAGTTTTCGAAGTGACATCCTTTTTGGGGCTAAAAGCTTATCTCTCTGTGCTTCGTCACTCAAGCAAAACGAAGAAGTTGATCTGAAGTCTGAGATAGTGTCTGGGTGCTGCTGCTCCTGCTGCTGGTGGTGGTGGGGTGGTGTGTTGTCACGCACAAAGGAGTCTGCCTCAAATTAGCAGAAAAATCTGTTATCCTTTCGTTTGGCTTGGCTTGCGGGCGTGTTAATGATTTTTCTCTCTCACTCTTGCTGGCGAAAACTTTTTGCTACATCCTTCGGGTAAAGTTTCCCTTTTTTCTAGCTCTTCTGCTTATTTCCTTACAAATGAAGTGACAGAGCATATTTAAAATTAAACAATTTAATCCGCCGAGACGGAGACGAAGACGATTCCTTGCACGTGAAATGTTGACACTGCCGGCAGGCGTTTGTGTGTGTCGCCGCCTGGTTTGTTTCTTTTGCCCGTAAGGAATATGTGCTAATTAGCAAACAGTCAGCCCAGGCAGGCGGTATCTGCCACATACTTCTCTTGTGTGTGAGCAAGGATTGTCTTAGAGCTTCCCCACCTCCCGCCCAGCGTTCTGCTGTGTCTTGTTAAACAAATAAGTTTGTCCTGCGTTTGTCTTGTCGGTTTCTGTCTGCCGTGTCTTGCCTGGTCTTATCAGTTGCCTGCGTGGTGCCCATTGTCATTTTCCAAGTGGTTGATTGGCACGTAATTTAGTTGAGATCCTTTGGTCTTGTAAGAGAATGGGGATTATGTAATGCACATAATTATCTAGCATCGAACATACAATACTAGTCATTTGAGAGAGATGGCAAATCAAAAGGACTCTCAAATGATATCCTACAAATAAAGTGGGATTTTAAGAGGTTTCATAGGTCGACAGGGACTATTATGTCCAAAGATGTAGCATTACCTCCCACATTGTTGTACCCCAACAGCTGTCCGCAGCGAAAAAACCACTCCAACCCACATTTCCCTCTTCAGCATTTTTACGATATCAAAACGCTGAGATTTTTATAGATTTATATCCACAATTTGACGTCGCTTTTTTATTGAAATAGGAAACTTTGTGCATATTGCATGCATCAAATGGCACAAAACTTCTTCTTCTCTGGCAACATTTCTCGCTGCTGTTGGCCATTTTTATGACAAAGAATGAAATGAGATGAAATTATTGACGGGGAAAAAAACGGAAATCGCTGGCAATAGTCGAAGGAAATAAAAGCGAAATTACATTTGATAAAGCAACAACAACTACGAAAACTACACATAAGCTGGGCCGTAAAAAAAAACGAAGCGCCAGGAAGTGTACTACAAGAGGGCGTTGATTTGTCACAAGTAGAATTATGAGGACACAGCAAGGACGACAGCAGCGCCAGCTGCCAGTGAGAACAACAACAACAAACACTTCAATTACCGGAAAACGTGTCCCTGATAATACCTACACACGATTTCCAGACTGGCCAAAGACGGTCGGCCAAAAGTAAATTTAATTTAATTTTATTATTTTGATTTTTATGGCTGGACTTCTTTTTTTTTATTTGTTGTTCTTTTTGTTATTTTTATCTTAAGAAACCACCGAACTCAAACGCTAAGGCGAATGCTATTTATCTCTCAAGGCACATAATAACAGTCCAAACTAATGAAATTATTGATAGTGGAAGAATTCCCCGATGGATGCTGAAAGGTAAATACGATAAATATTTTAAAAATTTTTAACGAAACTTTTTTTTTCAAGGCGTAAACGGTAAAAAGATACTTTTCTAGTAACTTTTCACAAGTGATTTTATAATGGTCGGTGAATCTAGAACATAATTTTGATTTTTCATAAAGATGATTGCTTTTGTGGGATTTCCAAACAACTTAACAAATATATTTTAATATATTTGGCTTAACAGCCCAACGAGACAGGCCGGGCTTCTCTTAATGTCAAATTTTGGTTGTGGTGTAGTGTGACTACCCTCTAGTTCTGTCGGGGTCAATTGCGACAAATTCATCGACGCTGCATTGTTGAATTGACGACAGTCCCTTCGTCGACGCCAAATGTATGCAGACAGCGTCGACGGAGAGCAGCAGCGCAAAAGCAAGAGCGGCTTGCGCTCTCAGTTTTGTTAGTGAGAGAGCGAGAGTGTGCAAACGAAAAGAATAGGAATGCAAGGCATGGTAGCTAAAAAGCCGCTGTTAAAGTACTCTTGCAGTTGTTATGCAAGAATTGTTTCTAATTGTTATATATGCATAATGTATCTATACGCGACGGTTGCTCTTATTCGAGAAGTAATTTATGTATTTAATTATAAGTATATATTTAACCTCACTTAAGTTTTCTGAATATTGAAAAGGGTATTCAAGCGCCGTAATAAAATTTGTATAAGGAAGTGTGAAAGACACGCTCCAATAGTCTGATCTCGCTAATTCCGCTTTATTGTTTCTTCGTATGTTTCCATACTCCCTTTGTTTTTGTACTGCCGGAAAAATCAGTTCAACTTGTGCGACACAGAGGCAAAAAATTCATAATTGTTATTTAACAATATTAAATAAACAAATTGCAACAGTGTAACAAAAGATATACAAATTCGAAAGAAGGTAAGGCCATAACCAATTCATATTAAAGTTCAAAATTATGAATATAATATTTTAATTAATTAAATTTTTACTTTCAGTATTTATACCTATGTGGACCACCCAGAAAAGCAACTAAACTCTGAAACTAACGCGTTCTGGAGAACAAAATTAATTAGCCTTATTCTAGTATTTGAATTCTTTTTTAGTTTTTTTGTTTTGCCTATTGTTTTTTTTTCAGCTTAAGTGTTATTGAGCAGAGTATAATAAAATGATATTGAATCCAATTGTCTTTTTTTCAGCTTGAAATAAAATCAACGAAATATAAACTAAAACAATCTATCACTTTTTTTGTTTATATAAAATTTATTAAACGGGTTAATAAATGCCCGTCAACACCTCATGGTAGATTCGACAAAACGAAACGAAACGCTTTTTTGACCCCTTATACGTCGACGAATAGTCTATGCGGAAAGCCGTGCACTACCTCCTAGGACATGCCAATGGTAAAGGTAAACAATGGCTCAGTGCAAGGGTAGTCGAGCGAGCGTCGATTGCATGCGCGAAGCGTTGGTGGTCAGTTACTAGAGGGTATAGTTTGTAAACTAAGTTTTACCACAACCAAATTCAATTACTTATATCTTTCCTATGTCAGCTATGCGTGAGAAAGTTTTCTTTATATTTGTTTATAACTTAACTAATAGCCAAGTTAATCCGAGAAAGTTCCGATAAACGAATTCCTTTTTTTTTTGTCAAAAATCGGTCACCCGTTTGCCTGTGTCAGAGAACCACCACTTTTGCGAGACCTCATTGAATAGAGGTACCGAAACAACCTTAAACTACGCTCTCTATGGTTGTGAGGGAAGAGAAATACATTTTAGTTTTTTTTCCTCTAAAGTCTGTCTGGGACCTTTTGGCAAAATTCACGCATTCAAAAGATCTTCTTCGTATGTCTGCATCGGTGTGTAAGCTTACAGCCTAGGCTCGGCTAACAATATGAATGTATGCGACAAACTGCATATGCTCTCTCATTCTGACTCGCTCTCTGTTTATGCTTAACTCTGGCACTCTCTTCCGTCTGTCAGACTAACATTTTTACAGTTTGTTATTCGAGTAGCACGCATTGCATCAGTGCTGTGTGTTGAACCACAGCCACTGAACAGTGAGCTTGATCCCAGCCCACAATCGGCACGAGCATTCGAAAGTCAGCAACAACAATTGGATCATAAACCAGCGCACCGGTCAGATGTTAACACACGCAGAACAATTGATCGACAATGCCAACAAGTACATCGAGCATTTACATCTACATCGATTCTTTGTCTCGCATTCGAGTGTGAGCCAGATATCTAATATTCCGCTCATCCGAAAGTTGTGATTGGTGCTATGGACAAAGAATGTCCCAAAAATGAGTTCGCCGGGATGTATTGCGCATCAAGAAAAGTGCAACTACCGGAAATTGTAACGCCACCAGAACCATGGAACGGCTTGCTCATCGGCACGGATCTAGACTCAAACCTGTTTCTGAAGATCATTCGTAGATTGCTGTTCTCACTTTTATTAGGGTCGTTATATTTTATTTAACAACCAAAATATCTGTTTAAAGCAATTTATATGGCAGAACAACGTTTGTCGGGTCAGCTAGTATCTCATAAGCACCACATTTTCAAATGGTGTTAGCTGCACTCAACTTGAACCAGCTACGGTATTTATCCATAGATTTTCTTCACAAACATCATATTTTCTTCTCAGAAGTCAAGTTTAACAAGTAAGAGTGTTGCGGTCCAGTGCCCCGACAGCAAAATGGCCTCTCCCAAGTAAAGTGGTTCCTGTATATATGAATTCCATTTATTTTAAATTTTATTTCAATAAATGGGCAGGCGCACTTGTGTACATGAGTTTTTGCTCGGATCTCATTGTGGTACACAGAAAAGATAAGATAGATGTTGGGCCTCACTGAAAATATATTAAGTCACTAGGTTAAAACTTAAAAATTGAAGCTCTGACAGTTTTTCGCGGTAACCTGGAGCAAACTTGATCTGGGTACGGTGTGGCTCCATCAATTACAGTCTCGACGACGCGTTCATACAGACAGACAGACGGACAGACGGACATGGCTAAATCGACTCGGCTGTTGATGCTGATCAAGAATATATATACTTTATAGGTTCGGAAATGCTTCATTCTCCCTGTTACATACATTTGCACAACTTCATTATCCCCTTTTTCCCATTTTTAATGGGAACAGGGTATAAAAAGGCAATATGGATACCCCTAAAATGCATATATGATTCTCTAACTACTCCATTTAATGTTCGGAATTAGTTTTAAAGCAGGCTTATGATAAACTTTAGCTTTCAAGATATTGGGTTTGTCCAGAAAGTAATAGGAAATGAGACGACAGAGGGGATCCAAGCAGCATGCACCGCGGCTCTCAGGGCTATCCCGTAGAATGCCTTCCGTGGCGTCTTCAATGCTTGGAAAAAAAATATCTGCTAGCTCTGGGTCCCTCTCATTGAGAGTTACTGTATCAAATTCGCAAAAGAATTACTGTTTCTAAAGTATTCTCCAAATACAAGCGATTTTTTAAGCCCGCCATGGAACTACAGCACAATGGTTATGTGGTAAAATGTAGCATTAATTTTCAAACTTAGCTACAGGTTCAAACAGTGTAAAAGAATAACAAATTTTCGATATTCATATTTCCTTATAATATTTTTCCCACATGAGCTGAGCATGGTTGATGCTTTAACATTAACAACCAAGTCATTGTTGTTACCGTTTTTATTTGGCGCCACACCGTTGCTTTCCTCTAAAAAAAACAACAATGTTGACATGGTTAAAATAGTATCTACATACGTCTTCCGACAACAGGTATACACAGAGAAAAAATCTATTATTTTCTACTTGAGGCTCAATCATTAAAGATTATTCTTCCCCTTTTGAGTAAATCTCGCTTTTAAATTTGTCTCAAATCCATTTCGATTGAGTTTACTTTCATAATTTCTTTTTCTCCCTGTGCAGGGTGCTTGGCTCAGCAGGAGTTTGGTTCCTTCTGACAAAGAGAGGTGTGTTTGCGAATAGTTTTAATGGGTTATTATTGTTACCGTCTTTTCCTTTTGCTTTTCGAAAAGGCAGCGAAGGAAAATGTCATAAATGTCATTGCTCGTAAAAGGCGAAATGCAATTTCTTCCCGCCCCAAAACTAACTGCACTTAAATTTATAATTTTTTATGTGGCAACCAAGCCCAGCGCATCCTTGTTGTGACTTCTTTTGGAGGGCTGCGTGTGAAATTATGATAAATGTGCATAAAATCGCGCGTCAAGGAAAACAACAAGAGCAACAAATGCTGTTTTTTTTTTGCTGCTGCATTTCGTCATTGTTTTGTGGCCATAAAAAGTGTCCTGCATCAAGGAAAATTGCCAAGCAACACGCAGACTGAGAGGACAATGCAGCTCTCTGTTGCAGAAGTTGAATGGCAATTTTGATTGCATTTTCTTTTAATTAAATTAGCTTTTTTATGGATCTCTTTTCGCTCTGTTTTTTGTGGTCATAAAAAAACAAAATTAAAGTGCGAAATGTGTGAGAAATTAGTCAAAATTTGCTCAAAAATCTTGAATAGATTTTGTGGTCAAGACAAAACGCAATTGCAAAAGGCCTAGGCCAGCAAATAAACACTTGAGTCTGGTGAAACATTTTCGATTTCCGTTCGCAGACCAAGACGTAGATGGCCTACAACTTGACTTGACCAGCATCCTGGACTGGTCCATCTGGGCTTTTGCGGAAATTGCAAAATTTCTGCACCGTAATAAGATGAAATTAAGTTTGCACACAAAAGCAAATATGCCCAGGAAGAGCGTACAAACATGAGATTGAAGCCCAAGGATCTGCTTCCATAGACTCAGTCACGCAGCAAATGAACCACTAATTGCGTGCCGAAATGCAATTTAGTGAACTTTACCTCGTCTTTTCCACTCACCCCCCACCGCCGCTCAAAGATAAGTAAATACCTCGACAGAGCTAAGGCAAACAGACAGGCAAACATGGCACGTGTGTGTTGTCCAAAGTCCACTGACGAAATCTTCAGAAATGCTTTTGGCTGTTTAATTACGCAATTTAAAGTTTTAATCCTTTCGATTTTTTTTAGTTGAGATTCTGTCAGTCCAGGGACGCCTTTGTTTAACCCTCAAGTGTTGACAATGATAAATTACTTTGGGCATTTGTTTATAGCGTGATTTATCGCGCCTGCTCACCCACACATTGACACGTGTCCCAGCGTCATCCTTTTTGGGTTGCTTTTTAATTAAATGCAAACAAAAATGACCATTTGATAAGCTCAGCTCATCCATTTCCCCACTTTTGGAGTAGATGAGTGTGGGGGTTGCAGCATTTTCCCGGCTTTTTAACTCATATTTAAAATGCACTCAGGGCAACTGCAGCCAACTGCATGGCATTAATTTTTATAGACTTGACTGCATCCATGAAAATTCATTGGCATTCGGAAATCGCGAATGCAGCCGTAACTGGAGGACTCCTCTTGTTGTTGTTGAATTGACCCTCTTGGGGTCCTTTATAGGCCGTTGCACCCACCACACATGGCCGCAACCATTTTCGACTTAATGATGTTTCCAAATGCATTGGCAAATATGTTTCGCATTTACAACAAGCCAAAAAAAAAGTAACACAAAGAGAAAATTATTTCAAATGTGCAGAAGTTTGAATGCTCTTGAGGGATTTCTGGAGTAAATATTATTTTCTAAAGTGCTGGAGAAGGTTCTCACCACTCGAACCTTTTCTTTTATTCTTAGATTGTTGAGACCGTTTTTAATCCGAGGAGCCCAGAAAAAGCTTACGGCCGCGTGGAACGAAATACAAATGCACAAAATATATTTTAAGTAAATAAAACTTTATGAAATAGAAAGAGAAAACCGATTTCTGTTTGTGTGTGTGTGCCGTCGTGAATAGCGAGCGAGGAGAGCGCTGCAACGCGAGGCGTAGTAGAGAGAGAAGAGAGACATACATGATGTTGTTGCAGGTCTGCACTCGCTAACAACAAAAACTTAGAGAGGAAAGAAAGAGAGGAGAGTGCTTGTGAGCTGTATACGCGCCAGCTGTTACTTTACGTCAAACAAGAAAAAATGCTTGGCTTGCGGAATGGGCATGGGCACCCCGGCATTAATCAGTACCCGAACGAACCTCATTCATCATCAAATTTTCCTCCAGAAATAATTAGTTTAAGTAATGTGCTTGAAATCCATACATCTTCTTAGCGGATTCATTAATTTTACGCCAAAGAATAAGCCTTCCACGCTAACCTGCGTAGATCGGAACAGAATGACTTACTTGTGAAATCTCATACAATTCTGGTAACTTAATGGAGGATTCTGACCACCCATTAAAAATGTTTTTTTCGCGTCGAGCACGATTAAGTGCGAGAAAAGTCTTAACTGAGTCTAGTTGCTTAGTTTTTGACACAATTTAAGTGTTTTTGTCACCAAGTTTACTTCCTGCAATATTGATTCCTGTTTACGTTTTCGATTTCGATCAAATCATGCGGTATCAGAAACGTTATCGTTTCCAGAAACCGACTGTGTTATTCGAACTTTAACTTCAAAATACCAATTAAATTCATTTGATCCTCTTGATGGCAAAAATAATCGTTTCCTTAATCGTTTCTTAGAAACAAATCTTACCAATTCCGATTAATCGGATTCGGAAACGGGAACAGGCCTGATTTATTTCCGTTACAAACACTTGACCAGCACTACGATGGGCTCTGCAATGGTAAAAAAAATCAAAACTGTACTGGTAGCAACATTTCCGTTTCGTTTCGGTGCAATCGGTTCCAATAATAAAGGTAAACGGTCTTCGGTTCTTAGATGAAAAATTTGAATCGATTTCGGTTCGGTTAAGTGATTTGAAACGATTTCTATACGGTTTATATACGTCTAGCTACGACGTACAACTATTAAGAATTGTTCTAAACTAAAAGGAATCAAGTCCACACCTTTTTTGTTTGCAGTCCAAAATACTTTTATCGTTGAGAGAAGCGAAGCTTAAAGCATTACCTAAAACACATTTTATAGTTCGGAACTTCTTTTATTTCTTCTTTTCCTTAAAAAAAAAATGGAGTAAGAAAGTCGGTCAAACCCGAATGTAGAAACCAGCGCTGCTGCTTTACTGCTGCAGCGCACTCTCCTTTGATCATAACTTGACTATCGTGCATCAAAGATGGTGCCACTAAGAGGAAGGATTTTTAAAATTGACTACTGAAATTGGCTACTCCACGTTAACTATTTAGTTTAAAGCATAGATTAGGTTTAAGTTCGGTTTATTGGAGACGGCGTTTTGACGGTAAGAATGAGTGTCACACAAGGGCGGAGAGTTAAGTGAGTGTGTGTGGGAGTTAGAGATAGATGAACTGGATCTGTGAAGCTGAATGAACTAGAACCGAAACAGCCACAACCATTTTAAAACCCAGTAAGTTTCCTTCTCTCTATTATAAGCTTTTCAATTTTATATATATATATAGCTTTACAAAATAAATTCCACATGTTGCCTTATGCCATAGACTCTGTCTTGTTAGTTTCCCAAAATCCCAGCTACAATTGTTATATCCTGTGCCCAAAAATTATTATGTACTGCCAGCTGCGGTTTCCAACCCAATCCACCTATCGTTCCCACATCCCATCCAACTTCATTTGCCTGCATTTTCAATATGTTTATGTGTAATTTTCAAATAATGGTTTAAATGTTTTTGGCAAACAATTGCAGAGGAAACCATTCCTGGCCATTGCGCGCATTTTGTTTATGGCAGCGGCTTTTTGCTTATTTGCAAATGTGTTACATTGCGGTTATTTGTGCGTTCGATTTTGGTCATTGATATGGCTAACGGGTTTTGTGTTTGGTTGTTCAGTTCTGTGTTTGGTGTTCTGTTGTGTTGTGTTGAGTGCTTGTAATCAACATGGTTGCGGCTTTTCATGATGTGCCGGACACATTGCTTTTTGCCTGATTATTTTGAAATATATTTGTAGGGGGGTAGTATTCGATTGCATGAAGCGTAATTATCAAAAAAGGAATTTGTCAGCTAGCCATGATTTTCAATTTTAATTTAATTAAAATTCTTAACTTTTGCAGTTGTTGATGTCGGAATATGGAGGGGCCGAAACGTCCGAGAAGCGCAATCGCTTAGTAAACTACAGGCTAAATATGTTAATTGAGGGGAAACTGAAAGAGAATTCTAAAGTATTCACCGTAAGAAAATTCAAATTCCTGCGGCAAACTTTTAACACTTTCCCAGCATTTCGAATCGTATAGTCACAATGACTCTCAATTAGCACCTACATAAACCGCAATTTTCTTTGCCAACTTTACATTCTTATTTATGACAACCCGTACAAGGTATAAGAACAAACCCTTAAGAAGAACCCCAAGAATGAACCAGGTGGTAATCTTTTGTCAAACCGCAAATTGTGTACAACCTTCCCCCGGCTCCTGCAACGCTTGCGGAACATTTCAACATTTTATTAGCTGACATATTTATGCATATTATTAACATTTCGTTTGTTGTGCAGGCAAACATTAACTTTTATGCAACGTTTTCCACGCGCATTGCAAAAGCGAAATGATTTTTGCATTTCGGGGGATAAAACGCGCGCCTCCGTGGCTCATTAATTTTTATACGCGGTGCGTGTGTGTGTGTGTTGCAATAAAAACATATTTTATTAGTTGGCAAAAAGGATGCACCACCATTACTGTCCTGCCGTGCCACTGATGATGACTTGCTGTCAGCATAAATTCATTATTTATGGTGCAATCAATGCGACCGAGCGTATGTCAAACACATCAAAAATCAACAGCTCATCAGGAGAGACCGGCAGGACTCTCTCAGGACTCAGAGTACAACTTGGAACGGAAGTTTGTTTATTTTATAGTTTCTGACGCCGTTCATGTTAGGCGCGAAAATTTGCCAAAAACCCGACGGGTTGTCCTTTTCTGACAGTAATGGCTCACATTTGACTCATTCTCGGCGGGGAATTTGTGTTTGCTTGGCAAATTTGAATCTCTTTTAGTGCCTCAACGTTGGCTCATTTGTTTCCTTTTGTTTACTATTTGCATTTTTCGTCATTTCAGTATTGATTTGTTTGAAAGAGAATCCATTGACACATGACTTTAATGCCTTTAAGGACCATTATCTGGGTGTACACTCAGAAAAATTTAAATTAATGGGATATTGTGGTAGCAATTATTTCATTCAATACTCCAATGTGGACAATTAATAAGTAATCTAAAGTTTCATTAAAAAAATGAAAACAAGTAAAGTTAGGAGTAATTTTTTTCTAATTTTAAGTATTCCAAATGCTCCATATACGGTCTTAAATCCAGTACGCATTCAGATTTAAATATTGTGACTTAAAATCGGAAATTTGTACTTGGGTCAAGTATTTTCCTAAGTGTATTTATATGTGATGTGGGTCAAACAAACTAATTAAATGCTCAACTCTGATGAATGGCCCGGAACTTGGCAACTTTTTTCCACCCTGTTATTAGTACCCACTTCATCATCATCATCATCATCTTGCGTGATTTGGGCACCTCAACGTCAGCTCTCTCCCCCTTATTCTGCATCTTCTGAAGTTTGAATCTAATATCCTGACGTTATGCGGTCACGCATTGTATACGTTGTATTCTTGTCATAATTTCATAAGCTCTGTTATACCTATTAAATATTCATGCGAATCTGCGTCATGTCAGTCTCGTTTTCCTTTAATGACATTTCAATAATTAATGGTATTTTTCTTCCTCATTTTTTTCGTTTCCGTTTCCACATTTTGTTGGTGTTGTGCGTGTCCTTTTTTTTGGCTTTTTGGTCTAGACTTCTTGTCTCTGTGACTAGATATCATCAATCAAAAAGTATTTTTAAATGTTTCATTTAGGAAACTGCTTGTCGCGGCTTATAAATGATATTTTTTTGGGATTGGAGTGAAGAGGCTTTTTTTTTTGGGTTTTTGTTACTGTTGATTACTTTTGGGCGTTTCCTAACAAGGCAAAAGAAAATAAGTATTTCATCAATTTTCATAAGTCAGTAGTTGAGTTTTCACACAAAAATGTATCAGCCCCCGTTCCACTTCTTTTTCTAATCAAATTTTCTTCTTTTTGCGCACAACTGTTATAATACCAACATTTTTTCCAATTGACTACACGACACCCACACTCACACTCTTGCTAATCCTTAGGTTGAACTAGACCCAACTCATAATTCGTGTAAAAACATTTCTACGCCGTTGAACTGCTGCTCGGGCTAATGTCATTATGCTGCCATTAGTTCGCGACTGATTTGATTTAATTTATTTTCTTTTGCCTTCGCTCATCCCAGAATTATGGGCAGGACTTGACCGCGAAGAAAAGTATAAAATAAAATGGCCAAAAAATTCACTTCGAATACCCAAAAAATTGGAGGGATGGAAAAATGGGAGTATAAGGCTTCAGTAAAGCATGAAACAGTTGAAGATGTTTGGAGTCTTAAAGGTCTTGAATTTTTTATACACTTGCGATAGGTCAGATATCACTGTGGAACACTCAAAATTGCCTGGAATTGGGACCAATAAATTGTGCAACTAGAAACATCTAGTAGCAACTCCTTATACTCAGTTTTTCTGGACCACGTCAAGTTCGCGTTTAATGGGCACATTTATACTAGCAACACACAGTTACAACATCTGTTGCTGTTCAAATAAAGATGGGAGCTAAAATTTTGTAAAATTCACCAAAGATGAAGGGAGTTACCACAATTGTTATACCAAATTCCCACCGCCAATGAATAAGCGGGTAGTACCCCGCCCATAGAGGACTAACCTAGAAAATGGAATCAATGAAAAACCACTCAATAGAATTATTTTAGATTTTAAACATATTGAGATACTGACCATTTAAAAGTGTCCCTAAGAGATGATAACATGCATCGAAAAACCGCGATGGTGGGTACCACATTTCACAGCACCCTCCATCGAGACAATTTAGGCCTTAAACTAGAGATCAAAATAGACTGAATCGCGTTTTTAGTTTTACCAATGAAAGCTTGGTTCGCGGTTCTTAGGCATTTATATACTAGCAATTGCCTTCGAACAACATTGACGATTTAGGTGAAACCAGTTTCACCAAAATTATGGAATTAATCTTATGAGTAAAGTGCTTCAATACCAGCAGAAAAACAGATCGGATCATTTAAATACATCAGTTCAAGGCATCTTAGCGTATCGCGGTTTGTCCACCAGAGACATTTTTAAACTAAATTTTTGATTTTCTTAATGGAAATGACGACTTTTATTTATAGGATTTATTGCATAATTTTGGAGACGCTCTTGATACCCATATGGTCAATGTTGCTCTGAGGCTATTGCTTGTACAAAGATAGCCATAGCCCGTGACTTAAGGGTCTGATGGTGAATCTAAAAACGCAGTTCGGTCTATTTTGATCTCTAGTTTATGAACTATATTGCCTTGATGATGGGTGCTGTCAAATGTGGTACCCACCATCGCGGTTTTTCGATGCATGCTACCATCTCTTAAGTACACATTTTATTAGTCCGTATCTCAATATAGTTAAAATCTTACACAATTCTATCGAGTAGTTTTCCATTAATTCCACTTTCTAGACCTCTATGGGCGGGGTACTAACCGCTTGTCCATTGGATGAGGGAATTTGGTATAACAATGGTGGTGACCCCCTCTAACTGTGGTGAATTTTCCAAAATTTTAGCTCTCATCTTCTTTTAACCAGCAACAGAGGTTGTAGCTTTGTGTTGCTAGTATAAAAGTGCCCATTAAACGCGAACTTGACGTGCTCCAGAAAAACTGGGTATGATGTGTTGCTACCTATTGCCTCTAGTTTCACAATTTATTGGTCCCAGTCCCAGGCAAAAAAAAAAGTTGAATTTTGTTTCTCTGTGTAATAATACTAAGCAAAAGGAAGAAGAGGCTCTAATAAAAGAAAGTACCCACGGTTAGCCCTCAGATAATTTTCTAAAACCTGTATTATTAAAAAATTGCAAAAAAAACGGGTTTTTTTTTAAATCTAATCTTAAAAGAAAGAATTTATTTATTTCTTTTTATCATCATTACCCCATCTCACTTAACTAAACCCTTTTACACTTAAGAGTGTCTTAAGACATTTATTATAATGGGCGATTTGGAACTTTTTGGAAATTTTATCAGCTTTGTTACCGGTATATCGCGAATTACGCGAGTAATGTTGCTTATCAATAAAGTCTTTGGATTTCACCATAACAAAAAATAAACAAACTTTTTTCGGGTATTATAACAGATAATAAAAGTAATCTCTGTAATTCAATCTTATTATCAAAGTTTTTTCTTTCAAGGCCCCAAAGTGCTTTGAGTCACTAAATCAGATTTACTTTCTTTACACGTTGTCAAGATTTATTTTTTTATAAGTTTAACAAGAGCTATGTATTTCGAACTCGCAAGATATAGGCGGCTAGAGGTCATACTATATTTGCACATAACTCTTGGCGTTTTTGTTTGCTGTTGGTTTTTGCATTTGGAATTCCCAAGCAGTCATAGATAGACTACAGAAGATAGAACAGGGATGTTCTTGAAACAACTGTACAGTCGACCAGCCTCTCTTTCGCTGTTGTTTGTTCTTGTTTAAACTTAACATGACCTCAAGCCGGCTAAAACTTGTTATTTTCATTCAGATCAAAAGATATTTTGGAAATTCATTATATCATCACGTTAAATACATATCAACTTTTCTAGTTGAATTACTAAACGAAGGTCTATGTCAAATCTCAAATCTCTAGGATTAGCGGTCTTGGCTGTGGTTTGATAATTCAGGTTTACAAAATAATAACAACTTTTGCACAGAAAATAGATAACGTTCCATATTTATTTTTGGTTCCAGTTTTCCCCCAGCAAGTCAGCTTTGTGTTGAGCTAGGTTTGTGTTTACTTGTAAGTAAGCTGCATTGAGCGACGTTTCAAGAAAACCAAGCCTAAGTTTTGATTTTGCTCATAAGATACAATTTTTAGGATTTTAATATGGAAAATGTGTTTTTTTTTTTTTATAAAATCCATTTACTTCCAAGCTAAAAAAGTTCTAAAAACTAAAACGCAAATCTTACTTCATCTTAATGAAGTTTACTTTAACAGTTTGCGACTTCGACCAAACTTCGCAGATAAGCTTAAAAACAAGTAATATTAGCCATGAGACGGAACCGACCGGATCGGATGACTACTTCTTGCCGGAACTTTCGACATATTGGCAACGTTCCGTCAAAGGCAGAATTGCTTCAAAACAGAGGGCTTAATCGTCTCATAATATATATACCTACTTTATGTGGTCGGAGATGATTTCTTCTATGAGTTGCAAACTTCTGGGCAAAATAATTATATACCTTTATAAAAATGCAAAAAAATCTCATTATTGGTGCAGTTCTTAGTCTATATTCCAACATACATACACTCATATTCTGTAACACTTTTAAGGCGCTATTGATAGGTGCTTTTTACAAAGGACTCACAAGTTCTACCCCGAGAGTGGTCTCCAAAAATGCAAGAATGGAAATAACATCTGATAAAACAAAGCCAATGATGCTGGTGAAAATATTCGGTTAAACAGGCGCCAGGTTGAGTCCTGGTAGGCTTTTATTTCGTATTTCAACATTTTTTGAGCGTTTATTGAGAAAATTTGCCAAAACATGTGAGTATTTAGACATCGGCTGAAGATCTACGGCAATCTTCCAAGGTTATTAAAGCGTTGTTCATACGGGAAAGCAGCTAAAAAATCAAACATATTTGTAAATATGATTATCATATATGGACGAGGGTTGCCTTTAATATTTCGAAATATTCAACATGGAACTAACCTATGAACTGATTTTTGGAGAAAATTAACTTATACAATTTTTATTAGGCTGCCTTCGCACTGTTCGACACATGACACATGATAGTCTAGTAGTCCTGCTTTTCGTTTTGCTTTTAATTTGAATATCTTGTCAAATTTATAGAATTTCATGGGGAAATGCGGGCCTACTAGAGTGTCATGGGTCATGTATCGAACAGTGTGAAGGCAGCCTAAGTTTCTTTAAAGATTTGTTGAAGTTCAAAATGTCAGTTTTCAAAGGAAATATGAAAAGCAACCCATATATATTCAAATAACAGCTTACCTCTGTGGTTTCATCGAAATAATTGAAGTCCAACTTCAACTTTAATGGATTAACTGGTTGTAAGCCATTCTCTCGCAAAATTTCATTGGCCGACAAAACAAATGATGGTCGTATTTTTTCACAATTTCTTATTTCCAATCGGCGTATTTTTTTACAAGCTCGCAACACCTTCAGCAAGCCTTCGTTGGTTACCTTATTAGAACGAACCAGCGATAGATTCTCCAACTGGTTCAGATTCGTCAGATGCTCCAGACAAGAATTATCTTTCGCCTGCCAGTGGAGCTCCTTTAATGACCTCAGCGTGCCAATTACTTGGGCTTCCTTTATGTTGCCACAGGCTTTATCACGATAAATCTTTAGAGTCTCTAAGTGTTCGCCATATTCCGACTTCAGTAGTAAGGCTCGTGGCTGGTGGCCATATATGATCATCGACTTCAATTTCGGAAAATAGGGAAATTCTTCGTCGACTTCGGCATTAAATATTAAAATATGTTCCAAAAGAGGGCAAATGGGAGCGGATCCCACAATCCTAATTGGGGTAAATGAGCCGACCTCGAATACATGCAAGTTCTTCAATGGAAACATATGGAATATGTCAATTCTAAAGTGCAGATAAATGCGCAGGACCTCCAAGTTAATAAGATTATTCACATTCTGAACTGCAAAAGTTGTTAAATATTTATAAAAAAATCTTAAAGAATTTCAAGAACTCACTTTCGTCGACCCTGAAATTGTATAGCTCCAATTTTCTGAGGGCTGGCAAATGCTTCAGGGCATCTATAACTGGATCAGCAGAATGATCATTATATTCAACTCTTATGGAAATTTCCTTTAAATTTTGTTTGAATCGCAGTTCTCTAAGCAGCTGGATAAGCACATTGTACTGGGATGGTCTGGGCAATACAAATCGCAATGTTACTGCTTGGTCACAGTACTTTACGAATAGTCGCAGCATTGCGATTGTATTCCGAGAGTCCCGTGATGTCAATTCCTTAACACTCCCACCGCACACCGACAATACGAAGGACCGCTTTTCGGCGGACAGAGAGTCAAACATAATATTCTTAATTCGGTTGCGGCAGTGAAAAGCGAATGCTTCGCCAAAGAATGGATGCGACTGTCCCAAGCTTATCTTATCATTAAAACGTGAAATAGTTGCGAATATCAAGTCCAGCACATCCAAGTTCAAGTCCGTGAATCCAACATTTGTTGCAGAGGCTGCCATTGTCATGAAACTGTATAGAAAGTAAAGAATACAGTCACAAAATTATATAATATAATTTCTGGTGAGAAAGATTACATTGATTCCGAGCACGCTTTCTTATAGAATAGTGTTGCAAAAGCCAGAAATGTTGCAGTGAAGTTCTGGAACTAGTTCAATTAAAACGGAACGTCGATTATTCCAGAAATGTGTGTTGATTCAATTAATTTACTTTAAATTGGAACGATGGAATTGGACACAAATATAATTGAAACAAAGTTAATATAATTTTTAGAAAAAATTAATATTTAGTTTAAATTATCATTATGCACCCGAAATTCGTAAATTATGTATATAATTGCTGAAAAAGATACCTATAACTGGATTCGATTCTAAGAGATGAAGGAATAGTTCAATAGGCACGAAATTGGCGCATCTAATTTATCAAATAACTTAAAACTAAAGGCGTTAATGCCTTATATTAAAAAACTTGTAAACTTGTAACTTTGTCCATCGAGAAGATTTAAATGCAACAAAATTTGTGAATTAAGAAGAACCATTGGGCTACATGCTTTTGTTTTGGTTTGTTTTTTGTTTTTCATACTAGGGTAATTCCTTATTCGAGTATTTCCCACAAATTTTGCTTTATCTTTGCATGCATTTTTCGTAACTTCTTCTTTTCCTTCTAAAACGTTTTGGGGGTTTTTTTATTGCATCATTTCAGGTATCAGGTCTGCCTTTCCGCCTGTCTAGGCTAATCGAATAAATCATTTAAAGGGAACAAAACAAAATTATTGGCCAAAATGTCAGACAATTATGTGGGGCAGAGATAAAAATCTGAAAAGGTTATGGATCCCAAAAATCAAAGAAAACAGAAAAGTAAAAAAAAAGGTTTCTTTCGGCAACTTCGTTTAGGCCATTTTTAGCCATTTTCGATGCGCAGTTCTTGGAATTTTATATCAATAAACCGCGCGCTATTAGTTTGTTTTGATTCGAGTTCACTTAACCCGAAGTCTGTCTGACAGTCCGTTACATTAGAAACACTTTTCGAACTAATTAACAGCTCAACTGCTTTTGGCAAGTTTTTAGGGACTGAAATGCTTTCTGTCTGTGATTTTTACAGCTTTACTTACAAATCGCTCGATGGCAAACTTTTTTTATGGCATACAACAAGCCCAACAAGTTGTCGAGAACGAAGAAACATAATCATAAAGTTGTGTTAATTATTTTTCATATGTCCCTCCCCACTTCCCAAAGCCCGTTTAACTTTTATCTGTTTAACGTTAATTAGTTTTGTTGGCTAAAGTGAAATGTTTGATTTTTTCCTCGTGGTGCTGGAAAAAACTTTTTATGAACTTTTTCCTTTGGCCACCGAAAAATGTTTGGCAATCAAAGCGAATTGAACTGACAGGATGCAAGTGCAACGTCTGATTGCAGCTGCATAAGTGCAAAAGTTTAATTAAAACCGAAACTTCATACCCTCCGACGGGAAGTCAATGGCGCTTATGATGAGCCCCCTTAGAATTGTGAACACTGATTTTCCATAAGTTTTTGCACTTTGCAAAAATTAACTTAAAAATGCAAATTGTTTTGTTAGCACCTAATTTTTTGACATTCTCAAGTGGCCAGAAAAGAGAGAAGGGGGTGGTGGAGGGGCGAGGCTACAAATGCAGCTCAAAGTTCTGCAGCTTGGAAAATATTTTTGTATTTTTGCATAATTGAATTTCTTTGTGTTTCGCGCTCGGGGAAGCGTTTGGCTCTTGAACAGAGGCAGAGGGAAAAGTTTCCATTTGGCGAAAATTGGAATGGGTATTGTTAAGTGAACCAGAAAAGTGTTTAACTTAAAGAATAATTTTACATGAGGTCCCTTAATATTTGGCTGAACATAATTTAATTAAAAAATTTTTAACAGATTTTGATTACCTGGGTACAACAGGAGCCCTGTTATCTACCCCCAAGCGGCTCTGGTCTTAATTCTGAGGCAAAGGGGAGTGTCTACTGAATATCAAGTCAGAAAGGATTGACTACTTTTGAACTTGGTTTTGCGGATACAGAAAGCACTAGGAGCAAAAATAAACTTACTGTCTACACATATGGGTAGCAGACTTAAAAGGGCATAAAATCAGGTATCTTCTATGAAGAACTCGAACTACTTAAGCGGTAACATACGCACAAAAATCCCTGTAGGACATCATGACAAAGGTACAACATTATCCAGAAACAGGGCAGAATGACAATGGGACCTTGCACCTGTCTGTTACATAAGACTTCATATTATCAAGGACAGTACTAGGATAGTGTTAGGGGCACTGCACCGTAGACCATATCTATCATTAAACTTTCAGGAAACTCATAACACACCTTGACTTTGTTCTTAGTTGTGGGAATGATAAAGTGACGAAAAGCATCCAATTATATGGTTTTAATTATAGTCGGAGGATCTGCCTAGGGAAGTTTAAGAGCTGCCCATGCATCCCAAAAAATGCACTGTTTGGTGCGGTTTGTGGTTACCGACTTGTTGTTTTGTTGCCCAAAATGGAAGAATTGAACTTGGTTGCCATGTGGTTTCAACAAGACTGTGCTACTTTAGCTGCTTGCGCGCAAAATTTTGTTCAGTGACGAGCATATTACTGATGACCAACCAGAAGGACTCTTAAACTTCCGTGACATCCGCAAAAATGCACTGTTAAGTGTAGTATAGCTACTATACCTGGCCGCCTAGACCATTCAATATCACGCCACTGAACTTTTTCTTGTGGGGTTACGTAAAGTCAAAAGTGTACGTCGATAAGCCAGATAAAATTCAAGACTTGGAAGCCAATATACTCGCGAGCACTCTGAGAGTTCAGGTATAAACTTCTGAGATAACCACAGCTGCCAAAGAGAACTAAATAGCTTTCCAGTTGCTTTTGCTAGCTTTGGTAACGTATTCATATTAGGTTAGGCACCTGTCTTAAATCTACAAATTTCTTATAGACATTTGGACTTTGAGGCATTGAGGCTTAAAGCGTTAGCTCTTGCCCAAGTTAGATATTACGTATTGGTGATTGTTACATATACGAACACACTCATAAATATCTTTTACCGGTCGACTTACATATAATTGTACGTCATCAGCGTACCTGTAGACTGCACAATTGGTCAAGTTATCAGGAAGATCATTGATAGAGCCCTCGGGAATACCACCATTAGTTGAGACCATTTCGATTGAGCGGTCAACCAGCACCACGGCTTGCTGTCGAACAGTTAAATCAGAATTTAATAGTTTTGTAGCGGAGATAGTAAAATTAGTAAATGAGATAGTAATTAAAAAAGATGACGGTATCAAATGCTTTGCTGAAATCTATTAATGACAATAATGTTACATGAATATATATTTGTGATGGCTGATATGCAGCCATGGTTCTTTCGAAATTCAGAGGGTGTTAATATCCAAGAACATTTTCATCTTGTCAAAAATGACGACTGGAGCGTGAGAGAGAGAGAGGGAGTCTTGTTCGAACCGCCGAGCAGAGAGGTCGTGTTCTCAATGTCACGGAGGGCAGGAGCTCTAGCTTAATAAACGCACTGTATTTAATCGTATAATTATATCCAAATGAAGCCTTAATATTTAAGTCAATAAATGTATTAAACCATCCTGACACACCAAATACATTTTTGTCAGTCTACTTAGGCATATTGTGCTCAAACGCTTTAGAAATAAAAAGTAGGATCGTTATTAATCTAAAATCGTAAATTGATTTGGGTATAGGAAGTTTTTTGCCGATTTTCCAGATACATGGTATATTAAAAATATGGGGTATATGATCGAGATCGAGCGGTAGAATATTTTGTAGGAATCTGGGATTCAACTTATCAAGTCTCTCAGCGCCAGATTTTAAGGACGTACACACATAAAACTAAAACTTTTATCACAACGAGATTTCGCAGACAGGTACTGAATTTCATGTTGGTTCAGGTATAAATTTTTGGTTTAGCTTAATCATATCAATATCACTACTAAGCTGCGGTCCTTGTCTGCCTATTCCTAATATTTCAAGCTCTCGCCAGGTTCTTACAGATTTTATTGCGCGGTTTAGGTGTAAATGATAGCAAATTCTCTAAGCAGTTGCAATTGTTGTTTAATATTTTTTAATGGCCCTTATGTTAGACATGAAAAATCCAAATTTTTCATGAAGCTAATCGGTTATTATAGAAATATTTCAAATACTCTGTAAAGATTTGAATAAGACATCTGTCAAGAATCAACACGGTAATAGGCTATTTCCACTGAACAACATCTATCATTTAACATCTTGAAGCAAAATGTTTCTATTCCACACGTTCCTTATAAAATAGAGTAGTGGCAGAGACACTTGTCATGCTTTATTAAATATTTTCATTTTATGTATTAAGTCGGCAGGAAAAAGACTTCAAAACGCCTTACACAGAAGCTAGCTAAGGACCAGATTGATGACACGTGACAAAATCATGGTAGTTATTAAAGAGGTGCTCGCCCCAATCCGGATTTGATGCAGATCTTTCCACCTTTTACGCAAAGGACCCAATTGACATTAATTCTCGAATTTCGAGCAGTACATGCATCGATAATAAAAATTCTAGGGATTGTACCGACGGCAAACGCTAACTAGAATTAAAAGATTCTAAAAATGTACCATAACCTGGTGATAGTTGGAATTGGGTAACCCCTGTTAAATTATCTTCTTAATCTTATTCGGCTTTTTCGATTTAAAAACCCCGACGTAAAGGCCAATTTTAAAACTAAAAACAGTCGGCATCTGCTTTGATCGCTCTCTGAAATGCACTCTTACCTTTTTCTAACAAATTTTGACAAGTGTTTTTGTAGCTTCTGGATTTTTGTCTGCCACTTGAAACTCAACTGCATGTTGAAGCCGCCTCTGTAAATTATGAAATCGTTGAAAATTAAATTTATTTGATTCATCTTTTGGGCTGTAAAATATCTGAAAAAATTCCTCTTTCCTTTAATTAATAAAAATCTCTTTATGTTTATTTTTTCATAATTATTTTGTTTTTATATTTATTGACTTTTTGTTTGACAAAAAAATTGATACAATTTTTTAGCAAACTCCTTTACTCATTCTTTTCTTTCGGCAGTAAGCATTCCCTTCTTAAGAACTAAGACAAATGTTTTGTTGTTTTTTTTAGAAAAGAACTTACAAACTATGACATATTTAAATATTTTGTGTTTAAAATTAAAAATTAATTGCTAGTACAAAAATTTTGAATACAAAATGTTGTTCTTCGTGTTTTGTTGTTGTTTTTTTTTTTGTAGAAACAAAACCATTATCACAATCGCTTTGATGAGTAAACTATATAAAAGAAAATTATGTACGAGTTGAATTTCCTGGGAGTTGAAAGAAAATGTATGAAAATGTGGTTATGGTTTGCCGTCGGTTGAGTCATGACTGGGCTGGTTTTTTCTTTGTACTTGATTTGACTGGACTATTAGTGATTAGTAAGTATTGTAGTTTCTATGTGAGTTTACTCCTTGGGGTGGGCTCATTGTGAGGGCTTGCGCCATTTGCCACATTTGCGTCCCGAGCGCGGCAAGCGGCAGTGACTGGCCGTGGAGTCCACAAATTGGCGCAAGGTCTCCAGGACTATGGTGGCCAGGAAACGCCACTGGGATGCACGTAGACGTAATATTTGCTGCTCCTGCTGCTCGGCCTTGCGCAGCAGCGTGGCCTGGTCAGGTATGTAAAAAGCCACAGCCATTGTTGTAGCAGCAGATGATTTATTTATTTCCAATTGAAAAGAAAAACTTGTTCTTTGTCTCGTCCAGTTAATTGCACAATTGCTTGCAATCTGCAGATGACTCAAGACTGAAGACTTTCTCTTTTGCGCAGATTCTTCACAATGATGAATATGTAAAAATATTAACTAAATTTCGTTCTTTGTTGTTGTTTTATTCACGCGTCACTCAAAATACGCTGCGAGTTCGTTCACTTTGTTCTCGTTTTTTTTTAAACTGTTCTCACTTCTACTTCTGTTCTCACTCTGGGTACGTCCGAACGCTTCGCTTGTTGGCTTCCAACTGAATTCCCTGAGCACAGTTGCTCTGGTTTTATACCAGGAATTCTCTTTGGCCAACTCGGTGGTTGGATTTTGTATAATGTTCTGCTCTCGTTTCACTCTCAACAAGCTGGTAGGCCTCCATGGCGCTCTTTTGCTCTCACCTTACTTGGAACAAATTTTTTTTGTTTTGGTATTTTTGTTGACATCGTCTCATTCGTAAAAAAATGAAAAAAACCACACAAAAATTTTACTGTTGCCAGGCCCGCCCTCTGAGGCGTAGGCGGGGCAGAGGCAGCCACCTTGCACGCCTGTTGCCAAGTGTGCGTGTGTGTGTTGTTGTTGTCAGGTTGTTGGCAGCCTTTTGTTGTAACTGTATGCGGCGAGAAGTACAGTTAGCATATTAATTGTATTAAATCGTCAAGGCATGACAAACGCTTTCAGCAAAGGAGAGTAGGAGGAGGAGGAGAAGGAGGAGCACTTTGAAATATGGGCAAGTGGGCAAAGTTGTGCCTTCTTTATATAAAAGTTCTTGCTTCCGAGCTGGCCAGCGCCTAGTTATGACAATTTCTCATTAATTTTATGTATCATCAACAATGGGGCTCGTCTCTGATCTTTTTTGTTCACAATTTTATGTGAATTTTTGTTTTATTCCCATTAGAGTGAAACAAGTCGGAAATTGTTGTTATTATGGGATTCTCATTAATAATTTTTTGCCAGCTATATGATACTGTTTCGCTTTTTCGGTTCATAAAATGGGTGGAATTAATATTTTTTTGAATTATTTCCTACTTTCTTTGAGTTATGAATATATTTTTATGACTTGCAAAATGGCAAACTTACTTATCTGCATTTGTGGTTTCAATATTCTCTTGTGTGGGGGATTTTTTCTGAGAGTTCAGTTATGTCGATTATGATTTATTTAATTTTAGATCTTTGAGTAAAGTGTATAAGAAAATACTTTCTGATGTTAATTTTTTGATAATTTTATTCAATTTTATGGCTGGCCGAAATCTTCTAACTAAACCCTCTCCGAGGGTGTCGGCTAGGCAATGGGCACCTTGGCTTAAAGCGGGCTGTACCTAGTGTCACTTGCTCGTCTTACACTCAGGATATGCAGTGTCTAGCTAAGGTGAGGCCAGCACTATCCAGCTTTAGTTGGGTAGAATTGAACCGGAGCCATGATTACGAGGTGCTTTTCACTATTGAAAACCTTAAAGACCAAACGGGCGGGAACTAATCTCCTCTTTGCGTCGCCAGCGGTCACACCTCTGTTGCGGTTGGAGCAGGCAAAATGACCCTGGAACAGTGGAAGCTAGTAGAGGGGAAGCAATAGGGGGAGATATTTAAGAGAATGGACGACCCAGCAGCACGTTTGACAGAGCAGGCTGGCTGTTTGGAGTCAAGATCCGCAAGTGTGTGGACGATCTCACCCTCAAGTGGGTCACAAGCGTCGTTGCAGACATGGGAAGCCCATGGGAGTGTGCCCAGCTGGAAGTAGTTGACAGAACATGCATTCTATCAGTACCGAATGCGAAAGTGCTCTTCCCAAGGGTTGTACCAAAGGAGCAGGCGTTAAAGTTGTTCAGGTGGCAAAACCCAGTTGTGCGAACAACTGACCCGAAAAGAACGGGCAGCACATGGTCCTCCAGATCAACAAAGCGGCTGCAGCAAAGGCGATGATTTGCTGTGCCCAAGATTCGGGAAGATGTCAAGGGGAGTAGGCAGCGTGCACCTACGACTCAAAAAGCGCCAACCCGAAGATAAAAACGAGCTCACGTTGGAGGCTGGAGAGTTCAAGAAAGACCTTGGTATCGACGAGATGGTCGATAAAGCCAACATCCTCGATATTACGGAGGCAGTACAGTCTGGTGAGAACGAAAGGGAAGAGGATTCAGCCACAGTAGTTGACCCACCTAGTTTGAAGGACGACGAGGATGAGGACTCAACCATGGTAGTTGACCCATCCGGGCCGGTGGACGCCGACAACAGTCAGGTCAACTTGCATAATATCAAGCTCGCTTAGGCGGAGCTCCTAATAGCCCTTGAGGCAGGCCCCGCCGACGTGGCCTTCAGGAACCTTGGATTGCGGCAGGGAACAAGGTCTGATGGCTAAGATCACAAAACTACAACGGTTTTTATCCCACTGCAGTAAGTTAGGAAAAGACAGCCCTTCTGGTAAGAAAAGGCATCTATTACCTTACCTTTTGTCTAATTACAAAACGGATGATCTCACAGTTGTGGCCCTGGAAGTTCACGATGATGAGCCAATTATATTGGCATTATGCTACATCGCAAAAGATCGAGTGTACCCACCGGCTGAGCTCGAACTACTAACGGCTGAGGCGATCAGGGGAAAGCAACCACTTGTCACCGCGTGGGTTAGCCCGGACATCAACGACTGTGAGTCTCTCCTGAGCTTTATCCTACAAGGTAAACTTAAAATAGAAATCGTTGGAGATGTTCCCACATATGTGGGACCAACATCGGCTAATGTCCTAAACCAAACACTGACCTTAGGAAATAGTACGCAGGCATCAGAATGGAGAGTCCTCGATAGAAACTCCTTCTCAGACCACAAGTACGTCCAATTTAAGATCGAGTTTTACCACATCCAAACCAGAAACGCCTATAGGAATCCCGGAACAAAATCTGGGTGAAGGACCTTAGAACGGTAGAATAAAAACTATCAAAGCCAACGAGTATCTGCTCGGTAGGCGACATTGAGAAGTCTGTGTAGACCCTCACTGCCAACCTAACCAAAGCATACAAAACCTTATGCAAACTCACAGTTAGCAAAAGAAGAACCAGACCCTCCTGGTGGACCCCAGCGCTGAAAGAGCAGAGGAAGGACGTCTAGAATCTTTCAAACTCGCCAAAAAAGCGGATGAGCAAATGGTCTGGGAGAAATATAAGATAAGACTTTGCGCTTCATGGAGAAACTTCTCCTCCAGCATAAAGAAGGTCTTCGAAACAGCTAGACTCTGGAAACTGCTGTTAAAGCAGCCACTGGACGGAAAGCAGCAGGGAAGCGACATGCGCTCTACTTGATGCTGTGTGGTCACTGAGACAGATATGCTTCAAGACCTACACACGCAACAAGTCAACATCCCAGATAATATCATATCTCAAGAAAAGATCCGATGGGCGATCGACTCGTTTGCGAGTTATAAATCCCCAAGGCTAGATGGAATGTTCCCAACAATGCTAAAAACGATCAAATGCGCACTCGTCCCATGGCTTCAATCCACTTTTGTAGCTTGCTTGAGGTAGAGCTATGTTCAGTCCCGTGCAACCGACAATGGAAAAACTACTTCATATAAGAGAAGGCATGAACCCGATCTTGGAGGGTAACCAGCAGGCCTACACGAAAGGGAAATCGGTGGAAACAGCGCCACACTCTCTAGTAGCCAAAATCGAGAAGGCACTGTTCTATCAGGAATTTTCCCTGGGAGCATTCCTTGACGCTTCGGGTGCATTTAACAATGCCACTACACATGCAAAGCCTACGAGCTCTAGCAATACACACGGCATTGGATATATAACCTGCTGAGCTGCAGAAGAGTAAAAGCCGAGTGGGGTACCACAACCGCCCCAGGGTGGGGTCCTCTCACCTCTTTTATGGAACCTTGTGGTCAACGAAGTGCTTCAAAAATTCCGCAGGAAAGCACCCAAGATATAAGCATAATTAACAAAATAACATACCTTATTCTCTTTACCAAGAGATACAAGGTACCGCAATGGACTACATCTACGATAAATTGAACACCGCTAACGTAAAAAAATAACGTAAAATATCCTGAAGTAGTAAGCGATAGCAAATTGTTATGGAGACTCAATGTGGAGGAAAGGGTGAAAAAGGCAACCAATGCACAGAAGATGCTAAGCAGCACTTTGGGCCTATCACCAAGACTAACGCAGTGGCTCTTCATATCAGTTATACGACCGATACTACTACACAGCATATTGGTATGGTGACAAGCCAGAGAAAAGTCCACATATCTAAAGCTGATGGAAAGGGCCCAGCGGCGGCGTATCAAACGGAGGCGCTGAGGTCCACTCCAATAAAAGCACTGGAACACATCCTAGGTGACAACCCCCAGGACATTCAAGTACGCCTTCTTTCGCATAGGACTCAACATCTTTGCGCGGCAGGCACCATGGCGTTACAATATGATACAGCACAGTGGGTAGAGAGATCAACAGTAACACGGACTACATGATCCCAAAAACAAACTTCACAGGCGCATCAGCATTGCTGGGACCATAAGAGTCTCCGACTCCGGAGCGATTCAACTCCGATCCGTTTTACAGCCCTGTTTCTAATAGAGTGTAAATATGTACAAAAAAGTTTTTGGGGTCTAAAATTAGCATTGATGGTCAAAGCGCAGGTGTTCGCAGCCCTGTCTAAATCTTCATCGAACACTTTTTAAAATTTCCGAGCAGTGATTGGAGCTTCAAATCAGTATATTTTGCATTTTTTTAAAGCGTGAAAGTGGGGCGTAAAGTAATATTTGGACCTTTTCAAATAACGCATTGCATTTTTTGAGTTTTATTACTCAGAATAATAAAAAAACGACAACTCTAATTTGCCACTGCCATAAAAAAAGTTTAAATGATTTCTTGTTAATATTGTCGAACTTCTATATTGCGAATCTTAACGGGGAAAAATTACTTCGTTATAAAGAAAATAGGTAAAATAAAAAATGAAATAGGTTATCCGAAATTACAGTGTTCAGGAATAGAATTCGATTTATATCAAGTTCGCAATAGAGAAGTCCGACTGTATCAATAAGGATCGACTAATCAAGGGCTAACTTAGAATGTATTGCTTTGTCGACTGGGTTTATTAATCCAAAGGGCTTAAAAATCTATCCATCTCTAACAGTTGTTTTTTGGAAATTACGTCACCTACCTCATATTTCTCAGACCGTCTAAATCGATTGAATATATTTCGATAAGCAGTCCCAAACTAAACAACTTCTCAACATTAACATCTTTGTATTTCCCAGGTCAACTACTTAACTCCACCCACAATGTCGTCATTTGTAGCTCTACTTTTACACACACACAATCGAATTTGACTACTTTGACTCTGACTGAGTTGTGCGTCTCAAGTGTTTCCACTGTGAGTGAGCTACAACATTACACAGCTCCCACTTAGGGGTGGTTCGGGCAGAGCTCGTCTACTATGTCCGCGTCCACGTCTAGGTCTATTGTTACAAGAACTACTTGCTGTCTGCTGTCTGTGCCGTTCTCTCCTGTGCAGGCTGTGGCTTAAGCATTTTCCCACTCGGTCGCACCATAGTTTTTTTTTCGTTCTTTCCTTTTTGCTTTCCGGGTTCGCCGCGTGCTGTGTCGGCAACATAAATCCAAAAGGCGGGGCTTATTTCCTAACAACATTTTATACTCCAACAAAATATTTTCTCTTTCGCTTTAGCCCACGCTGGGATTGGAGTTGCTTGATTCTTATTTCGGTTTATTTTTTTGGGCTATTTTACTTTTTGTATTTGTGGGGCGGAGCTATGCTTCTTGGACCTTTTTGGGCTACCTTTCATGAATCATCGCAGCTGGGTGGAGTCGGATTTTGGGCCAAATATGGTTGGCTAACTCTAAAATTGAGTACCGTCGGTAATTTGGCTCATAATTACCCTCTTGCCGCATTTTTTAAAGATTTTTCCTGAGATAAGACAACTAATTTTTAAATTGCCCAATGAAGCATAAACAATGATTGGAATCTTTCCCATCCCTCGTTTTCTTAAAGGATTACATGACATTTCTTTTTTGTTTATGGCTTGTCTTATGCGGGTAATTATTCCATATTTTTATTCAAATTATAAAGATGCGATGACTAAAACGTGTGTCAACACATTTTGGGGTTGAATTTTCCAGAATCCCCTTGAAGCATGTATCAATTTGCATAGCTAATTGCATGGAAACACCAATCATTTGGTTGTTTTTTTCTTGGTTTATTGAATTTGTCAAATTAGCTTTTGATTGAGTTTTTAATCTGCATGTTAAATGACCCACATGGCTTTTTTTTAAATTCCCTGAGAAGTGTGTCAAATGAGTGGCATACGGAAATTAGCCAGCATTAAATGTCCGATCTTAACTTTTCCCTTTTTTGTATTTACCAACGAAATTGTAACAATATTTCATCAGAACGTCTGACGTGTCTTTGTCTTTTGCATTGACGTCGTGTGGTCCGCGGGACTGCCTCAAAATTTTTTTGGTATGGCAAACAAAGGTATGGCATGTGTAGCCCCCCGCAAATGCTAATGAGTAATGCAAACAACTTGACAACTTGCGCAATACTTAAATCAGAGGGGAATCTGGTTGTTGCTTACTCTCTCTCTCGCTTTATGAGGTGTGATGTGTAGACAGAGAATCGCAGCTGGTGTAATGTATAAAGATCACCACAAGAAAGATCTGTTTCAAAACAGATTGTTGTCATTTGTATCATTTAGATATTAACAAAACTAATCCAAAACATATCTACTGATTTTAGCTTAAATTGGAGTCACAAAGAAAGTCATTCTTAAAACAAGGTAAAATTTATTTATGCCCAGATCCAATCGAATAGAGTACCAAAAGATTTTGGCGATTGTTTTTTCAAAATCCTTAAGAAATTCTCTTAAGCGATTGTGAAAAGATCAGCGTAAGCCACCGGTCGTTCTTAATTTTCGCACAGACGAGAGCCAAACTTATGAATGAGTCAATAGGTGAGTACAGAAAAGCCGTTAAGATGCTTGTAGGACAATCCGAACCAGAATCTATTTGGAAAATGCAGAACCGAACTGAAAACCGCTAAAAGTAATGTTTCATTTAATCGACTATTTCGATGAGAAGAAACTGTCTTAGGGTAGCTTAGTTAAGGAAATTCTATTCGGATAATCAACGTTGTTCAGTTATTCCAGCTATTTTTTAAAGAACTAAAGAACAGCAAACTATTATGTTTTTTTTGTATTTTGTAGAGAGTTTCATAAATAGTTAGAAAAATTTACCTAAAGCGAGGGATGTATTTTCTACTGCAAGTTTTTTAGCAATTGTAAAGATACATATATACGTCTTTACCGGTTCGAGAATTACCCGGCACCTACATTAATAAAATATTTTAATTATTGAATGCCTGGCAGCTGAAAATTCAATACATATGCGCCGTTTTTAATTTGCTCACGATGTCTATTGTGCTACAATATTATCTATATTTTTTTTTCTTTATTTGTAAAAGTTCACTTTATTATTATAAATAGAGAAATTGTCGGTGAGTATACATAAAATATTTTAAATATTTAAAAAGTAAGAAACAGAATATTCGAAGTTCGTTCGGGAATAGTATTCAGGACGCTAGTAACACTTTTCTGGCCTACAATTAGGGTCAGTGGACGGATATGTTGAGACATATTCATGAGAGAATTTTCGCCTTATTTAGAGATTGCAATCGACGGAATGATTTGTGGAACATTTTTTAACTTAAACGTAGAACAGTTTACGGTTAATGCACGGGGCACACGCTTCCATTCATTTCGATATTTTTTGGTTGCCTCCTTGTGGGGGAGCCCCTGCTGGGGCGCGCGGCGGCTTGGCTCTGGGGCTTGACTGGACTGGGAGGAGCAGCTGGAGCAGCTCAACTGATGCAGCCTGGTGCTGATAGTAGTCATCGCCGTATTCGCTCATCTCCCGGTTGCTGATCTCGTTGAGCCTCTTATATCGCTCTCGTCGTACCATGTATAGAATGCCTGCTGACAGCAGCATCACAGGGCCGACTACGCCTAACGCGAAGGACCAGCCCATATCGTTGTTCTGCCAACCGGGCATCCAGTCCCGTGAACCGCCTTTGGCACCAAATATGACCACCGCGATAAAGCCGAATATGGAACCAAGAACTTGGCAGGTGCCAATCGTAATTAGCAGCACCACATAGCGATCGTCATCACGGGAGGTGCGCAGGAAGGCCAAAGTAAGGGGAAGCGCAATAAGGCACATGATGAAACACAATGTGGCAAACAGTTGCACAGAAATATAGAACCCTGGCAGCAGAAAATCGTGTATAATGTAGTACTCCTCCTCGAACACCCACATGCCGGCTGTGAATCGCGTGTCGTAGAGGCGGTGAATATCTTGAAAATGGTTAAAGCACACCTCGCAAAGTCCGAGATTTGTGAACCGTGGATTCTGCAGGCGACCGTCAGTGACCAGCCAATAGGGCGTAGCATAGGCAATAATGAAGAGTAGAAAGGAGAACGCCGATATGCCAAGGGCAACTTGTGTGCTGCGGTTCGACGCCCCCATATTTGTCTGTAAGGGGAGCGCTCTGATTAGTTAACAAACAAAAAAGTGTAAAAACTAACAAAATTGTTAACTAAATTAAGCAAACGCTGTCGATGTAGTTGTGAAACACTCAGAAACATACACGCCCTGACATATAAAGCATCCTGCCACTTTATCCAGTTTCCACCCTTGGCAAAGGTCAAAGGTTCTATTTCATTTATTTTTAACCAGTATAACCGAAATCGTAACCGAAATTAAATTTTCAAAGTGACCGTAGCCGTTCCGTGACTGTTTTTAGATTCTATGATGCAAAAAGTATTTGTTAAATTTTCTTTAATAGTCGTCTATGGAAGTTCCGAAAAGTTATTTATATCTATCGTCGTTATCCACCAAGTCACAGTTTAATCACAAAAGAAAGGGTCCATCAAGAGCAAAACTTATGTACATGCATACGGTTTAGGTTCCGGCAGCAACAGAAGGAGAGACGTCGCTGACGACGGGTCGGCAGCTTTTCATCTTTAAACCCCTTATTTCTCTGTCTTGGCCGGCTGATATTTTGATTTCAAGTTATTAAAACCTGTTCTGAACTTGTACTGTATAGAAAAAAAGTGCCGCCAAAAAAAATAAAAACAAATACATATATGTAGGAATTTATATATTTTCCAAAATCAAAAACGTTAGCCAAGGCGCTAAGCATGCCAAAAATTTCTTGCCTTTCTTCATTTAGGCCCATTTTCTCAATGTCCGGTTACTCAAACTTACCGGCAGGTTAGCCGAATTTGAGTGTCTCATGCTGTCTTTGGCGAAAACCAGCCGGCAACTTTAACCGCAGCCTCACGAGGGGGTCAAATTTTAACCGGCCGGCAAGTACCGATAAAACTATCGATACTTTTACTCGATAGACGCAGCTGTGTCAAACACTTGAATTATTTACTTTGCTAATTGCCAAACCAAAATGTTTATAAACAAACGAATTTGTTGCATCCACGAAACGAAATTGGGAGGCAGGTAGTGAAACAGGAAGAGACATGCGGCGATCTGGAACAGAAAGTCCAGCAGAATGGCAGCCGCCGCAATGGCAAATGTCTTGACCGCCGCGCCGAAAAATTTGAAATGGCACCAATCGCAAGGCAGGCAAACCCACTGCCCGCCGTCTGCGAAATCGAAGGATCAACTAGGCCAACGGCCTTGTGATGTGGCATACTGATTAAGATCCAACTGCAGATACGTGTGCACCATAACGAAAATACTATCCACACGCATTGCCAGAACCAGGATCGGTATCACTTCAATGGCCAACATGGCGCCATAATCCTAGACGGAGCAACGAGTTAATAAAGCAAGAGAGTGCGGGGCGGGGGCTAATTATTTAATGCTCTCGATGAAGTCAAATTTTTTCAACGATTCAGGTTGACAAATTCAGCATGTCATATCATTTTTTTTTTCGTTAAATGATAACCAGCAACAGCAATAGAATTAAGAAAACCAAAACAACACAGCTGATTCGTTGACAGTTTTTGGTCAATCTAGCAATCTATCGATATCGGGCGAACCTGCCGGTAAGTCTTGTTGAGGAAACCAAATGACTTACCGGCAGGTTATTCCGCCCGGCAAATTTGACCGGCCGGTACCTAACCGCAACTTTTGAGAAAATGGCCCTTAGACAAACAATATCACATTCAAACAAACATAGGTGTCAGGCACATCATACAATGAATACAAGGTAGTGCAAATACTTGCTCCATTTCGAACTTTGACATTCTGTGACGTCATTTGAAAAATTAATGTTAGGTTTTTTTTTTTAATCAGGGCTTAATCCCGAAACGAATTTTAATTCCGGTTCCAGTACCGGTACGTCCCGAAATGAATGTTTCGGTTAAAGGTTCTATTTGGTTTCCAATTAATTTCGGTTTTCGGTTTCGGTTCCGGTACCCGGATTTTCACTTCGGTATACCGGTACATACAAGTTCTCACCGATACTTACTTTTAATACTGAAAAAAAAAGAAAGTTCAGAAATCATTTTATTCCTGTTTAATAAAACGAATCAGAAATCAACACAAAATGAATGGTTTCACATTTTAAAATTATATGGTTTTAATATTTCGTATTTTTTACGTAGTTATTGATTAATGATTACAATTTATGCTAATAAATATGTACGCCGCTCACATACCGAAAAAGTGAAGCATAGCAAATTTCACCATCCGGCTTTTCATGAGAATCAGAAGATCAACACGTCTTATTAACTTATATAAGAATTTTCGCAAATTTCTAATATTTTTTAACCGACCGATAATCTGAACTCATTATGCAATTTTGTAAATTTCCGATTTTGGGAAATGGTTTATTTTGGTTAACGGTTCCGGTTCCGGTATTGAGCCCTGCTTCTAATAATAATACATAACTATATGAGAAGGGGGGTTCTGAGCCGAATGGGGTTGTGCGCCACGCGAATATTGTCCCCAAAAAAAAATAAAATTACAACTTTTTGTTTATGTCAACTATACCTTACTTTTGGCAAGCAACCAATAAGTCAACACGTTCTTAAAAAAAAAAATATTTTTACATAATTATATACAAAAATATTTTTTTTTTTTTTTTTTGGTTATGTGACGTCAACTAAGAAAAGTGCGATTTTTGGGGTTAAAAGCCACTTTGCCAAAAAGTCGATTTTGACTTCCAAAGAGAATATTGCAATGATGCGCAATAATACAGAAGAAAAACGCTCCAAAGAAGTAAAAAAAAACACACTAAAGAGGGCAAACAAAGAACAGCCACCAGCAAAAAGTGCTCGTATATGTATTTAAGACAACAAGCCTGATGCCGTCAATAAATTTTCACTTTTCATTCTTATTTCTTTATTCAGAATATGAGAAAAGTTATTAGTTTTTTCATTTAATAAAGAATAATTGATAAAACACGAATTTTAAACCGTTAAATGGGTGGCTTACAACCCCCCACAAATTTTCGAAAAGTCAATGTATGAAATGAAATTACCTTGAGCCTGCCAACAACCATTTCTTAAGTGAAATGAAAAAACGACAAAAATTTGTTTAAACTATTGATGCGGAAAGTTACATGCATCTTTTAACTAAAATACAAAATTTACAGAGCGAAAAATATTGATTTTTGACGAAGTAATGTTCGAAAAACAAAAGTATGATCACAACCCCCCATTCTCCTCTATTAAAAACTATTTTCTGTTGTAAGATTTAAAATGAATTCGTTAAGAAATTATGATCGTAAGATCAAATCATACTAAGTAGTAGAAGTTGGCATTTGTTTTATAGCGGCGAGTTTGGTGTGAACACATGCCTTAAGCTTTCCACAGCTTCGACAATACTGAATAGGCTATCGCAACAGAAACCAGAAACGAAACTGATATTCCTTTCAGTTATAATCCCTGCTTGTTATGGATTTATCTAAATTTAAGTGATATTTTAAACTTCTAAGCAATCTCTCGTTTTGATTCTCATTCACCATCAATTGTCAGCCAAAATTCTGAAACAGAATTTTGCAAAAGAACGCTGACATTATCGTTCACTAAATATAGCTAAATATAGCACATAAGCTTATCATGTTTTCCAATTGTTCAGTGCTTAGGCCCCAGCATCCGTTAAGATTTGAGACAAGCGTCATCTAATGAAATATAATCTTTCCTCCCAATTAAATATCTTATACAGTTAGCCTCTCAATTTTATTTCGATAATCTGCCACCTTCTCATACCCCAATTTCTGTCTCAGTTTTGCTCCCTCTTTCTCATCATTGACTGCCCCATCTCATTTATTCCCCATACTTGTTGTTGTTGTCGGTTTTGCTTCGTTTCGTTAATTTGTGTTAATTTTTTATGATCTCAACTGGTGGCCAGACATGTTCCTCTGTCTGTCTGAAATATTAAATTTTTTTTATTTGATTTCCATTTAGAAAGCCCAGAAAACAAAGACAATTGCCAAGTGATCCGTTTGCTGCTGCACAGACACACACATCTTGGGCATGGGTCATTAACTCTCACTCTATGGATTCCCTACGTGCAGTCATTTTGTAACGCCTGTCATTGAACGCTGCTTAGGCAGACGATTGTTGATGTGGATCGTTGCGGAAGCTTCACGGCAACGTTTCCCAGGCGGTGAGTCATCCAAAGCATGCTTGGCTGGCCTGGAGTCGGGGGCTGCCTCAAAACGAGACCCATTTAATGTTGTTTAACGAGTGTTTGTGGCTGTGTGGTTCTCCATTTGGGGCTTTGATCGTCGTCTCGGCATGTGCATAAAAAACACCGTCTAGATTCGGCTTCGGACACACACACACACACTCGACGCAAAAAAAACCGATACAAACCCACAACGAAAAATGATATGCCGATAAGATTGCTTTACGATCCACTTGGACCTTTCTTTGGCCCTTTGTTTAATTTATTTGATTGTTCTTTTTGTTTGCCTACCGAAGATGTCCGTCTGGCTGTGTCTTGTACAAACATGTCAGATGTGTTTTTTTTTATTTGAGTAATTTTCGCCCCCTTTTCCCTATAGATTTTATGAATAGATAACAGATTTTCGGTATTTTTTAACCGAAAGGAAAGGTGCTGCTTGCAACGACGTGTCCCTCTCTTTTTGAGGTTCTAGTTCTTGTGATTGTTTGCTCTTTATGTCATTATTTGTCTATGGTCTTAGTTGCACTAATATTTTCTTCATGGGCAGTAGTCAAGTACGAGTTGGTGTTTGTGTGTGTTTAGAGTGAGGAGTTTTCAGACCCGACTCTATGACTCATGCTGCGATTGCATGGGAGAACCTGCCTGCCTGCCTGCCCGGCGGGTGTGTAAATGTGTGGCAATTAGTGTTATAAGTAGGTGCATGGTGAATTATGTATTTTATGGGCGATGGGTTGTAATTATTTCTTCACGTGCACAGATTTATGCCTTGGCAAAGATTTTTTTGCAATGATGAATGCATTAAAGGGAATTACTCAGTAGCCAGACCAATCCGGGCTTTAGACTGCCTGAATTTATTAACATTTTATGGGTGCCAATACTCAATCGGACTTCAGCTGAACATCTCCTAACACTTCTGTAAAATTTGAGTATTTTTGACATCTATTTTTCAAAAGTTTTTTAGACATGGCTTTCAAGTGTTCTAACCAATACGAAATTGATTTATGCGATTTCATAAAATTTAAAAACCCTAAATTCGTTTAGTTCTTTACTCCATCTAACATTTCCAACTCAAGATATCGCTCACTTACTTCAAATGGTTCTTTTAGTTTCAAGTTAATCTAGTTAAATATTATACATTTAAAATGCTCATTAAAAAAACTTGAAAATATGATGTCTTGACTGAAAGACGAAGTATGATTGTTCCATATCGACTGCAGGACAACTGAGATATGATGCTCTTGCATTAAAAGGAAATTTTGATCTCAAGTAAAAAGTATAAGAAATATCATTATGAAAATTTTACACAAAATAGAACACAATACAGCGTATATATCTGCATCATTAAGTCAAAAATCGTATTTTTTGAGTTATGCCAGTATTGAAGTAAGTGAGCGATATGTCGTAAAATGTTACAAAACCACCGAAAAAAAATAAAGTATATATAACAGAAATCGGCCCTAAGCATAGTAAGGAGCTTAAATTATTATCCCTCTGTGACAGTTTTGAGCCTACATATGTATTAGATCAGCAAAGAGATAAATCGCAAGCGTAATCCTGTTTTCTTCGTTGAGTCGATCTCTGCACTGTGAAAAAAAACCGACCGGCAGATTTCTAAATCAATTGGGATAAAACCAGGGCATAATCCCGAAACAAATTTCGGTTCCGGTTCCAGTACCGGTACGTCCCGAAATGAATGTTACGGTTAAAGGTTCAATTTCGGTTTTCAATTAGTTTCGGTTTTTGATTTCGATACGGTACCCGAATTTTCATTTCGGTATACCGGTACGTACCGGTACGTATCGATAAAGGTACTACTTATTCTTAATGCTAAAAAAAACCAAATTATGAAATAATTATAAATCAGTTTATTCCTGTTTAATAAAACAAATAAAAATTTAACCCAAAAACTAATGGTTTTATATTTAAAACAAAACTATATAGACTTTACATTTTTGGTATTTTTTACTTGGTAAACATAATAAAAGAACTTAAGATTACATTATAAGCTCATAAATATTATATTATATGTATTATATGTATTTGTTTTCGATTTTAGCTTCGAATATTATACGTCCACTATTCTTGTGATTTGCTCGCAGAAACATAATTGCGTTCAATTTGGTTGAGTCAAACACATTAGAACATGAAGATGAGTAACGCCATTCGATTTTTTCGTACAGGCTCTGGAGATGGCTCCAGGCTCTCTTAAAATTTTGTTCAAAAGCCAGAGAGAGAGAGCGCTCTAGAGCCCGCCGTTCTCTTATACGCATACAGCACAGCCGACGACAGTATGTCTGCTTCACGTATTCGTTGTGTTTACTGCAAACAGGCAAGTGCATTCTAAAAAAAATATCTACATACTGCAATACCAATGTAGGGCCGATTGGCCTCTTAGATATTGGTCTTTGGTTGAGTCCATGCAACTTATTAGCAGATTTATTATAAATTTTACGAATGAGAAGAGGCGTTCCAGTCTAACCTGCGTAGTGGAATAGAAAATACTACTTTTGAAATCTAATATAATTGTGGGAGCTTTTCGGAGGAATCTGATCACCAGTCTAGAACGTTTAAATATTTTCAAATACGTTTTAGTGAGATTTCGCTAGAGAGGACGATTGTGTTTATATCTACAAATTGTACATCCAAATGCATGAACCTACTAAATTCTCTGAGTACCTTCGTGCAAAGTATAATATAAAAACATATCAAAATTTGTTCGGCATTTTGTAGAGCCCGAAAAATGACCTGTGTAACCACACTTAATAAGATCGAAAATGATTTCTCTCTGTTACATACTTTTGCACAAGCTTAATTTAGTTAGGTACAGCGTATAAAAAATACCGAAACTGTACCGGTACCAAAGTTTCGGTTTCGTTCCGGTTCTATCGGTTCCAATAATAGCGGTTAACGGTATTCGGTTCTCAAAAAAAAAAATGCATATCGGTTTTGGTTCCGGTTCTGGTACGCGATTTGAATCGGCTTCTTTCGGTTAGCGGTTGCGGTTTCGGTTTCGGTATTGAGCCCTGGATAAAACTTATACCGGTTTATACTTACAATTTAAGTTCACTGTGTTAATGGATGTACTTAGATTAAGTTCGAAACATATTAGGATAGAAAAACGACTGTTAATATTATTCAAATGAGAACAAACGTTATTTAATCAAGGACGTTTCGTACTTACAGTTAGCCAAAAAGTTTAAGAAATATCGTACTTAGTTAGGTAAAAAATTTCTTGGATTACGGACAGAATATACTTAAAATGGAAGTTCCAAAAAGTGTGCTACGGGAACTGTGAATTTGTTTTAAGTTGAATCTGTTCTAAAAATTCCCTACTGGTTCTAACACTTTCGTTAGGGTTGATTTCTGACCTACAGTACAAACATCTTTGTCTTTGGTTCATTTATGTCCTCTGAATTTTAATATTTTATGGAGAGACCTAGTTTTAAGGACTAATTGGGAAAGCTTAGAATTTTGCAAGATTAAAACAAAAACATTTTGTACTTATTAAGTTTTGGGGCTGGCTTTGAATTTATTAGACTTAGATGAACGTTTTTGATCTTATATTGAGAGATAATCGCGTTGTACTTAAGATCATAACAAATTTATGAACAATGTATGAACAAAAAGCAGGGTTTTTTTATGAATACCATTTTTGTTTTTTGGACAAAATGGAAGGTGTCATAAGTGCATTCTCTTGGATATAAGTAATATCAGTAATTCTAGTTGTATCCAAGAGAATTGTTTTCAGAAAACCTCTCTTTTTGTGTCCGAAACTAACAAAAATACACACCAAAAATTATTCGATACCTATAGATATTTCGACATCCCTACCATTAAGATATTATAATAGTTCGAAATGTTCTTAAAATATCTCGAAACAGTTTTGAAAAAAGGAGTTCGGGACTGAAAAAATCGTTTTTGAAATAAGAACTTTTTTACTTGAATCAAGTATTTTCGTAATTACTGTACTATCGACACCGTTCGTACTGGATTTAAGTACAAAGTTCTTGGCATTTTTGTAGGAGTGTACCATTCGTACATATTTCCTATTATATTATATTATATATATTCCTCTATAAAAATTTTTTTGTATAAACGATGGCTCTTCGAACTTAAGTTGGACTACTTTAAGACGAAAACATCTACAGATTTCTGAAACGCATGAATGAATGTGTTCATGAATTTGGAAAAGGCGTTCTTAGTGGACTTTCGTTAAAAAAAGTCATGATTTCGGAGCTTTTAGGACTTATTTTTTCTCTGTGTAGATTACAAAATTGAGCGTTTGAAAGTACACAAAAAAAAAACTCGAAGCGTTGCAGTCGAGTGTTCCGACCTTGAAATACCCTGTACAATTGAGGCACACATACAAACGCAATGATTCCTTCTCCCTGTTACATACATTTTCACTTCATGATCCCCTTTAACCCATTTTCAATAGGTACAGGGTATAATGATATTATGGTTTTAATGAATAATTTTTCTGTTGTATTATTTTGTAATCAAGTGTTATGTCTAATGTACCGTACCGAGTATCATTTGTTTCCCTCTCTTGCAAAATTATTTGTCTTAATATAAATATTCATTTGCCAATACATTCGATTCATTGCATTCTTCCTTTCGATTTTTAATCACCAATTCGCTTCCTTTTTCCAACAAAATGAAAAATAATTTATAGACCAAAAAGCCTTTTGTCATTTTTAAATAAAGGAAACCCCAAAAAGATTCATCAATAACCCAAGCAGTTAAAATTAATTTCATTTTCTACTTAAAAATTATGATTATTTAAATAAAAATAAATAAACAGAAAACTGCCTGGAAAAATTACGATAATTGCTTCCGTGTTTGGGAGTTAAATTATAATAAATAATATAATTGAATTTTTATGTATGAACCAACTCTCTCACACACACACACACATATTGAAGAAGCTATAAAATATATATTTCGTAGCGTTTCCTGTCCCAGACAAAGCGGCGTCAGGGCATTAAGCCTGGTTCTATTCAAATTTTCTTCTTTATCTATTTTTATGGGTAAAATAAGTTTTATTTACTTTGATTTCACAACGTTGCTTCGGCTCCTTTAGTTTTATGACTGCTGCTGGTGCTGCCGCTCCGTAGCTTTTACGACGCGCTGACGATAAGAAAGCGGGGATTGATAAGCGCAGTTCGCATACGTGACATTTGCAAATTTTTTAATGCGCCATTTGCATTGGCACATAAAACTTGACTGGTACGGGAATATGCAAAAGACGGGTGCCCGATATATACACATAAAAGACAATTTGAGGGCGCCATGTGTTGCATATTTCATGGCGTTTTGACGCCAAGGACATAAAATGGCAAAAACTAAAATATCACACATAACTTAAGTGAATCAAACCAAAAAAAAAAAAAGGGAGTTTCCAATGTTTAAGTGGCCATAAAAATTGTATTCCTAACGAAAAGTATAATGAGGGATAATACTTTAATTTTAAATGAAATTATTTTATTTGTCACGAGTTGATCAACAGGAGTGAGGCCAAAAGTTCCTATATCGTGTCACTATATTTCAATGCTTTTCTTAGGTCATCTTCCAAATCCTTTCCTTTTCTTACGGCAATAAATCGTCTTAATATTTTATGTTAATAAAACAGCCATTTCTTCTTCCTTATTTCCCGAAATCAAATTAATTTTAATTATCATCCTCAATTGATGATTGCTTTAAGTCTTTGGGTATTAAAAATGCTCAACGCCTATTTTAACCTATAAATTTTCAGGGTTATTATGTTGCGCCTCCTTCTTTACACACAAACACACGCGCTCGAAAATGGAGGCGATAAAAGTCATCGCTAAGTGCCAAGTGTTCGGTGTTCAGTGTTCGGTGGCCTCCATGCTTGTCCCTTGAGATACTTTGACAATAACTCATAAAGGCATTTTAACTGCCCCGGCATTGGCTAATGACCAGACACACAGTCTGTAGTACATATATCGACTTGGTCGGGGCACAAATTGCGCGCAATTAGTGTGCAATTTTTGAACGCTAGGTGGCGCACATCTGCGTACACCACACCCATCCTCCCCCAACCCACTTACATGATTAGTCCTGAGTGTGTTTTTGGCGTTGTAATTGCTTTTTGTAATTTATGCCCGCTTCGCTCTGCCCAGAGAGTTGTCAGCATTTTGTCTCCATGTGCTCGATCCGTCTGCTCCTGCTGCTGATGCACTTTGGTTCATCATTATGACAGCTGCTTGACGACCGAAAGGGTCTCCGTAGCTAGGTTGGGTTTGAGGTTTGCTGATTGGGTGATTTTTCTTACTCGGTTGCGGCTAATTTTTTTCGCGTGTTATGAATGCGCTTTGTGACATTTGACATGTGTAAGTACCGAATACCACGGAACGCAGCTGATGCCCAACAGGGAGACTGAAGCTGGAGTGGGTTTGTGTCATGTTCGTCATGGTGATTAGACCAACAACCAACCAGTGAAAGGTTTGAGGTTTTTTTTTGCCAGACCTAAATTGATTTTAATGGGATCAGGCAAGGAATGGAGGGGTCAATATATGTATGTAATACCGACAATGTTTGTGGCTTTAAAGGAACTTAGGATTTTCATAACCAAAAGTAACAAAAGTATTAATGCAATTTCATCGAATAGTTTTAGTATTATCGAAAGGCGATTGCAAACCTAAATTTTCAACAAAAGCCTACTGATGATTAAACCGGGAGATGCATGAAACAGAAATGCTATTTTAATGCTTTTTTTAAAGCTAGAAAGTAAAAATTAATTATTTTTAAACACATAACCTTGAATTATAATAATCTTGAACGGAATTCGAAGTTAAGAATTACAAGTGGTCTCATTTATGCAATGTGCGAGAAATTTCACTGTGAAACATTTTTCAACAAAGAAATTTTGATACCAACGAAATTCATTAATTTTTAAAGGTACTAATGATATTAAAAAATACCCTGGATTGGTTTGGTGTTATGCTAATATTAATTTTTTTTATTGGTTGGAGCATTTTCAACCCTAAATCTTAGTTGAAATCTACTGTGCTACCATAATAATTATGTGTTACGTCATTTTTACTGTTCCAGACGGTAAGTTCAAATCACGATTATGGGTTAAGGATTTTTAAACAACAAAATTGGTTGAATTTACCGACAACATTTTTTCTGTGTATGTCTCATTATAAAAAAATGGGTAAAAAGTGTTAATAAAGTTGTGCAAATGTATTAAACCGCCAGAAGGAAACACCCCCAACCATATAAAGTATATATATTAGACTTTCCCATAAAAACAAGATTACCGGGCGGAAAAAGTTTCGTTTTGGGCCCAATATATACATATAGGAAAAAAGCTGGCAGCGATCAGACTTCCATAAAGTGGTCGCGCGCTTGCCCTCGAAATCGAAAATTTGAAGCACAGAGGAAATTGAGTGGATGAGATTAGGATTTAATCTCTTTATAGTTTTAAGGGGAATTCCATAGCAACATTTTGCATATAAATGTTGCATATTTTAAGCATAAGCCTGGTCAAAATCATATCAAAACGTCAATTTTTCTCATTTTTATTTTAATTTTTAAAATTTTTTTGACTGACAGAGATATAATTTTAAAGTTTGAAACTAGTGATTTAATATAAATTTAGTTTGGCCCAATATTTATCTGTTCTGCATACCATAATAAGATTCCAGCAAATACACCGAAGATATACAAGTGCGCTGCCCAATTTATTCAAATGATTTTGAAATTAAAAGTAGGCGTATCAAAAAACGTATATTCATATTTCAGAGAAGCATGCCAAGCCGCACGAAAATATATTCAGTCGAAAAGATAAAGTTAACTTTGGAAATCAAAGCCAAAGGAACCACATTACTTGGTAAAGGGTATTTTGTAGTCGGGGCACTCGACTGCAACACTCTTATATGTTTTCAGTATCCAATCAAAAAAGATACCCCCTCAACTTTTCTTCATTAATTGCTATTTAGTGAACTCTCACATTTACCGTCAGCTATAAAAATAAGCAAAAATAAAATTCATACAAAAATCAACTATAGCTGGGAAGTTGTTCCTCAGCCGCAAAAACAAAAACCACTTTTCACAATGCTTCGATCCCTTTTTATACCAAAAGTTAACATTTTTGTTATAATTATGGCGCCCAACGAGGCGTGAACATATGTCGCCAGACCCAGACCCCATCCACAAAAAATCCACTTATCCAACCTTAAACAAAAAATGTCACAGCAGCCGAAAAAAGTACAGTAATCAATCGTAAGGCGATCTTTGATTATAATGTCAGTGTGACACCAGAAGTGATGTTTTTAATGGGCTCTGGACTGAAATCTTGCTGAGTAGTGTTTCTTAATGAAATCTTTCTTTAGCTTCAAGCTTCATTCCTCCAAGAGTTGTTTCGGCTACTGTCTTTATTCATGCATCGCTTTGAAATAAGTTAGTAAGTAAGTAGCGGCGCGCAATACAGCCGTTCACACAAGCAGACGGCGCAACAAGTGACTCGCTTGGTGCACAAGCAGAAGGCTGCTGCCAGCAGTAAGAAAGTGTATTCTGCGAGTGTATTCACACGGGATTGACGTCTATGTTTAGGTTCCTCTTCCATAATTTCTTTTATCTAGCTTCGTATCGTTAGGCAGCTTAGGATCAATTGAAAAATTCCAAGATTTTTCTATTCCGTTATTATTTATAAAGTTTTCAGTCATGACAAGGCCAGCTCGTGAGTTCCAAACTCCAAATTTGATTTGCTTATAGCTCTACTATAGTTTATCTGATACAACTGACTACGAGTTATATTGGATTTGGTGTTTGAACTCTTGCAGTTCAAACGAATTCATATAAATAATACTTGCGCGTATAGGTTTTAAAATATCTTTTAGTCACTCTTCACTGTGCTTTGTCTCTGCCCATTCTATGCCAACCGTGGACTTCCTCCCGCCATGTAACGCATGCACGCAGTAAAAGTTGCATTCATATTTTTGAATGTCCTTTTTGAGGGCTCCATACAAAAGCGCCAACTCTCGCAGGAGTTTTCAATAAAGTCCAAGCATATGAAAAGGATTGCCACTCTCTCAACTCATTTCCGTTCATTTTGTTTCTTTGTTTTGATTTTCTGTGTGTGTTTTGGGCCATGGCTTTTGTACTTATGCTCGCAGCATTCGGTCAACAAAATGTGTGCCCATGTTCGCTCGTTCCGCTGGGCAGGTTCATTCATGCACAAATGGTTCAAAGTGAACTTCCCGGCTGCATTTGTCAGTTGTCGTCCTCTCATCACGGTATTTTTTCCTTGTTTTTCATTTTTTTTGTTGTTAATAAATGTTGCAAATGCGCTTTTACGCTTTTGACTTCAATTTGCAAAGCGAAGCTTTTGATATTTCACTTTGGTTTTTGCAATTTATGTATATGTTGTTGTTGTTGCTTTTATTGTAATCGCATTAAGTGCGCTTATTTAACGCAAATCTGCCCAAGCTCGAATCCTTGATGCCGGCAGTCCCAAACGCCGCTAATGATGACTAATTTGTTTGCATTGCCTTCAGCCGAGAGTCTGCTCAACCCCCACAGCAGCCGGCGCTTTGAGTGGGCCACATGTGTGCGGCCACAAGTGTTTGCCAGGACTCGAGCTCTCCTCCTTTTGCATTTTGTTATTTTTGCAACATTTAACGCTTATTTGGACTCTTTGCTAAGCTTTCATCGGAGCAAGGCTTTTCAGTTGGTTTGGTATTTGTATTTGTTTTTTTTTTAAGCATTTAGAAAGGTTTTGTTTTTTGTACTTTGTGAAGTTTGTTGTTTTTTTGTGGAAGCAGCGCACAATTAATTTGCAATTAGCATTTTGTTGTTTTAGAGGGGGCATAAACAGGAAGGGGGTAATTTGAAGAAGGGATGTTAGAGATTATAAAAAATTAGATTCGTAAAACTTAGTATCCAAATAATAAATATTTTGTGTGGTCATTTTTAATGTCCATTCACGAATGATAATTGGCATTCCTTGGGATTGATCCTATCAGGAAACTATTATTATATGACTAACGGGAAATTAAAACTAACAGAATTGCAAAGCTTACTTTGTATTAGCCGTTCTTCAAATCGAAATTCAGTTTCCTGTTAAGATTTAATAGTAGTTGTAGTAAAATTACTAAAAATCCCGAAGTGATGGACCATTTCTGAAAATATCTAGAATTACCACCAAATCTTCAATAAACTGGACCTTTTTGCCTAGAGTTTACTCTGTATGAAAGAGTTTTGAAATATTCTGAATTAAAAAATAAATATTTATTTTATTATTTACTTAAAAGATGAAATTTTTGTTGCTAAAAATTTTTCCTTTGCTTATATACAAATATAAGAAAACAGTTCCATAAATAATACTTCACTATTTTGTTTGTTATATAAAAATGCCTGCCAGATTGGCATAATCTACCACAAGTAAGTACTCCCATTCCAGCGATAACTCAAAATTTCATAATTTGATGAAGCTGGTTTTACCTAAATGGTTGTTCAAAGGCAGTTGCTAGTATAAAAATGGCCTTAAACCGCGAACCAAGGCTTCGTTGGTAAAACTAAAAACGCAGTTCGGTCTATTTCGATCTCTAGTTTGGGTTTATTTGGACTCTATAATGGGGACTGTCAAATGTAGTACCCACTATAGCGGATTTTCGATGTGTGTTACCATCTCGTAAGTACACATTTTATTGGTCAGTATCTCAAAATATCTAATCTTAAAAGTTGATTTTTGTGGCACTGTGTAATCACAAACTATATTAAGTACTCGTCGGCTTAAGATTAAGAAACATTTTATTAGTCCTGCTAAAATGACCCATAAAGCCTCGAATTGCTCCTTTACTGGTTTTCAGTCATATCAACTTTGAAGCAAAAAATAAAATAAGCTTTCTGCTGATGACTCAAGGATGTATACCGACTACTGAATCTGCAGCTTTCCGCAGCTAATTTTTGGATATGTTTTAAAGAAGTGTCTAATCAACCATTTTTATTTTGTTTTAGAGCGGGTTTTGATGGGGTTTTGACTTACTGCATTTTCTAACACGATTTTTCTAAATGTAACCAAGAAAAAACCTCTACTTTTATAATTGTCTCACTATTTCATGCATTGTTAATATTGATTTCGAGCAATACATTCAAATTAAAGTTACTTTCTGTAGTAAAATCAATTTTGTAGAATCCAAATCAGTTCACACTTTGCAATTCTATACGCTTCTGAACGTTGTGTTGTAGGCCAGGTAGGGACACATCCCCCTTATTAACGGTCAGAACTAGATGTACCACTACAACTAATCCAAATATTAAAAGTCCCTAAAAATATTTTTCGTTAACGACTTTAAGCTTTTTGGGATTTGGGACCATAGAGCGTCGTTACAAGCTCTGGACGCTATCCTCTCAAAACTTTTTTTTTCACCTTTCAAAACTTTACTCTCTTCCCACCAACACAAATAGTCGCTACAACAACAACAACAACAAGTACAGTTGCCTCGTTTAAAAGTATGTTGCTACATCAATATCCATTCGTGTCGGCATCAAACCGCGCAAGCAGACGGCGCAACAAATGCCGTGTGCGCAACCGAGACTCGTTGAAAAGGGTTGGTTTTCCAACCCTTTGTGGTTTATGGACCGCTCAAATTTCGTGATAGTGATATTTGAATGGCCTTCAACTAAGAGCTAGTCTAAAAAGTCAGTAGCAATTTCAGAAGATTATCAAAATATATGCCTATATTTTTAAGCATATTGCGCCTAGGGCTTAAAAATCCATATAAATAGCTGTTTATTTTAAGCTCAGCAGCAGCAATGCCGTCATTTATTTTTGTAATGCCCATTTTTATTTGTTTATAAACTCAAGCAGTGGTCTAATGCGCTTTTATGTTTTGAAACGACAAACAAACGGACGTCCATTAAGTGTCCATAGTGGGTGAGTGAATGATAAGGCTAAACTTACCCAAAAGGTGCTAAGGGTGGATGTTGTTCTTTTCTGGCGACGCCAACTGTTATTTGTTACAATTACACAGACCAAAAACCGATGGCATTTTCCTTTTCTTGGCTCTAACAAATTATGTCACATCAGGATTTAAAGCGAGTGGAATGTATCTTTGACCTGACTCTGGATGGGGGTGGCGGATGAAGACTCCTTTCTATTTGGTTCGCTGAGCTGTCACTTGGTCTGTAAGCTCGCGCGGCAAACAGTTCATCTGTCAAATGTCAAGCATGTCCAGACTTTGGTGGGGGGACCAGTGAATCCTGCGTTTGCATTAACTAAATTAAGTGCTCGTTTTTGTTGTGACCCGCTTGGGTGGTGCATAATTTGTTAATTTAGCAATTGTTTGTGCTTTTCCTTTCTTCTACTTCCATTTTGCTAGTTGTTCTTGTTTGGGACGGCGGCGATTATCTGCGTCTCGAGGGGATATATTGCCATGGTGAGTAAATTAGTTAAGCGGATTAAGATGTGAAGAAGGAATTTGGCTATGAACTTCGATCAGGATAGTGTGGGAAATAAAAAATTAATACAAATTTTTGTCTATGTATTTTAAACCTTGCAATTTTATGTAAATAATAACAAAGACTGGAAAAAAAAACAACAAAAAAATTTGGTCAACTGTTTCCGCCCGGGATCGAACCGGGGGCCTTCTGCGTGTTAGGCAGATGTGATAACCGCTACACCACGGAAACACTTGAAAATGTTTGGGCCACAAACGGCTCTAGTTGGTTCAACAGCATCTGCTACTCTGGGCAAAATGCCAGCAAACTGTTTAAAGGGCACAAAAATAAAGTTGGCTGGGCTATATTTATCCTGCTTTAGTACAGTTGTGTTTGGTAACCCAAGACCTCACCTTTCCCAGCATTCAGCATCAATCAACTATAATGATTACGCACATATGATGAAAACTTTCTGCTATTTTTGTGGGCTATTATCAACTGTAAAATATCAAATAACCACAGGATAACTGACAAAACCATGGCAAATAACACACACACTCACGTACGGAGAGGGAATGAAAGGCAAAAAATAAAAGCATATTTGGTATAATGATTTGGCATTTTGGCAGTCAAAGCCCACCAAGCCAACGGCAATTCCAATTGTCCGTGCACACACATCACATGTGGAAACGGACATGGGCATCAGATTACATTGTTGTGGTCCGCAGAGTGAATCCCCACCAACTCATGGCCCACACGTGTTGCCCGGACGATATCAATAAAAATGAAAAGAATTTACGATAAAAAAAAAAACACCGCAAAAAAATATGCGAAATTGACAAATTGACATGCGCTTCGGCTTAGAAATCCTTCATCATATGTCCTGTCATTAGAAATAATTGCGTATATGACATTTTTGAAAGATTTCGTGCTGGAGAGGTGGCTAAATCTTTGGAGTTGAGCTGCTTAGGAAACCCGTTGTGATGTGTGTTGAATTATGTGCGAAATGTTTTTCCAGATTAATTCAAGGGATGAAAAGCCTAGATTTATTTCTCAAGATTACAAAAGCGGTTCTCCCACTTTACTTTCACCATAAAGTTTTTCTTTTTACATTTTCATTGCAAAGTTTTACGATTTTGTACGCATAAAAACTCGTATAGTTTTTGTTATCAGGGAGTAATTAAAACATGACTGCATAGAGCACTTCCTGTAAATGGTTTTAATCCTTTTTTTTGCATAATTTTTACAGAATTCATTTTTATGGCAACATCTCCAAAGGGAATATGCCGCATAAATGAAATAAACGTTTTACGACAAAACATCACGGAAAAGAAAACGAAAATAAAAAGCGTGGAAAAGAAAACAAACAATGAGCATTTTTTTATGGCACTCTGCAATTGTTTATCTAAAAGGATAATTGTCGAAGGGTTGGCAAAAATAAATTACAACTTCATAAGCAATAAAATCATTAAATTTTTATTATCAGAGAGAAAGAGAGAGGGAGAGCGCGCAGTTGGAAACTGTGATTTGGGGAACCTTGTTCAAAAGTCTCAAAAGCAGCTTAAGTGTTTGCCCTGAAGCTAGCAGACAACCCTTTTTTTGATTAGGGCTAAACCTGTCGTCCTGCGAGGATTGAGTTTTTTTGATGTTTTGGATGATCTTTTATTACCCACCAATTTTATTAAACAGAGTCGCTTCGATTTCCTTGTTGTACAAACTATTTTGATGAATTCTTTAATGAAATTTCAAAATGTTTTCAATGTCGTTAAAAAACACTTTCTCAACTTTAAAATATATACCCAACTATATTACCAATCTACACACAAGCAGAACTTTTGAGATATGGCTTCGACCTACATTTGAACTGGTATAAGCTGAGTCTAAGCTCGCTTTTAGCCTGAAAACCATTCACCTCAATTTGATTGTGTTACTGTTTGAGGAACGTGTTTAAATACTCAGGATGTGTTTTCACTCACTGGCAAGCTGCCATATTTTTAAGGTCAGCTGCCATACATGTGTGAACACCTGCCAGAGGAAGTGCCAGTTGATTGTTTTTTTTATTAAATCTATCTACTGTGTACATTGTTTTTAAGAAGAAAGCAGAGATGACCAGCTGTGAAGAGGTCGACTGGACCCCTTCTATCTGATACGTCCTATACTGAACTTTTGCGTTTTCACCCGTACAATGCAGATGCTACACTGAAGGCGCAACCAGTCGCAGTATAAGAACTCAGCACCCAGCTGGACCGAGATTTCTTCAACTAAGTTCCTATTCTGCAACTAGTTGAGCATAAGAACTGACGGTTCAATGCCGAGTGAGCTAAGTGGCGATGCTAAAAGCATTATGGGAACGAAAAGTTTGTGGTTCAAGTCCCAGCAGTTGTTTTTTTGTTTTTATTGTTTTTTAACAAAATATATCTTATATATAAAATTCTCGTGTCACAATGTTCGTTCCCGTACTCCTCCGAAACGGCTTGACCGATTCTCATGAAATTTTGTGAGCATATTGAGTAGGTCTGAGAATCGGCTAACATCTAATTTTCATACCCCTTAGTGATAAGGGTTGTCCACCCTTAACATAACAAAGCGTCGGTGAAGTTTGTATGGGAAAAATTTTATTTTTCATCCGATTGACCTGAAACTTGGTTTGTAAGTATAGTATGCGAAATGATTCGACACGTTTTTTCCAGATTATGGAAAATCCGTCATCGAGGAAAATGGCCGGAAAATTCTGCATGCAAAAAAAGTATTTTTCATCCGAGTGACTTGAAACTCGGTTTGTAAGGTCAAAATGAGAATTCATTTGTGTTTTCATTTTCCGATGTTGGAAATACCTCCGGGATGCCCACTGGAAAGTGGTTGGGAAGTGGATGGGATGTCTGTAGAATGGGAGTGGGATGTGGGTGGTAAGTTGTTTTGGAAGTGGGTGGTATGTGGGTGGGATGTGGACGGGAGTGGGTGGGATGTGGGTGGAGAGCGGGTGGAGAATGGGTGGGAAGTGGAAGTGCATTGGTTCTATACTGTTGAAGGCGGAGCGAAGCGCGACGAGTTTTTTGCTAATGAAACAAAAGTAATCTTTCAGGGTTGTCTATAACCAACAATGATTTGTAATGTACACACATTGCGCTTCACAATTTCAACCAAAATTTATACAACTGACACGCTGACGAAGTCGCTGCGGGTTTTGCTAGTCTCTTTATATATAAATATATCTTAAATAAGTTGCGAGATATTTTATCTTGTTTTTAAGATTTCTATGGTCATTTCAAAGTTTTTAAATCTTGTTTTTATAAGATTGCAAGAATCTCGAAAAAGAGATTTTCAAACTTGATTTTAGATTGATTTTTCCTCAGTGTACACGAGATTTTTTAAAATACTATGGAATAGTTCTTCTTCAGCTCCTTAGTACTATTGTACTTAGGGTTTGAGCATAAATCCTTCGGACCAGCAACGCCCACAGGTTTTCCACTGGGGTTATTTCCGGGGCCACTTCAAAAACCGAACATTATTGCCTTCAAACCGTGCATTGATGCGTTTTTCTGTATGAACTTTTGACGCCTTCGACCGCGAAAAAAGGCAATAAATTTATTTTCTTAAGTCCACCTTCTCCCTGGAATTCATATGACTGTTTGCAAATGACAGCTCCAAGCATCCAGACTCGCAAAAACCAATCCATATATGAACCTCCTTTAAAATTTCTCGTAGAAAAGTGGAGGTATTCCTTCCTCACGACGATGATCTAAAAATTTTACTATTAGCATTGCTCTTAAAAAAACATTTTACCTTTGTCTAGTCAGTTTCCTGTTCTCTGTGGCGAATTTCATTCGGACTTCTATATGTTGGTCCAGTAACCTTGCTGCGACCTTTAATATTTGTCGCACTATTTTTTCAGATTCCTTTAAAGCCCGTGCAAGGGTCCAGCGAAACATTTTTAGGTCACAATCAGGTGCTAACTCATTAGTGGTCTATAATGAATTGCTTGCAGCACTCAATAATCGGCGATGGTCACGCTAACGCATCTTTGGCTTACGTCCTCCATGGGTTTTTTCCACAGTCATTATGGTTTTTCCAAAAATTTCGCCCAACTTTGTCGGAGCCAGAATTTGGCCTTTCTCAACATCTCACAGCACCGGCCCACTTGGCATATTTACAAAACTATAGTTACTCAACCAAGTGTGCGTAAGTAAAATCACCGACAGAAAACACAGAATAAGAAATTAAATTGTGCGGCCATAATTATGCATCTTGCACAAAACGAAAATTAAACATAACGGTTAATTTTTGCAGTCAAAGTTTTGATTTTTGTCATCTGTTTTCTTTTATTTTTCACGCTTGTTCAAACGGTGTTCGCAAAGTTTTCTAGCTCCACTGTTTGTATGAGTACACTGAAAAAACAAGGTGCGGCTATACTTTTGCTCCAGAGTTTATAAATGACATTTTGTTACCTGAAATAGAAGCCCTTAATGTCAGCGACATTTAGTTTCAGCAAGACTGTGCTACGGCACACACAGCGCGTGAAAGAATGGCTTTATTAAAAAACGAGAGCGTAAGTTAAAGTCGGCTCTAACCGACTTCGATATACCCGTTACTCATGAAAAAACATGTTTAACAGTGTTCCAGCGTTCCCTAGGGTGAACATCCAAAAAGTAATGCAACATTTTTTTTGGTGGGTAGCGGGGGGGCTTGGTTCACTATTTTGCTCATAACTTCAGAACCTTTCATCCGATCTTTATCAAATCGATTCATTGCAAATCGATTAATTTTGCTAATTACTAACTATCTCTAGAAGGTACGAATCATCTATCTTCAAAACTGTAGGAGATATGACGTTTTTTCGAAATTGCAGGGGCGGGAGGGGGCGTGGCCTAAATTTGAAATAAACTTGATCTGCGTGCAGATAAAAGAAGCATTTGTCCCATACATGTCAAACCTCTATCTCTTACCATCTCTGAGATCTAGGTGTTCATACAGACGGACGGACGGACGGACGGACGGACGGACAGACGGACATGTCTATATCGACTCTGCTGTTGATGCTGATTAAGAATATATATAATTTATATGTTGGGAAATAATTCCTTCTGCCTGTTACATACATTTGCACGACTTTAGTATACCCTTTTTACTCTACGAGTAACGGGTATAATCATTTCGGTGTGCAGTTCTTTAAGCCCATAATAACAACTCCACCATCAAATTCCATTTTTGTATTTAATTTGAAATTTAAATAAAACATCTTAATTGATCACCCTTAAAAGGGCAGATCACTTTCCAACTAACTGAGACTGGCAATGTCATTCCGACACCCTGATAACTGTAGTGTACACCACGCAGAACTTATACTAATAGTTCCACGACACATACAGAATCCTTAAAAAGGAAATTTGTTGATGATCCATTGAATGATTTTGGTTTATTATGGTAAAAAAGATATTAATTAAATCCTTTTAATTGGAAATTGATCTTAGATTGAAAAAATGAAAAATAAGTGAATGTCTTGTTCACACGACCACGGCCCTTCTTGTTTGCTGAGTGGCAAAACGCAAGCTGCTTACATTCTTAAGAATGATTTTGTCGCCAGGTCTGGCTTATAGCTGACAAGAGGCGCCGTCTTCGGTGTGTTCAATCATAGAGGTCCCAAATTCAAGTCCCAGATAAGTAACTAAAAATATAAATTTTAATGGTATCTATGAATTCTTCACAGGTTAGGTGGAGCGTGGTGGAGGTCCGTCGGGTTTCCTCTCCCCATATCAGGATATTCTACTTAAATCCAACAAGATCTCTGCTTGCAATCGACTTAATTTAAATCTATGAATTTCAATCCCAAAAATTTATGCTTGATTTCAGTATTTTCGGTTTGGATCCAAGAAAAGTACGTCTTACCGTACTTTTGATAAAAAAAACTGCTTGATACCAAGCACGATCGGGTTCTTTTCTTTTTTGAGTGTAATATCAAACTCATAACATTTTGATCCAGAGTTAACTTCGATTACGATTGTGGTTAATTATAAATTAGTTGATTGCTTTCTCAATACTAAAAAATCTAAATCCTTTTACTATTACTTTTTAAATTGTACCTGTTAAGCATTTATTTAGAATATCTCAATAAGCGCAGTTTGCTCTTAAAAGTAAAATCCATACATAGAGTTGTTCTTTTCAAAGGACCACCCTCCTGCCCTTTGTCCCACGAAAATTTTTAACTACTTAAGCGGCCAACTGTACCTCAAACTTTTCCCTATGCAAATCAAAACAACCCACACGCTCGCCGCGCCCAAATAAAAAAGAGGGTTGAGATTTAATTATGGGAAAACAGAAAAAACAAAACCGAAATAGCCCAGCAAAAAGTCAACAAACTGGCTACTTAGCGTAATCGGCTACACATAATTAAGCACCGGGCGAGGTCCAAGTCGCTCATTAAGTTTGGTGCCTACTACGGCAATCGCTTGGTCGTTCGCCTGCATACTTCGTCCTACTTGTATATGCATTTAACTCTTTCAGCTTTTATGGTCATTAATATGCTTGATTATTTCCCTTCACATTGTCCTGGCCGTCCTTATTCTGTCGTCTGATGAGGCTGACACGTGACCAGCAACAAGCAAGGCGAACGTCCAGCGCCCGCATAAACATTTTCATCCTGAAGTATCAACTTCCTGTGCGACGTTCGTGTGAGCAGAGCAGTTCAAAAACCATAATAAATATCTGGTGCATTGTGTTGAAAATATTTTTGTAAAACTGTGGCAAGCACACACTTACCTTTGACGAGGCAGCAGCAACCCCACCGAAGTGAAAATGTGAAAGGGTTAAGTAGCACAGCGAGATGGAGACGGAGATGAGCGGCCTTAGGGTTGAGCCACGCCCCATGCAGTCGGCCTATTATTATTAATGCTGATTGACGCCTGTTTTGTAATTTTGTAATTGAAACTGAAGTTGTGGGCTTTTTTGACATTTTTTACCATTTTTTTTTGTTGCGCCCACAATCATTTGTTTGTCATCCTTTGATCTTTTCACTGTTGTCAGCAGCAGAGGCAAAACGGGAAGCGCTAACAGCGTCGGCTAATGCGCTTTGCCAAGCGCTTTTTTTTTTTAATTTTTGTAATGCAAGTTGACAAATTATGATATTGTCACACTTTTGTTTTAAGGGGGAAAAGGGAAAAAGGGGGGTTTGGGAGATGAATAAGGTTCTGTTTTGAGTATATTTTTAGGCAAAGAAAAATTTCTTTCCAAAAGTTTCAGATTTATGTTTTAGTTGCATTCCATTTCATGAAGCGCCATGTCAGTGCTTGTTGTACACTTTGTCTTGCCATTTCTATGGCATAATCTTTGACTCTCGAATCTCGAGCTGGTTTACCACAATAATTATTAGGGTAAATCATCAGGGGTAGCTCACTATCCTAAGCCAATGCAGCATACTGATTTCCCCTCCCTTCAAACATTGATGTCCATTTCGATAATTGTTTCTTTCAAAATCCATCTATTCTTCTTGCTCATTATAAAGTAGAATAACCAGCACACCATTATCCACCTCACCATTAACCTCAGCACAATCACAATTATTCATATTATACCAGGAAATATGCAAATTTTCTTCAGTCATCAATTTTCGGGTCACAGTCGCAGTCTGGCCTAATCTCAGTATATCAAGCTGGTGCAAAATTGTCGCCTGGTCTTCCAAAAACGTAGACCACTTCAACCAAATTTCAGCCAACCGACAAGCCCTCAATTATCAGATTTGCATGAATGATATAAGCTAGCCCAGCCGGCTGCTCCTGCTGGCCAGAATGGGTCTCGTCTTGTCTCTCTGCCGCAGCATAATATTTCAAATCAAGCGCAAGAGCCAACTGGAACTGGAGAAACTCTCATTATCCAAAGCACAGCATGTGGTTAGCCCCAAGTGGAAGTAGTGGTAGTGGGACAAACTTCCGACGACTGCTGCAAAGGAGCAGCACATGATGATGATGATGGAGCAACACTGCAAAATTTCAGTCAATTTCCTCGAAATTGTTTTTTGTTTGTTTGCCAGAGACTCCGCTTAGGCTTCCTGTGCCGTCTGCCGGTCCTTCCCAGCATTGTTCCTGTAGCCTTACAAGCGACAGTGTTAAATGGTTGCAATATGTCATCAGGTTTGCCTTGCCGGTTACTAGATGGTTGCCAATGATAGCCCAATCATGCCGACAAGCCACGAGTCCTTCGTGCGAGCCCGTGGTGCGGCGCCATTTGTATGAAAAATCGCCAGGATGCTAATACGTTTGACTTCCGTTGACGGATTACCGACTATTTGGGTGCCTCCATTCTTGCTCAGCCCCCCCATTCTCTCTCCCTCCGTCAGGATTTTTGCAAAATTGCTGCGTTTCACATTTCATTTGAATATTTTACTCCAATGCTTTTTTGTGTGCGGGTTGTCTATTCGTGTGGGAGGTGAATTGGGTAGCAGGGGAGGATGCTATCTGATAATTTGAATGGAAAAAAAAGAAAACAAAAACCTCGTCCCCGGTGTTTGATAAGTAATAGAGGGCCTAGGCCAGAAGCTGATGAGCGAAAATACACGGTAAGAAAATGTTTGGAATTTTGGAAACTGGACCAAAATTTAAAACTTTATGAAAGAGATGTATGGCTCAATATATATGGGGAAAAGAAACTATCGTTAATCTCAAGAACCCCAATTTATGCTTAGTAAACACCTTAACAAAGGAACTGGAGTTTCGTCCATCCATCTGTCCGTTATGTTTCTAAGGCAAGTGTCGTCGGAATATTGGTTAATAGTGATATCACATCGAATGATATCAATATTTTGTCATTCTCTATTTTTAGAAATTTCGTTTTTGATTGTATTGAGTTCAGTATTTTGTAGCCTTCCGAGACTATGTGATTGAGTGTATATCCTATGACTGTCTCCGTACATCGATATTTCGATGATACATCGATGATTATTTCAAATTTTGATAGTTTAATGTACCCTTATAAACCACTTTCTTGCTTGAGATAAAATTGAAAATAAATAAATGATAGATAATAAATAAATAAATTCAATTAATTATAAAGCCAATGTTTCTTCTGTGGCTCTAGACTAAATATTTTTTTTAAAGTTTGTAATTTATCTGGCGACCTTTCTAATGTTTAATTAGTGAGTTTAGCTGGCTCAAGGTGTTTTTTCACAACTGAAAACAACTTATGCATTATTGTACACCAAAAATGAGCTGGTTGCCTATACGGTAACGTTTCATCATTCTGTCGAATGAATCTTCAGCAGGCTTATCGCTGTCGAAAATATCGCTTCACCTGCCTTTCCATTCAATCTTTGCATTCTTATTTGTGTTTCAGTACATCTCGCATGTTAGGGAGATTTTATGTGAAGTAGTGGCATAATTTCTCCCAGAAATTTCCCAAGTGGCATCTTAAGAAAGGCTTCTATTGGGGAACTTTTGGAGTTGCTTAGAGTTTGGAGTAAAATTGTGGTAAAATGGTAAGACAGAATTTAAATTCGCCTTATAAACTATTCCACCGAGAAGCGACTTCTCAAATAATGTCATACAAATTATTTGTAGTTTGGACTGGTTTAGTTTTTCATTGGTCACACTACCTTGATTTAAATACTTACAGTTTGCTTCCATTTGAAAAAGGGATTGTGTGGAAAATTTGCGAGTTGCTTATGGCATCTTGACAGAACCGCAAATTGGTCATCTAACATTTCTTAGGGAGGCCAAGTTAATTAAATAAGAAAATAGTGTGGCCGTGGTTTCTTTATCTAGGAGTGCAAAAATATCGGTTGTGAAAAGTTAACGTCGATCTTACCATCGATGTATCTCCAGATCTAATGTGTTTAAGAGGAGTATTCTCTTTGTGAATCTTTGGTAATCCATATAATCCATATACATAGGGCGTTTCCTTCTGAGCAGTACAGTATTTGTTTTTGTCTAATATCTATATGATCCTGTTTAAATAGTTCGTTTTTTATCGTGTTGTTTATGCTAACAAGTTTTTTTGTTGTATCCTTTATCACTGTTCTGTAGGTTGTTGTGTAAAATCTTCTGTGAACATGGCTACTGTTTTATTTCCCTTGTCTGCTTTGATCCAAGTGATAGGATCCATTTTGGTTTTGAGTTTTTGATTTTGGTTTATGATATTCATGTGTCTGTGTGTTTCTTTGTTCCCCAAGTTCAGAACTCTTAATAAAAACGTTTTTTACAGTTTTTGTTGTTATTTTTTTGAGTCAGGTAAGGAAAGGTTTCTACGTAGAGTGGTAATTTTCTCTATTATACGTCTTGGAACGATGTTGTAGTTCTTAAAGCTAAGAAGATTTCAGTCTTTCTCGCTGTTTTGCATGTTGTTTTTGGCATTTAAAATAGAACTTAGTGTATATGTATGTTTAGTCGTCATACTAGAGACGCATATGTTACATGTACCCTTTTATGTTTTGTTGTTTTCTTGATGCGATTGTCGGTGTACCCTCCAAAAATTTGTATGTGCGGAGTTTTCTTCGAAGTTATTTCCATCAAAAGATGGCGCCACTACTTAGACCATTTGCTTGCCAGTTTTTAATATGGCAGCTATACGATATATTCATCTGATTTTGATTAAATTTTCAAAAATTGTGTGTAAACCGATAATATTAAGACATTACCATTGAAAACAATAAAGTTGTTCCTACCAAAAGGTAATGTATTGATGATATAACCGAACAGAATTGCTATATATTGAGCGGCTTGGTGTCGCTTGAGTTCAACCAAAAAAATCTAACAAATTACTTACCGAATTAATGATGATGTTTCCAGTGAATTTCAGACAGATTTAATTTTTATTGTCCCCCTTTGTTGAAGTGGTAAAATAGGCATTTCATTTTCGGATGTATACAGAGGAGATCTTATCTCGTAAAGAACTTATTTGAGGATCCAAACATTATTCCAAAAGAAAAAGGTTTCAACGATCAGCTTAGAACTTGGAACACTACGCCACAACCTTCATATATTCTGCCTATTGTAAGTATGTAACAGGGAGAAGGAATGATCTCCGACCATATAACGTATATATCTTCTTGATCAGCATCAACAGCCGAGTCGATATAGCCATGTCCGTCTGTCTGTCCGTCCGTCCGTATGAACAAACAGATCTCAGAGATGGTAAGAGATAGAGGTTTTACATGTATGGGACAAACGATTCTTACACTTGCAGACAGATCAAGTTTATTTTGAATATTTGCCACGCCCCCTCCCGCCCCCGCAATTTGGAAAAAGCGTTATATCTCCTAAAAAATTTTGTTGCAGTGTATTGTCTTTTTCAACGCATTGATATGCAAATTTTGAAATCCATTTCTGGTTTTCGTTTTTCTCTGGCAGTGTGTTTTATTTCTCTCTTGGCTATGCTACCGAGCGTCGAACTTTTTTCTATTTTGGCACCATTTTGATTGCCATGAATGAGTAACGACCGGAAAGCTGTTTTTATGGCCACTGATAGCAGCCAGCCAGCATGGACGCTCAAAAGGTAAACCAGACGGTCTCTGCCCCACTCCATCTCTGCCCTGGGTTACCTTTCAGTTGATAAGCGCCCGAGCAAATTGAAAACGGCGTCGACATTTGAAGGCGTTGAAATGACAAGCGGGCACGTTGATTTCTCTGGCAATTTTGTTGATGGATTTTTGTTAATGGACCTGGCAAAAATACCAAAATTACACTCACTGTGTGCTAGAAAATTTAAATAAATTGCTGTCATTTGTTGCAACCGGCAAACGCAAATTCGAACCCAACTACGTTTTATTTTGTTTCTAAATTGAAATTGCAATGCAAACAATTTAAATGGGATTTGCATAAATTTTGGACACTTTTGCATTTGGTCAAGCCCGGGCCTAAGTTCGGTTTTGTATGTGTGTGTGTGTGTGTCCAGGACAAATCACTTGTAAATTGAATTAGTTTGCTTGCAGCAGGCAACCCTTTTCCCTCTGACCACAAATGCCACCACCACCACTACCAACTCTGCTTTTGCGTCTCTCCCACACTCCTCAAATTGAATTTCACGCATATGTGCGTTTATACAATTTGGCCAATTTTCAATAATAACAACACGACACACACATCGTTTGGGTGTGAAAACCAAATCAACACAAAAGTTGCCATATAAAATATGATAAAAAAAAAGGTCAGAAGAAAGGATTAAAGACATGGGCATATATGAGACTATAAAATACTCTGCCAGGAGAAAAGAGGTCATAAATGTCAAAAGAATCTTCAAAATCCGTTTACAGAGGCAAAAAATGCCAAAAATATTGGACTCAAGTTTACAGCTTTACACAACTTTAAAGACCTACCTTCAGTTTTGGGGCATTAGAGTTTTTCTGAAAAATAACGAGTTATCAGGGGTGTTCTGGGAATCTCTCGAGAATTTCAAACTAAACTTAAGAGACTTTATTTGCGACTGAATCTTTATTTATCACAGGCAATATAACAGGCAAACAGTTTCAATAGGAAATGAAAGAGCTAATCTCTTGAGATGGAACACATCCTAACAAAAAAGTTCAGTACGAACGTATGTACCGAAAACGTGTATTTTTGTTCTTAATAGTAGGGTTGGTAAGGTGCATGCACCAACTTCTGTGCCGTATATGGGTTGACGAAAGCATGCCCGATGATTGGAATCTAAGTGTTCTCTGTCCAATCTTTAAAAAAGGAGACCCTGCAGTTTGCGCCAACTACCGCGGGATCAGTCTCCTCCCAATCGCATATAAGGTTCTGTCCCGCATTATTTGTGAACGTCTAAAGCCGTTTATTGATACACTGATTGGACCTTATCAGTGTGGCTTTAGACCTGGTAAATCCACCACGGACCAGATATTCACAATACGACAAATCCTGGAGAAGACCTATGGAAGAGGCATCCAAACACACCATCTTTTTGTTGATTATAAATCAGCCTTCGACACACCGATAAGGTCAAGCTTCTTCAAAGCCCTGTCTACTTTAGGTATTCCAGCAAAGTACGTTCGACTTTGCATGATGACGTTGAGAAGTAAACAAAGCTCCGTCAAAGTAGGAAGGAACCTCTCCGAACCATTTGATACCAAAAGAGGTTTTAGGCAGGGCGATACCTTATCGTGTGACTTCTTTAATCAACTGATGGAAGATATACTGTGCAAGTGCCGACATGCCAACAGAACCGGCGGATTTATTTATAAAGATCTAATGCTACTTGCATATGCCGATGATATTGACATTATCGGCAAAACCACACGGGCAGTAAGCAAAGCGTTTTCAGAGATTGAGAAGGAGTCTAGATTAATGGGTTTAGCGGTAAATGAGGACAAGACGAAGTACCTAGTAACCGCGGACAAAAAGTCATTGCGACTTGGGCAATCTGTTACAATGGAGGGGTACAACTTTAATGTTGTAGAGGATTTCTTCTACCTCGGAACGATGATAACCAGCAAGAACAACATCAGTCTGGAAATCCGACGAAGAATCACTCTTGCGAACCGATTCTACTATGGGCTAAGTAGAGAGTTCAAGAGCAAAGACCTCAAGCGAAGAACAAAAATACCCCTGTACAAGTCGCTTATCATCCCAGTCCTGCAATACGGCGCAGAAGCATGGTCAATGACAGCAGCGGATGAAGCGGCGATTGGCGTGTTTGAACGAAAAATTCTTCGGAGGATTTATGGACCTTTAAAAGTCGGCGATGATTTCCGCATTCGAAGAAACGACGAACTGTATGAGCTCTATGGGGACACAAGCCTGGTCAAGCGCATAAAGCAGCAGCGGCTGCGCTGGCTAGGACATGTCGCCAGGATGAAGGAAGAAGCTCCAGCAAAAAAGGCGTATAAATCGAAGGCGGCTGACTATGGAGGCGGCAAGGTGGGAAGACCACCACTAAGATGGGAAGACCAGGTGCGGGAAGACATTGCCGAGCTTGGTGTGACCAACTGGTGGCAGCTCGCACAGAACAGAAGCGAATGGAGAGCGTTAATCGCAGAGGCCCAGACCGTCGAAAGGTTGTAATGGCCATTAAAGAAGAAGAAGAAGAATAGTAGGCTTAGTCAGTTTTTTCTTGTACCGAGAACACCGGGCTTATTTAAAGTACATATTTTTTGAGAACGCTTTTCTTATTTTAAGAACCCTCCGTTTTGTTTTTTCTAGTATATGCAGAAATCAAAGTAATACATATTAACCACAGTAAGGAGTGTGGTGGTGGAGGAGGAGAGGAAGGGAGGAGGTGGGGTGTTGTCCTGCTGTGACTTAAATTTTTATACACTTGAAAAGTGTATTATAATTTTGCCCAGAAGTTTGCAACGCATAGAAGGAATCATCTCCGACCACATAAAGTATATATATTCTTGATCAGCGTGACGAGCTAAGTCGATTAAGCTTTGTCCGTCCGTCTGTCCGTCCATCCGTCTGTCTGTTTCTACGCGAACTAGTCCCTCAGTTTTAAAGCTAGCGAGCTGAAATTTTGCACAGAGTCTTTTTTTGTCTGCACGCTGCTAATATGTCGGAACCGACCGGATCGGATGACTACTTCTTGTAGCTGCCATACAAATGATCGGTCGAAAAATGGGTTTTATTGAGAAAAACTGGTTTTTTCTCAATATTACCGCTCTCAATCAAGGTCATGGGTAATATTAAATGTTTTTAAGCTGATCTGCGAAGTTTGGTCGAAGTCGCTAACCGTTGAGACAAGCGATTTCAAGTGTATAAAAACTTCGGCACGAACGAAGTTAGCCTTGCCTTTCTCGTTTTTACCTTACCTTACTGGGACTCGAGCTCGGGACCTTAGATTGACTGAATACATACGGACGACGACTGCGTTTTAGCTCACACGGCTACTACTCAAAAGGTGGCGCTTAAATCATAGTTAAAGCACAACAGGCAAAAGCACTAAGCGCTAATAAGTGTCTTGGCCAGACTATCAGCAACAAGCGCAGTGGTGTAGAGGATAACTCAGGATAAGCTCATTCTAAAAGTCATAAGCTAAAAAAATGTATAAATAAATAATATGTAATAAATGAGAAAGCCATGTCCTTCTGTGTGTTCATATAAACATACAGATCTCTGACATGGTAAAAGATAGAGGTTTGACATAAATGGTGAAAATACTTCTTGTAGTTGCAGACTAGTGAATTTTATTGTCACAGATGGTCACGCCCCTTTCCTCTTCCGCAATTTAGAAACATTTTGTAATCAAGATCATTTATCGATTCGCCAAAGGACTGGGGAAGATCGGATCCGATAGTCGAGTTTTAAGAAAACAAAAGTTTTTCCTGGGTGGCACCGGCTTAACAGCGATGGGCAGCACTTGACTCTTTACCACTTTGGGTGGCGTGTGTCTAAAAATGATCTGATAAGTTCAAACTCTGGGGGGTACAGAGTATGTTACAGTTGGGCTTCTCCGACTTTCGAACTAGTTCTTAGTCGACTTGCGCGGACTACGAATTCATTGTTAGATCATGGTTTCATAGTGAAATTTTCGAAAAATTGTCCGTAGATTTCGTTTTTGCTATACGCGATCGCCCATATAAATGTGAGTCGCAGGCAGAGTTAACCATAAAGTGTCCCAGTGGCCTTCATAACGACACAACTGTGAAAGTATAAAGAAGCGGGATATAAAACAGAAGTTCTTTGCAAAAACATGTTCTTCAATAACGATAACGATAAGGCAACTTCTCACATAACAGAAATTTATCTGAATGTCATAAAAAGGTTTAAGACCATTCTCAATGTCTTAAGCTGTGATGCTTGCGATTATGGAAATATGTCAGGGAGAAATGAGCTCTTTTACGTGCAAAGTATTCGGAGAAAAAACTAACTCCTACTGTCCATCAAATATTTATTCATGGTGAGCAGCTAATACAACGACAACTTTTATCGATGGGAGAGTTGTCAGAAGAAGCACAATAATTTAAAAACAAATACTACAAAAGATATAGAAATGCGAACATGTGCAAAATATCTCGACCTCAAGAAAGCACGAATCGTTTCAATCATCATCTTTCTGTCGAATCAGGTCACTTGAGGAATTAAGGAATTAGCTAAGCTCTGATTCCAGATGACATAAATTTTTATTTCGGCACAATACTACATTCAAATAAGACTGCTTTGCAATAGCCTTCAGATTTCAAAACAGTTCAAAAGTGTTTCAACATAAAAATTGATTTTTATGTCACCTGGAATCAGGCCTTTAAGGCCCATTTCCAGAACAAATAAAAGCGCACGAAAATAAATTTTTATGTTATAAAAAATAATTTTATTATCTTTAATTTTTGTTCTAGTTTATACATATCAGTGGACTAAAATCAGAGAAAATGGCATTTTAGTAGACCTACCTTTTTTCAAAACACTAAAATTGAAAATTTCACGATATCTCAAGAACCGTTCTACTTTTGACATATCTGAGAGCAGATTTGAATTCAACGTGCAATTTTACATTAGAATCAATTGCTAAAAGTGCGGGATACAAAATCTTTTCAAATTTTGTGACATAGTGTTATTATTTGTTCTGGAAATAGGCCTTTAGGGCTAATTTTAAATAAATATAAATATTTTTGGTAATTCAGAATTAGTTTTTTTTTTCTTGATTTTGTTACTTTTAACTAGTTTCACAACATCATTTTTAGTAAATCGCATGCAACCTTTCCAGTGTTCAGAAATTCTTTATCATCGTCTCTTTCAAATTTTTCAAAAATCTCATTTCTTTCGAAAGTTATGATTTTTGAAACGCTAAATAAGCGAAACTGGAAACTGTGAATCGAAGCGGGGCTCAGCTAGCTGAGCTTATGAATTTTACATACAAAATGCTTCGCTCTGCTAAGATTCGACAAATGGTGAAAGTGGCTAACACTCAGTTCTCGATACTCAAAAACCATTACACATAATTTGTAGTCAACTCCAAGTCTGTTGATGCAAGGTAGTACGGCCTAGAAAAAACGTCACAGATAAAAAATTAGTAAATCATTTTTTGTCTTACAAAATAATTTTAAAATAGTTAAAAATTACATGTACCTTATTCGCACTTTCACACTAGCCCAAAGAAGGGTTAGAAGATGGTTTACGGTATTTTTGTGTTTTTCATTTTTTGTTTTCGTGCCAGCTACAACTCAATTATGGCTGGGATACACACATGACTTGACAGACAGGCCACATGCCTTGCATTATGTTCTTTTTTTTTGCTTCTTCTATTTTTTTATGATAAGTAGCCGCTGGCTATGAAAAATCCTTTGAAACCCAGTCGGGCCAGACCAATCAACACACACACACACGCACCCCTTCGGGGCGTGTGCCAAAATCACATTTTTCTCTCAATTTTCGCAAAAATTTTCACTCGATAGCCAAGAGACATAAAATTGCAAGCCATCAGCAGAATCGAAGCCGCTTAAAGCTCAAAGTCAATGTCCCTTTTCGATGCGTCCGCTGTTGGTTTTTAATACACGTCACATGTTTTGACGTGGTCAGGGATTGCACATATACTTTTTCACAATTTTATGGTAATGCTGTAAAATGTTTTCTTTTTTTTTAAACATATTTTGTAACAGTCCGCAAAAGTGTTTGAAAAAAGGGATAATAATGCCACATCACAACCAGGCAATATGCCCATGCCAAATTTCATGGGAAAAAAACACATTTTACTTTGATGTTTTTTGGACAGCCCCTCCTTCGACCGTTAATAAATGCAAATAAAATATGTTTAAATTGCATTATTAAAAAAATGGAATCGTTAATTTATATGCAAATACATTTTTGATAGCTAAAATGTCACTGCAGCATCGCCAGTTGGTTGGCTAGGCCCGTTTTTTTCGTCCAGGTATTTAAATTTTATTTCCCGTATTTTTTGCGGTCACACCACCGATGAGCCCCATTAATTTTGATAGTTGTGCCCTGGCATATGAGAGATATTCTCGGTTGGACCATTTACTTTGACATTTCAGTTGGCATGGCAATTTGCACTGTTGTTGTTTTGTGCTTTCATTTTTTTCGGTTAAACATAATTTTATTAGTGGCATTTCATTAATTTGCAGATTGTGCACAATTTAATATTTATAGTTGGTTGACCTCATTTCTAATTAAAATTTCAAAACATTTCGATTTAATTAAATACGAGAAATTAACCGAAAGAGGGGTTTTCAAAACTTGAACATGATATTCAACTCGGCCCACACGTAGAACAAATTCAAACTTACAACCGTGCTCACAAAAATCGTATCGAATACAAGGGGTAAAAAGAGGGAACAAATTGATCACCAGTACAGGGATGATATTGGAGTGGATTTCTGGTAATAAGTTTATTATAATTATTAATATTATATTATATATTGGTTCACTATTGCTGAGTCAGCCTCCTTTTGTGCAGACATTCATATAAAATTTTCTATTTTAAAAATCCAGAAATATTGAAGATTTCGTGTTATTGTTTTGCACGTAGAAAAAAAAGAGTGTGTGTGTCATGAGACGCACGGTACGAGCGAAGCTCTTTGCAATGAATCCGATTTAAGTAATGGTCACTGTCAAGTCACTGTTAAGTCACTGATCCCCACTAGATCACCACCAGATCTCCACCAGATCCTCCACCAGATCCCTAGTAGATCCCCACCGGATCCAAACCAGAGCTCACCAGGTCCCTACCAGATAACCACCAGATCAGCACAAAATCCTCAACAAATCCCCGCCAGATCATCACCAAATCTTCACCTGAACCCCATCAGATCTCTACCAAATAACTATCACCTCCCCCCACTTCCACCTCACACTATACTCCACACACAACTCACCCGCTACTACGCGGTAATGGTAAAATCAGCTGATTTTGCATATACAAAATCAAAGACATCACCCAAAAGAATCTGTCGCAAAGACAACATTTTTCAAGATTAACCCCCCAGTCTGACGTCCGTAAAAGAGCTTCTCTCTAATAAAAACATACAAAAATTCAGAAATTTAGAAATAAGTAAGAATAGTTGAAAATTTATGTTTTTTTAAGACGTCTAAGCCAGGGCCAATCCGCCCATAGGCCCCGCTGCACAGTGGTCGATTTCATAGGCCAAAAATAAAAAAATAAACTTCAGAAATTTACCACTCTAAGTATCAAAATTATTTCTTAAAAGAACAGTTAAACAAACGGTAAATTCATTTTTGATCTATCCCGGCCGAACGCGCTACGAATAAAGAGAGAAAAGTGACAACAAAACCAAGCGGACTGTGCAGTGAACGGAGCTTTAATTTTGGCTCTACAAGAAAATTAAGTTTTAATATTAAATCGCGTTTAATTGACGTCAACTAAAATTAATATTGAAAATTAAGGTATTGACTACTTACTAAGTGATTTTTGTGGAATAATATGTTTACATATTGTTTTAAAATTATTGTTTTACCGAGGACCTGTCGAGTGGTGTATTTTTCTTAATGCATTGATTTGAGTTAGAGAAAATGTTGTGACCCCTTTCTTACCCTCAAATGAAACTTTTTTCTTAATATTAATTAATGTTTTCTTTGTCTATATTATTAAACTCAGCCGCCACCTTTTGCCTCCCTCTGTGTTATTCGTGATTTTCTACCACCCATTTTTGTGTTGTCTTGCTTATATGTGCCTAGGTATGTGCGTGCGTGTACTATCGTGCGTAAACTATCGTGCGTGTACATTCTTGCTTACGTATATATTTTGTTTTTGTGTTTTCATTGTTTGTGTTTTGCTCGTCATTTTTGTGCTTTCGTTTTAATATTTTCATTTTCATAATTTTATCAAACGTTTGTTTTATTTGAACTTATGTTCAGGTACATATTATTAATGTAAACTTTCACGCACATATATTTTTGATATGTGGTGTTTAGAAAATGGTTAAATTGCTAAAAAAAGGAAAAGGCTTGATTATTTATTAAAAAATTTGGAGAAACGTAAAATCAAAGCAGCAGAACAAAATCCAAAGCTCTCAAAAAAAAAATTCGGATTGGTTTTCTAAAAATGCATTTATACAATTAAGTCGATCATCAACTGCATTGAATCAAAATCGAGGAAGTTCTAGATTGTCTTGTGGAGTGCTCAGAAAGAATTAAGAGGCGACGGATTACAGTTTAAGCAGAACTCAATGTGTTCGCTGCTGATGATCTGCGTTTGGCTTGTGGTCAACCCAACCCTTCGATCTTTCTAGCAAAGGCGTGTGAAGTAATATCACTCATAAACTAAGCCAATTTTAAACAGCATCAGAATCTACTTATAAAAAGCTTCGCTAAAAATAAAGTTGATCTTAACTTTTTACCCTGCTATAATAACATTTTAAAGGAAAAACAGAAAAGTTATCCATAGCAAATAAGAGTTTCAGTATCTGTAGCTGAAGTTGAGTTACAAAAATTTTTGGATCACACTGCGTCGCGGATATTAGAGTTGCAAAGCGATGTAATTAATGAACTCGATGAGACCTTTCGATGTGCAGGAGGTGCCGTGGGTAGTGATAATAGTTGATTGATGGTAATATTATTGTTTATTACTTATTAAAATTATATAAAGCTAAGAAAAAAATTTAACTTTGATATACGCAGCGGAAGTATTTTTGGCCGCTGATTCCATACAAGACCGACCACTGTGCGCTGGTTTGAATTCATTAGAAGGCGAGTCCAACTTTTGTTTGTGTGAATCAGTGTGCACAGAGTAGCCACTAAATCGGTAGTATGTAGTATTTAGTTCAGGGTTCCCAAAGAAGAGAGCTCGAAAATATGACTGTGTCTCTCTCTAATACACAGTGATGCAGGACTTCGGTAACTATTCGATGTGAGTTGGCGTGAATGTCCTGGGGGCCGAACATTCTATGGCTGGGGAACTCTGATTAAGTGCCCACCAACACAAGCACATTTTTTTTTGTCTGTTCTCTCAATTTGCCTTTCTGAAATGTTCATGCCATAGGAATAGGATGTGTCAATAAAATAAAAAATCAACACAATTAGGAGAACCCGAGCGGCTCCGGGATCCAGCTAAATTCGCGACATTTTGATCTTCACCATCCATCTAGTTTGCAGTCTAATCATCTAAATCCATTACAAAATTTTCAAAATATCGCGATTTTCTGTTCTGTTTGATTAACATCTTTCATTAACTCAAATAAGAATTTTTTGCAAATTATTTTTATTTTTAAACCGATTGACAGACACTTAACAAATCTTAATGATAATCTGAACTCATTTTACAATTTGTGTTAATTTCGCGATTTTTTTATTTGTACATCTACTATTGCAGTCTAGCAAAACTTCATAGCTTTAGACCACATAAGCATTTTGCTAGTTTCACGAATTTTTTTAATTGGTTAGTCTACACCTCCTATTTACCCGTCTACATTGACATTTCCAAACTTTGCCATATTTTGGACTGTTCAATTTTTCGAAAATACTTAAATAAAAATGCAAATTTCGCGGTTCTTGGTCTACAACTTTTATATATTTATAATAATCTTTGGTTATTTGAATATTTGGCAAATTTCGTGATTTTTTGTTTTTAAAGTTTTCAAAATAATCTTAGGTTTAATTAAAAATTGACAAATTTCGCATAATTAAAAACCGTTCAATAGATACATTTCATTTGGCAATGCCTGCGCTTTTGCACATTTTGCGGGTTTTGGACATATGTAATCTCATATGAAAAATTTGCAAAATTTCGCGATTTTTGTATTTTGGATCTAAACCTTCTATAAACCAACGGCTGCATAGTGACCCAAATAAAACCAATAAATACTTTTATATTAACTTTGCAAATTTCGAGGGCCAGTTATATATTTTAGCTTATGTTGAACTCCAGTTCATTAACCATCTGTATCTATTGGCGGAAATATCTGTTAAAAAATTAAATGTGCTGAATGAAATTAAAATAATATTTTTCTGTGATTCCACACTAAAGTAAAAAGTAGGACAGTAATATCAGTAACAACAGCATACTAAGCTTAAACATATAACAATTTATGCTGATTTAAGTAGCCACTTAACAGTTTCAATACAGAATTAGAGTTGGAGTCTAGTAAAAAAATTATATTTATTTTCAGTTGGCTGAAGAAAGAAATGCAAAAAAATCGTGTTATTAGATCATTTGTTGGTCTATAAGACTAGGTTGTTCAAATACAAATTCGACAACCGCACTAGCTTAAAAGGAATGAATTTATTTGGTAAAATTGCCAAAAGTCTAGAATTTTTTAACTTTAAAGGCCAATTTACACTTTCTGATATACTTATGGGGCGCTTTTTATATGTGCTGCCTATCGCAAAGGACACATAAATCCAGAATTCTAGATCGGATTATGATCTACGGCAATCTTCCAAGATTATTAATGCATTGTTCATACGGGAAAGCAGCTAAAAAATATACATATTTGTAAATATTATTATTATATATGTACGAGGGTGGCCTTTAATATTTCAATTATTAAACAAAGAACTAACCGATGAATTGAATTTTTGAAGAAAAGTATACAATTTTATAAGTTTATTTAAAGATTTGTTAAAGTTCAAAATGTCAAAGTTTTCAGGAAATATGAAAAGCAACCTCTATATTTTCAAAAACAAGCTTACCTTTGCGGTTTCATCGAAATAATTTAAGTCCAACTTCAACTTTAATGGATTATCTGGTTGAACGCCATTCTCTCGCAAAATATCATTGGCCGACAAAACAAATGATGGTCGTATTTTTTTACAATTTCTTATTTCCAATCGTCGTATTTTTTTACAAGCTCGCAACACCTTCAACAAGCCTTCGTTGGTTACCTTATTAGAACGAACCAGCGATAGATTCTCCAATTGGTTCAGATTCGGCAGATACTTCAGACAACAATTATCTCCCGCCTGCCAGTAGAGCTCGTTTAATGACCTCAGCTTGCCAATTAATCGAACTTCCTTCAGGTGGACATAGGTTTTAGAACGATAAATCGTCAGATTCTCTAAATGTTCCTGCACAACTACGTCTCGGTCATTGTTGCAATATATTTCCAACGACTTCAGTTTGGGAAAATAGGGAAAGTTGAATTTGTCTCCGACATAAGCACTGGAAAAATGTTCTAAGTTCGGCCACAAGGGAGCGGTGCACTCAATTCTATCTGAGATAGCTCCCAAGAACTCAACTGAGCGTAGGTTCTTCAAGGCTGAAAACATCTGGAATATGTCTTTCCTGCGCCAACAAATGGGCAGAGAAATGCGCAGGACCTCCAAGTTGATAAGATTATTCACATGACGTACTACAAAAATTGGAAAATGTTTATAAAAATTCTAGAGCAGTTCCAAAAACTTACTTTCGTCGACCCTGAAATTGTATAGCTCCAATTTCCTGAGAGCAGGCAAATGCTTCAAAGCATCAATAACTGGATCAGCAGAGTTAACAGGGTATGCAACTCTTAAGGAAATTTCCTTTAAATTTGGTTTGGATCGCATTTCTTTGAGTAGCTCGATTATCACATTGTATTGGGATGCTCTGGGCAATAGAAAGTCCAATTTTACTGCTTGGTAACAATACTTTACGAATAGTCGTAGCATTGAGATTGTATCACTGGCGTTGAGTGATGTCAATTCCTTGAAAGTGGCACCGCACACCGAAAATACGAAGGACCACTTTTCGGCAGACAGAGTGTCAAACACAATATTCTTAAATCGGTTGCGGCAGTGAAAAACGAAGGCTTCGCCCAGGAATGGATTCGACTGGCCAACGCTTATCTTGTCATTCAGGTCTGTAAGATTTGCGAATATCAAGTCCAGCTCACACAAGTTCAAGTCCGAGACTCCCAACACTGTTGTAAAGGCTGCCATTGTGATGAAACTGAATAGAAAGTAGAGAACAAGGTGAAAATACTAATAAGGTGACGTACTCAGCACGGCTGTTGTGTTTCAGTGGGGCCTTATTAATTTCTATCTCTTTCTAATACACGGCTCTCAGAGCAGGTGTCATCTGTCTCAGAGGGTCAAGAGAACGAAATGAAAAAAACTAGCACCTTGGTATAGAATACAATCACAAAAGGCAGAACAATTTTTTGACAGAAAGATTAAATTAATTAATAATAGCCTATTCACACTACAGTCCATCTACCGTTTACCGTCTACCGTCAAAGATGGTAGGTAAGAACTTGCCGTGCCAAATTTTCTTAAAATATTCCACCGTCAGCTGGGGATGTTCCTATCTCATGCTGTTCCAAGCGATATTTTTGGGTCCACCACTAAATAATTGCCCTTCACAACTAAAATAAATGCACTCAACGTAATTTTAATGTCAAAATACAAATGCCGCGCAACAGAAAACAGATGAAATTTTAAAATATTTCAAAAACTGTTAATTCCTTTTATAAAATGCAATGTATTATTTACTTAATGACATTAAATTATCTGCTTCGACTCAATTGCATCTAAATGCTTCGATGCATTGGGCAGTTTCGTATAAGCCCATATTGCCCATATCGCACATTTGTCGGTTGTTTTTTTACACCCCGGCTATGCATCAAGGTATTATGTAATGCTGCTGATAAGCAGAGGCCAACACTATTGCTAAATTTACAGAATTCCAATTATTTTTCTTTTATAACTGGCATGTTTACATCATGTGGTGTAGCATGCAACGTGTATAATTGATAGAGCAGATGGTAGCTAACTTTTGGCAGAGCACGCGCTGGCTTCGGCTTTTTTCTCTGGTCGGCTGGGGTGAGTTCAGGAAATATTACCAACATGTTAGGAGCTCGTATGCTTATGTCATAATTTCATAAAAATATTCGCGTGCTATATAGGGAACGGGAGGAGGCTAGACGGGAGTAGGATGGTTAGGCTGCAGTATAGGTACAGGACAGAAATGAAAAGTTGAGATGAATCTACAAGGCTTTGTTGTTTATGTTTTCACAAAGCTGTGAGAACGCCCACCCTACCATGATCCTTTAGGGCCGAGAATAAGTAGAAACAGAAAAGGATCCCTTCAACAAAGCTTATCGCTTAATACACTGTCTCATTACGCTGCTGCATGGTTTCCCCCAAAAACAAGATACTCTAAAACATATTCATTTCAAAGTAAATTATATTATAAAATTTCATAATTCGACGGTAGGAACAAGTTTAGACTAAACATTATGATTGGGCTAAACCGAATTTAATACGAAGTTTATCGATAAGGGGATTATGTTCTATGTAAACCTACAAGGCATAATATATTAAAGGTTGTGGTATATAAACTATAAAGAAAATATAAATGAACTTATGCTATAATATTAGAGATATAGAAATGCGACTTCATTGTTTGGATAAGCATAAGGCAAATTAAGTAAAGGTGAACTCTTATTTATAAAAACTTAGGCAAAACGATTTAAATTTATGAGTGGAATTTAAAGTTAATACATCCTATGATGGACTCAGTTTGGTTTCTCAAAGGCAAATTTCATTTGTAAATTGAATATGAATGTCAATTTAATTCAATATGGTTATACGCTATCAAATTAGACGGATTGAGATTTGAACCGCATCTTACTCTTTTGCTTAGTTAAGCGATTTCTTTAAGCAAACCCAAAATTAATTACTGCAAAGCACTTACGGCAAGGTTTTCCTCCCACGCAGAAAGATCTTTCGTTGTGTAGGCCGGTACTGGAAAATGGTGATTAGGTGATGCTTAAAGACATGAGGTATGATGAATAACACTGTAAATTAACATAAATTAGTTCATATTCACTTCTAATTATTTGCCTTTGACCATTTGTATGAATTCTCTTTTTGGCTAAGCAGTTATGTGGCTCGCGTTGCCGGATTAGATAAGATTTTTATATTAAATCACTCTTCTTAACAAAATTATTAAACTCTATACCACTAAAGAGTATTCATAGTCGGTCTTAAACTGGATTAACGACACTAAAATTATTATCAATAGGCTGGGCAGGTTATGTACACCATGTGGTCGTAACCTCAATATATCCGATGTGGTGTAGGCAGGGACCACTGTAGAGCAACGGATGATCTATAACCTCAATAGACACAACATGTCATGGGCACCATATGGTAGCAGAACACTTCAGCTATGAGTGAGGTGGCCTTTAAGCTTCCTCCAGAGATTGCGAGACAATTGTGGCCCACTTAGGTTAGGCTCGGTTGGTGCGAAAACGCAAGTTCGATCCCAACGAGGTCTGGTCGGAGACAACCCCTATGTCAACGCGTCGGAATTCGTGTGCGGAACATAAGCCAAAGCCAGGGGTCTGGTATAGCCACCAGCAACTAGGCGGAAACTCCCAAATCACAAATGCGATCAATCCTCGATTCCGGGAGCACCTTGGGACGAGTTTATATAGAGTACTGCACGCAAGGGGGACTCTTTAGGCGTCAGCAATGTCTCATTGGAGAGGTACTTATTAGATGTAATTCACTTTTCCTACATGGAACTAGTGGTGCCAACCTAGATTGGAATTTAAACATTCATAAGCCAGTGTCTGCTACAAAAATTAACAATATTTACCCCAGAGGGATGACACCACCGAAGATATGAATGCTTTTCACCCAACTTTCGGGATTTCTCCACCGGAAGGCCTGAACCAATGTACGGACACTGAGATGGCTGTGTGCTTGGCCGAGATCTAGGTATGAAAAACTTGTTCACTCAGCCTGCAAAGGCTTACACAAAATACTCACAATTGGTATTTTTGTCTTATTATTGAAGAACTTCACAATTCTTGTGCAACGCTACCAACACATACACACAAACGTATGTATAAGCGTGGGTAACTAGGTTAGGTTAAACACTTTAATGATTTTCGCGAAAGGTCTTAATTGCACAACTGCACACTTTGACGGCCACGAGGAGAAAAGATCGGAGTGGCTGCCTCATGGACCCAAGAAGTCAGTGTTCATGCGAATTTTCTTTTCAGCTTGCTTTCCCTTACACACAATTCGGAGAATAAGAAGAGACAATCATATGGCGATCTAGTTGGGGCTGCCAACTTGGAGCCAGGTATTCAGTCGAACAAAAGCTGACTGATATGGTGGAGCAAGCAGTGCAGAACTAAAAATCGTTATGTTTGAAAAGAGGGAAACGATTTAAACGACAAGCGAAATACATTACAGTGGCAAGAAAAAGCCAATGATGGTGGACGGTAGACGGTAGATGGTGGCCATGTGAACACGAATTTCATTTTTTCACCGTCTTCTCAACGTTCCACCAAGATGGACTGTAGTGTGATTAGGCTATAACACGCTTCCCTACAGAATAGTGTTGCAAAGGACAGAAAATGTCAGTGTAGCTCTAGAACTAGTTCAAATAGAACGGAACGTCGATCCTTCAAGCAATGTTTCTAGAATCATTGAATTATCGTTAAATTGGAACGATGGAATTGGACACAATAAACATTTAATATAATAGAAAAATTCAAATGTATTATAAATTAATTATTTTGCACGATTTTAACCTGAATTCATAAATTACACAGTGCTACAAATTTCCAAAAATTGTAATAACCTGGGTATTGGCATAGCCTACGCTGTAGAGCAGGTCGCGTATAGCACTTCCTCATACTTGGTTTTCTTCGGGGACCCCCAAAATCTGAAGTTATGGCCCAAAAACCGCTTTTTGCTATTTTACCTCACTTAAATAGATATAACTCGCGAATGGACCGTCTGATTGCTCATAACCTTATCAATTCCGATAGCGACGAGAGGAATCTAATACATTTTAGTCAATGGTTTGACTAATTTAACGCGATGGCTGAGTAATGCGGCTTACAGATCTGGCATTTTCCATTTTTTTTGAGAAATTGGTACTTTGTCCATCACTGGTTTAACTATTTTATTCTATGCGATTTTTCCTTAAAGTTTGTAGTAAAAGCCCATTTAATTCTCCGTCGAACGGTTGTTGTCCCAATGAATTTGGATACCGTTTGACGAAGTTATTCGCGCATTTCTAAGTACACCTCGACAATCTAGTATTTTTTTTTAGTGTGCTAACATATTTATGTTTGCTTTCACATAATTGCCCCTAAAAGTAAACTCAGTTTTGATTTGGCGCCAGATTCAAATAATATTTTTAAATACTTAAACTTCCATGTATCAAAATTTTTTCGCAAATATTAACGGTCTCTGAATACTGTTATCTAGCTTAAAAATAAATAGAGCTATACTGAGTAGATGTGGGCTGCAAGTGGTTGTTATTATTTTTTAATGAGCTGAAATTGGCATATTAAACGAAAGAGCCGTGCACAGCAAGAATCGTATACTGGTAGGCACGGTTAAGGCTTGTGAAAAGCAGATTGCTCTCGTGGCGCAAGCCTTGGCCACGCCTGGAAATATCCGGTCTAATGCAGAGAATTTAGCTGCGGGTTCTATTTAATGATAAACCCCTTTGGTACCTAAGAAATTACTTTTCAAGTCCACAAACAAGGCCCAATGATAACTGTCTAACCACGATTGTAGAGAACCGCGATAAAATACCATGGATGACCAATGATGAAGAATATAAAAATCACTATAACAGTATGGACGAACCATTAAATACCAAATAAAAATCAAGTAAAAATGAGAAGAAAGTGACATCAGCTTGCACTTAAGCAGCGATGGGTAATGCATAGACCGCTTCGGCCGCGACGCCCGGCCCGTTTTCCTGTCTAAAAACTCAGCGCATAATAAATTGTGTAATTGGCTCGATTTGAAGTGAGTTAAAACAAATAAATCCAAGAGTGTCAGCCCGCATAAGCACACAGTGCAGCAAGTGCAGTATGGGCGACTTTAACCCGCTTATAAGTATATAGTATTTATTTTCAATGGTTGACAAAATGTATTCAACAGTTTCCTTTTTAAAAGTAAAGATGTTAGTAATACTTCGCCAGTCTTCAGCAATTTCGTGGATTTTTGGGATTCTTTTTTGGCCCGAAATTTATATCACATATGCCTGACGATCTCGACCACTGCTAATACTGCCCGACAGTCGCTTCTGTTCCGTGCGAGCTAGCGACAGTTGTTCGCAACAAGGTTGGGGTTGGCAATGCCAGCCGCCTACGTCTTGTACGCCCTATTTGCTGGATCTTCTTTATCTATCCGGGTAACATGTCCTATCCAGCGCAGTCTCTGTTGATTTATGCGTTTGACTAGAGTAGGAACCCCATTGAGCGCTTACTGTTCGAGATTCATTCGGGTGCGGAATCCATCAACTTCCATCTCCAACTTTTAAAGGTTATAAATAAAATAATAACTAATAATTCTCTCTCGAAGACGCCGATCGCCGCCTCATACGTTGCTGTTAAAATCCATGCTTCTGCACCGCGTTTCAGGACTGGGTTTTTATTTGGTATTTAATGGTTCGTCCATCCTTTGGTTTTTATATTCTTCATCATTGGTCATCCATGGTATTTTATCGCGGTTCTCTACAATCGTGGTTAGACAGTTATCATTGGGCCTTGTTTGTGGACTTGAAAAGTAATTTCTTAGGTACCAAAGGGGTTTATCATTAAATAGAACCCGCAGCTAAATTCTCTGCATTAGACCGGATATTTCCAGGCGTGGCCAAGGCTTGCGCCACGAGAGCAATCTGCTTTTCACAAGCCTTAACCGTGCCTACCAGTATACGATTCTTGCTGTGCACGGCTCTTTCGTTTAATATGCCAATTTCAGCTCATTAAAAAATAATAACAACCACTTGCAGCCCACATCTACTCAGTATAGCTCTATTTATTTTTAAGCTAGATAACAGTATTCAGAGACCGTTAATATTTGCGAAAAAATTTTGATACATGGAAGTTTAAGTATTTAAAAATATTATTTGAATCTGGCGCCAAATCAAAACTGAGTTTACTTTTAGGGGCAATTATGTGAAAGCAAACATAAATATGTTAGCACACTAAAAAAAAATACTAGATTGTCGAGGTGTACTTAGAAATGCGCGAATAACTTCGTCAAACGGTATCCAAATTCATTGGGACAACAACCGTTCGACGGAGAATTAAATGGGCTTTTACTACAAACTTTAAGGAAAAATCGCATAGAATAAAATAATTAAACCAGTGATGGTCAAAGTACAAATTTCTCAAAAAAAATGGAAAATGCCAGATCTGTAAGCCGCATTACTCAGCCATCGCGTTAAATTAGTCAAACCATTGACTAAAATGTATTAGATTCCTCTCGTCGCTATCGGAATTGATAAGGTTATGAGCAATCAGACGGTCCATTCGCGAGTTATATCTATTTAAGTGAGGTAAAATAGCAAAAAGCGGTTTTTGGGCCATAACTTCAGATTTTGGGGGTCCCCGAAGAAAACCAAGTATGAGGAAGTGCTATACGCGACCTGCTCTACAGCGTAGGCTATGCCAATACCCAGGTTATTTCGCACTGTAGCACTGTGTTATTTACATAAAAATATAACTTTAAGTGGAGAATCGTTTAGTAGAAACGAAGTTGGCCAATTTAATTCATTAACTTGCTTAAAACTAAAGTCGTTGTTGTATTTTTGATTACTTAAAGGCATTAAAAAAGTAAATATTCCCAAATCGTAAATAGAGCAATAGCAGAAAAAATTCAGAACACTCTTATAAACTGTTTTATGGGCATTTCCAACGAGAGGTTAACCGAGACCAAGGAACTAAAACTACTTAAAAGCACTATATGCGACTTTTCTTCAGTATGGTGGAGTGATGTTAGCTCCATCTTTCAATGGCATTAAGAGCTGGACTTTTTGCAGGCCACATAAAAACCAGTTTTTCTTAAAAAAATTCTTTAGTGTGTTTTGTAACGTGTATAGCAGCATTGTCCTGTTGGAATGTCCAATAGTCTCCGAAATATGGCTCTCCTAAATTAACCAGAACTTCGCCTTATTGTTTGTCAAATTTTTCAAAGTTTATTTCATATGTTACAAAAAAAACGGGCTTAAAAAGGAATTGAAAAAAATATAAGCAAAGCTCTGGCAGCACTTAAACTTCTTTTGCGTACCTTACTCAGCCGAGGCTCCCAGTTTTCATTCTAAATACTCGAAAATTCCAAAAAGCCACAAATTTTAATTTAATCTTTTTGGACTATCTGGAATTTAATACTTCTGTCTCAAGCCTATAGTTCGTAAATCCGTGAAATTCAGTTTTCCTTTTTCTTTACGCTTTTCTGGTTGCGTTGGTTAAGTTTCCTGCAAGTGAAATGTTTACACAATTGCCGCGTCGCGGTCATCAAACAAAACTTCAACAATAGTAAAACAAAAGCCGAAAAGTTTCCAAAACTCAACAAATGCCGCCGGCAGCAACAAGGCGCATATCCTGTTTGTGTACACACTCACCCAGTAGTATATCCTGCGACTTCTTCATGGTGCAATCAAGCGTATGAGCAATTTTTCGAAGCAGTTAAAACAAAACTCGGCACACGCAAAGGATTTGCGCTGAAAATCCTTTAACAAAAATTGGGCTTAGAGGCGGCTTGTGTGAGAGAGTTTTTCTTAAATTAACTCGAGGGGCCGGTGACGGCGGCTGTGTTGGTGGTGGCAGCGGTGGTCACGATTCGCGAGTGCCAGCGACAAGAACAATAAACACAAAAAGTTAGCTATGTGGGGAAAGAGGTAGAGTGGTTCGACTTGGGAAATACTCATTATCCTTATAACTGTGTATACACGAATACAAACGAGGAAAATCGTAATACTCCCTCTGACTTACAGGGTACCATAATTGCCTCCCTTTTGGTAAAGTTAAACAAATGTAATAATTGTTCCAGCAAACTTCTGTGCAAACACAGACGACCAGAGCACGTTTCTCGGCATAGATTCGGGCAATTTGTTGACTGTGGTGTTTGTTGTTATTGTTGCCACTATTTTTTAGGACGGCTGTGATTCTTCTTCCAGAAGGCGACGCGTGTTCTGCTAATGCGCCTGGGGGTGTTAAAGTCAGTTTTGTTCCCGTTTTTGTGTTTTTTGTTTTTTTTGTCTGATTCAATTTTGATTTTTGACGAATTTCTATTATTGTTGTTCTACTTAGCGTGTGTCTGTGTAAATGTTTTGCAATTGTTTGTTGGCTTTTGTGCGTGTGTCTCACGCACTTTCTGAGCTAACGTTACGCTTTTGTTGTCGAACGTGGGACACGTTTTGCATTTTAATTTTATGCAATTTCTCAATTGGAAATTAGAAAATGAAGTCATTTGAAAATGGGTTTCAAGGGTTTTATAAAGTGTTTAGAATGCGTTGCGTTGTGAAGTGGGTTAAAGCGGGCGTGGCGATTGTGGGTTTTGTAAGGGGAATTATTTAATATTGGATATTGTAATTTGCTTGAAAATAATAGGGTTATGGGCGTAGTTGAATGGAAAAAAGACGATCAAGAAAGATAAATGAAACGAATTTTATTGAAAAATTAAAAACAAAATTCTGAAACGTAACTCTAAAGTAAAACTATTCAAAATTTTCATCTATAATTATGGGCACAATAACTACTTATCTCTTGAACCAACTGGTGAATCTTTGGTGGTTTTTAAATTCATGGAAACAGTGATTTTTGGTGTGCCCTTTAACTCTCATTAGGGCTTCCCATTGGCTTACAGGGGAACTGCCCAACCACATCAAAAATGAGCTTTAGATGTGATTTCAGAATTCTTATAGATTACTCGAAATTCGCGGTTGCTGAAAACAAAAGTAACGTAAGAACCGAAAATAATATGTACCAAATATTGTTGTGTGTAGTACTGGAGCGAGAGAAGTATTATTCTGTTAAGTAAAGTGTAAAAGAGATTTTATTTACGAACTTTGTGTAAGCTCAATTATTATTAATCAATTTACCGTGACTGATGAATCGTTAGATCGCCAAAAAACAAAAGAGGATTAAAAATATGAACAAAATCCACCTTTTACTGTAGAAAATCAAGCAATATCCATAAGCGTGATTCTCAGCTAAGAGATCTATAATTATAAAACCGCTAAGTATTTGTGAAGTTGTTTTACAAGTTCACAAATAAGCACACAGACCTACAAAAGTAGTGGTAAAAATTAAACAGCAATGAAATTCAATGAATGAGCGTGTATATAAAACTCAATATTAATTAAATAAAAAAAGAACTAGGCCTCGACGGGAATTTGAGCCCACGACTAAATTGACGTCGCCGTCCGTGTGCTTCAGTCTTCGTGGTCCTTTAATTAATTAATTAATTAGATAATCCCATATCAATTTGTACACTAACAGATTAAATTGGGACCCTACAATATTTATATAAGTCAATCAGTTAAAAATCTTTCAAAGCACTGAGAGTCGACTGTCTAAGTATTCATCGACTGTTTCATAGACTTACAATAATTCGAAAGTCGCAGTCAATACGATGAAAAACTTTCAAAGGGCCGACTGCTGCATTTTCTGATTTTGATTTGACACCGACTACTGAGATTTTCAAATCAGAAGTTTAAGCAGCAGTCATAAAATGAAAACATGTCGAAGTTTTTAATCACTGATTTTTATAGTTTTCAGCTGCAGTATAGAAAAGAATGTGGTGTGGTGGTAGTCGGTGCCTTCCTACCTTCCCCAACCTTACCGAGAAACCAACCACCATCACCTTGGAGGAGGAGGAGGCTCCTCCACATTCACCTTTCTATCTATAACTATGGTTAATATATTCTATATATCTATATAATCTTTATAATCTATAGCTATGGTAAATATTTTTTTTTTTAGGATCGTCGCCGGCAAATCGAAAACCCATTTGGTTCTTGAAATGAGCGCATAATGTTTATAACACAAGCCCTAACCGTTCATGTGTGAGAACAAAATGTTCATGGCATAATGTGAACGAATGATCATGAATATTGAAAAAGTATGCTTAGCAGACTATCGTCAACAAAAGTTCATGATTTCGTTACAATTCGAACGGATATTTTTCTCTGAGTATGTGTGACTTTTAATTCTGAGTGCTTCAAAAGTAATCTGGTGATCATTCATGAGCTACTGTAATTACTGTTAATTAAAGGACTCTGCTCAATATGTTTTGCTGCTTAGGCATAACACCTAACTCCATATTTGTCTGACAAACTGTGCTCACTAGAACCTTTTCGTAAGTTTTCTTACAAACCAACCCTAAATAAGTAAGAAATGCTGTCAAGCCCCACTGAAATATACTCTGTACCTGCAGCTTCAGCGCACTTTCTTTTCTTTGGGTCATAACTTGACCAATAGATTCAAAACTGGCCAATAGGTGGCGCCACGACTGTGCCCATTGTGGCATCCCGGTCAATCCCGTTATGCGATAGCTATGTGTAAATTAAGTAAGTTACACGAATAACTACGCCATTTCAAAACTGATCATTAGATGGCTCCACTACCTTGTACATTTCAAAACTGACCAATAGGTTTCGCCACTACTTCACAACAATTGGAAGTTCTAGTGGATCGAGAAGTAAGAAGTTCAACACATTAGGACTGTGAGGACAATTGTGGTGTATATGTGTAGAAACTAGTAAATGTTGTTTTTCTTTAAAAAAAATTTTTAATTAACCTCCCCAACAATTGGTGCCAGCCGTAAAGTAACTAGCCATGCAAAAGCTTCTCAAACTTTGATGTTCAGATTTGGCATTAAACTTAGGTCGTTTTTTTTTTGTGCAAAACTATAAGCACCCACACCAGGAAATAACGAGAAGATCGGTTTGTACTGAATTTAATGATCAATACACCAACTCCAACTTTTTTTTCTCAGTTTTAGAAGTTTGCCTGTTTAGTTAGTCTACGCTTAGAATCTAAAACCAATCGAAAGTGGTTGCTTCCCTGAAATATCGCAATTTTCATCACCCATTTAACTGTAGGCACTACTAATGTACACGTCCACAAAGACCAATGATTTCATTTTAAATTCTTGGAGTAAAGTAAGTAGCATTCACATTGTCGGTGTTTATATAAGTCGGAGGTCTTCCAGCACGGTCTTCATCGGCGACCTCCCGGCCCTCCACAAAGCTCTGGTGCCACCGAAACACACCACTTCTTGCTAAAGTAACATCTGGGAAAGCGTCTCTATAGCAAATTTACCGAGTTTCAAACAGAATTTAATTGCGTACCTCTGCTTGTTTTCGTAGCGCAAAAATGCATGTTCTGAGCTTGTATGTAGCAAGAAGCACAATTTTCAAACCCATAAAAATCAAATCCAATTTTCGACATCTCTGATAAATGCAAATTTTTTTACATAACTCCCCCTTCTAAAATAACATTAACATTATGCGTGCGTTCCGTTAACACTTATCAAAGCGTTGATGAGTAAAAAAATGCCTTAATGTGCTTAGCTGGGCACAAAAAAGAAAACGAAAATCAAATCATACTTTTAGGCTTAGAGCTAACTACAAAAAAATCAACGCAAGACACTTCAGTTATAGAGCAGGAGAAATCAACCCATGCCCAGCTTTCCACCTCAACCCACTCGCATTCAGCCCCCTACCCCCACAATGAAGAACACTTCACAAAAAGAGAAAAAAAAAACCGTTCAAGACAACAGACGGCGGCATGAAACACGTGTCCTGCTCAGAGCTTACAACGATGACACGTGACCACCATCATGTTTGCTTACATTTACGACTGACTTGACTGACGTATGAGTTAATGACGATGATGATGAGGAAGCCGATGATGATCAATCAAATTGAAGCAGTACAGTTGCGCCTCCGCCGCCTAATCCACTTTTGAGTGACCACTAAGCCAGAGCCATAAATTCCAAAACTCCAATTTGGCAAATGCATTTGGCTGTAATTAAAATTGCATTCGCATCTAATTAATTGGTATGCAAAAACGAGAAGCCAACTGGAGACGACTAGTTGGAGGAATTGCAAAATGCAAATTGCAAATCATCGGGAGGCGAGGACAGCGAATGCAATTTATATATGCATAAGGATGGACAGACGGGCGTTTTAAACGCCTTTGGCAGTCCAGCCCAAACACCAAAATCCGTTGGCTTACAATTGTTCCAAGTTAAGGATTTCCTTGTGCCTTGTGCTGCAACTGCAGTCAGTTGCAGTGTAATGTGTTGACGCGGCGACACCTTTTGCAACCCCTTTAGCCCAAGCTGTTGCCCCTCCTCACCACCCATTTATGTCTGTGTGTGTTTGTGTGGGCATTGTGCTCTTTTGGTCGCCCATGACATGATTGGCTTTTAACGCTCAAATAAGCTTAATTGAATTTCTTTTCATTTGCTAACAAAGTTTCTGTGCGGCAGTTTTTGGATGCGGATTGACTGCGACTGGGATTTGTTAATTAAAAGTGAATTAGGCAGCAAAAGAGACAGCTTTTGTGTGTGAGCGGAGCCTGAAAATTAGTCATAAAGGGTTTTTGTGTTAAAGGATTTAGCACAAAAAGGGGATAAGAGTGGACCTGGGAAGTTTGCAAAATTCCAAAGAGAGCTGCCTCTTAGAATAGTATGAACGCTTAAACCAAACCGGAGTAGATAGATATTTACTCTCAGTAAAAGTAAGCACTTGCCATACTTGAAATTAATACAGTCTTAAAGACTCTGCCAATTCTTGGAGCAATATAATAAATAGTAAATAAAAAAGTACAAATTGTTCTAGATTTCAGCCCATTAAATTCTTAAAACGTCTCTCCATAAAATTTGATGAGGATAAGATGCAAAAAAGGTTCCAAATTCCACACATAAATCCAATCAAACCCTTTCTTCCTTTCATTATTCTAATTGCCTGAACTTACCCTTGCCACATACACCAGTCACAACTGGCTTATCCCTCAAGTGAGTGCTCAATAAATCAGCTTCATACAGGCAATTAATCATATAAACACAAAAGGACATGCATTTCACATACATTTCGCTAATAACACCTGAGCGAAGCTCCCAATTCTCGACCACAAAATGTCAAAATAATTTTTAAACAACAAAAAACCAAGCGTATAAGCCGCAAAACCAAAAATTGGCTGCCAAAATCTGGCACATAGTCCTAATTGATTTATGAGGGTTTCACTAAGCCCACAGAAAAGTCCCTCTTCTCTTCCCCCACCAGCTCTTTCTTTTTTTAGAGGCATGAAATTAAGCTGAAAATTACGCAAAATAAATGATTTACGCAAATAAATTGAAATTTATTGAGTCGAAATGTGTGTTGTGTTTGTGTTTGAATTCCATATCTTGGGCTAGGGCTACGGGGTATTTTTTTGCGTGTGTGTGTGTGGCATCAGCTTGTGATATGCAAATTTGCTTTTTGTGTTGCATACTTTTTAGCGCACGCGGTTGGAGAACATATTGCTGCGGATTTTAATTAAGCGCAAAAGGAAAAAAAAGGATCAGTAAAGTATAGACTGAATGATGCTCAGTAGTTTGGTGGACCTGGTATTAACAAGTGTTGAAAGAAGTTAATCTATTTTATTAGTATAATTGAAACAGGAAGTGAACTAAAGTGAGCACTTAATATTGTAAGATATTTTAACAAATATCTGACTGAAGCGAATACAATTTTTGGGAATTCAAAATATGATCAATATATAAAACTAGAGTTTTGCCTAAAATTATTGAAATTAGAACCATACGTTAAGTAAGATACATGATATATACCGAGGAAGACGACATAAGTTATATTTCGATCAGCAGAGTGGTTGATATGCCAGTCCGTGCCGTGCGGCCGTCGTGTTCTATGTACTCGTAGTTTAAAGCTACGTAACCAAACTTTCGAAGTCTTTGTTATAAACCCTGAATTTGTCGGAACGCCGGATCGGATGACTATCTAAGCTCCCATAGGAAGATCGGTTGAAAGTTTAGTGAGAAAAACTTTTTTTTTCAATGTTACGCCCAAGTCTTTTATTTTAGGATTTCACATATCAAACCGACGGACAACTTAAGTATAGCTCCATACAAGAGGTGAAAAAGTCAGTGAGAAAAACTTTTGTTTTCAATGTTATACCCAACGCCGTATTTAATTTTTAAGATTTTACCACAAAAAATTTTGAATCGGACCATATATTATACTCAAAAACTAGGCTCAACAAGTTAACCGGTGACCGGTTGCTTTATTTTTTTTTTTTTTGAAAGGCAAAATAAGTTTACAATACGACTATTTTCAGTTTTACGATTATAATTGATTACTTCAGAAATAATCAAAAATAACGGGACTATTTAGATTAAAAAAAAATCAAAAATAATTGACTACTTTACAAGATTATTTTTGATATTTGGATTATTAAAAAAACCAACAATTAAAAAGAAATCGTTGTATTAAAAATAAAATTTTTTTTTTTATTTTTTTTTTTTTTAACTAGAATTTTAAAACAAGATTATAGTACATTTACTATTACAAAAGTAGAGTTGTTCTCCTTTTCATATTCTATGCAGGCAAACACGAAAGACTCTGGACAAAGTGGTTGAGCTATAAAAAGTAAGGCAAGCCAAAAGGCCAATAGTTCAACCTGGGCGTGGGCATTACAGGAAAACAGACCTACAGTAATAAAGAAAGTAAAGTTTGAGAAGCTTTTTCGTTGTTCGTCAAGGCCTAACCTCAGCATAGACAATATAGTAGGCATAAAAGTCATAGAAACAAATCGAGTTTTTTTGAAAATAGTCACAAATAATCAAAAATAATCTGTAAAGTAGTCGAATTATTTTTGATTATTTTTGATTATTTGGTAATCTAAATAACCGATTATTTTTTATTATTTGAGTAACAATAGAAAATATTTTTGACCAAGGGGATTATAATTACAATTATTTTTAAAAAAAGTAAGATTAAATATAAAAATTGCTTTAATCATAAAAAAATGTGTTTACTATAGCATTTCCAACAATTTTACCAAGCCTATAAGAAGTAGGATCTTATAATCAGATTAGGTTGTTATGTAAGAAAGCATTGTCACCTGTCTTTTGACTTATTATAAGAACAGAGATTTCTAATGCTGCGTCCAAAAAGAAAATAATTTGCACTAACTAACAAACTTGGCTAAACACTTAGTGGCAATTCGCAATTTGTAATTATATACAATATAATATAATTATATATATACCGAATATTAGGGCGTGATAAAAAAAAATTACATAACAGATTCGTGTTCAGGACACAAATGAAAGTTTAATTTTTTTTGCCTTCTGTTATTATTTGAGAACGAACGCTCTTGAATATAAATTTTCGATCTCGAACTGTTAAGAAATTTATTCGAAATCGTGCCAAAATCAGGGCTGCAAACCAGACCCGAGTTGAACCGCTACGGAATCGGAGACTGCGGAATTTTTGGGAAGTCCGAACCGAACCTGAACCGAAGCCGAAACAATGTTTTCTTTCCGAAACCGAACCGGAACAAAAAAAAAAAATTAAAAATGGTTATTATAAATTATAAAAAAATTAATAAATCTTTATAATGTTTATCTTCTGTCGAAGATGTAAGGCAATCTTTAAGCTTTAGAGTTTTGAACTTCGCAAAGCTTGTGTAAAAAACCTAGCAATGAAGCATTTGTCCTATTAGCTCTTCCTGCAACACAAGTATCAGTCGACCGCTTTTTTGTACTTATATTTTTGTTTCATTCAGCGATAGACTCAGTAATAATGAAAGATTGCTGAAAGACACACTAGTACAGAATCACTGAAATGGGTGCAAAGTGTTCACTGCACACACATACACAAAGTCTTCTGCCAATTTGGAGTTATCTGTTTTGTCAGTTTTTGCATTTGTGAGGCCTTTGGATTTCCCAAATAGTCATTGCGATGGTGGCATGAGGTGGCTTCTGCCGACGTGAATAAGATAGGCAAAGCCTGCTGCTGATAAAACCGGGAGGTTCTTAAAGCAGCTGTAAAGTCGACCATCCTTCTTTGTGATGAGTGTGTGTGTCTTGCTCTAAAAGTTATAAACAATCATAATTTTTAAACATATAGACTGAACGGTTGCACAGTCGACTCCGTTTCCGTCAGAGTGAGTTTGGAAATATGTCCCTACCGCTCTAACCACTGTGATATTCTATGCGGACACCAAAATCACAATGTTGACTCTAACAGCATACACATACACTATATTGACTTATTGACATTTAGTCTGCTAAATTCTTAGATTATATAATCTCGAATATTATATTATCGAGCCTTTAAACTTTTGTTTCTTTCAATTTACGTACATGTTTTTTGAGCAAAATTATTTCTGAGTCCCGGTTAGAACCCGAATCTAGGTTCAGCGATCTTGAACCCGAACCGAAAAATATTGTGCTCAAAATAAATGTTAAATAATTATACCCTTGCAAAGGATATTATAATTTTGCCCAGAAGATTGCAACGCACAGAAATATTCATTTCCGACCCTATAAACTATATGTATTCTTGATCAGGGCTACGAGCTGAGACGATTGAGCTTCGTCCGTCAGCCTGCCTATTTATACGCTTCGCTCGAGCCGAAATTAGCTTTCCCCTATTTTTTATATTTATTGAAGTTTCTTGCTTAAAGTATTGTATTTCGTGTCTTTGTGACAGCGACTCCAATATGTGTGTCAATTTCACCTTAATTTTTAAGTGCACATCAGACCCGTGGTACCC